>OZ018320.1:132421652-133621652 GCA_963969495.1 Ceratothoa steindachneri | reverse complement strand
AGAGGATAATAAATCCTAAAATTTGAAACTGCTACCACAGTTCATGAAATTATTGCATTGAATACATTTTGAAAGCTTTATTCTTTCCCTCGAATATTTTCATTATGGTACTCATAAATTCCTCTTCCCTGATTCAAGAAGATACATAGAATTAACAATCCGGCCCTATCCAATTCAGTAAATTTTAGTCAAACAAATATTAACATTCTCTTATTCTCAGACATCAGCTTTGCTAATATATTTCAATAAAACCGTGCTTTAAATTTTAATCCTATAGTTGCCGACTAAAATAATTTACTATAATCAGCCTAAACAAACTCTCCTTTAATTAACTATAAGCGGGTTACTTTGATCTCATTGATGACTTAAATCTTAATTTGAGCGGCTAAAATAAGATTTAAATGTAAACATGCAAAGAACCGATGAGAGGAAGGATTCCTATTTTAATTCCTGTGAAGAAGTTAGTTATGCAATAATTCTCATTGAAGGAAACATGGCATATGTAAAGAGTTACTTCTTCATTTATCTTCCGAGTCCAATTCTGCTTTCTATTTTGCGCCAGTAAAGAGGCGATAAAATCTCTGGTTTCTTGGAAAAGGCTCAAAGGATAAGGTTGGTCGAAGTTAATTAGGAAATACCATCTATACCGCTTTTAATTAATTTTCTATGAAACCAATATGTCCGTGCGCACAGAATACTTGAATGAAAGTATAACAAAATGTTAAATACTATCTCATTAGTATTCATCCACAAAGTGATATAAGATGGCATATGAATCATAATAGACCTTACAAAATATGAGATAATCTCACAAAATCTGCGACGCAAATGATGATATTTAATTTCAAGAAATTGCTTGCATAATCTGAGTATAGGCCTTAGTATTCTTTAAAAATTACCAATAGCAATGACCATGTACTTCTCTTGCCTCAAATATGTATCAATTTAGATCAATAATTTTCAACACGCACATAACATTCTAGAAATCTCTCCTTTTTGAGAAGGAAAAACAAGTCATTTAGCCAAATGCAAAGTGTGTTTTGTCCGCGGAAATGCTTTCATCATAAGTCTCATTCTTTATCGGTGCTGTACTCGAAAGTTGGAGAAAAAATACGGAAATCTACACCTTTTTGAAAAAAGCCGCTTAATTTCAAAGAAAATTGCCCTGAAAATTCTGTAAGACAGCGTCAGTTTACGCACCATTTTAGTACGCGCATAATTTATTGAAACTATATTTTTTACACGCTAATTACTCCTACAACGCCTATCTCGCTCGTCTTTGCATTCATCTGATATTGATATGAATATAAATGGCTGCAGGGTTCAGAAAGTGATTGCAAGTGGGATGTGATAAGAAATTAAAAAACTGAATTAATTTATTATAAGTTTCGAAATCTATGAAGTTAGCCGAATCTACAGTAAGAACAATAAAAAACTTACATAAAATAAGTCAATATTCTATGTATCATCGCACATTGCTGCAAAGATCCTAAGATGCAATGGATGCCGATAAATGACCAATTTGAGACATTTAGCCGGTACTTTAGATCAAGCTGCCAATGGCATGAACCCAATAGTATCTTTGTGGACAGTTTCTCGTCGATTGAGTTAGCTGAGATTCGCTACAAGGTGATCTTTCATAAGTATCCTTCGCTACTGAACATGTCTTATGGATGTGCTATAAAGTGTAAAAGACTGGAGTGTTTTTATTAAAGAAAGCAAATTTACTTTCCTTTCATCTGGTAATAAATATTATATAAAAAAGTTACAGGTAAAATATTGAACTAACATACACATATAAAATACTTCTCTCATAGCCTTTTATAATTCATCTGTTCTATAAAATGTTACTTGGATACTTTTATAGATACATTTCTAAAGATATTCTGGGCAATTTTAATGAAAGTTTTACAAGTATTCTCAAGAAATTTCGATTTTCTTTTTCTTTTATTTGGTTGTGAATAGTGTCGTGAATTATATTGCTCTGCTTTCTTAAATGTGAAAGTTTTCACCCGTTAAATTAGTTTCTCAACTCCATAAAAGCTCTTAATACTTTGTTGCAACTTTCGACTACAAACTGCCAGGCTTTTAGAAATACACTGTGTATATCCGCCAAGAGTTGGTACAGAATTGTAAATTTCGAAGCTTTTAAGATGCAAATCATTTTTTTTTAAATGAAAAAAAAGAGTTAATTTGGCAATTACTGGCATATTGTAATTATAACACTGGTCTGGGTCAAAAATGTACCTTAGGTTTTCTAAAGTGTTTCTTAATAAAATTGATCTTCTAAATCCGAATCTGGCATCTGTTTTTCTCTATCAGGTCTACTTTTTGCGATAAGAAAATGATAATAATTTTATAGTTTAGACATGTCCTATATTACATCAAAATTTCAATAGTTTTGCACTACTGTATTCGTAGTAAATTTTGTGTACACTTTAAGTAATTATGTTAATAAGTTTATATTTTTGTAGGTTTGAAATTGCTTAGCATTATAATAATGATAATAATAGTGGTTGAGTTAAAAATGACATGGCAAAGTGACATTTTTCGAGCAGCAATGTACAATCTCTCCTGTGATTAAATCTTTGTATTATGCATATTTTGGAGTAAGGCTAGGAGATCAAGATAAAAGTTTTGCACCACATATCTGCTCCAAGGGATGCTACATAAGTTTCAGACGCAAGAGTCAGGGCGAATAGAAGGCTCTCTGTTTTGGTGTTTCCATGGTGTGGATAGAGGGCAAGGACTACACTACGGAATGCTATTTGTCCATGACAAATCTTAAAGATAGGCATTTTATCAAGTATTTAAGCTTCATGTATTATACTGGCTCCTAAAAATGTCATTATTATGCATGGACTTAGCACAAAATTGAAAACTAACATAGTTCACTTCTGCATCAACATATCTTTTGCTAAAGATTTATGTACTATCTGCAACTCCAAATCAATTCCTCTATGTAATATGCAATTATTTTGGGCACAGGTATAAATAAAAAGAATAAAAATAGTTTGGCATATCCGAATGTTTCCTCAGGCATCAAACCCCTGCCCCATGGTCCAGGAATTCATATGCCTTCTATCCCTCAAAATATATAGGTCCATGAAGAGGTTAATATGGAAGTTGATCAAGATTGTTATACATCTGAGTCTTATTAGGTTTCCACAAATGAAATGGACTAATGACCATTCACTCAAGTTCAGTTAAATGACCTGACCAGGAAACTGGGGCTTTCAAAAGAGAATGCACAACTTCTTATCTCTCGACTTCGTGAAAATAATAGAGTACAAGAGTTTTAAACCTATTTTTTACAGCATTCTTCCAGCTCTTTAGTATACTGCTTCAATATTAAAGGACTTGTTGATGCCTTTGGAATTCCCTACAACCAATTAGAATAGAGAATTTTAGAAATTTCTCCAGGAGAAGTTTAAAAGCTCTGCTACTTAATATTGGTAACAAGATACCTTTCGTTCCTATATGCCATTCAGTCCGACATACTGGAAGTTATGAAACAATTGCTGGATGCAATAAATTACTCTACCCACACTTGGAGGATATGTGGTGACTTAAAGGTAAAATCATTTTACACTTGTCTTATAGAATGCCCCCCCTTTTTGTTCTAAGAGTGCTAATATATTGTTATTATCTTAATATCTTAAAGAACAGAGCCGTTCCGAAACACGTAAGGATATAGAGACGCACAATAATTCCCAAAATAAACTTATATTTTACCTTTATCAATTGAATACACAACATTTAAACATTAACTACAGCAATACTCTAAATATTATTCTAAACAAGAATTAATTCAAGTAGTTTGACCGTATAAACTTGGTTAATTTTGCTACACACCTCAATAATATAAGAATAAGGCTAACGGACATATCTGGAGTTTAACAGTCCTCAGGAACGTTATTGTCTCACGACGCGTGACGCCTGGCCAGATGTAGGTAGGCGAGATCACAAGGTCCTTTTGGTAAGGGTAGCAGCTGGGGGTCCACACGGTATTCCGGGTAGGGTGAGTTCTTCAAGGACGAGAACAATTATGGTGCTTTATGCGGCACCCAGGTAGTCGTGGTCTCTATCTGGCGAGAGGGAGTCTAACTTGGTTCTTAAACGAAGTTAACCTGGAGTGTGGTGTGACCACCAAGTAACGAGCTCGAAGGGAAGCCTTTCTCCTTCGTTACTTGATTCCTTATGGACGAGGACTAAACTAGGGGAGGGCTTCTTTAAGGGTGAGTATGACGGAGAGGGATTTCCCTAACGAGAATAAGTTGAACTTGGTTCCTTAACCAAGAAGTTTACTTATCAGTTCGGTGTGGCCACCGAGTAACGAGCTCGAGGGGAAACCTTTTCCTTCTTTCTTTAATTCCTCAAGCTCGAGGAATAACCCTGGTGTTTAAGATGCACCAGGATATGAGGAGTCTCTCTGACGAGAGTAAGTTAAACTTGGTTCCTCAACCAAGTTAACTTATGAGTTCGATGTGGCCACCGAGTAACGGGCTCGAGGGGGAACCTTTTCCTTCTTCTTTTCTTAATTTCTCAAGGACGAGGAATACCCCTGGTGTTGAAGGTGCACCAGGATATGAAGAGTCTCTCTGGCGAGAGAAAGTTGAACTTAACAAAGTGAACTTAGCGTTCGGTTTGATAACCATGGACTAGCTCGAAGATAAGCTTCTTCTTAGCCCCTTAAGTTAGGTAGCCCTGCCTCTCTTGCAGGGTAGTCCTTGGTCTGGCGAGCCAAGTACACTACCAATGCATTCTAGGTAGCTTGGTTTTAATCGAGGAATTCGTCACCTGGAGTCTGACGTATACTACCTCAATTTTCCTCAGTGTTCCTCATTTACACCTTGTCACCCCACTGGGGGAGTATTAAGGGGAAGAGGGGCTTGAGGACGGCCCCAGGAGGGTTCTTTTGCCCAACGGTTTTTCCCACCAAGTCTTACATCGGCTCCTCGTTAGCCTTCGAGCTTGGGAGAAACACGTCTCCAATTTCTTGTTTCACGTGAAATTGAATCTCACTCTCCTGGGGGAGATCTTGCATTTTGACCTTTAGGGTCTTCCATGGCGCCGAAAGGTGCGACGCTGCGGTTACGCACTTGACCCGCCGATGCCTGGGGCGGATGTCTTTGCGGTAACCGCCTTGTTACTGCACCACGAGTAAACGGGGGGTGGGGGGCATTGACGATTCCCCTACAACTTGTCATTTCTAAGCTCTTCGATATTGAAATTTTCATTTTTAATTATTACTCCTTGTATACACCTTTTGGTCAACTTACATTTTACAAGAATGCAAATCTGGAAATCATGAGTCATTTTTGAGTTATATTTTTGGGGGGGAAGTTTTTTCTTATAGGTTAATGCTTCCTTTTGGGTTAATGGATAAGTTATTCTAATTGAGAAGGTATAAAACATAATACAATACACTCAAAATAAGATGTACATATATCCAATTCGTTCTAAGACAATGATTTAATTCATCGGCATAGAGGATTTTTCAGTACATATTCATATTCCTATTGTTTTAAGAAATATTCCCTTGAATTTGTTTTTAGAAATATTACACTTTGAATTTACATACCCTGCTAAATTTCGTTTCAGGTTTTCTTTCTTATACTTGGGATGCCAAGAGGCTACACGACGCCTCCCTGTTTCCTATGTTTATGGGACAATCGTGCAGATAATATGCTCTATGATAAAAAGGTTTAGCCTCCACGAGAAGCATTTTGAATTGGATCAAACAATGTGATATCTGAACCTTTAGTGCCTGCTCATAAAACACTGCTTCCGTCACTGCATATAAAGCTTTTTGTAAGGAAAAATTATCTCAACACCCTTAATAAAGAAGGCCAAGCTTTTAAATTTATTCTAAATAATTTCCACAAATCAGTGACGCCAAGCACCATGCGGGAATTTTAGATGGAACTCAGATCAGGAACGCGATGAGAGATAAGCAGTATGAAGGATCTATGACGGACATAGAAACTGATGCCTGAAAAACTTTCGAAGCTCTAGTTAACAATTTTCTTGGGAATAAAAGAAGCCCAAGATATATTTCCCTGGTCAATCAGATCCTAGATTGGGAGCTCGAATGTCTCTAAAGATTCACTTTAAACAGTCCCATCTGGATTATTTTCACCACAACTGCGAAGATTACAGTGAAGAATAGGGCGAAAGATTACACCAGGACATAATAATAAAGGAATTCAGGCACCATGGCAAATGGGACGCAAACATGCTTGCTGAGTACTGTTGATGTTTGAAACGTGATGCACCAGATGAGAGGCACAAACGGAAATTGTCAAGGGTGTCTTTTCTTTTAAATTAAAAGTATTTTCTTTTTTATGCTGAATTTTTTAATTGTTTATTTTATTAAAATGATTATAGTTTAAATACGTTTATTCATGTTTATAGTATATAAAAATAATAATGCATTATTAAATAGAGAATGGTTTTTGAAATGTCTTTTCAGGAAAAATGAGGTACTCTCAATGATTATGGTGTATGTTGTACTGAGAAAATCTTTCCTGATTGAACAAAAATACATTCAGAAGTCAGGAGGTTTGATTCATTAATAAAACAAAAAGAAATCCCGAGAACCAGAAGATTTTTTTCGAACGCAGGCGTGTGTTATATAAGTTTGGGGTCATCATACTAATATATCATACTTATTTATATGACTAAGAACCAATTCCTTTTCTTATTGATAATAAACTAGTTTTAGTTCTTAGATTGTTTCCTTCACCTTTTTAAATTTTAAATTTGCTTTTCTCATTTACACCATAAGTAGGTTTCATTTATCTTGGCCAACTACAGTCGAGTTAAGTTATTCTACGGTTTCGAATGTCTAAAACTTCAGCACTTTTGGATAACAATGTTTTCAAAATTCTTGTAAAGATATTGGTCTCCTTGATGACTGTGTCTTGTAACGCATGAAATAAATGAAATCTAATCCGATGGGAAACCAGGAAATTAACATATGGGAGTTCCCCTCTCACATCAACTTTCATCGTGGCGTCCTGGAAGAATATAAGTTCCCTAAACCATGTTTTTCAAAACTAATTACGCTCTAAACGAGCGAGTCAAGAATTTGCCGCTATCATTGCACAGCTGTTTTGCCAGTCAGCTAATAAAAACATTGCCCGCAGCGCAGATACATCCAGTCTTGGTAGCAATCGTGGCGGCCTTAAATACGTGAAAGAGATCAGTTCGAGGGTATCCCTCCTATGGTGCTCAATGATATAATGGCCAAGCGAGGCTTCACTATATTAACATACGGAATAGATATAGACAGCACACTCCTACCCTTACCCGTCCTTGGTCGCAGATTCCTTACTCATTCGGTCGCTTCCCTTAATTAATTCGACCAAACAATTAGGAATAACGAATAACTAAGAAGGGACATTACCCTGGAATTTTTGGTTAATGGGTGATTATAATAATACAAATTCTATCTTTATTAAGTACGATTAAAGCGAGGTTTTGGGAAAAACTCGATTTCTACAGAAAGTTCATAAATTGACCTATTAAACAAGCACAAATGCCAAAAAATTACAAAATCCGATTGCAATTCTTTTTACATATTAAAACTCTCTCAAATTGTGTCTCTATATTAAAAAAGCTAAAATACTTATTAAAAGCTTACGAATCTCGTCTTACTGATCCTTAGAAATCTGAAAAATTAAAAGCTCTACTATAATGTGATCTAAGATAGCTAATGTATTCCATTAGTTTATAAATTGTAAAATTAGATTCATAATATCGTTAACGTATATATTGTTTGCTCTCGACTATAATTTTTCTTTTATATAAGTTTGATTGTATTTATATTATCTCCCATTGGAGCTATCATATCCTTATAGTCAGAAAACACAATACTACCAGACTTGTCAAAAGTTCTAAAATTTAGATTTCTATACTGGTAAATTACATCAAGACGATAACTGTGAAAAGATAATCAGATGCCGAAAGGTGGCTATAGCTTAACAAAACGAAGCATGGAGGAAAAAAAACACACGAAAAATTATGTATACAATAGAGGTGACCAGTTTCTTACAAAAATTCGGCCATTACACAATTTTAAGTGAGCGGATCAGACATGAGTACAAGGACCTTGCAGCATTGATCCCGTTGTAGCGTCTACCACAAGGAGTAACGCTTGCAAAGGTCTCTTCAGAATGGGACTTTGAAAAGAACATGCAGGGTTCAGAGGAACACACTATCATATAACGTTTTGCCCGAAAAGTGTCCCGTATTCGCGGCCGGTAGACAAAAACCTCAGGACTTGCTAACAGTAGGTTATATTCCCACGGTAAATGTCATGTGTTAATGCCAGGGAAGATTTTATTATCGTCATGCCCCTCTTATTGTTAACTTGGTTTCGACGAAGATTTCAGAATTGATGAGAGCGAAACGATGAGTAAGTACAAAGGGCTACCACATGTGCGTGGAGGTCTGCTCCATAGACACAAACAAGCCAGATAATTTCTTCGAACACAAGACTTCGAAAATTTGGTCTCTAAGCTCCTAGGCTGCAACCCCTGCGATAATATGTGTAGGGTTTATAGAGAGAGAAATCGACATGCATGCTAATGTGGCAACTTAAAGTAAAGCTTGGATGTAGAGTTACCACAGGGTACATCTAATTTAACAAGGGCCCGTCGAGAAGGCCAGAAACAGATTCTAACTCAGATTCTAAGCCTTGTTTGAGATCAACGTTAATTTAACTGAATAAATCCCATAGTACAAAATACTTCAAGACTTTAACATGAAATTTTATTAAATATATTTGTATAAATAAAATCTATGTAATTTTCTTTTAAGTTGAAGTTAGGCGACAAATTGACCAATTACTCATTGCACCATAAATATATATATATAAATAAATAAATATATATATATATATATATATATATATATATATATATATATATATATATATAGAGAGAGAGAGAGAGAGAGAGAGGGAGAGAGAGAGAGAGAGAGAGAGAGGGAGAGAGAGAATTTAAAAAGTCCTGCTGCAACATCCAACAGACTCTTGTGTTCAAACCTCTTACTGCTTTTAACTTCTTTCCTCATCTTGCTGTAGAATCACTAGTTTATTCAGAATTGTTCTGTACTAAAGAACAAAAGTTCATTCAGGTAAACTGGCTGATTCTGAATATTTATGTAAGTATCAAACCTTATGCTAAAGTTAATCAATCGGATTAGTTTAAACTTACCTAAAGTTTTACGAGTCCTAAATTCCAACTAAAGAAGTGTGGCTTCAACTTTTCTTAATTGATTATTAGAGCTAGTAGTTTTTTAACTTTAACATAAAACCCAGAACAAAGAAAGACCGTTGAAATTATATACTAAAGATTATGTGTTTTTCCTCAACTAAATGTTAAAAGGACTAAAATCTTCTGTTAAATGAGGCAGCACACTGTTTTATCCAATGGACAAGACAAAATCGCTTCATTACTATAAAAAAATAAATAAATAATCACATCAGCTTCAACATCATGTTCTATAATCATTCTTCCAAGTTATCGAACGCTACGATAAGTGACCACTAAAACACTTAGGGGAAATTAACTGATCTTCTATATAACTTTAGAAGTTCAGAAACTCCTTTTGAATATATGATAAATATTTTAATAAAAGTTCCTTAAATAGTTGTTTAAGCTTCTTTCGTTATCAAATTAGGCATACTCGATGAACGCAACACCAATTGAAGGAGCGCATCCATGTTTCTTTTTACGACGACGGCATGGTCTCCCAGACTCTCCGCACATTTAGGTTAAGTGTCTCAAAATGAGAGATCTTTGGCAACGTTACTCGTCATGGTACTGGGACAAACAGGGTCTCTACTACATTTTTGTATTCAGAATGGGATTTTAGACACCAATGTTTGCCTTAGTGAGCTTTATGGAGGTGGTTAACCTCCTTTTATCTACAGTCTTGGGCAAAAGATTTGATGCATTTATATTTTTTCATATAAGAAAATTAATGTAGCTAATAAAACGTTCAATTTTAGCTTAATATGTTTTTATGATAATTAGAAGGCGAATTATACCATAATTTGGATTCCAAACTCATTTTCATAATAAATACAATGAAACAATGCCCACAGTAAATAGTCACAATAATGAGGCATGTTCTTCCAAAAACTATATTTCTAATGTGAATTTGTATTATATTGGTCCATTTTTGTTTAATGAGCACTCAAAGTTGCTTACAATTGGATGGCTTCTGCTTATCAACCGCCAGTTTGATAATGGCCCAAATTTTCTCTAATGGGTTCACATCTACGGATGTTTTTTCAGCCGACGACTTTGTTATTGCTTTTGTTTTGTAAAAGGTCCGCAATCATGCTAGAAATTACAGTTATCATATCACAATTGGTCCTGAACTGTTGAGCAAATCTACTCATGGATCAATTATCGGTACCATTTTTGAAAAAATGGCAATCTTTTTGGTAAAAATTGTTAGTGCTCTATTTCCTTTATAAAATAAGCAGCCACAGAATACTTTACACGACACTGGACTCGTGTCGTTCACGAGGGAGAAATAAAGAGATTCAATAAGAGCAGATAAATTTGGTCTTCAATCTTCTCTCTGATAATTCTTATCACACGATTAAGATCCTCGTTTTATGACTCTTTTTACTCTCAGCACAGTTAATCTTTGATAGCGATTTTCTAGTTTTAAATTTCCAGGGAAATTTCGAAAGAAAGAAATTTACTCCATAAATTGGGGGGAAATAAGATTAGGTAGCTTTTATGGATTTCAATGTTCTCATATTTAAATTGTTATGAATGGGGATTTTAACTATAGGTTGATTATTTGACAGATGTTAAAACGACTACGGTTAGCTAAGAAATTCTTCAAAATATTAACATATATCACTAAAATAACTTTTTATTTTCAGCTCAATTTTAATTAGGTAGCAAGAAAACATATATTTATTTTATTTGCTTTGTGATATACTTTTTATACTTTATTTATAGTCAGTCCTAAAAAAATGGAAACTAAGAAATTATATTCAATCAAATTTTGACTATTGCATAGATAATTGATGAGCACTACCTTTAAAATATGCTGTCATATATATTAACTTTACTCATATAGCACCCTAGGCAACAAATGTCAATGTTTTATACAGACACGCGATAATAATGCGCTGATGTTTAGCGCAGATCTGATTTAATATTTTCTTTATCACGTCCAGATTTTGTGCAACCTAAAAGCCCTAATTTTACCTACAATCTAAACTAAATATTTAGTAAACAGGTATCTCTTTCTTACTTTTTTCTGGCTTAAGATAGACAGCCACATTTCACTGTCTGTATTAGCATCGCTACGCCTAATCATCCCCTTGAAGCGGGTTAGTATTTAATTATCACTCTTGACGGTCAAATTTCGGTTCTTAAGTGAAACTTTTGTAAGTCCTCTACTTTTGAGCTAGTAGGGTGATGAGCAATCCTTCTGAAAAAAACAAAAATAATTTCCAATCTCATTTTAGTTACAATTACCTTGGTATCTCCTTTCTATCACTGAGATCTGTTGGTAGAAGCACTCACCATGCTTGCTACCTACAGGCCCTAAATTGGCCGCAAATACGTTAAAATAAGAATGTAACAAATAAATGTGCAAAGATATTCTGCAGCCCATTATTTAATAAATTTTCACCATGTTTTCGATGAGCTTACGGATATTTTCAACTCTGTATTTTTCAAAAATGTTTTGACAACTGAAACGAAAGATGTTGATACTTCTAGTGCATTTTCATTTAAGTTAGATGGAGACGATGATTCTAGAATGACACTGAAGATCTGTCATCCAGTCGAAAAAATCTAGCTTCTGGCCTAGCATGTGTCAATATCCTTTGAAATTATCATTCAAATATTGGAAATCACCACCTTGTGAATCTATATATACCCTTGACGAAATTTTTTATACAGCTAACTTTCTCAAGATCAATCAGTTCTGTATGTTTATTTTATTTACCAACATGTTCAGTTCTAGAAAGCAAATCATTTATTTTTTTCAGTTGTTCTTGTCATCTCTGTTGTTCCAAAGAAACCAAGAGACATATTAAGGTCACCACAAATATTCCAAGTGTGGCGTTTATGTATATGTGATGAGACTTTTCATAAGTCTCAGCTATTTCTAAGTCTCATTAGGGCCTGTGGAATGTGGTATAGGTATTGAAGGATTTTAATTCTCGTTGTGCAGTAATAGAGCTTTAAAGTTAGCTTTACTAGAGTCAATAAACTGTATCCATTCTTTTGGACGATTGCGACAGCCAATCTATTCAATTAGAGCACTAAAGACATGGTAGAATTAAACGTTTCCCGCATTGAAGTAAAATGATTAAAACTGCAAATGGCGATGGCATTAATGGAAAAATTTGGTGTATGGTTTAAGAAGATTCTAATTTTGATATCTGAAACCAAGCACATCTGCTTTTTCTATTGGTAACTTCAAATCGCTTAACTTAACAAATGTGGGAAAATATTTGTACCTTGAGCATATATGGCAAGATTTCATGGTTCTATATCACTATTAGAATCGTTAGTCTAATTGGTTGGACAATTCTTACTATATGGGTTGGTCTGTCCTCGTTTCGAGTATTTTGGTAAGTATTATATCAATATAACCATTCGATTAATATAAAGAAATTTGAAACCCATATGTTGTTATATATTCTCTTTCTAATGATATAATTGCCAAAGTCCTCCCAAGGCTAGCCGGGGAATTGTTATTTTTGGCGTTTATATCAGAACTATTGAGCCGATTCTAACAATATTTGAAAGTCTTATGTTGTTTTGCACTCTCTTTCGAATGATAGAATTGTTCAAGTCCTCATAAGGTTAGCCACGGAATTACTTTTGTTTTTGCAATAACATCATAGGAAATTTAAAATCCTTATGTTGTATTCTATTCTATTTTGAATGATATAATCCCAAAGTCCTCTCAAGGATATCTCGGGAATTACTTTGTTTTTTCAATAACATCATAACTATTTAGATGATTTTAACACAATTTGATTCTCTTTCAAAGGATATATTTGCCAAACCCTTCTTAAGGTTAGCCCTGGAATTATTTTTTGTGCAATAACATCATAAGTCTTTGGACAATTCTAAAGAACTTTTAAACCCTTATGTTGCTTTACATTCTCATTATTATGATAATATTGCTAAGGTCCTTCCCCCGTTAGTCCGGGAATTATTCAAGGTTAGAAGGTCGTAAGTTAATAAATCAAAATAAGTGAGAGCTTGCGATTTTGGGGTCAGCAGACCTTGTTAATTATCATTGCTGGTTTACAGTTAGGGTAGTTGATCTTTGATTTGTTTTTCTTTTGAAACCAGTAGTTTTTGTCAAACCAATACAATGATAATGAAAAACAGGTCTACCTATAAAAGCTAAGATATAGGATAAACATTATAAGAAAATTTATGAAACACAGAATCACCAGAATTGAAGAGATGCAAATAAAATAGAATATCTCCCTAAATTGGTAGGATATCGTTAAGATTCATTTGACTTCGTAAACTTTAGCCGTATTTCATTGTTTTTGTGTTTAACTCAAAGAATCCTGGCAATGTTTACTATCAATTTGGATAGGAGGTTACGTAAAATGGATATATGCTTAGACAGCTTTGTGTATACAGATTTTCTGAGGTTGTTTTATATAGAATAATAAATATATATTGAGATCCTTATACACCATATATTTTGGGAAAATATGTTACACCAGTATTGATACCAGAATTGAAACCCCAAAATTGGGTTATGGTTAAGAGTCGGCATCCACTGCTTCCTTATAACTAATGGGTTGTTAACGAGGAGAAAATAAAAAAACACAGCTTGTTTTCAACAATCACTTCTTAACTTGCATTCTGACAAGATTAACGTAAAATGAAATCACAAACTTGCAGAAAGATATGGTGCCCAAATATACTCCTTACTTCATATCATAATCTTACATAATGTCACGAATCCATAGCTATAAGTAATAAAATGTTCCATATTTATGTACAATTTTACAAATAAGGTGAGAAATATATTTATTTCTTCATTTAATATTTATAATTTATTAAATATTTATGTACATTAAGTACTATCTATATTAATGCATTTACATAAATATTAATGTTCAATAGTTCAATAGTTAAATTCATCAAAATTTTCGAAATAATACTCTTTAGATAGAAAAGATGTAGCTAAGGCGCATCTTATACGGCCATACAAGACTCATCTAGACCTATCCTGCAGCCGAATCCAGTTCATTTGATGCAAGTCTTTCTAATATATATATATATATATATATATATATATATATATACATATATATATATATATATATATATATATATATATATATATATATATATATATATATATATATATCGATGAGGTTTGCTTCTAGAGAGCCTAAATTTAATGTTTAACAGAAATCCGAGAGAAAGACAGCACGAAGAAAATAAAGCCCTACTAGCCATAAAGGAAAATCCCAAATACTTTCACTCCTATGCCCAGAAGAAACTGAAAACGCAGGGAAAGGTTGGACCACTGGAAGAAAAGACGGGAAACTAGTAGAGGACCCTCAAAATATAGCAAACATTCTAGAATAACAAAAGAAAATTGTATATAATGAGCCGATACAAGAAAAAGTAATAAAAATCCCAGTGCTTTCTTTAAAACAGAAGAAGAAGCAGAACACAATATCAGTAAAATAAATTTTACACCTAAAAATATTGTAGAAGCGATCAGCGAAATTAAAACAAATTCATCAGCTGGATCAGACAAATTACCAGCAATACTCCTAAAAAAGTGTCAATATGCATTATCTACCCCTATAAGCTTAATGGAGAAAAAATCTCTGGACAATGGGGACATACCAACAAACTTGAAGGAGGGACTGATCACTCCAATATTTAAAAGTGGCTGACGAGGCCTTGCAGCAAACTACAGGCTGGTCTGTCTGACATCACACATCTCTAAAGTGTTTTAGAGAGTCCTGCGGAAGCATATAGTGAGCTTTATGGAGAAGACAGGAAAATTCAATTCAAGGCAACATGGTTTCCGTAAAGGAAGGTTATGCCTCTCCCAGCTACTAAACTACTACCAGGGAATACTGGATGATCTGAACAGTGGTAAAAATGTGGATGTAGTGTGCCTAGGCTTTGAGAAAGCCTTTGACAAAGTCGAGCACGGAGTTCTAGCACACAAACTGAAAATGATTGGCATCACAGGAAAACTGGGACTTTAGGTACATGAATTCCTAAAAGACAGAAACCAAGAAGTTGTGATTGAGGGTGCACACTCAAGAAAGTCCCCAGTTATCAGCGGAGTACAACAGGGTTCAGTGCTGGGCCCGCTCCTGTTCCTAATAATGATAGGAGACATCAACCAGGGAGTAAAATATTCCAGTCTCTTCATTCGCTGATGATACCAGAATCTCCCATGAAATTACCTCCAAGGATGATTCTGAAAGATTACAAATGACCTAGAATTCATTTACAACGGGGCATACAGAAACAATATGAAATTTAACAACAAAGAGTTTGAGGTAATTAAGTATGGAACAAACGAAAATCTGAAAGAATATAAATACAAGGCAGGTGAAGACAAGATAGAGGTCTAGGAGACACTGAGGGACCTGGGAGTATGAATGAGTAACGACTGCAGCTTCATAGAGCATATAAAGCACACCACCAAGACAGCCAGGAAAATGAGTGATTGGATCCTCAGGACTTTTAAAACCAGAAACCTTGAATTTTTCTTGTTTCTGTGGAAGACGCGAATAATGTCAATAATGGAGTACGGGTGCCAGCTATGGTCTTCATACAAAATTAGAGACATACAAGAGCTGGAACAAGTTCAGAGAGCCTTCACAAGTAGGCTAGTCAGTGACACCCTGAATTATTGGGAGAGGCTTAAATATCTTAAACTCTACCCCTTGCAAAGGTGGAGAAAGAAATATAATATCGTATATGTCTGGAAGATCCTGGCAGGCACTGTACCACATCCGACACACAATGGAGAGGATGGCATCATAGGGCAACACAACCCTAGGTTTTGGTATGACTTGTGTAAGAAGATCCGTAAACAGTTGCTCGCAGAAGATGAAGACTATTCAGGCAGAGAGCTTCATTAGTGCTGCTCCAAGGCTCTTCAAATTTATCCCTAGGGATATAAGAGATCTGATGGGAGTCAGTACTGAAGCCTTTAAGAGGAGACTGAACAAATTACTGGCTACAGTATCAGATAAGCCTCCAGTCCCACATGGCTCAAATTCAAGAGGAGCGGTACCTAATTCCATCATTGACCAGCTCGCATACAGGAAAACTGGGCAACGGTGTGGCAGCGGTCGATCGTTAGACTGGCCGTGGTGAAAACACCTAAATCATCGACAAGTAAGACAAGTAAGTAAACCCCAAGGCAAGGAAAATAGCTTGCATCATCCTTTTTATTTACTATGGACGTTTCGACCACAATACGGTCATCTTCTTAGGCCTAAAATACAAATAAACAAACAAATTATTTTGCACTGTTAAGAGAGCACACTGCTAAATGGAGAGCTAGAACTTTACTAGCTAGTATTAGCTTCGAATTGCAATGTTAGAGTTAAAGGGAATATTTAAAAATGGGGCTCAAATTTACAATAAAGAGACCAGGAAAGGATTTTAAATGTGTTAGCGAGTGTATAATTGCTAAAATCTATTAGGTTAGAAGCACTTTGATTTATGAATATAATGATTATATAAAACTGTTTTAAAATGAATTTTAAACGAATAATTAAAGCAAAGATTGCCAAAAAACCAATATACAAAATCACAAACCTTGCCAACAAACGTGTTACATGCTTCAGACCGCCCTCAAAAGACGAAACTTCGCCCCGCAACCCACATTCAAAAGAATTCAGGTAACAAGGAGGGGAACCGACGAGAGTCACTATTTAAGTTCGAGGAGAACTGTTTTATATATAGTTTTTCTAGGATTCGAAGGGTAATGGGACATTTGTGCGAATTTAGAATTTCCAATTATTCTAAAGAGACATCACTTTTACACTTTATTACGTGGTCTCTTATCGCTAAACTTTCTTTAGTTTCAAGTATCTTGCCGGTTCTATTAATTATACCCATATGGGAAGAGAATCTTGCCTTCAGAATTCTCACGGGGCTTCTGATATATTTGCCTTAGGAACACCCAGGACATTTAAATAAGTATAAAATCGAACTCCGAAGACTCTTTGGAACTGGATCCTTTATTGTAAAGAAAGATTTTATTTTTATTTTGTTGACACAAGCAATTTGAAATTTTATTTGTCAGAAGGTTTTCTTTAGCAATATGTGTAATTTTCGGCTAAGGACTTTATTTTGAATAGCCAGCTCTGGCCTTATTAAATGATTTTTGTCTTTTGCTATTGTTATCTCAGAGTGGCTTGGTTGATACAATCCACTTAAAAATGTGCGGATTGACTCTTCTACAAAAAAAAGATAGAAACCATTTTGCACAAAGAAAGATTTAAGGTACAGTGGGCACAAAAAAAATTTTAACCTCTTAAACGCAATTGAATTGTTAACTCGAATTTTGCGGTTAAGGTTTTTACCGCGTTCCCGCCGTATAGGTAGTGGGAAGAGCTTGGTATGATGCATGTACCTGCATCAAGGGCTCCCCCGCAGCTGCCCGCCAGGCTCAATTTAAGTCTGCTCGCAGAGCTGGGACAGTGTACATCTGTATTACGCTGCCCCACAGACCGCATCTTTTTCACCTTTCTGCTGACTTTGACGCCCTATCTGACACCACCATACCATTGCAATGGGGCATATCAAGCTGACAATGGAGGAAAAGGCCCGTGCCCTAACCCTAATGGAGCAGGATGTGCCAGTAAAGCGTGTAGCTGCTGATCTGAACGTGAGCTGTGTGTCACTCTTTAAGCTCAAAAAAGCAGCGACCACACTCCCTCCCGGCACCGCACCGCCTCTCAAACTTGGCTTTGGGGGCAAGAAGAAGACAACTGCTCGGACTGACAAGGTTTTGCTACGTAGGGTGAAGCAGGACCCTTCGATAACAGCGGCTGAATTGAAGGGGAAACATCCTGACTTGCTCCACAACGTCGCTATTCGTACGATCCAGCACTGGCTACAAAAAGACCTGGGTGTGCCCTGCCGCCGTGCCGCCAAAAAAACACTGCTGAAAGATGTTATGAAGAAAAAATGGCTAGCTTTTGGGAAGAAATAACAAGACTGGACACCAGAGCAGTGGAAGAAAGTCATGTAGAGTGGCGAGAGCAGTTTTCAGCTCATCAGGGGTGGCTCGAAAGTGGTGCGGCGGCCCAGTGATGTGAGCAGATATGACGACCGCTTCACCGTTAAGACCGTGAAGCACCCCGTTGGCCTAATGGTTTTAGGATGCTTCAGTGGAAGAGTTTGCATGGGTGGTCTCTATTTCCTCCCCAAGAACGTCACCATGATTGGAAAGAATCACATTGAGGTTTTGAAGGAACATCTCATCCATTTCTACGCTCTCAATGGCGGCGACATTTTTATGCACGTGGCACCCCTGCGCACAAAGCACGAGCTGTTAAAGACTTCCTTAATAAGCAGAACATCAAATTTTTCTGACTAGCCAGGCAACTCACCCGACTTAAACCCCATAAAGAATGCCTGGAACCAAATGAAAAATGAAGTTGCTAAGTCTCGGCCCACCTCGATCTCCGCCCTGAAGGAGACACTCATTAAGCTGTGGGTGCCAATGGACGGCTCCTACTTCGAGAATCTTGCAACATCCATGCCCAAGAGGATCCAGAAGGTGTTGAGAACCCGTGTGAACATGACAAAGTACTAAATGGAAAGAAATGTAAGTAAAAGGACCCAATAAAACCAACTTGAAATGTACTTTTGTGCTTAATTATGCAAAAATTCTTAATGTTAACATTTCCTTTGCGCCCACTGTACTGGAATTCTTTGTCTATAAAATTGTGGGATGAACATAAATTGTATGCGCGATAAGATTTTGTATTTCAAATCTGAGTAACTAAAAAAGTTTAATCCTAACTTCGTATTAGTCGGTTTCCTATATACTGATGTTTCTAGACTATTTTGATTTTTTCTTATTATAATAACTATATAAGGGAGGGTTTCATCACTCTGTTTCCATTGTATATCAAATACTGGGGTGGATGGTGTTTGAAGAATTAAGAAATTCTAAAGCTTGATCTCGTTCTTTAAATATAGCTATGGAGTCATCTACAAAACGTATATAGAAACGTGGCCTACATGAATCGAGAACTTCAGAAAAAATCCTCTTCTTCAAATGAGTCATAAAAAATTGTGCTGCCAAAGGGCCGATTGGGGACTTCAAACCAACTCCATTAATTTGTTGGTAAATCTGGCCATTGTAAACACCGACCCACCCAAAACAAGGTCCATCAAGGAACTGAATTCCAATTTACTGAATCTCTGGAAGTTTGGTGAATCCTTAAAAATTCTGTCTAAAATAATGGTCTTTGTTTCATTATCTGGTATGTTTGTAAACAGTGAATGAATATCGTAACTCACTAAAAAAACTACTGGAATTTGCTTTTTATACAATCAATTCTGCTTGAAAACTGTACGAGTTGGCAAGTGTGTATTCATACCTTGATAATATGGATAGAAATTCCACAACGTATTTTGCCAGGTTTTAGGCAGGTAAGCTATATGAGGCCAAAAGGAGGCGTAATAGGATTCCAGGTTTATGTACTTTAGGTGAACAATACAGTTTAGCAAAGCCAGAACCTGTGGCATGTAATTCAGAGTAAAGTTCATGGCTGATAATTAAGAGAGATATACAGTTGTTAAGAAATCGATTTACTTTGTCCTCCAATTGAGTTACTCGTACAATTTGCTCCTCGGGTTTTTGCATTTTTTTAGAATTTAGCGGAGCCTCCCAAAAGAATTCGTGTTTTGTCTATGTATTCTTAATGATTTAATATTATACTCCGTTTCCTTTGTCTAGGTTTGTAATTATAATTTTTTCATTTCTCCCCAAGTTACGCAGAATTCTAACGTCAGATTTCCGCAAAATAATTGACGTGGACTTATGTAACCTGAACTTGTGATATATCTTGTGAGAAATATTTGAAAGTTCATTCAGGTATCTATTAAGAGAACCATGGCAAGGGACAGCTTTTAGGTCCCTGGCCAGCTTCTCAAAGTAAACTATGAAAGTAGGCTTGGAAAAGGAAAGGTTGGGAAGTTTAAATTCCAACTCAAGTGATAGCAAATATTTTTCTCGTTCTGAGAGATGATAATCTGTAAGATTTGTAACTACCGCATTTGGATGCAGAAATTTTGGAAAATTTATACAAATATATTTTAACTTACGATCATGTGATTGAATGATGTCATTTTTAAATATCATTTGGCTTCGCCCAGTAATAGTTTTAACAAGTAGGCCATCCAAAAATGACTGGTTATTCATCAGTGAGCAGAAATAGGCTTGGACTTTGGGAGATAGCTCATCAACCTTCGTTGTTTTAGGGTTAATTTCATAATTAATTAAGTAGTCGAGGGAGTACTGGTAGAACCGGAAGTTATAAAGGGATTTACAGTATAGTTTAAAGTACAAAAAATTAGGACACACTTAGCAGGTACGACAGGTTTCCAAGAAAATCGCATCAAGTTCGGCCTTCAAAAGTCCTCTGGAAGTTTTCTCATACCCACGAAACAGGCTCAGGTTTTCTTGCCCATAATGGGAATATATATATATCAATGAGAATTGCTTCTAGAGAGCCTAAATTAATGTTTAAAAGAAATCCCAAGTTGAGGAAAATATGTATGCATGTATAGGTTTATTGTGCTATAATACAAATACAATAATAATATATGACATAATAATATATAAATACACATAACATAAGCGTACACATTACACAAAGCGGGTAACCCATCGGTGTCGGCGTGCAGCAAGACGCAGCGGAATGTCCCACGCGTGGCTTGTCTCCTGCTAGTCGGTGAGGCTGTCCTCACCACCCATCGCCCGGATGGGCGTTGGAGGCGATCAGCGAGGAGGGGTTGCTGTTCTCAGCGCCGCCAGCAGCTCGTTTGTTATGTGTGTGGCTGACCACCTGGGCGGCTCTTGCTTCTTTCACCCTCAGTAGGGCGTCTCTTACATGGTGAGGGGCTGGCGCTGGCTCTGGCCTGACGTGGGCAGTGCTGGGCAGGAGAGGAGATAATTCATTAGTGAGTGCCGGGAGCTGCCGCCGCAATGTTCGCCCCTCCCTGCCACAAAATCGGCGTGCGGCTCTTCCCGCGTGGAGTAGCCCAGCCTCACACGCTGTAGCACCACTCTGTTTGTTCTGGGATGCTGGAAGGTTACGTTTAGTGGGCGATAGGCTGTGGCTACAGCATACCACGCCACTTGGGTCTTGATTGCTTCGTATTCTTGGTGCTGCTGCAAGTTTTTTGGGCGCACGGTTCAGGTGATTTTAGGGCCGTGGGCGGCTAGCTTAGCAGCCTCGTTCGTAGCCTCGTTTCCACGCACGCCCACGTGACTGGAAATCTAGTGGAGCCGGACACGCGTGCCTTGCGCTGCTAGGTCCTGCAGGATGCACAGGATGGTAGTGGTGAGGTGGATGTTGTCCCTGGTGTGGGCGTGGGTGTGCTACAGCGCCTGCACCCCGGGTGAGAGTCCGTGTGTATCACAACAGTGGCCTCACGGCGGAGCAGAACGTGCTGGAGGGCCTGCAGAATTGCTACCAGCTCTGTCTGGAGGGTGGAGCAGTGGTCTTATGTCCTCTACGCCTGCGTCAGACCTCTCGTGACGAAGGTGGTGCTGGACCTCCCGCTGTCGGGTTCAACGGAGCGGTCGGTGAATTAGACTGCGCTGCCTGGCTCCGTGACCTCAGACATGGCTCTAGGGGCGTGTTGGCGCAGCTCCTTGGTAAGGCAGTGCGCTTTGCTGGCGGGCAGCTTTGTGGCAGTGAAGTCGGCAGTGGGGGGCTTCCATGATGGTGGTGGAGCGTAGGCGGGTTGGGAGTGTCGGGGTCGTGCCACAGCCAGTTTTATGCCTGGCTGAGGGTGTTGGTTGCTAAGGTGTCGTTTATGAGCCACCTGTTGTCACGCAGGGACTCGATGCCCTACGCCACGGCCATTCGGAGTCTCCTATGCGCAACACCCTCCACGCCACGCTGGAGCACTCTAGCCACCCGATAGGCCACAATGCACTCTCCCTCTGCCGGTGAGGGGCAACAGGCTAGCCTCGCTCTGCATAATACAGGCACTGCACCACCTTGGTGCTCCCAACATGGTCGTCATAGCGGTGTTTTGCACCACCTCCAGACCCTGTTGGTGCTGCCGGGGTAGTGCTACAAGGATCATGGCACTATAGTCCATTAGGGAGCACAGTGCTTGCAGGTAATAGAGGCAGAGGACGGGGAAGGTTGCACCAGCGCTCAGCGGCGTCATGGCCCTCATCACGTTCAGCCGTGCCTGCGTCCGGTCCCTCAGGTGCGTGACATACTGCGTGAAGGACAGCCACCTATCCACCCACACCCCGAGGTACTGGTAGGAGTCGGTCCAGGCCAGCCCGACTCCCTGGACGCTCATCTGTTGACAAGCAGGCGTGGAAGTCTTGTTATCCATTGCCTGGGACTTCTCTGCCGAGATCTTGAGCCCCAGCTCTTCGCACTTTGCAGTGGTAAGGTGTAGCGCTTCTTGAGCCCGCGTGAGCTTGTCGTCGCGCACAGTGACGACGAGGGCCAGGTCTTCGGTGTAGCTGAAGAGGATTTTTCTTTCCCGATAGGGGAGCACCAACAGCTGCTTCATCAGCACGTTGAAGAGGAACAGGCTGAGGATGCCGACCTGAGGCGTCCCGTTCTCGAAGGTAAGGTAGGGAGACTTGTGACCCTGAAACTTCACATGGGCCCTGCGCTGCTGAAAATAGTCCTGGAGCCAGCCTAGCAGTCGTTCTCGGATGCCCTTTCACACAAAGGTGGCTAGTATTGCGCGGGGGATGGCCAGCTCGAAAGCCTTCTCAAGGTCAATGAAGACTACGACGGTGGGCTTGTTTTTGGCGTAAGCCAGCAGGGTGATGAGGCAGTCTGCCGTGCTCATCCTCTTGGTGTAGCCGAACACGAGAGGGTGAAGGCTCCCCACGCTTCACTGTGGGTAACTCAGCACCATCCTCTCCGCTGTTTTTCCAGAGCAGCTAAGAAGGGAGATTGACCTGAAAGTGGTGTGATCCTTCGGCTTGAGGATAGGCTGGATGTCGGCGTCCTTCCAGGAGGGCGAAAGAGGGCCTGCCAGCTACGAAGCGTTCACAAGTGCCAGCAGCACGGCATCACCGGCACAAGCGTGTGCCAGCAAGGTGTACCGCACTCCGTCGGCCCCCACCGCTGTGTTCCGCCATCGCATGAGGCTGGTTCCGCGCCTTCCTGACCTCCTCGTCGCGCTGTGGGCATAGCCGCTGCTGGAGGTGGCGGGTGTGGTGAGGGAGCTGCTCGCTGGAGACCCTAGCTGTGAAGTAGTTTGCTGGCCGATCTGCCTCTTACTGTGGGCGTGGGTGGGCGGCTGGGTGGGTCGGGGCAGCACATGAGGCCTTCCTGAAGCACCCCCACAGGTGGCCGAGAGAGGTATGTTGGCTGAAAGAGGTGCACCACTCCAGCCACTTTGCCTCCCTAGTGCTCAGGAACACTTGTCGCGCGTGGGCTGCCACGTCCTGCAGGAGCTACAGGTTGGTGGCGCTCGGGCGCTTCCCGTACAATTTCCTGTGCTCCCGTCTTCCTCGTTATAAAACCACCAGTCCGGGCGCCGGCGGTGGTTAGAGGCTGTCCTTGGCATGGCCACGTCTGCTGCACTCTCTATGGCCGCCGTAAGGTACCTTTCCTGCTAATTAAAAAAAAATCCCGAAAGAAATAATATAAGTACTAAATGAATCAAAAGAGTAATAACCAATTTTATGAAAAAACTAAAAGGCAAAAAAGCAATTAAAAATTGCTTTAGTGTTTTTATAAAATAGGTTATTAACTCTTTTGATTCATTTAGTACTTATGTTATTTCTTTCGGGTTTTTTTTTGTTTTAATTATCAATTTATTTTTTTATGTCTTTTTGCGTATCTTTAATCAATTTATTTGTATACTCTTAATATTTCTTATAGGAAAAATACCTCAACTATCTTATTCCATTTAAACCTTTAGTTCAAATTATTTTCTTTTTCACTATTTCACTGACATCATAATAAGATTTTTACAATTTTAATCTTAGAACCTGAATATGGGCATGTTGCCCGAAACGTTGTTTTCAAAATTGAAATAAATATATTTACTTGAGCATCTTCTGCGCCCTTGCCTTCGCTGTTAAATTGTATATATATATATATATATATATATATATATATATATATATATATATATATATATATATATATATATATATATAAATATATATATTTAACGGACAAAAGAAATGAAAATTGGTAACACAACCTGGAAAAACACTTAGGAGAATATTAAATTAACCAATAAAAGCTTAAGAAGGAAAATGGGAGCTGTAGAGAACGGAAAGAAAGGGCAAACTATTTTAACCGTTATATGAAAATAAATAAAGAAGTTGTATTTTTATCCAGTAAGAGACAAGACAAGTGTTTTAATAGGAGGGGGCACGTGCCTATTTTGTAATAAATTGGAAATCACATGACACGTAATCTTTATGTATTTTTACATTCTCTTTCGAATGATATAATCTCCAAAGTCCTCACAAGGTTAGGTATGGAATTAGTTTTCGTTTAAAATATTGGAGTTATAAACATTAATTCGATAAATGTTCGCTTAGCGGACTTATGGCAATTATAAAGTTGTACAAATCGTAACACAATTTTAAGCCTATGATTTATTTTCTATCAAATTCTTCTTTAAAATTGTTTAGTGCAGGTAAAGTGCATGTAAAAACATGGAAGAGAAATACACTTTGTATATAAGAATCTGTAGAGGAATTTTCTATATATTTCATCCTTGAAGCAATAGTTTGTCCGATGAATTAAAATTCACCGGTATGCGGTGTTTTCAAGATCTAAAATCATGCTCATTTTATCTAATTAGGTCAATTTTTTAGATATAATCACATGAAAAAAAATAAAATATTCTAATCTATTTGTAGGTGAATGTACACAAAATAGTACATTTTGAACTGATTTATATAGAGAAGGTTTTCAAAATGTTCTATGTCTTACCAACAGAAATATAATATACAAAAAACGTTCTCTTGGATGAATATCAAATCCCTTTTTATGCACTGTGTGTAGTCAGCTAGAAAGTTGATACCTAAAAGCCCTTGGTAGCGCCCCTCCATCACACGGATACCTTGGTAAAAGCGCTCACCCTGTTCTTCACTGAAGTCTCTAGAATTCTACCAAAATACTCCAGGTGGGACCAAAAGAAGTGCATTTACAATAGAAAATGGACTTCCAGTTGTTAAGGACTTCTGTGGTTTCCAAAGAAGTTTAAAATGTCTGACCTAAGCGACAACCCTGCAGAATTTTCAACAGAATTCAGTGCTTCATCCAAAGGGGTGGTTTTGATGAGCTCTCTTATTTGAGGACAATCAAAAACACCTTCCTTCAGTTTAGCCACGCTGATTCGTGGAAACTTCTGATAGAGAATAGCTAATCATCTACCTTCCCTGTCCTTTGCCTTGACAAATCTTTTCATCAAACCGAGTTTGATGTACAGGTGTGGAATCGATATCTTGCTTGGTTGAACAAGAACTTTGTGTAAACCGGGCTCTAATCCTTGGCTTCATGGCCTGTCTTGTCTTACACGATGCTGGTTGTCAAGCCGAATGTCATACAAGCACATACAACATGCATAATTTGTATACATACTTGGAGGCCTAGGGTGAGTCCAACAACTTTAATATCTCCTCATATTGCCATTTATGTTCCAGGTAGTTGAAAGCAAGCAACAAACCCCCCATGTTGTTGCAAGTTTCTTCTATCAGAGCTGAGAGTCAAACAGAGCTCGATGAAATCTTATTGAGTCATTGAAAATTCTACATTCCATACCATCATACTTCATACCCAATAGGTTAAGCGGGTCAGCAATGCTGTTACAGTAAACCAGTAAAGAAGCTTCAACAAAAGGGAAAAATTTCCTAAATTCTTTCTCGCGGTCCAAATACAAATATAATGTTGTCCCTGGTCTGGCTTACATTAAGTTCAGCATGCGTAAATGGCACCATTTGGTCGCCCTCTTCTAGCTTTTATACATCAAAATCATTGTATCGGTAGTGACATTAGCCTTGGAATTGGGTTCAGGAACAGGAAGATCCGGGCTCTATGGGACTGGTTTTATAGCACAAGTAATATTGGGTTATTGAACCTGGTGCTTGTTCTTGCGATTGATACCTTTCAAAATTTTCAGGCAAAAGTAGATCTTCCCTCCACACCATTGGGACATGAAATGGAATACTCTCTTTCTCTAATAACTCCAATCCCGTAAATTATTCACACATGTTTTACAGCGAATATGGAGAGCAAATGGGTTATCCTACTTTCCGAGTTTCACTACAAAGTAAGCATGATATGCCTTTTTCCAAAAATCTGTGATTTTTGCTTGACGGTCTGGAAGAACAACATGAAAAAAGATGTAACAAAAACTATTCGGATGATTCTTACACCTATAATCCATTTGAATGCAAATCTAGACCTGAAAAGATGAATGAAATATGTTAAATATGGGTACTCATCACTAGATGTGACAAAACACACGAAATAAACGGTTGAGTGATAGCGCTATTTTGAAATATACATTCTAATATAAATCGAGAATATCTTAAAAACCAGACTTGAGCAAAGAAAACTAATTGAATTCTTTAATATAGCATTCAAAACTGATTCGAAATCAGTTGGAAAACCTTTGAAGAAAGGTTTGAAACGCAGGCCAGTGATATCTAAGAAGTGGAGTGCGCGAACTTTTTCGATTTCTACTGTAAATATAATCAAAGTCACTAAGTTTTTTATTTTAGTTAGAAATGTAATAATATTTAAAATATTATTTCAATGACATATAATATCATCAACATACCGCATCTAAACTATGTAATGGGGCCTCATTACTTTGTGGTAATATTAACTAGGTTGACGAGCACCTGGGAGAACAATTTTCTCATTGCCATTGCAAAGCTTTAGGGGTAAAATTATCCATTACAAGTAAATTTGAAATTGTAAAATATAAAAAACTTATTTTAAAAGCTTAAAGGCAAGTAATCAATATTTTTTCTGAATTCTGATGAAATATGAAAAAGAAAATCTGCAGAGCCTCTTTGCCGATCTAAATTTGCTGAAATAATTTTATTTTGTTTTACTCGATTTAGGGGCAGGTAGCAATTTTCTCGGTCTAAATATTGAAACGCAAAATCAGTTTTAGAAAAAAACATCGAGAAATCTTTGGAAAATACGAAAAAACATAAACAAAAGCCCTAATTTAATTTTAATAACCCTTTTCAATTTTTTCTAAGGTTATTTTTCTAATTCTCTTGGTTTTTAAAAATTCCAAAGTTGAATATATACTCATCGATTAAATAATAATGCCAAAATATTTGGCCATGACTATATCTATATGCAGAACCTTGTATTTTGTTACGTAACTAACTTATCCTCTGTAATTTGTAAATGACATCATTTCTTTCATCTAGATTATAAAAGTTTAGTCTTTGAAATTATTTATTCACATTATCTAAATTTTAAACTAAGGATAAAAGTTTCCCTGTTTACATTGGCATGCAACGTATAAAGGTTCATACTTTCATATTGTTGTTTAAATGACTGATAGTTTCCCTCTAAAAAATAGATGAACCAAGAATCGAACAGAATTCTTCACACTTAAATTGAAAAAAATAAAGGAAAATTTCTATGAACTATACAAATTAGCAATGCAATTGTTATGGTCAATCACATCCTAAGTTGATTCAACCTAAATATTCGCTAAAATATTCAGGAGATCTCTTTTCCTATTCCAAGTTTGAATGTTGTAAGTTTGAATTTTTTCGCGCCCTTTTAAAACTTTTATATTCGGAGAAAATTTAGGAAGTTAAATAGGACCAGTAAATGTACTATCCATCTTACTGAAAGAAAAAATAGTGGGATATTAAAATAGAAGCACTAAAAGATCAAACCAAGTGTCGTGATTGAATGATGATAATAAAACTTTATAATGAAACATATTATCAAGAATTGTAACATATATGTAGATGTATTATAAAAGGCAAACTTAAAATAAGCAAAATGAAGTAGGAAACAAAACTAGCATTGTTGTCATGAATTCAACCCAATAGACTAAAGAAATATAATTAATCGCAAGTCAAAAGGGGATTTCATCTTCTCTTTTCAGGATAGACAGGCTATATAAAGTCATGATCATTCAATTCACATTTGGTTAATGGCTTTATCAGCAAAAATACATAAGAACACTTTACATTTTAAAACATAAGAACTCCTTCTACGAGAATATATTTGCAAATATTGATATATTCAAAAATGAAAGTATTGCTTCTGTTACAAAAAATAAAATTTTGAAAGCTCCGTGCCTTTTTGAATCTATCTGATCAACTTTATAATTTAGGAAGGGAACTAAAAGGGGTCTAATGTTCATTTTTAAAAAGGATCCAGTGAGAGAAAATTGCTTTACGATTTGAAAGGAGCACTAAGATTAATCCAAGAAATATTCCGCCCATCTCCATTATTTCGGTCGTTAGTAAACTATTGTTTTGTATTGTTAGAAATAGAATAGTTGATCAGTAGTAGTTAATCTCTCATTGAATGACTCAATGTGTTAAAATTGTCAATTCAAATAGATCATCATGGGCATCGGTGACTAGCTTTGTTATTCAGAGATCTATCGTGTATCCTAATTTTACCAATATATTTATACATATATATATATATATATATATATATATATATATATATATATATATATATATATAAAAGTTAATGAGTCGAATTTTTTTCGGAAACTTTTAACATATGCTGATTACATGGGAATATATTCTGAGCAAAATTATTAAACAGTCTGTAAAAACTTGCAAAAAAACTTGGATAGATTAGTGAAAATATTACAAGGATAGCTGAAGTCAATCAACGTGGATAAATGTAATATAATATACTTAGATCAGGATAAGCTTTCAAGAGATTAAAATATGCTTATTTTTTTGACACATTGAAATTGTTATTTTTTTTAATAATTTGCCGTAGCTTCCAAAAAGCCAAATATGGCTCTATGTTATGCAGATAAACCTTTTGCTCTGACATAGAAAGAAAAGAAATTATTATTTCCTTATACACTCATGTCCAATACTATAGTAAAAAAAATAACTTTTTCAGGCAAATATTCTTTAGATTTTCAGCAAAATGGCAACGAATATTCCTTTAAATTTTCTCCTAATAGTTTCAAGTTTCATTTAAGAGAAAAAGAGAAAAAAAATTATTTATTTGGATCGGCTATGATACAGCATAAGAGAGTAATTCTGGTGAAACTTTGAAGAAAAAAAGTAAGTTGAATACAATTAAATATATAGGCGGGAAACGTTATCGTCCTGATAATATTTTAAACCACTCACCTCCACGGTGATTGAAGGCAATTTTGGTAGTGTCAACAAAAGGTTGAGGTCAATCTTCCTTGCTTAAAGCATCCTATTGCGTATGTTTTAGCTTAGTCTCATTCGTTGACTCGAAAAACTGAATACTATGAGTTTTAGCCTACAACGCAGGAGCATTTCTGTGTGAGAGGATCTCCACCTCTCCCTAATTTAAACAGAAAATTAAATATGGTAAACAAAAGTATTAAGAAACAGGCTTCTTAAATTAATGATTACAAATGACAAGAAAATATTTGAACTAGTTTCCGGTCTTTTGATATCTAGTACCAGATTTAACATATCATAGAAAATTGGGATCATAGTAGGTAATAAATAGAAAATTAGCCTTGCAAAATGGTTACACCATTTTATATCTGCATAATTAACACAGCAATACTTTATTGTTTTATCTAGAACCGATCAGCTAAACAAAATAGCTAACTTCAAACTTATCTTTAAGAAATGTAAACGGTGTGAGTAAACAAATATTAAAGAAATTGGCAGGGGTATATTAGTTAACCGCAAATATTTTATATGTGAAATATTATACCAGAAAAAAATCACCGTAAATAAGTAATTCAGACAAATAACACTCTTTAAGAAATTCTAAAACTTAGCTTCTGATTACAAAAATGAAAGTAGTGTTCAAATGTTTTAAATCTAATATTCATGTTACCATCACCGTTACCGCGTATCGATATTGAGAAATTAAAGAAGATATCGTTAGCCAAGGATTATATATAAATATGCTGTAACTTTCAATGTTTTAATTGGGTTCAATAGGCAGAAAATAGATTTTCTGAACGGACGCAATGCTCGTTTTAATTTTGAAAGAGACCTAATAATATTCTAATATCTGAGAACGCGGTAATCTATCGTTGAGAACGCAATGTCCATATTCAAATAAAGAACGTCTAAAAAAGTATTCACATTGTAGTTTGAGTAATACTCCGAAAACTTTACCGAAAAAAATTTAAAATTATACCTAGAACAGAAATTTGAATCTTTAAGAAATAAAATGAAATGTGTGAATAATTTACTATGTTAAACTGTAACTTTAATGCGTAAATCAATATCAAGCGAAGCTATTGGCATCAAAGACTAATAATTCCAAATAAATGCCCAAACTAATAAGAATGTTGTTCAGAGTTTAACCACATTGGTAGGTTGGTGGTCTATACCTGTAATTCTTTCATCTTTTTATTTTATATGCCTAATGGAGTGGAGTCATAGAGTCATAAACACAACATTGGATTTGTTACTAAGTTGGGAACGCAGAAGTTAAAAATCGATTGGCATTATGTAAATCTCTAAGCAAAAGTTTTCATTTGACTACATATAGTAAAATTTATAAACAGAAAGCGACTTACTGAATCTTATATTAATTAAATTGTGATTAAAATAAACAAGACCTTACATCAGTGGTTTCTAAACTGGGAGGCCCGGCAATGGGAAGATGCGAGATGTCGCTAATTAAGCGGTACTTCCAATTCCCGAAAATATATCCAACGTTTATTTGTTTTCAAAGGTAAAATATTCCTAATTATCTCTGTAAAGCTCTCAACATTTTATCCAATCTCGCATTGACCTGGACCTAATCATTAAAATTACTCAATATACATATAAAGGCCTCACTAATTCAGCCAATTATAATTCACTTCCGCCTTTTTTTGAATCCTAAATGGTTGAGATAATATCCAGAGGCGATTCTGATGAAGAAGTAATTCTGAATCAATGATATTTAATTTGTCAACCAGACGGATAAATTAACTGCATTTATAAAAAAATACGAATATGGAATTTTAATTTACAAAATAACATTTTTTATTCGTTTACTAATCTCAAATTGGGACACTCTTCAAATAAGATTGAACTACAGAAAATTTGATTTATTAACAAATGAAGGTACTTTAAAAGCAGTTCTCATTTTATTTTTAAGTCTAGGATATGAGAGAAAGTGAATGGGTAAAAAATCCTTTTTATTCATAAGATTTCTAGCTTCAGCTTATCGATTTCTGAATATAAACAACTAATTGAACCTTCAACTGACACTACTTAAGAAAAATATACTGCCTTGTCAAATAAAGCAAGCTAATGTTGCTAAGTTATCCACATTTTACCTATGTGAATCAAACTTTGCTGCTCCTGCCGTTTTGAACTCGAAGTATGGCATCAGTTGATGATTTAAATAGAATGATTTACTTTCAGAGCCACGTGTTGAAAAGAATACTTTGTCCAAAGCAAGCCCACACATCACATTATTTATTTAACCAGAGTATATATTTTTGCATTAATCTTTACTCTTTATTGTTTCCAAATTCTTAGATTTTAATATAGTTTTAAATTCAAGTATTTATTTAAAATGTGTGCCATGGTCTTAACATGCTGGAAATTTATGCTTTTGATTTATTTTTTTTAAATCATGTAAGATGCCCAAACGGATGCGCCAGGTAGAACGTTTGAGTACATCAACCAGAAATCTTTATTCATTTATACTTTTATGATTATCCAATAAAATTAAGCGAAGAGGAATTAGAACAAAAATCGAGCTGATTAAATTGGTCATCAAAAGTAATAGTAACTAAGGAGATCACAGTTAGTTCTAAAGAGAAGGAGAGGGGAGTTAGGTAAACCATCTAAAAATGCTTGAAACAGAAGCGAAAGAAATTGACCGCATAATTCATATTTTTACCTTGTCTATAACATAATTTTTTTCCAGATTAGGAATACATTTATTCTTATTGTTTTTAGTTTTGAAAGCATCTTTTCTTCACCAAAATATTTATTTACTCATAAATTTTATATCCATTTTGCTATGAAATAAGACTTGCCCATTGTCAGAAGTAAATTTTTTCAAATATTTGCTAAAAGTTCAGGGAATTTACACAAGTATATTCAAAAGCAAAATCGAATAATATTCCAGAGGAGTATGATTTGGTGACAAAAGTCACAAGACTAATTCTTTTACAAAGATAATGAACACTCATGGCCAAAGCTATCTTCTTTGTCGAGCTCTGACTGTTGTTTACTACAAAGCCACATCTCGACCATATAAAAGATAGGGGAATATATTGTGATGAAAAATTAAAAAGAATTCAAATATGAGGAAATAGATGGTCACAAGAGCTTAAAAGATGTTATACTTATGTATCTTCTTTACTCTAACCGCTATTATACCCTATAAGGCTCAGCATCTAATATGCTCTTCTGTTACCACTTCTTTGTTCATTATGAAAAACAGAACTACACTTTATTTCCCCTCGATAGTGCCTTCACATTAATGGGGTACAAGCTACTTTAGCATCATATAGTATTAGATAGTCGTCCGTCGATTTCGGCGATGACGTCACTTCATGCCTTAAAAAGAATAAGTGGGCATAGAGAGAAACTTGCAAAAAAAGATGCTTAGACTAGGAAGTGGGTAAACCTTTTTCAGCCTACTATCTTAGCAATCCATAGTTGGGTCTGTGGCAAGGTAATTCAAGAAGACTAGCCATTGTAGTATGTTGCAGGAGATTGCAGAGTCATCGGTATAATAACGCTAGCCTAGTGCGGGTCACCACAGCAGATTGTGCATTAAGGGTTTAATCCTGTAGACTTTATCTAGTCAAGGACATCCATAAGACTGTGAATCAGGAGTTAACGAGGTACCAGTGTGTGTCCGCACGTTGGTGCCCAAGGTCCATCACCTCTGGGGTCTCCTACTGCTCAGATATCCTCCTGATTCGTTGTTTTATTATCTGATATTTATCACAATTCTATTTCCATAAATTGTCCATTGCCATCTATAACCTTTCTCAACATACTTGGATTCATAGGACAAAAACACATATTAATTAGGTATTATTCTCTTCCAGTTGTGTGTAATATCATTAATTCAAAATATTTATTGAAGAATCCATCATAAATTCATAGTTTTATATTATTCTAACCACTTATAAAAAACGTTCCATTACTTAAGCTTGAATTAGGAAGTAAACTTTTGTATTTTTAATATAGGTGACAAACTTAATTTGAGTAAAATTAAACATTTTTTTTTACTTTTCTCAAATTAATAACGAAAAAATATGCAGAAGAAGAGCAAAGATATTAATGATTGAAACTGTCTTGTTTTATATGAATCTGTTAAAAACATTATATGACCTAGAGTTGGAAAGAAAATTTTTGGTCCTCACCTGTATTTAAGATGAAGAAGTGAGATTTATATGCCCCAGGAAAAAATGAACAAAAAATATTAAGGCTCTTATAGGTGAGTAATAAACAAAGCTGACAATATTTAGAAAATAAAAATTTCCTTAACGAAACTTTGTTTTAAAAAAAGGATGAAAATCATAGTAAATAATGGAGAAGACCTTGATACAGTGGGTTCTACAAGATAATCAAATTATATGTTACTAAATTATTATATTACCAATATTATAAAGGAAATTAAAATAATTTTGTCAAAAAATACATTTTTTAGCAAAGTATTTTTCATCCTTATTGAAAATGCTTATCGATCGCTGAAGTAGTGAAGAACATCCTTGAAAATTTATTCGATTTAGATGAAGTATATTTTCTTTATATCGTTTTTTAGATTTATATCGGACTAACTTTTACCAACTAGGTGATGTAGTATGACTTAAATAAATGATAGGTAAACAAATAATGCAATATTCATTGAATATATGTGAAGATGAGGAAATTCCCTATATAATGGTGTCAACACGCTAATTTGATATCTATGATTACTTCTTATCTATCCTGTATACTTTTTCAGCAATAAACATTGGTAATTTGATCTTATTTTCAACTATATGAGATCAAAGAATTAGATGACACTAGAATATTCAATTTAGAATACTCATGAAATAGATAGCTATGAACAAATGTTGTGATAATGATGGTGAATATTAACCAAGTATAAAAAAAACAGGCACTATAAGTTTATTAAATATTATTTGGTAACTCTGATATTAGCTCTTAATACCTCTCGTATTCAATTAACAACTTAGTAGAGTTATATATTCGTTTTTTGGTATCATTTGAGTTAGAAATTCGTACATTTAAAATACCAATTCATACTCTAAGTGTGTGAACATATATGGGTGTTATTGCGCTTCTTGAAGTAACCCGCTTATAGTGGTGGCGTGTGTGTGTGTTGTTTGATGGAATCTGACTGAGGGTAACGTGACAAGTATCATGGGCTTGTATGTAGTCGGCCTACTTTTGTCTTGCCAACCTTTGTCTTACGCGGCTAAGTGTAGGTTTTCCGTTATCGCAATATAGCTAACTCTAAAAGCCGTAGGATTAAAGGATGAGGTAACGGATTTGTGACGCTAATAAGAGCAGATGAATTGACTGATTCTCTCTCTCACTATCTTCTTCTCTTTCCTCTGTGTGTGTTTAATATATATATATATATGTCGTCGTATACGGCCAAGTATCTATGTACGTTTGTTTCGTACATGAATAACTCCGTACCTTTTTTTCTCTAAGAGTGCTATATTACTATTCTTCAACGAGGGAAGTTTCGTAATATTATATATCTATTACTTTGTGAAGCGTTACCTCTGGGGGAAGCGGAAGAAAGATGAGTGCCCATGTATAAGCCTCTCTCCTAGGGCCTCACTTTTTGTTGAAGGAAATGTAATTTCGTCTATTTGGCGAAACTAGACCTAAACAATACGAGGGGATAGTGAGCCTGTTCATAGATTTTTATTCGAAAGGCTATACAATCCTCCTTGGTTTATACTAACGGGCTACGATATCTGCTGATTATAAGGTTTCCTTGCAAGGGATGTCGTGGATTGTTGTGCTAGCGGGGCAAAAGGGGAGTCGGGAGGGATTTAAAGTATCCGTCCATATGCTACGTAGCCTTTGACGCTGTGCAACCGAACGAGCGTCTGTTATTTCTTTGCGATATTGATTTTCCCACAATATATATGTGTCCCATTTCCATGCAGCGTGACCTTTTTACTCGACATTGACGCGGGCCGGAGCTAAAAAACAGGAATGTCCGTCAGTTCCTTCGTTGGTGAAGCTACAAGAGTTATATTCAACTAATAAACCTATATATTTGTACACGTTTTGGGCCTATCCTGAATCAGAGAGATCGCTTGTCTTTCACAGTTTCTTGGAAATTGGAACCGGTCAAAGCATACATTACCCTCTATTTGTTTAAGTTATCCTTGATATCTATTATTAAGACCTTTCCGTATGGCAGCTGTTTCCTAGCGTCAGTATGTTTTTGTATTGTCACGTGAGAGAGTCTGGCGACCCCCTTTAATCTGTTCATATTTTCCTAATAAATATACAATTGTGATATTTTTTTTATCTTGATCTTTCATTGATTCACTATCTACTACATGGCATATTACTTCATTAATTCATGCGTGTACCCATTTTCCGGATTTCATAGATATACCTAGGCCCATTTGTCCAGGTTCCTTGCTGGGCCTACCTATCCTGCAATTTAGGTGCCACAGGCCTACGTTCCTTGCAACTCGAGTGCCACAAACAGTCCTGTCATTCTGTTCTCTATATATGTATTAGTTGTTTCCATGTGAAATTCGGTGTTGAAGACAAACCTTGGTCTCCACACAATCTATGCCAAATTTTGTGAATGGCCTAATTTCGGGAAAGTTGAGAAGAAAAATACATTTTGGGAGACCATTAGTGTGGTGAAACACGAATAAACACACATTGGCAACTGGCATCATTTAATTACTAAGTTTATTTGGTAAAGTAAAAAATTAAAAATAACTTCATAATATCACTTCTGTTATACCGGCTGTTGCAAATGATATCAACCTTCCAGTTACAATTTCACCGCCCTATCCGAAGCACTTTAGAAAAGAAATTGATGGATAAGATAAAGGTAATGACTGTATTTCTGACGGATTTTTAAAATAGTCCTCAGTAATTCACATTTAGAAAAAAAATCCCATAAGTATTGAGAGATTTAAATCTACCTAGGGATTCAAGGGAACTTCGTGGTTCTAGGCTGAAATCGACAAACCTTTTGGCACGGAAGGCTTATTTTCTTGATATCATCACAGGAACCATGTGTTGTTATGATCCTTTGCGCACAATGAATAGCTGGTTGTTTGCTATAATATTCTGAACCTGCTGAGCTATTTTGAAATTGAGTGCAACCCCAGAGCGTGAAAGATTTTAGGTGATGCCTCATAAAGGAGTTTGGAGGCTGTTCTGCTAGACAATATAAATAAGTATCAATCCATTTCTGTGTCCTATTCTGCCATACTCAAGGATACATAGGAATATGTAAATAAACTTATGATTAGATTAGGGGGATAGAAGTGACAGTTCTCTGGAGATTTCAAAATCATTATCTTTTTCTTTAGCCAGTAGGCAAGTTACACAGAAAAGTCATTTATACGATTCGGGCTGCAGACCCTAAGAAAAACAATTGTATGTCAATTTTTTTTCAGAAAGAATATGTAGACCTGGTCATCAAACATTTTGTACGAGGCCTTGATTGAACTTAAGAATGTATGCCAGCAACCTTCACGTCAAACTGGGTTGGATGAAACAGTTCATTATTAAACTTTTTCCTGCAGATGAACCATGTTTCCACTTAGTTTTAAAAAGTTCCCCAAAATCAGCATTGTGAAAACTAAAGCAGGAATATTTGTTTGCCTTGAAATTCGTAAAATAATGAAAGACCTAGAGTGTGATTAAATCATATGGAAAATTCAGAAACTCTCATCGGTGAGATTCAAGTGTTTTTTTAGAGATATATTTATATGTGATATATATATACATTATTAATTCCTCTTTATTATTTTAGTAATTATTTATTTGTTGGCTATATATTTGTGGAAACTCTATATGTGGTAGTTAAATAATGAGAACATATTTGAAATCAGCAATAAAACGTTTCGGAATCAGTTATAAGTAGACAATCTCCTTAATTTTATCTTAAAATGAATAATTATAGCATAACTGATTTGATATTCTTCAGCTGCATTTATATACAAGGAATTTATAGAGGTGATAGCAGTAATCAGTCTTGAATATGTGATATAAATGATTTAAAAAGCGTATTTTATTTAGTTTCTGTAACAGTGCACTTTTAATTGCGAGACATATCCTCTCAGACTTTAGAACTAACGGTGCTCTATTTATTTCTGATAAATTTACTTAACAAGATTTATCAAGAAGTGTCATGTTTATTTTCCTCCTCGCTTGATTTTAATTGGTGTTCACAAATGTGTAAATGATTGAAGGTTTCTGGTTAGGTTACCTTTGCTTTAAGATTTTGGTCATAATTAATCACAAGATAATTAATAAAAAATTCACTTGTGGCTCTATGTTTTTTTAAAAATTTGAGTGCGTGTCTTCAAATATGAACTTTTGTCTTCGGTTATAAATCACGCCAGTCCACTTTCACAATTCGGCGTCTTGGAGGTTTCCTGGTCAAATTTTTATCGTTAGTTTAATTATTCCACTCTATTACTTTAATTTTCTAACTTTAATATCAATCTTAGTCATACTTCCGTATAGGGGCGCACGATAAGAAGCGCTGTTTCTGAGGTACAATTTAGGCCTTGTGACGTCAGACATCATAAGGCGAAGCCCCTCATTTCGAAAGTAACTAGAAATGTTAATTTTTGGCGGAAATAACCTAAAGTAGGCGACGGTATGGTCTTTATCATTTCAATAAACGTGCAGAGGCAATAACAAAGACGATAGCGCCATTTAATTTATACTATTGCGGGAAAAATTTAAAAAATATAGTTACTTTCGAAATGAGGGGCCTCCCCCCCCATTTCTCCCACCTGATTGTGGGGTTTGTACCCGCACCCTGCCCTAACTTTTAAAATAACTCGAAATATTTCTAATTTAAAAGGCTAACATTAGCTTTGTATGTAAATGGCTATTGCTAAATGGCGGCAGCGATAACGTCTTAAATTACCTAGTAATAACGTCTGTCCCAAACGGTACTTCACATTTTTAATAATTAATAACAAAAAAAAGCAATGTGGTGTATACCTCGTTAAGAATGGAATCCTGGCCATTCAGGCCCAGGATCGAGTCTGCATTGGACGTCTTATCCCTTAATGGTTAGAAAGACACCCTCTGCTCGTTGCCTATCCAGACCAACGAGCAGAGTTGTTTCCGCGCTTATTCGGCGCCCTTCTGCGGGTTCTACTCCACTCGGGTGCTCCCCTGGGAAAGCTAGTGGCACAAAGGGTTCACACCCAACCCCCGCTAAGACCAGGGCTCCCCCCTTCCTCCAGCGTGACCCTTTGCCAAAATGCGAAACGGCCACGCGGCTCCACCGAGTCGTTAGACTCACACGAGGCAACACCCCTGAAGTTGTTTCCCAGGCCATCTTCCGGGATTCCTAAGCTGTCCCCCGAAAGGAGGACAGCAAGAAAGGAGATTTGGCTCCTTAGCCCACGCATACTGTTTGGTTGAGTGGCTTGGAGATGGTGGATCCTTGAAAAGAGGGCCCTCGCCAGCGAAGCCGCAACGCTCACCTAAGGTTTCGAAGCGGAGGGAGAAAAAGACTCGCATGGCGAGCCGAACCTCCCCCAATAAGTCATCGAAGGCAACAGTGCTATCAGCGCATTGTCCTGCCAACAGCACCCGAAGTTTTGCTCCTGGGAAGCGTACGGCCATTCCTGTGAGGGTCTTCTGTTTGAAGATGGCCCCCGCGTCTCTCAAGAGCTAGGCCTGGAAGGCATATTCCTTCAATGGTTTTACCGTTGGCCCCGGGCCAACTGAGACAAACTGCAGATGCTCTTCTTGACCCGTTTATCGTTAGCCATTTTTTTGCAGGAGACCATGCTAGGCGCGTACCCTTTGCCCGCCCTACCGGGGTATAAGGGTTTTACGACCCCACCACCACGAGAGGGGGGGCGGGCTAGAGGATGCGCGGTTTACACCCGGCATGATGTCTCCGTTGTTCTTTTCACTTTAGATGCATTCTTTCAGGCAGTGACTGTGCGGAGTCACCTGGATAGGAGGTATACTGTTATTTATAAGTAAATTCCACCGTCAGCTGACTTCGAAGCGGGAAACTTCCACCGCGTCGTGGCACAGTTGCTGAGGCCCTTTCTCTTGCTTAGAGAACTAAACCGCACACCCCCTCTCTAGGGAGATTAATCACTAAATCCCAGGACACAAGTCCTTGCCTATCTGATAGAAGAGCTTGAGATAGGTGTCCTAGATGTGGATGAGTTTATGCATCACTTCCCGAAAACCGCTTAATTTTCTTACCTTGATCCATCTTTGTGCTCTTCGGATGAACAGCCTGATTTTAATTGAGAGGTGGTCGATGACATTAATGGTAGTCATCACTTGCCCATTCAAATATCATTTTCAGAGCAACTGCCGTCTCAGAGTCCACCACGGTGGGGCTTGGCGTGAGCGCGGTTGCCTGCATTTCAGGAAATGACTGAATTCTCTATCTCAGTCAAGGAGTTTTGGTCGTTAAATAAGGCCGTTGAGTTCTTCTCCAGTAATCTCTTCGCTGCGGCCTGAATACTATTTCCAAAACGCCTGGACGTTTTTCAGGCCAACCACTCCCGTGGTGGTCACTTGAGTGTGAGACAGCCCTCAAACAGAAGAGTTATACCTATATGCGCTATAAACGCCGCCCGAACGATTCACTGTCGGTAAATTTCGTCGGGCTAGGGCTAGGTTCCGGTATATTTCGAAGCACGCCCTCTGCTCTTCTTCACGGCCATAGGAGTCTTTAATTAACGGGAAGACCCCTCTGCCAGAGTTTCGAAGCGACTCAAAAGGATTTGGGGCAAGTTCTCGCAGGACCCCAATCCAGTTCTCCAGGAGAATAGGACCGCAATCTCGGACTCCATGTCCGTGGCAGAATCCTTCGCGACCGCTTTCTCCGTATTCTTTAGCCGGGATGCTGCTCCGCCATCATTCAATGCACGTCGTGATATCGCGGAAGGCCGCCGACTGGACTTTACCTCATGATGCCATGAACCCTTCAACGACAAGTTTACCATCAGTGATTTGCGCGTTCAGCTCTTGCTTCGAGCGCGGACACCGCCCATGGTCCAGGCGATGTCTGGTACGCCATGCTTTGACACCTGGTTGAGCAAGGCATGGCCTTTCTTGAATATTTATTTAACAGGATCTGGGTGGAGGATCTCCTTCCAGATTCCTGGCGAATCGCTAGTGTGTTGGTCTTTCTAAACCCGGGGAGAGATCACTCTACTCCGGCCGGTTTCCGCCCAATCTCTCTAAACTCTTGCGTGTGAAAGTTGATGGAGAAATTGGTGAATGTTAGATTAGCCTTTTTTTCTGTACAGCGAGGCCATCTGTCTTCTGAACAGTACGGCTTCCGCAAGTTCCACTCCACGTCACATGCTCTGCTCCGACTAGAAAATGCCATTTGCAAGGCCTTCCTTCGTAGACAGCACTACGCCACGTTGTTTTTCGATCTGGAGAAGGCCTGTGATACTGCATGGTGATACGGCATCATGGAGACTCTCCACACGATGGTGGCAAGGGGACGCTACCCACTCTTTAAATCTGAATATTTGCGAGCAGGAAGAGGGAGTCCCGCAGGGAAGAGTCCTTAGTGTCACACTCTTTGCCCTGAGCATCAACGGCATCACCTCGGTGCTACCGGAACTTGTTTTTGCTACGCTCTACTTGGACGACCTTTCGATCTCTTTTTGAGCGGCCCAGATGCTAACTCTGGAACATCAAATCCAACATTCATTGGACCGCGTCTCTCGCTATGCCAAAGCGCACAGGTTTTGGTTTACTTTGGCCAAGAATGCCCAAGTAGGCATTAACCAGATGTGCTCCTAAAAAAAAAATCTTTGTATATGACTCAGGTGGTGCAGTTCTGCGGCCATCCATGGCTCCACCCCGACCCAGATTTGTTTCTTAATTGGATGCGCCTTTAAGTGTTTGAATCGCACCTTTTCCTTGGTCTTCTATTTGACCAACGCCTCACCTAGGAGGCTCATATTGGCAGCCTTAGGATTTCTTGTACCCGCACCATGGATATTCTCCTCTCCGTGACGTTCAGCGCTTGTGGCGCTGATAGGGCTACGGATGCGAAATTTATGCATACGAAGCCGAGCGTTTTTGCAGAAGGAGGACTCGATCCATCACACCGGCCTTCGCCTGGCGACCAGTGCCTTCCGCACTTCCACCATTAAGAGCCTACTAGTTTATGCTGGGGAGATGCCACTCGCTCTACGCAGTATACAGGCATGTCTTGCCTGTACGCGTGAGCCCGGCGCTTCCGGTGGGTGGCGCTTCTGGTTCTGCCCAGAATGCCACCTTGGAGGGTATAATATTTGGCTATTTGTCGCCATGCCTCTGATTTCAAAGCTTGTGCAGCACCGTGACTAATGTGTTTGACTTTTTTGGAGCACACCTCCTCTCACACTGGAACCGTGCCAGTGTATACGGAGGGCTCCAAGTTCGAAGAGAGGGTCGGCTTCCACGCCGTATCCACTCTGTTTCAAGTCAGCGCTGCGTCTTTCCTTACGAAAGAGATGGTGGCAATACATCACTCCAGTACGGGAGATTACGCAACGTGCCGGGGTCGAAGACCGGATTGTAATCTATAGCGACTTATGAAGCGCCTTGAGTGCTCTCATGGGGATTGGAATCTCCGCCTTTCCTGGTTCGCGATATCCGTGACGCCACGGTTTTGGCGAGCGGGGAGGATGTCGAAATTATTTTCTGCTTGGTTCCAGTACATCTAGGAATTGCGAAGAATGAACGCGCCGATAAGGTAAACAAAGAGTCTGCGAGGACTCTTCGATCGGCAGAACGTTTCGCTCAACCTCAAACCAACTATATGGCAGGAATACGGGCAGCTCTTCGGATTGCTTGGCAAAGAAGATGGGAGACAGTCGAAGGGAACTTAAAGTTGCGTTTTATTGCGCCGCGACCGTTATCATGGACCTATCCCCCAATGCTGCGAAAGCTTCAGTTCGCTTTCTGTCGTCTCCGAATCGTACACACTCGTGTGTCATATCGCCATTTTATGGAGCGCTAGCCCGCGACCTATTGTAACGACTGCATCGTCCCCCAGATTGATCGGCACATTCTTGTTGAATGTCCCAGTCTGGGTGACCTTCGCGCATGTTACCTTTGCCAGTACCAAGATTTGTGGGGTCGCTACCGCCTGTCCTTTGTATTCGGGACGAGTGTGTTTACATTGACTGGTGGACTTGTTGACTTTTGGGGGGCACCCGGCCTTCTTCCTATTATATAACCAGGTTTTTTTTTTTTGTTTTGCTTTTGTTTTTTTCCCTTATTGGACACACGCTCCTGCGCCGGGGGAACCTCAACCGACGCAGGAGCTTGCCTACTGCTCGCTTCCTTTTCCCTTTTTGTATTTTGGGTGTTTACTTTGGATTTTTTTTTGTGTATGGCTCTTTGAGGTTGATTTTAAAGTAGCCTAGTACTAGGCAAGTTTTTAATACGGTGACTAATGCCCAAGAGGGCAGTCGCAAGATGAGCTCTTAAAAAAAAAACCCCGAAACTACCCTTATCTGAAGTATTACTTCAACCTTTTCTCTTGGGCAAAAAAAAATAGTTGCGTGCTAAATATCTTTTCTTTTTACTGTATTGTTATTATTTGACTGTTAATAGGGATCATATGTAATTATCTTAATCCCCTATATTAATATGTTCATTTAGAGGATTTTTTGGTTTTATTTAATAAGGTTTGAATTTACTGAAGGTTAATCTTGATGCGATATTAAATAAGCCTTTCGATTTTTGAAATACCTGAATAATTAGCCTACTTGAAGAAATAAAAATTTGGACTCACCTTTGAATTTACCTAAACCTAAATCTATTTTATTTGAAAAACTTTAGTTCTTCAATAGTTTAAATTTCTTCAAAATTATTCAAGGAAGTACTATAGTTAGGTGTGTATTAGTGAATGAATTAAAGTTAGTAAAGAAAGATTAAAGGATATTGGATATGATAGGTATAAATGATTTTAACACTTTGATTGATACTTTGAAATAAGAATTTAAATTTGATATTTAAACTCTTTCACAACCCTATCATATACAACTTTACAATGTATAAGAGTTGAAATAAAATTGCGCAGGAAATTTCTATAATATTCGAGTTGTAAACAATGAGCTATCAGTAGTGTTATTAACCCAACAATTATTCAGCAAATACCAATTCTGAATTTACCAAAAACTATATATATAATCTTTATTTATTTTAAAGGACCTTCATATTTAATACCGTTCATTTAATGTTATCCGAGAATTTCCTGTTATAACAGTAATCATTTTCTTTACATTATAAAAATATTTAATATTTAAGATAGATTCATTCTACTTCACTAACACTGAGCATTTTTGATATGCTTAATCAAAATTTCACATTGGTTTTGTTCAATCAGGTCAACTCTGATTTCGCGCAACATGATTTTTTAAAGTATTTTATTTGTACGGGTATTTTCTCTATTATATGACGTTTATTTTTGTTAATAAACAATTCTAAAGAGTTTACATGCTTTTTCTTACTAATGTCTTTTTTTTGGGGGGGGGGGGGGTCACTGAAATGGATTCGGCCAGAAGAACTTGCAAAAATAAGCCCGATGTCTTCTGTAATGTCCTCGCCGAATACACCGTTGCTTCTAACAAGAATCCAGTCACAAGTTTCATAAAGCGTACTTACCATGCTTATTTTTGTATAAAACTTGGTCACCAAGATAATGCTTAGATGTCGCATATGGTATACAAGATATGCACCAATTACGAGTAACTGCGTCTTTAGACAAAGAGTTTTAAGAGATGATTCGGTTAGATAATTCTCATGGTTTGGAGAGAGCGGAAAAACAAAGGCACTAATTGCTACTTCTGTGCCATTGATTTGCCTAGGTTCAACAGAAAAGCCGAAGCAGGTTTAGCTATCATTAACTTATATCAGTACGTCGTCATGTAGCTCATTGTAATGAAATTCCATTGTGTGTCTTTAGAGAAATTCTTGACATTAGTGACTAAGATTCTTCCTGTGCTGAGGAAAATGATGAAAAGGTGTTTTTTGACGAAGATGCTCCAAATCTTTTGTGGTTGGGGGGAGATAAATGATTAAGTTTGCGATCTATACCTGTCAAATTTCTTTGTCGCAATGTGGAATCCAGATTAGGCAGAATAAACCTCTCTGTGAGATAGAACTACTGCTCTATCTCAGCATACATCAAGAATACCGAAGTGTAATTTATGAAAAAAAGTAATGTAGTAATCTACCCATATTATGCATCTTTTGCACAAGCTTGGATTGCCACATTACTACGCGGAAGGTTTCATGGAGACTGTTCTATTTTCAGCAGTAAGTGATTTTTGGAATGTGTTCTGCTGCAAAACGCCATGCATTCTTTCCTCTACATCTCGAACACTCGAGTACAATGAAAGAGACATATGAAGAGGCGAGATATGTGGTCTAAAAGATTCGTTAGGATCAGTAAGAGTAGATTATTTGTGTTTACCTTAAGAGGGTAAACATTTTGTTGGGGCTGAAGTCTGGTTTCACCAATTATCCGTGCTTTCTGTGCATGTGAGAAAGTAAAGACCAATCTCTGCATTACCAAATAATGTCGCAACGGCAAAAATTGTTGCAATGTAAAGAAGAGAACGTGATAAACAATCTTCTTGTTGGCAGGGACAGGATACTCTTCTCACCGCTGCACCTCAAACTCGGCTAGATCAAAAAGTTAACTAAGGCTCTGGACAAGGATTGTAGCTGCTCCTCTTAATTGTGCCGCGATTTTTCATGATGATATTGAGAGCTAGCATCTTTGACGGTCCTCAACTCCGTCAGATCATCAGAGATATAGAGTTTGAAAACGCAAGAAATGAAGTGGAACTACATAGAAGCGTGAAATGATCTTTGTTAGGGCCGGGAAGAACTTCCTTAGCAACTAGAAGGACAGAAACTACATAGAACTTTCTATGATATACTTAATACTTTCAGAAACTTCGGATGTAACATTATCATCAAAATGCATTACATAATCTCACGTATGTATCGTTTTGTTTATAATCTCGGATCAATGAGCGAAGAGCAGGGGAAGAGATTCCATCAGATCAGGAATCAGATAGAGACCAGATTTCAAGGAGGGTAGGATGCATTCATGATGCATGATTACTGTTCGACTCTAAACGAGATATCCCTACCAGTCAACATTCAAGGAGTTCGAAGAAACGGAATTTGATGTTCTGAATTCGTAAAAATGATCATTCAATATCAGATTTTCATGTACTTACCTTTAAATTATCTAGTTTCTAATGTACACCAATATATATTTTTTAAATATTTAATTAATATATTGCATCAAAAAACGAGCTTTTTTATCTTAAATCCTATTTCGGATTATAAATTTGAAAAGTATTCAAAGGAAAATTTCCACAAAATATAAGATCTTATTTTGTAGAAATCTGACCTGATTAAACAAAAGAGATGGAATTTCCAGAAGCAGCTGTGCAAATTCATCCTCATTCTGTTGAAAAACCTAAACGACTTAAGACTTTTTTGTCACTTAGTGTAATCAATCATCTATTTTGCATTGTCCTAATTCTCTATAATTATTTATAGTTTATTTATTGTGTCAATGATCTCGAAGAGGTCAGGGATTATGATAAATGATCGTTTATGAACCTCTTTTACGGACTATTCTAGATGACCTGTCCCTCGATAACTGATGTTAATTCTCAACTGAAAGCCTGATGTCTAATTAATTCGAAAGGTTTGTCTAAAAAACGACGAGGTCATTAGGAAATGCAATAAAAATTACTCAATTTTCCTCTATAATTAGAGGCCAAGAGGAAGGCCAGAGAACTCTCAGACCAAACACTGTAGGAAAATGTACTTAAAGCGCTAAACTCAGTGTCATATTCTTTTTAAATATTTCTCTTAAAATGAAATAAAAATTTAGAACAAAAGAATTTAGGGGGAAAATTCCCACATTCCCCTGCAGTTATACAAAAATCACCCCTCACTCCATCTAAAACGCAAGCTTAGATGTGAATGTTCCAGACTTTCATCTAAAGTGAGAACACTTTATTCGTTCGTGCATAAGAACAAATTCAATGATGTGTGTATTACTCTATTGTCCCTAGGTACATTGATCAGGATAAATGATAGGATCCAATAAATTATTTGTCGGGACCAATAGCCTACCAGTTCGGTTAAAATCTCTAGACCTTTGCTAATCACTACTATTATAGCATTTACTATTTATCTTTGAGCAACATTCGGATTAGTTTTAGCGTTTAATTTGAATTATTACTCTTTTGAAGCCTATGCTCGATATTGATTTTATCCACGTTCGAGTTTAACAACTAAATTATTTTGAAATTTCATTTGATTTCTTCGAGATTTAAGTTTATAGGTTAGATATATATTTTTATTTTCTCGAGAAGGTTACCGTAGCATTTATTCCACTCATAACAAGGTACGTACCCTTTTATAAACAGTGCGTCCATATTAGCTTCTCGGGTATTTCGAATTTGATTAGGTCTCATTAGTCATTAAAATAAATATTGAGTCAGTTTATGATATATAGTTTATTCGTATTAAAGCAACTTACAACCTCGAATTATTCTCTTGAATTATAGGAATTATATTTTTTAATCAGATGCTCAAGTTTAATATTGTCTTAAGCCGTGGTTTTGTCCAGGCTTCTTATTGGGAGCCGTTTTTTAAATAATTGTACATAGTAAATTTTAGGTTTAATCTTAGAGAAAATCTCTAACTAGCTAAGGCTCTTTACTTCTTGTCTTTAGTCAACAGATGAAGAAGCTAAAAAGATTTATTTTATATCTTGTTTACTTATATTTAACCCGTTTGTGAATCGTTAATAAAATTAATCAATGCACATTTATTTAAATTTGGTTTTCTTAAACGTTTATTTTGATTAAAATTGAGTTCAGGGATAGGTACTCTGGTTGGCTCATGGGCTTTACATAAAAGGTTAAGAACAATGTAACAAATATTTAGGTTGAATTTATACATACTTTATTTTAACATTTTGTTCCATGGAAGTGTATTAAAACTTTGTTCGAACTCATAGCAAATTTAATGTCATTTTTTAAACAAGCAGAACTATTTTAAATGTTTAATTTCTTAAACTAACTCAGTGAAATTTGCGATGCTCAACTCCTCGATCCCTATGTCTCAATTTCATGGTCATCTCTTACATCTTGAAACTAATTATTAAGATATCAAGGCTGTTTATTAATATTTTTGTTCAACACGTGTAGTTTTATGTTTAGGATTGTTGGATGACCTGCTATACCTTAATTCCCTCCCGTTGGGGCTGAACACTGGTAGTATTCAGGTTTTCCAGTCAACGACTCACTAACTCAGCCAAAAGATATGCATTTTCATGATTTAATAATAGAAGATTGAACCTCAAGCTTTCAAAGACAGGTACAGTATTAAATTTGGTCTCACAGGAAATAGCTTAAAATAGGTGTCGCTATCGTCGTCTAACTTTAGCCATTTTGAAACGTATGCATTTCCTAGAAAAACAAGTGTCACATCTTAATTCCTAAGAAGAGATATCTTTAAACGATTGTTTACCTTAAAGGATAAAAAAGTGATTTTTATAGAAAAAATAATGGTTTTTCTTTTGTAATCGAACTCGACTGTTCAGGATACTTTTAAAGATTGAAGCAGGAGGCAGGTGAGAATAACTTACCTTTGAACCACAATTAAATTTAGACTGATTATATGAACCAATTATAATAATGCGATTAATTGATATGCTAGTTTATTTGAACTGTACCACATGTACATAAAAAGAGATCTCGCAAAGAAGAAAGAAAATAAATAGAAAAATAAATAAATAAATACCAAAATATGTTAAAAATGAATCGAATAAACAATATAACGAACTGTCGTAGAATTGCTCATAGTCTGGTCCAATAATTATTCTAGTCATTGATCTGGGCACACCGCTTTTGGTTAAGTCGATGGTATTGAGACCCTATGACTCAATCTACGATCATTATATATATATATAGGCTTTAATTCCTACTGAACGTTTGAAAGCTGGTTAGATGTTGGTTGTGCGCGGCCAGGATTCTCACTATAAAAGTCCCAATTGTAAATGGGGGAGAGGTTTGTGATTGTTAAATTCTAAGAGTGCATAATGCAGGTTAAATAAATAAGCCAAAGGGATTCTTAATTAAAGTCTTGCCAAGGGTACGCCAAAAAAAGGAGCTACAAATAAACACAAGTACAAAAATAAACTTTACTTTACACCAAAATAATAACTAGTAACAATAGTTAAACGGGCATTTAGGTAAATAAGGATTAAATAATAAACACGGATTAGTCCGGGTTGACAGCAATTATAAATAATAATATCAGGGAATGACTCACTTGAATCTCTTTAAAAAAGGAGAAGAGGATAAAACTGACGTTAAGCGTCTAGATTTATAATGACTCAATGGGAGTATCAATCATGGTAATTAAATAGGTAATTTAAGAATAGAGGAACAATGGGTGGACAGATTACCATTAATTGTGATGGATTGGAGAGACAACTACTCAGGTCCAGACGGGGTGGTTTGGGTGGTGTTAACACGAGATCTCGGGGAGATGGAGGATAAGACGACGGGTTCGTGGCTGCTGACTGCAGTTCCGGTTAGTTCACTCCGAACTGGATTTGACACTAACAAATAGTAACTTCCAGTAACTATTTGGATGTTCCTTTTTCTTTCTCAAGTTACGTTGAGCAACAGAGCGTATTCTTCTAGTCACAGAATCTGAGGGGCGGAATTTGCCTCAGGAACACTTTGAGACAGCGACCAAGTTAACTCAGCGGCGCGTTGGCAGTCGATACGTTACGGCAACGACTCTCGTTCAACGTGTGGGTTACGCGAGTAGGTTTGGAACACTTCTCTAGAGGAATGAACGGCGTTGTCATTTATACCGCGGACTGTGTGAAATCGAGAGAGAGATTCCATTTACGACAATTTGCTTATCGCAGCGCCTTCTGGACAATATCCATGGTATCATAAAGAAGGCAAATATAATTTAGGCTTCTCACAGATAGGCCTTCTTTCGTCAGATTTCCTGTCGCGTGTTGGGAAAGTTTGGCACGGATAACGACTTAGGTCAAGGGAGAGGCGGAGGAGGGTGGGAGGGAGAGAGAGGAGAAGAAGGTCAACTCAAACGACAAATTTCTTTTTCGTTTCCACGATTATCTGTTGGCATGCGAGTATGTACGTTCCATATCCTCACACGAACGATATCCGTTGTTAATCAATTCCAACTATGAGAAAGAAAAACAAAAAATGGATATATTAGATGTTTGCCAAAAAAACTACCTTTCAGGGGTCGTTTTACTCCCTAAACAAGCTGAACCACTCTATGTAGGCTATAACAATGTACCACACATAGTTATTTCAATCTCCAAGAATTGATCTTGGTGGGAAGTAAGCTCTCACCTTTTCTAACTTCAATGATCTGCAAGAAATTCCTGATCGTCATAAACTTGACGCTAACATTATTCACCTATTCTTCACTCCTAATTCTGACAAATAATTATAGAGTATCTCTTCTACCACATATTTTGTACACCCCCAATCACCGTTTCGAAACTTTGATCGGGCTCCGTGTGCTATACTGCGTCCTTATTTCCTTATTTTGGGGGGATGCAATGTCCTCTTGTACACAATACTCAAAACTTGGTAATAAAAATTTCACTGAGATACTGGTTCATGAGAGAGAAGTTTACATCCACTTCTCGCTCTAAATAAACCCTGATTTCACTATGATTGCTTACATGCTGTTCAGGATCGTGATGTTACATAGCTAGCAAAATTTAGATTCGTATCAATCATACTTATTGCTTTCAAAACTGGTATGAATTGATACAAAGGTAAACTTTTAAGGCTACATTTACACTCCATTACAAAGAGGAAGTATAACAGCTTGACTTAATGCCATACAAACAGTGACCACTTATACCTAAGTAAATGTATATAAGAATCTTTGAACGCCTAGTTTCCTTCTTTTCTTTAAAATTAATGGTGGTGTATTTGGCTCTTCTTGTGATAAAGCAGCTTCATGTTTTTGTAATTTTATAACTCTAAACCTTCCTTAATGATTTCAATTCTACTACTTCATTCATTTATCAAATTTTATGATCTTCCATTTTCATTTCAGTATGCAAAGTCCACAGAATTCTAGTTTTCTGAAGGCTGGCATTCCCTTTTAATACATCAGGAAATTTGCCGATGATTTCGCAATGTTCTAACATGGCATTTTTCGGTTCAACTCGTTCACTGTTATCTTCGCTTCCTCTTTGAAAATCTATTTTACTTCCTTTCATCAAACTTGAGGGTGGTGTAACCTATCCTCTTCTTGGAAAGTTTCTTTTATAGCATGTACTCAAGGAGGGTAACCCATTTAAAGCCTTCACCTACGTGGGGTGGTCAATAAGTTTTGTGAATCGGTAGGGCAAAACAGAGGAAGGGGGATGCCTGTTTGTGGGGGTGTTAAGACAAGGTATGACAAGTCATGATTTGTATCCGCACGCCCCTGCCTCGTCTATTTAAGAAGCAGTAGGTGATCGCAGATAGGCAGTCACAAATTTTTCAACAATACAGAAGGTTGAGCACCACGCAGTGATCAAATATTTGACCGAGGAAGGCAACAATGCAATAGAGATCAATGAACGCATGGTTGCAGTGTACGCCGACACCGCCCCTTCCTATGCAAACATTGCTCGCTGAAATAGAGAGTTCGGCCATGTTCGTGAGTCCCTTGAAGATAACTCCCGTCCAGGACGCCCGTCAGACGTGACGAACGAGGACAATGGGGCCCGTGTGGAGAGGATGATCCTCAAAAATCGAAGGGTGAAGGTCGAATAAATCGACCGAGAACTTTGAATATCACACGGAAGTGTTATCAACATCATCCACGACAATTTGGCCATGACTAAGGTCTCTGCTCGTTAGGTCCCTGGAGACCTCACACCCGATGATCGACTTCAATGTCGTCAGAGTCCACAAGGCCAGAGTTGCACAAGCTGCCCTGCGCGAGTGCGGTTTCGATGAGCTCAACGATTTCCCCTACAGTCTAGATCTGGCCCTTAGCGTCTTGCTTTTTATTCCGCCAGCTCAAGGCTGCACTGCGTGGACACCGGTTTAGGGACGATAAAGATGTCCAGCTTGCCGTCCAGGAGTGGAGTGAACAGCAGTTGGGAGATTTCTGGTTTTGGGAATTCAAAGCCTCAGGGAGAAGTTGCGCAAGTGCATTAAAGTCGAAAAATAATAAAACACTTTTCCTCATATCTCGTATCCTTATATCCGAATTGCAAAACTTATTGACCGCCCCTCGTATGTATGTTCTTATTGAGCTTATTTCTAAACTCTTTCAGACTTTACTTAATGCTCACCTCATTAAATGCTTAGAACTTAAGATTTTCACTGCGATAATCATTATGGATTTTTTAATGCTCACTCAAATGGTACACTCGAGCGATATCTGACTCACATTTGGTCATCCTCTCCCTGAAACCTTTGGAGAATCCTTTGTCGTTGAACTTGACATTTCTAAAGATTTTGAAATAATTTAGCCAAAACCATGTTGTCTTAATATTCAACTTTTGGCCCAACATACTGTATTTACAGTCTTATTTGTAGTTCCTTGTCTCGTTGTTTGATATCTATTATTAATTTTGGTGCTAAGTCATCTCCTTTCCTTATGTTTAGTTGTGTTTCATAGTGTTGTCTTCTCTCACTTGCCATTTACAATGCTCTTTGCCATTAACATTAGGCTACCTACTGTCCAACGCATACATATAGTAATGATTCTACTCTTCATAAATCATTCTCTTACTCCTATCAGGCTAACTCTTTTGTGGGGTTTTATTCGCGCTAAAACATGACAAATGCTATTAATATGTATCTAAGAAGTATCTCTCACGTGGGAAGACTAAAGTTTAGCAATTTAATTCTACCAATAAAACTTCCTTCTTCTCTGTTTCTCTCTATTCGATCAATTATTATGACTTTCCAGTAATGTATGAAAACAATGAAATTCAACCCGTTAATTCCTTTAAAATAATATTTTGATAAATTAGCAGTAGAATGCAGTAAAATGATCACACTGCCGCTCTAGCTAAGTCTACCTTAAAAACGTTGGATATACTTTGAAGATTTTGCAAGTAATCTCCTCTATGGAGCTTCTCCTGATCTATTTTGCTACCCCCTCTTTGTTTCACAGGAACTATTTGGGAGGTTTCTCCATTGAATTATAAGAATGTATGCCATCTTTACCTTGCAGTCCATGTAATACAAGGAAGGTAATCAATCCACATGATTGCACAGAAAAAAAGTAAATAACTCCAGTACAATGGTTGATGAGTCTTCCACTCCATTAAAAGCTAAAACATGGAATTCTTTGTCGCGTTACTGCTTTCTTTACTGTTATTATCTGCCCCTCTTTAAGAGGCTTAAAGTCCAATCTATTATTACTTTTCTTGGATTCTTTTCCATCTCTTCAATTTCTCTATTTTTTCACAGATTTGCTGTTTGATTTTATCATATCTTGACTGTCTCAGTTGCTTCTGTATTAAAAAGAATTTAGAAACACTTACCCCAACAATTAAAATTTACAAACTGTTGAATAAGTTAGACAAGATTTTATGAATAAACGAGAAAGACAACTTAACCAATTTTCTTCCATCTGTTAATGTTGGCAAATAAAACTCTCTCGATAAATTACTTAATTTTTCAACTAATGTGAAAATTATGGAAAATAAAATCTGTTACTTCAACGAAATAAAACCCAATTCAAGCAAAAAATATTCTTCGCGAATTTACATTCGTTTTGAGGTGTTTTATTTGAAGGTGTGGTCCTACAGTTGACAATGAAATCTGAGCTGCTGTTCATTATAGTGTATGGTATCCACATAAAGGGAAAAACCGAATCAGAACTCTATCCATGGGGGAATCACACTCAATATCGCTTAATTTCTTTCAGATTGAATTGGGTGTTTTCACTTGGGTATGCTCTAAGTTTAAAATAATAATGGTAGGAAATATGCAGGAGATTAAATTCTTAATTTAATTTCCTCTTATTTACCTAGTTGTATCTAAAATTTTCTCTTTATTGCAAGATACAAGTGGACATTCGAATTTGCTCGAATATACAATTTAAATGTGTATGAAATTACAGTGTTCCAAAAATCAACTTTCTAAGTCGTTAAATTATTTTCAATTAATTTAAGACATTTTTTACCCGCTGAATCCGGTGTATTTCACAATCATATCAAAGTATCCTATAAAAATAATCGGAAATATTTGACAACTTTTATCACTAGATGGCGTCAAAGTTGCGCGATTTTTTGTGAGAAGACACGCTAACGCATAAATGCCATCAGTCTCTCACTATCTCATAGAAAGAAGGTCGGTTGTGTTAATGGTGTGCATTGGTTACAAGAGAACACGAGAAAAGCATCAACTGATTTGTAAAATATAAAATGTAAGTATTGTGTTGTTTATAATTTCGCGTCCCATTTTTGAGACATTGGCCAGATATTGGCAATTTGATCTAAATGATCTAGTCATTTGTTTGTTATAGTTTATAATTAGTTAATGCCAAATTAACACACTAAACCCTTTATTAGTAATCTCCAACATTTATGATTTATATATAGTTTTATATATGTACATATAAAATTATATATATATATAATCACATTTCAAGATGAAAACTTGGTATATGATGTTATTATTTCTTTTTCAGAGGCCTACTCTTTACTATTATGACACGAAGATCTTTATTGACAACTGATGAAGTTGCCAATGCGCTAATAAACTTGAGTGATGATGAAGCATGGAATGAAGACGTGGAGGTTGCAATTATTTCTCCACGTCCAGATGAAATGACAGATGATGAAGCTATCAATGATGAAGACTTCGCCGAAGAAAGCATTCTTCAAGATGTTGCAGGTAGACTGGAGTTGATTGTTCACAACAATTATGGTGAAGAAATTGAATCAAATGGGGTTTCAGCAACCCAACCTCCTTCTGGTAAGCGTAAAAGATTTGACACCAGTTCGATTCTTAAATGGAAAAATTTTTCTCAAAAATATAAATGTGTAATGAATCTGCCCTCTCAAAATAGTTAGGACCAAATAGATAGGCTGCAGGGTAAGAGCATTTTTAACATTTTTTAAGAATTTATGACTGATGAGTTATTGAAGTTTATTGTTGAGCAGAGTATTACATTGAAGAGATAAAAATATTTCTAGGAATTATTCTGTTTAGTAAGTACCATAAACTTTCTCAACAAAAGATGTACTGGGAGCAATCGCCAGATGCCGGAGTCCCCTTTGTTTATAATTCTATGTCGAGACAAAGGTTCAAGGAAATAAAAAGGTTTCTTCACTTGAATGACAATGCCAACATTGATAAAAATGATAAAATGTATAAGCTGAGACCATATCTAGATGCTCTAAGAGAAAACTTTCAGAAATTTGGCATTTTTTATTACCATTTGTCAATTGATGAAATGATGATAAGGTATTATAGCATGCATTCTGCTAAAATGTTTATGAGGGGTAAGCCAATCAAATTTGGCTACAAGTTTTGGTGTCTTTGTGGTCTTGACGGATACCTATACAACTTTTCGCCATATCTTGGTAAGGGCAGTGAACCTAACAGTGGACCTCTAGGAATGAGAGGTATAAATAACCTAACAGCAGTAATTCCTGAAGATGAAGCTGCAAATCACGAAATCTTTTTGGATAATATTTTTACAAGCAGGCATACCTTAAAAGAAATGGGATATAGGAGTTTGAAGACAACTGGCACAATTCGTGAAAATCGTACAAAAAATGTCCACTTATGCCATCTAAAGTAATGGAGAAAACAACAGAAAAAGGTTTCATAGACTATAGAATTGATTCTAGCAATGAAATTTTAGTCACAATATGGCATGACAACAGTGCAGTTGCAGTTGCTACAAATTACAGCCATGTCTTCCAAACTGGTACTGCTACACGCTATTCTGAGAAACTCAAAAAGGAAAGAGGAGTGCAGGTCCCAGAAGTTATTTTAGACTACAACATATCAATGGGAGTAGTAAACCTACTAGACAAACAAATGTCCTTATATAGGGTCAGAATACGTGGGAAGAAATGGTGGTTCCCACTGTTTACGCAACTGCTTGACATTGCTATTCTGAACTCCTAGAGGGTTTATCAACATACAAATCCAGGTGATACACACTCCCTGCTAGTTGCAAGAAGGAAAACTGTTTTGGCTTATGTTTAGAAAGCCTTCTCCATCAAGCCATAAACGCCCTGGCCCTCAAAAAAGTAGGCTTTTGGGAGGAAGCGTAAGTGAAGATATCAGGTTGAATCAAGGAAATCACCTTGTGATGCCAATTCAGACACAACGTCGCTGTGAATTGTGTAGGAAAAAAACAAAGAGAATTTGCAGTCGTTGTGATGTTCCACTCCATGATCTGTGCTTTGCAACTTTCTACACTAAATAATATTGATGAATTACAGCAATTCACCATTACCATAATTATGAAGAAGTGCCTTTATTATGCGTGAACGATATAATTCTGCTTCAAAACTAAATATTTTCCTTTTTTCAATTTATTTCACTATTTTTTCATTATGCCAGATGGTTTATTATTTTCCATTGTTCATTATTACGTCTACATTATGAAAAGAATTAAAATATAATTTCATTTTGATATATAGTTTGTTTACATTTTTGTTCTTCATAGAAAAATAGAAATAAACAAATCTGAAACTTTTAACTTTTTTTACCCTAAAAACTATGTGTGACGGCCAATGTCCCCAAAATGGGACGCCATCTTTTAGGTCCAAGATAAGTAAAAATGAATTATTCAATGGCTGTAACGTTATTTTAAGTTCTTCTGGAGAAAATATCTGACAATATAAAATTAAAATTCATTACAGAATAATTATGGCATTTAATGGGTTAAATTGCTTACACTTTCTTTACATTTTTGTTTGATCTTTAACTTTAACTGCGGCGTAGCAAGCAGGTATATGAGTCATACAAATCTCGTGTTGTGTTCATTTTCTCTCTGCAACGAGTTGCTGGCTCAATGTAGCTAGCTAAACCAATGCTATCGAAGGTAATTACGTTCACTGAGTTCAAATATGATATCACTTGATCACTAAGTGGCACCACCCAGTGGCAAGCGATGCTAAATCGGCCATATCTATAGATATGAAGGTCATCAGCTCTGAATTATTTTCGCCGCAGGTCTACTAGATTATGTCCCTCTAGCTGTAACATTTCTAATCCGAAATAGCTTTTGTAGGATAAAAAACATTGTTTTTTAACACAATTTATTAATTAACTGCTACAAAAATTGTCTAGTGTGCATTGAAGAGTAGACATTGAAAAAGGTAATAACATATAAATTGGATATTAGGTCTTTATTGTTCAGAAGTAAGGGCGTGTACTTTCGTTTCTTCGAACTCATAGAATTTTCAGTTGTAGGGATATTTTCTTCTGAGACGAACAGTTATCAGCCATCTTGACTGCATCAAAGCCTCCCTGATATCTGCTCTCGATCTACACATTTCATGTCATTATGGAAATTTTCCTGCTTTTCGTCGATCCATATGTGAGAATAAGTCATACACTTTGATTTTCATCTTGCATCCAAGGTTTCTGGAAGCAGGAAGCATGTTGGTGACAAGTTTTGTGTAGTTTCTGGCCTTCTTGTTTCCCTCAAAAGTTTTTCATTACCAAAACAAAGCCTTCTAGGATTCCAGTTTCACTTTCTTCTTGGGTTTCCAAACTGTTGATCTTTGAAGAGCTGATGAAATTGAGATCTTTCAAAGTTGCTAGCTTTCAACTTCTTCATGATCAATACTGGAAAAGCATGGCACAATATTGTAAAAGCCACTATCCTTGTCCAGAGCTTAGGTGACAATTGATAAAACCGAGCTTGATGTACCGCGGGAAGAAGAGTATCGTGGCTCTGTCAACTAGATGTTTGTTTATAACGTTTATGCTCTCCAAGTTTCCAATTCTACCCGTACATTCCAGTCTTTTTTCTTCTAATGCAGTGATTACCCTTACTTTACCAAATACACAGAAAGTATCTGTACTTATGGAAGCCAGACTGTTGTCCCAACAAAATTTCACCATCTTCTTCAATTTAACACAAATTAACCACTCATGCTGATCATAACGAATTTTCTCCAGTACTGACTTTACTGATTCATACTTCTTCTTCAGCGAACTGAGTTGACGGAGATGTAGTGTATCAAACTGGTGCCCGTTGTGCAAAAGAACAATCCGATCTTCGCGTTGAAATATGGCACTCCAAGCTTGTGCATAAGTTGGGTAATATATTTTGGGTACAGCAATCCTTTTTTCAGAGACAAACCGAAGGTACTCTTGATTTCTGTTGTGGTAGAAGGTGATGCAATTAATATCATATAAGATGCTTTTCCTTAAAATCTGGTTGGCAACATTTGGGCAGGTGAATTTGTCATGCTGATATCAAGAACTAGATCATTTAGCTCCTATTAAAAATAAGGAAGTAGATCATCATCCAAAACCACTTCTTTTTTGTTTTATAATGTAAAACGTAGTATTTTTACTATATAAGGCAGGGAGAAAGTGTTAAAATAGGGAAATATTTTTATTCAGTTGTTTTGCTGTTTACGCCACATGGTTCTATACGATTAACGTTACCATAAGTTTATCACTAGTATTGCCAGACACAACACGTTTCAGATATATTTCGTTGCACTGCCGACAGATCTGAATAAATGGCAATGGCGGCAAGGAATGTCAAGCGCAAGTATTCAGATGACTACATTAAATTCGGCTTCACTTTACAAGAAAAAGATAGCATTGAAATAAAATATTGTGTTATTTGTTTCAAAGGCTTGGGAAATGAGTCACAGAAGCCAGCTAAGAGTAAGCTCTATCTCGAAAAGTTTCACCTCAATTTGTTGCAAAAGAATAAATATTATGTTGAGCGGCACTTATCAGCTCTCACGTGGCAGCGCCTTGACTCATCAGGTATATAATATGAAATCACCTTCAATACAGTGCACCTTTCTACATTGTAGCGTACAAAGTTGCACATGCCAAGAAGCCTATTACAATTGTGGAGCAACTTGTGCTACCCTGTTCAAAAGAAATAGTAAGTCTTTTTTTCAGTGAGGACGCAGCACGGAAGCTAAATAATATCTGTGTCTAATGACACTGTATCATGTGGGATAAATGATATCTCATAACACATCAGTTTACAAAGCGTTGGTGAAGGTGCGTGCTCGCTTTGTAACGGGGATTTACTACAATATTCACCGAGAGCCATTAGCATAAAAAACAGTGCCGTATCACCTGAACAACATTTTTAAAGGATTAGTGAAACTGGTTAATTGCATAAAATTGTCAGCAGTTTACACCAGGCTTTTCATAAAATTATGTCAGGAGATGGTTTCCAACTCTGAGGTGATGCTGTTCTACACTTTTGTACGGTGGTCCTCATTAAGGAATGTACTCAACAGAATTTTGAACTGAGAGAAGAACTGATTTTGTTTCTCCCTTTTCAAGGACAGGAGGATTAAAAGAATATGTAAAGACAGTCAGAATTGGAACTTGCATAACTTGCTAATATTTTTGAAAACTTGAACAAACTGAATCTTCAGCTACAAGAGAAATGTGGAAATCTGTTTTTTTCACTTAGGCATCATCAAGGCTTTTTTGAGAAGATAGAACTCTGGATCGAACGATTCGCAAGTAAAAGTTTGGTTCAATTTCCACATGTGGATTCCATGTTCGGTAAAAAGAAGGTATTTAGATCAAATTCTAGATCATTTACGAAAGCTGCGGGATGAATTTCAGAAATACTTTCCAGAGGTGGACAGGGCAAGGGATGAGTTATCTTTCAACTGTAATCTATTCACAAGAGATGTTCATAGTGTTCCAGAACATCTGGAGGAGGAATTTTTGAAGCTGAAAAAATGATATGGTTGCTCAAACTATGTACTAGTGGTTTACAATGGATAACTTTTGGGCCAGAATGTTTGGTACTTACACAAATCTATCAGATATTTTTCATCATTTACATCAACTTACATGTGGAGAGTGGATTTTAAGGCCGGTGCAAATTAATTCGAAACATAGGAATAGGCTTGCAGTGGAAAGCGATATTAGTTGTGCTCTATCAAGTACCAGTCCTAACATTGTAAAGCTTGTGAAGCAGAAGAGAATCAACAGGTCTGGTTGCAAGGAAAAACGGATTAAGCAAATTTGGAGAGAAAGTGTTTGTTAATGGTATACTTCTGCATAATTTCAAATTTCTGTTTGTTAGGAATAAATTTCACGTCAAAATGTTAGATAAGTATTCAATCTACAAGAAATTATGTTTGTAAGAAATATATTTCAGATTGAAATGTTCGCTGGCTATTATTTGTTTAGAATTTTTAGGAATATTTTCGAAGAAATGTATTTCGAACCCAAATGCTTATTTATCCTTATTCAGAAATGAAATGGTCCACAATATTTTTTTAATTGAGTTGGTGCTCCTTGGCCTCAAACTAGTTGAGAACTACTGCACTATAGCCTGGTTTCCGATTAAGCAATAAATTTTACTTATACTGCAAATCCAGTGACGTCCAATTAGTATCATATAATACTAAGATTTGTTAAAATACAGAATATTCTTAGCATAGTTTATAAATTTAGAACGTTTAATTAGTAAACAGGAGGTAATAGAATATGTTTGGAATTTGAGAAGATTCCTGACACAAAACTTGTTCAAGAAGATAGTGAATTTATAAGTTTGCCTTCCACCTCCATCACTGAGAAGGCGGGGAGAGGACGATGGCCTTGATAGCCTCGTAGTTCATCTTGTCTGCTGGTAATTTGAATACAGATTCGGCTGCTTCCATATGGACATGATCTTGTGTGTCTCAAATGTAGTTCGCAGAGACGGAGCCTGTGTTTACTCCTACCTGGCAAATATTGAGGTACTCAAAACGAACAATTTGCCGTGTCCCTGGCAGAAGATTACTGGTTGTTTACTTGTCGGGCTCCTTTATACAAGCTTAAAGAGATGAAAGGTTTTCACGGAATGTCAAGAATAGAGTGTTCTGTTATAAAACTCATTAAAACTTTGGAGATGGACCGAGAAACTGACACTTAAGGTGGGAGAATGTTGGCAGCGAGTTCCCAAGCATGAAAAGACGATCTGTAATCTTAATCTCTCTCAGTGGCAATAAAATTAGCTCGCCTGGGGCAAGGTTGCCAGCTATCGTCTTTAGGGAAAGGCCAGCGGTAGCTGGTTGCCGCAATATGGAGGTGGACATATAAGCTAAATCATTTGATTCTTATAATAGCAGCTGATATCCTATGAGGGAGATAGATTTATTTGATTGAAGTATAACTGGATAAATTAATGAAATTAATTACTGAACAAGCGTTTAGATGAAATTGTTTAGTCCTAGTTTTCATATCCCCGGTTCTACTTCACGTTATTCTTTGTTTAATTCCAAGTAATCTTTCCCTTTGTCACCCGGTCTCTCTCTTATTGCAATTTTCTCAGGTCAAATAAATGAAAGTAAAGTTCGTGACTGTCCAAACGGTTGAAGAAACTTCACTTTGATTTACACTAACAAAATAAACTAAGAATATTTTATGGGGGTAAAATACGCAAGCTCTTTAAAGGTGGCTTGTTTAGTAAAAGGAATTTGTCATCATGTTTCGGTCCCACTCTTGGGGTAGGCAAATAGTTTTCTTAGTGCGCCTTGGTGGCTAAATGTTTGATTCCTCTGATATCGTCTTGTTGGTGAGGCACTGACTCTCTTTTTCTTTCGTGTAGGCTGATTTTGACGTCAGTGACTAAAAATCTTGACGTAATGACTTCCATAGTAGCGACTATAAAGAGCCAGGTCGGTTACCAGAGGGTACTCGTGACTTGGAAGAAAACTTTAATTATTTTACGCTCAACGAAAAGTTACCGCCGGCAAAGGAGAAAAAGTCGAGGAGAAGTCACCTCAGGAAATCGTCAACGAATTTCCCTTTTTCCCCACGGGAACTCCAAGATCTATTTTGTACGGAGCCACGTATAGCCGACCCATGTCTAGCTAAGTCTACCCGCAGCCCTTCCCCCGGTGCATGTGGGCTGAAGTGAACTGAACTGTTATTTAACTAGTCTCGTTCCAACTATGTCGGTTCACTTTGATAGACATAATTGGAAAGCAGGTTTGCCCACTGTGGAACTTTACGGAAGAGACCACCCGGTTACGAAGCGATGCTGAAAAGCTTTGGGAAAGAGTTCGCTCTAATCTCTAAGGGTAGTTTCCAGCCAAGACCAGAGGGGGACATGCAACCATCCCTGTGTAATTTGGAAGCAGCATTGATAACTAAACCCAAGACGGGGTGGCACTCCGGGTGGTGGTTGCTGATTCGATCTTTATCCATCATTATGTCCGCCACATTTCACCCCTCTGAGGGGCCTCCTCGGGTACACTTATTATTTATCCATTAATATTGCGGTTCAAGTTCGCTGAAGCTCTCTTGCAATGGGGAGGGAGGGGTCCCCATAAAGAACACTACAAAAAGAATACAAGAATACAGTTCTAGAAGATAGAAGAATCACTTGAAATAATTAACAAGAAGAAAAGTCATCAGCAAAAGGACAATAGTAAATTCAAGGAGTAAATAAAGGAGGAAATCGCGAGAAACCAATCATGAACCAAGGTTTCAGAAATTTTCAAATTCTAGAACAAAAAAGAAAATACAGTGGACGCATAGGTATTCAAAGTAATCTTTGCGGACAAATCGATGATACAAAAGGCAAAAGAAAATGGACTCCTATTATTCAATGCAAAAATCAGCGGCGAGCAGATAGAAAGGAAAGAATTTACCCCTATTCAATTCTGCTTCCGCTGTTTCAAGATGGAGAGCCACGTGATTAAAGATTGTCCTGAACCACAGGAAATCTGCTCAAGGTGCTGGGAGGCGGGGCACCACTGGAAGAATTGTAGCAGTCCGAGGGAGAAGTGTGCCAACTGCGGTCAAGGAAACTGCTCTATGGCTATGGCCTGACCTCTAAAAATGAAACTGATGAAGAAAAAAGTCCAAAAAAAGAAAGAAAAGCAGACCAAAAAACAAAGCACAACGTACGCTCAAGAGGCGAAGGCAGTCTTTGCGGAAACGGAGGCTAAGAAATCATACTTAAGGCTAGAAAATGAAAATTCTACCAAAATCCTGACATGCATCCAGTATGAACATGTCAGAAATCTTGAACACCCGGGAACCTTTGTACAGGATCAAAATCAGATACTCGCTAAAAACGGGAAGGGCGAGATATGGTTTTTTGATAATCCACCATCAGGGGACGTACTTCAATTGCAAATGGTCCCCAAAGAAATGACGGGTAAAAGCCAGGAGACAAAAAGAAAAATAATAAGGGGGTCAGGCGGTTAGATCCAAGGATCGAGGCCAAAAAATAGAGAGAGGCGGTGGCAAAGGCAGCCCAGACAATCACACAATGTGTGGAAAGAGAAACTGAGTCCTCTGATACCACGGAGACCTCGGACTCAGAGGGATCCGTAAGTAAGGTGAAATCCACAAAAGGGAAAAGAAAAAATAATAAGAAAATCAACCCTGACAGAGTAAATCTCAACATATACTGCACGGAGCAGTTCCCCTTCCTGAAGGACTGGGACACAAATAAAATCTGTGTAGGGATAAAAAAGAAGTTCTACAAATGGGACTTCAACGCTTAATGCGACGAGGAAAAGGTTGAGGAGGCACTGTTTAACCAAAATATCGCCTTCAACCGAGAAACTTTTTGTGGAACTGACCCCAGCATAGTACAAAAAGAAAAGAAACGGAAAACGGAAGTCGACAACCCATAAACACTAAGACATTTACCAAAGCTCGAACAGGGAATGGAAGACCAGGAAAACAGGTTAAGGATCTTGACGCTAAACGTGAATGGATGGGAGGGAAAAGCCACGGCATACGGAAACATATTTTGTGTGCTTCATCCCGACATCAAACTAATCACGGAGCATGGTATCGATACAACCAACAAGCAGTTAAAGTTACCAGGCTGCAGAATGGTCTCGCAAACTTTTTTCAGGAGAGGTACGACAGTGCTCCGTTGCCGTCAGAAGAAATCTCTCGTTTAGAGACCTTCCAGATATGGACGAGTCCGTCGTGGAGGTAGAGCTGCACACTCTAGTGGGCAAGCTCATAATCGCGGCGGCATATCAGCTACCTCGACAAAGGTACCTTCCTCTCACAAGCTTCTACAGCCGATTTAAATACGGCAGAATGGTATTCTTTGTGGGTCACTTCAATGTCAGATGCCGAACGGCTGGCTATGGTAACACGCATGAAAGAGGCCATAACTTGGAAATAACTATGCGAAGGAAAAACATCCAGCGGATATGTCCGGATTTTCCGACTTATATCACCGTTCAGTCAGCAACAAAGCCCGCCATATTCATGACAAGCGATGGCTTCCCCTTCAATTATCGTAGTGAGCCAGGCCCCACAGCCCCCAGCGATCACATAGCGATCTCGACGACCATTTCTCTCGCGCCAATCCAGCTTCCAATCCCTCTTCACCAAAGCTACGCGTCGGCCAACTGGGAAAGCTACAAGGAAATCCTTTTTAACTTTGAACCAGCGTACCTAAACAGAGCAAGGCTAAAGAAGATCGATGAGGAGATGGAGAAGATAACTGCCCACATCATCGAGGCGGATCGCGAGAGTGTGCCGATGAAGAGGTAGAAAATTCCTCCGAAAACCAGCTGGACCAAGGCAATGAAAAAGATCGCTAGAGTGTACAAGAAGGTTTGTGAAGAAATCAGGAGAGAAGGTACAAATCGGGAAAGAAACTCGATGATACGACGCCTGAGTAAAGATCTAAAGCAGGCTATTAACCAGCAACAGGCTAAGATCTGGGTTAGCCTGCTTGGAAAATTAGGGCGCAAGGTTAGAAAGGTCTTACAAGTAGAGTAAAGACCCGCATTAAGGAGGGCGATGACTACTTGGAAGACTCGGCGGCTTTGTCAGAGAGATTCCGCACATTCTGGAAGGATCTCTTCACGATAACACCGGAAGAAAATGCGGAATTCGACCAGGAATTCAAGGGACAACTGATTGAAGATCTTAATCAGATTTTGCATCGCACGCTCCCACATGCCTATGTCAATGAGGGGAGGTTTTGGCAGAGCATGGCCGTCCAACTACACCTGAAGAGGTCATGCGGAATTCGACCAGGAATTCAAGGGACAACTGATTGAAGATCTTAATCAGATTTTGCATCGCATGCTCCCACATGCTTATGTCAATGAGGGGAGGTTTTGGCAGAGCATGGCCGTCCAACTACACCTGAAGAGGTCATGGTAGTCATAAAACCTTTAAACAAAACGCACTAGGCTGGACGGGCATCACCAAAAATAATTTGGTGCATGCTCCCGGCAGATCATTCAGAGAATTACGAATATCCCTAATGCTTCCTTGAATACGGGATACTTCGCCATCGGTTTCAATATTGCTAAAATCTTCTTTATACCTAAAGGGAGGAATCCTGATCAATTTGTGGAGTGCAGGCCGATATCCCTTCTAGAGATTATAGGCAAAGTCTACGAAAAGCTTCTAGCCAACAGGGTACAGGACCAACTAAACAAGGTAAAAGCTCACAGCTCTCAGCCTGATGAGTTCCGCAAGAGAAGGGGGACTGACACATGCCTTGCCCTTTTCACCAAAAAACTCGCTCGCTGTAAAGCTGAGAGGAAATACGTAGACGTGGTGATGCGAGATGTACAAAAGGCCTTCGATAAGGTTTAGCTAAGAGGTCTACAATACAAGATATTGGGCCTCTAGCTAAATTCAATCCTGGAAAGGGTCTTCTGTAACTACATCATGCACAGAAAAGCCCAAATTTCGATCGAGGGATACAAAGGACCCGAATTCAAAATTGATCCGGGTGTTTCACAAGGTGGCTCTCTGAGTCCGCTGTTGTACCTCGTGTACACACTGGACTTACCTGATCCGGTAGGGGACGATGTGATGTACCTGCAGGTTGCAGGTTGCAAATCACCCCCAGTTAATACAAACATACTGGATTTCAAGCAAGGCAGACAGTCATCGAAATCAATAACATCAGTCGATACGAACGAAAGTGGAAAATCAAGACCAACCGCCGGAAGTTCCAGATCCTTCCAATAAACCGACAAAAACGTTTTGATGTCTTCGTGGACGGCGAAGTATGGCCGTACGGAAATAAAGGAAAAGTCATAGGTTGCACTTACCATCAAAAGGATACAAAGTGCACATTAACAGCAGAATCTCCCTAGCCAAAATACAGCTCGGAAAACTATATAGATTTAAAATATCAGCTCCACAAATCTTAAGAAGCTATACACTGCTCTGGTATGCTCCACCTTAGTGTACCCAGTAGTGGTCTGTAGGCTGCGAGTTCCTCCTCTCTTAGACAAAGGCAGAGAGTGCAGAATAAAGTAGCCCTGATTATAGCTGCAGCACAAAGGATGGACCATATTCAAGAAACAGATATGCACGCAAGAGCAAGCTTGAATCAACTGAATATAAAACTCCAAAAGCTAGGGAGAAAGACCTAGGACAAGATTGAAGATGAGATAATCCCGAACTTGAACCTTGACCTAGACATTCTGAGAGAGTTAGGGGACGCGCCACCAGTCAAACCCTTTTCCAGAGTGAAAGAAACTGTCCCGAGAAAACAAACTTGGAATATATACATAAACAAGAATAACAGAACCATCTAATTAAAATTGAAGGAAAAGAGGCGAAGTGCCCACAACTTCAACAAACCAAGTAAAAGTAAAATGATAACCTAACTACCGCCAAAATAAGAATGATAAATGGTTATTTAAAAAATAAAGAAAATTATATATAGCAAACAAAAAACTTGAAAGGCTTGAATGCCGCGGCTAACGACTGATAAAAATTCATTTATTTAATTTGAAACAAAAAAAGAAAAAAAAGTGTATATGTGTCTATCTGTGGGAAGTATATATATATATATATATAGATATGTAAAAAAAAAGAAGTATATATATGTGTATATTTGGTAGAAGCAGAGATATATAAAAAATATGTGAAAAAAACAAAAAAACCTAAACAAACCAAAAATAACAAATGGGAGTTAGAGAAGACAAGCTACAAGAAAAAAAACCTGAGAGGTCCCCTCTACACTATAACAAAACTCAACTTCTTTTTATCTTCATATACAGTACTTAACCCATATTTTCTTTCTTTTTACATTAAGTTCAAGGGGACTAATTCACTCTGCCCATAATCTATTGTTATGACGCGTTAAGGTGCCTCCTTTGTGTTTACTTTTCCTTTTACTTTGTGTTCATAATAAAGAGGTACCCATGTGTGCACAAAACAAAAGTAATTGAGCATTTAGCGTGTGACTGCATAGGTACACTTTAATATAATATTAAATGTAGGAAGTCAATGAATAACTGTCCTATGCCTGCTTAACGCTCCCCTGAGGCAAAATCTTGTGGGAGCGAACGACGAGATCGAATCCCAGTACGGTAAGTGGGTCAGCTTCTTATCTAACTATATAGATTGTTGCGCCCGAGCTCACAACGCCCGAGTTGCGTAGGCAGCCCCTCGAGTATATGAATGTGAGCAATGTGGCCCCCAATCCCCGGAAGAGTTCTCCCAACCCTGGCCAATCATTCGTTACTAGGTCCCTAGTGGGGGCTTTAGACGACCTTACGTGACAGTACTCAGGTTTAGGGTTCCAAAAGGCGCAGGAAATTCGCAGCGTATTTTATCTTCTAGGGTTACCCAAGACTGGGAGTTGGTGGTAACACAACTTCAGGCTAGATTAACCACTCCCGGTAGTTCGCTTAGGAGCCGGAATATTAGGGAACTTAGGGCCATATTCAGTATTCACTGTTTACGTCAACATCATTTTAGGCAGGAGGAGTCCCACCTCAAAACTAGGCTAAGGTTTTACTAACGTACGTGTCTGATTAATTGGTCCTATGCCCTGGAGAACGCTCGTTTGTAATCTTCTCAAGCAGCGGGGATCGAGATCGATCCTGTTATATATAACAGAACAGCTTTAGTCAGGCAGTATGCCACCAGTGCCCCCAGAAGTACCGTAGCGGTTTCCATACGAAGCCGCGGAGAAAGAAGGCGGCGCTCTAGAGCGTGAAAGGAGTGATTGGGAATAGGAGTGCATGGCCATTGATGAGTTTCTTTTTGGATCTCATGCCCCTATATCCCCCTCGACCCTCCCCCCCCCTACATTAATATACTCTTACCACAGGGACACTTCGCCATCGATATAGAGGTCGGGGTGGCCAACGACGGCGGTATTGTTGCCTCCGGGGAATTGTATGTGTCTCCCCAGAAGGCACTTGTACTTGAAGTTGATCGCCCATTTAGTCCCCCTACTCCCCTTCCGACCCCTTCCCCTCCTTTCCTCCATGCAGACGCACAGGTAATGGATCAGGATTTCGTGGATTTGGGGTACTTTCCGCTAACGGAACAAGATAAGTTGTTGGCTTAGGACCCTGGACTCGCTGCGGCGGTAGTGGCCTTGAATATCGTGGCCCCGTCAGAAAAGAGGATCAGGAACGTCTCATGAACGAAGACCCCAGACTACGTGTGGCAATTGAAGACATCGAGGAAGTCGGCCCGCCCCTCATGCCTGCTGTTGCTCCGCAGCTCGATTCTCTCCCTCCGAAGGGGGCTCCTGTTCAGGATGCACATCAGGGGCCTCAAATCGAGTCGCGTGAGGGCGATGCCGAGTAAGATGAACATACCTCAGTGTTCGATCCGGTGGCGCGACCAGGCCGGAATCCGTGATTGGCCCATATCTATGACTTCATACACGGCCATGTGTGTGCCGGACTTCCGTTACCATCTAACATCACGAAGGCCGCGGCAGGCCAGGGAGTTTAAGTACTTTTAGGTAAATACCACAAGTACGAGTCGACGTCCGCGGAGGTCAGGTGTGCGCACATATTGTTCCTCATCCCGAGCAACAGGAAGGAGGATAGGGTAGTATACGAAATGTTTCCACTCTCCAGAGAAGCCAACTACTCGCCACCCTCATTCAAGCTTCCGTCATTAAGAAAGGTGCTACGCGACTCAAAGGCGGTTACGTTCGCAATAAAGATTGATTTGCGTTACGGTTTCTATCACATCCCGCTCCACAAGAACGCGAAGAAATGGTTCGGCGTCAGATGCCAGGGCATGACATATAGGTTGATTAAACTCCCAATGGTGTTTCTGGAAGCTCATACATCATGCAAATGTGTATCGCCTAAATTATGTCAAAAGTCGCAGCCGAGGTAGGATGTACAGACTACACCTACCTGTACAACGTTCTCTTTCTGGGCAGGCCCAAAGATCTGCAGGCCTAAGGAAGAGATTGGCTGCGACTAGCCTAAGGATTAACGAAGGCAAGAGTACGCTAGAACCGACACAAAAACTTCCCTACTTGGGTGTAGAAATCAACCTGCAAACTAAATCGTCCCGACTAACAAAAGGAATGAGACAGAGGGTCTGCTACGCCCTTGAGTGGGCGACCCGGGTCGCCTACGCCTCAGACTTCTGGGAAAGGCTTGGCGGAATCCTCACCTTTGAGTGCGGGACCACCTCGTTGCCGTTCTTTTGGGCACAAATGGCTTACCGCAGATGTCCCAAGGTCGCGTTCCTGAGGTCCCTTCTTTCCTCATCCTGGGTCCCCTGGTTTTCCTTGGAGTTCACGTGTGGCCGTGTGTTCACGGATGTGTCGGAAGAGGCTCTCGGGTGAGTCTCTACCCGTGGCAGGCTATTCATTTGGATACACAGCAACTCCTGCCCTTCATGCGTAGGTGAGTTCATCTCGCTGTTCAAGGCCTTCCTGGCCTACCTTTACGCACGACCCTTCGGGGACTTCACACCCTCGAACCTTTTTGAAAATATGGGTAAATTGTTAGACTGTCTTGTTTTATGTTCCCGATGATGTTCTTTGTGCTTACCATTTTGTTTTTGTATAGACGTCCATTGGTTGGCTGGGTTCCTTCCGAGCATAATTGGACCGACCGTTTCTCACGCCCTAATAATTGGGGCACTCCCGGGAGTGACGTCAGTGACTAAAAATCGTGAAGTAATGACACCCATAGTCGCAACTATAAAGGCCTGGATCGGTGACCAGAGGGGACTCGTTCGCTCTCCCATAACCTAGTGTTAAGACGTGTTAGGGTGCGTTCTTTGTCTTGAAGTTAGATTCAGTTTTCTTTATTCCGCGAGAACATTAAAGGTATTCAGATGTTTCTCTTCCTGACTACACTTGTCATCCTGAGCGACCTTTGACTTCCCCCTTCACATAAACAGCCTGTACATATGAAAATGGAGTTAATTTTTATACAGTTAATGAGTTTTAAAAAATTTATTGACTTCTTGCTTCAATTTGTTTGACATAATTTTACGGTATTATTGAATCCCACAATTATTATTTTATTATACCCAGGCAATTTAATAAGATTCAAAAGGTTTTCTTAAGGGATCTGTTTCAAATAACAGAGCTCAATTTAGCGCGTTAAACATATTAAAATAGAAAATTCTTGTATTAATTCATAGTAATGTTGTTTTATTTTACACATACAAGTATGTTAATTTTACCAGAAACAAAGAAAAACGAATATATTAATTATTTACTTATAAGCTTAATGTGTAAAGATTCATTTTAACACAAAGACGATTTTATAATTCTCAAAGACATTAACGTTTTTATTTCTTAAAATGATGTTCACGGATGTTATTTTCAACTTCTGGAAGTTAATACTATTGTAATTATCCACTTTTCAAAAAATATTGTTATTTTCATCAATTTGGATATTTCTGCGTCATTTTTGGCCTCGTTCCTTTAACTTTTGGCCTGACTATTTCGCAAAGACCTGGGTATTTTAGATTTGAAGGTGATCTGCGCATGCGTATTTTGGCATATTAAACAAAGAGCTAGCTTTTTAGATCTGTAGGTGATCTGCGCATGCTTCTTTTGTCGATTGTTTAATAGACTTTAGTTTTAATTTCCACTATATTTCGAACCATTCGGAGCTGTCTTTTTTTTAGTTTCTATAGTATAATGGTGTGTGGCAGCTGTGCTAAGTCGGGGTTAAAGGATTCGAAACGGTAAAAAACCCAGTGCAAACTTTCCATTTGGCGTTTAAGGTTGCGTTGCTTTCTAGCGTTTTTTGTGCAAAGTTTTGATTCAAACTAGCGGCCTAAGGATATTTAGCAATCAAATTTGATGGGAAGCTTTCGAATTAGGAATATTACGAATTTTTAAGAAATAGCCTAAAGCAGTCGGCGCTATTTTCGTCTGAGATTACCAGGTTAGGTCTGGTCTGGTTTTGGATCTTTTAAACGATTTTGATAAGTATTTTTTATGCAGGTTTACATATGTCTATTTGTTAGATCTGAAACTCGTTTTCTTTGGAAATACCTACTTTTCCTATAATGGAGCTTCGGTCTATTATGGCCAAAGTATTCATTAACAGGAAAACGAGTGTCAGATCGGAAAAGTAATATAAAACTGCATAGGAAAAACATATTTTTAAATAACGCTGCACATTTCTGTTGAAACGAATCTTTACCGGTTAATTTGATTTACTGACTTTAAATAATTACTTATAGGACATAGTGCCGTGTCGAACATTTTCGTTCAATGATCGCCAAATGTCACCATATCTCAACATTTTAGTTTTCTTAATATAAATTAACTTTTTATCGTGGGTTAAGCCCGATTCATATTGAATATTTAGAAGAAATAAGATTATAATTGAACTTAATTTTTTTTAGTCTTTTGTTTCGTTTTAATGTGGTTTTAATTTTCTTCAAATAACGGAAAAATAAAAAAGTTACTTTCTCGTTCAAATGAAAATTGATTAAGGAAAATGAACTGTTTATTTTTTTTAACGTTAGGGGATATTTAGCATATATGTTGACGTTATTTACTCTTTAACTTAATTATTTACATTTTACTCCGATCATCGAAATTATATTAGTGAAGACTTTTCCTATGCTCTCGGATGTCATAAAAGCTCTCACAAATAAATATTAACAAGCTTTGCTGTTACAAATTTATTTACCAACATTCTATTACAGGAATATATCGATAACATTATATATCGTATTTTCGGTTCTTCTCAACGATTTTAAGGCAATGACCCTTAATTTCGTTCATTTTTCTATTTTTGTGTTCATTTCTTACTTCATTTGTAATAATTATGTTTATTTTAAAAAAAAGGGATTGAGAGGAGACTAGCCTAGGATGAACTTTTGTAAATATCTCTTTTCCTGATTCCATGAGGTTTCTGGCTCTAAACCTCCCCAGTGGAATTCTCAACCGTATTATATAAACGTTTTGATGACGACTGTCTAATCATGTTCCGTAAAGAAAAACATACCTTTAAATTTCTTCAATATATTTAAGCCCGAAGCAAAAAATAAAATTAATAAAAATATAAGAAAACACTTGCCCCCGGTCTTATTTAAATATCAACTTAAAACAAATCACCTCTGGCTTTCCTTAAGCGAGACCTAAATTTACTCGCTTCTTTAGTTCAGTCTTCGTTCGTTTGAATTCAACTGTATTTGTACCTTTCTTAACAGAGCCATTGAGACTGCTGAAGTTATACCTTATTACACTAATAGTGCTTTTCTAAAGAAATATTTGAGACAAAATCGATCTCAAGGTTCTCTAATTGACAAGGTCATTAGCAAGCTCCCTGACCTTTACGTTAATACACATATGTAATATATTCTTCATCCAATAAAATAATCCGACTTTTGTCGTTTCTTTTAAATGGCCTACAAACATCGAAAATTAGCAGAGGAATCCGCACCATAATCCCAAATCACTTCCCATTTTTGGATCTAACAATAATAACATAATAACTATACAGTGGTTCTTTGGTTACAAACACTCTTCATTTGTTTGCCATTTTTCTCATACGAGTACTTACAAAGTCAAAAGTACGTAGTGCGACGTAAAGTACATCGATTAAGGAGGCAAAATCTTAATTCAAGGGTTGAACATCTGGATTAAAGGTCATGCGGAACAAGTGGCCCACTGGCCCATCTCGAACATTCCTCTATAACACTCCATGCCAACAAGTTTAATTGTTAGGTAAAGGACAACTCTCATTCCTCTCCTCTGCAAATAACATTTATGCCCTGCGTCTCCCCTTTAAAGTTTCATATATTGAAAGCTAACCCCCTCCTCCTAACTGGCCAAAGCACTTCATCTCTGTTACTCATTAAATGCTTACTCCGTTATCGTTAATTTTATACTTAAAAAATTTCAAAAATCCTACTTCTCATTATGTTATTTACTGTAACCTAATAATGAGGCTTACCTTTAAAACGTTGGGGTATTAATAAGTATGAATATATTATAGGTATACATTTATTTTCTGTTGCCATGGTTTCACTCAAATATATATATCTATATATATATATAGAGAGAGAGAGAGAGAGAGAGAGAGAGAAAGAGAGAGAGGGAGAAATGATAAAGCCAGGTAGGAAAAGAAAAGTGCAAAGTAATTAATGGCTATTAATGTTTATTCCATCTAACGTTTCTCTCCCTTCTCTATTCAGCAACCTCGACAGCATGCTTGATTTTCACGATGCGTGATACATCCATGCAATTTAACATCGCCATCTAGTTTTATTTAATTAAACCAAACCAAGGTTTGAAATTTGTATCTCACACACCAAGTAAGTGCGAATTGTAAGCAAATCGAGTGAATGTTGAACTTATCTATTAATTCCTAAATTACTTTATTCAATTCATCGTTTTTGTTTGTATTTAAATTAATTCATATAACAAATGGTATATATTTCTTTAATTCTTTCACAGGCAATTCCTTTTAAGTAACTGTTATTAAATACATTAATAGATTTTCCAACTTTAAATTATTGTGGTAATCTTATCAGGAGTAAAACTCTCGCATGCACAGCACTATTCTTCTCGATTCGATTTCGTCCAAAAACCTACCTAGTCTAGAGTAGACCAGAGTAAATAATCAAAAGGGTATAAAACTGGATCGTATTGTGGCCAGGTTCTAAGCTCAATGAGTAGAGAGCAATATAAGTTTACAATCTCTGAAGTTTCTTTATTGTTATGAGATCGAGCTTCTTCTCGTATTAATCTTTATGTCTGGCTATATTTATTAATCTCAGCTAATATTTAATTAAAAATTTCATCACAATAACACGTTGAATTAATCTTGATTTTGCGATTGCTGAAGATATAGGAAAATGTATCTTTTACTAAGCATAGTTTGGGACAGTTCAATTTAACTCTTCCTTAAAACAACAACTTGGACTTGAAAATTTTTATCATTTCAGGAAAATTCAGAAAGAAGAATTTTATCATCTGAGAATCAATTATTCGTAAGTGACTTATTCACCTAATTTAATGTAAAACTTTATTAAAACTTGCCAACCATTCTTCCTTGAACATCAGGTAATGCTATGATACTTACCTATTTAATTTTTTGAAGCCCAGGTTATTGTCTGGCAATTTCATTTCTGAAGTACTATATATACCAGTTAAATTCTCAATTAAGTGGATACCTGTACTAGATCCAGGCTGGTCTACCTAATTTAGAAATAAATCGTGATCGTTCTTTTCAGCTGAAAGTATAGATGGTACCAGTTACACTAAGACTTTTAAGAAAAAAACTAAGGTATTTTTTTCCAATTACGAATCGGGTTTTAGCAAGAATTATAACCAAGCTAAAATTATTTTCTCATTGAAACAATCTAAAGAGAACCTGTTGCCTAAGTAACATATTTCTAGAAATAAAATTTACTATAGGTCTTAAATAAACTACATTACAAACTTTTTCAATAAAAATATGACCGGTAAAAGAAAATCAAACATACAAATTAAAAGCTAATTAAATGTAATTTAAAAATGTTTAATCAAAATAATTATAATAAAATTAATGCAACAACGGTTAGTCTTATGTAGCAGCAATATTTAGTTAGTTGACAAACTACTATTCTAGGTATTATTCACACATACACATACATACACAAACTCATACACACCCTCATATATATATATATATATATATATATATATATATATATATATATATATATATATATATATATTCATACATACATACTAGACCGTTTCAACATGAAAAGACCAATAATTAGATCATTAATAATAAAAATGACAGACATAATAATGAGATTAACTCACATGAACAGAAAGAATAAAAAAGATAAACGTATTTACCATCTTAATATCAACTTGCAAATGAGAAATGTCTCAATTCACCAGCACCCTTTTTATTGCAGTACTTGATTAACAATACATTATTTTAATGAGTCTGGATCGATTCAAGACCATATTTCACTACTCCCAATCGCAGAATGTCTCTACTTATACATATTTTAGGCGACATAATCAGTCTCTTAAATTATATAAATTTCCTTCGAGCTATTAATTAAAGAAAATCACCCAACTTACTATTTCTCTGATAATACTCCTCTTAGGCTTATTTCATAGAACTAAAAATACAAATATCCCTCTCCGGATATTAGGAGGCAAACTACTAAATTAGCTAACAACCAATACAATAGGCTCATTTTTCTTAACTAGTGGCTATTGGAAAACTGTTTAAGGGAGAAATACTATGAATGAAATATTATCAGTAATAGTTAGTTAGGTATTTTAATTACATTCTTCATTGGAAGGAAATTAGACTAAATATAAGAATAGGATTATGTTACCTTATATCTATCAGGCAATTCGGCTTCATAATTCTCCTCTTAGGTTTACACAAAGATAGGAACACACTCTAACCTTTAAACAACGAGTTTTACTAGTTCCATATTATGCTATTCGTCTCCTTTCATTAAATTATATTTAGCTTTTAATTATATAAAAAAATCTCAATTTATCGAAAATATTATTACCTAAACAATATTTAATATAGAAAGCAAATATCTTGGCATCTGTACTCAAATCATTTTCATTAATGTTACCCACCTAAATACCGACCGATGTTTGAAATAATACATACATAATATCATGTACTCATAACTATGCATAATAGACGTATTTTATCTTGTTTAAAAGAATATTATATCGACATTGGTCTTTCCGGTTGCTACTAGAAATAAATATTAAGAATAAAACGTATCCAACATTGCCGTAATTTTGTAACGCAGGTAACTGAGGTAAGCCTCTTCGAGAGGCTTACCTGGGTGATTTTCACTTAATTTTGGTACCAGTATTTGAGCAGACAAACTGGTTTCTAAACACATTGACTGCCATGAGTTCAATATTTGGAGACACGGAAAAAATCTAAAATTCAAAATATCTCCAATATATGGAAACACCTGTCTTATTATTTTAAGTGGTGTATCCAATTATTGGAGACGTTCTATGATGATTTTTATGCAATAAATTACTTCTGACCTCTGGTAAAACTAACTGTTTCATATGGTGGCCTCCTTTTCATATATACTGATTCCTCAATGCTACTTTATTTTCAAAAAAGGCGTATGTAAATGACTAGATTTTATAAATACTCTAAGTCATACACATAAACTTTTTTTTCTGACAATTGCAAATCCGTAGAAAATTTAATTACATATACAAAACTATAAATTCAAGAAAATTACAATTACAAGATTAGAAAAATGATTTTTTATGAAAACTTTGAAAAGCATGCAACACACATTACAGGTTTGTCAGTGCAACCAGGGCAGAAGTAAATTTATTTTTCTTTTTGGCAACTTTTCTGCCATATTTTGATGCTTAAGTTAGATATCATAATTTTCAAGGTCTATAAACCCCTTTGTTTTGGTCATTTTTGATGAGCTCAAGGACATGCATCTGATTTGCTTCTTTGAAGTAACTTCCACTGGTTTCTATGCCTAAAAGATTTTTGGTGATAATTTTTCTGGAGGTTCTAATTTTTATTTTGTTTTTGTTTGCCTCCTGATAAATCATAAGCGCATTTACCGCGCTTATGCCTAAAAGTAACTCAATACCAAGCTTTCTATACCACTTCACACCCTTACGAAGTGTAGGAGCATATGAAGCATCTGATCTGACAAATCAATTACTCCTTTACCTTTGTTATAGGCAATTACTCCTACTGATTTTCTATTTGTCCTTGCCCTCCTTCGTGCTTGAGTCAGATGTAATGTATCCTGTGGTGTTCCAGCAACGCCAATTTCTTCTATATCCTAGGTACTTTCTCTTCCTTCAACCGATACAAGATTGGGTATATGTTTTGTTGAAAATATCCTAACATCTCTTACATCTTTTCATTTGAGGACGACAATACCATTTTCATCTTCTTTTGATATTATTAGTTCACGTTTTTTCAGTTTTTTATTCATAATATCTTTAGGCATATACTTTTTAGAAGCTCGTAATGTACCAACTACATGAGCATGTTTTGGTAAAAACTTTTAGCTTATTGCTAGCTAGTGTAAAGATTTTCAATGTACAATGTTCTTCTTGATTGAAAAGTCCTGCCATTAATTCTTCACACACTCTTTTAGTGACTCCAACTCTTCTTAACCCAGTTTCGGGCTTACTAGAATACACTGAGAAGCTGTATGTATATCCTTTATTGGAACAAATTTTAAAAAGTTTTAATCCATATTTATGGGTTTTATTGGGAATATATTGGCAAAATTTTCACCTCTTCCTGTATGGAATAAGTATTTCATAAATTAAACATCAAATCCAGGAATATAAGTAGCCTAATATTTTGTAACTAACAAGTCAATCGGTGGTTGAAATTTTCCTAACTTACTCGTATTTCAGCAATTCAGCAGCAATTCAAATCTATTCCGACTAATTTTGGAAGAAATAGTGTTCTTGTATAAAGAATCACTACTTCAATACGAAGCAATGGTTCCTTTCTGATTCAAGCCCACCATAAAATAATACCTAAAAAGGTTTTTATCTCTTCCTTTGTAGTGCCTACCCATTTGGAATGTCTATTATTGGGGGTAGCAGATAAATTTCTTTTTTGTATCACTTGCTGGGCATAAATATTTGCTTCCCTGACTATATGTTCGATCAATTCATCATCTTCAGATAATTAGAAGCAACTGTTTGGTATGTGAAGTCATAATTCTGGTCAATTTGGATCCCTTCATTTCGGTTAAATTCGAACGAGGCTTGCCAGCCAAAGTACAGGGTCCATTTTGGTCCCTGATCTGAGGCCTCGGTTTCTTAAGCCTTCCGTTCATCGCTTTGTTCTTCCAGTATTAAGTTCTCCAAAGCCGAATCCAATAACTCATCATCATCGCTAAATCCACTAAATGAGGGTTCATATGTTGTGTCATCATCTCTGTTATCAACAGATATATCATCTGGCGAATCATCATCTTTATCATACATAGCTCTCTGTATTTCATCTTTATCAGCTAAGCTTTTTTACTCTTCTTTTAAATTAAATTAAATGACTAAAATAAATCATGGACTAAGTTCTTAATTGAAATTAAATATATTTAATAACTAGTTTTTATATTAGTATTTACCTAAAAATATGAGAAAAAGTTTAGTATAAAGGCAGAAAAGTATGCCTTCTCCAATATTTGGATATATTGCCACTGTTCAACAGAAGAAGAAACACCAAGTTTCTTAGAATTTTAAGTATTCTAAGTAAGTAAAACAATGTTAATATATATGTTAATATTTTTAAAATATGTTAATGTTTTCAGATAATAAATTTATTGCAGGGTATAATATCCTTAGAAAAGAGTTTATGGTGGTCTCCATATACTGGAGACGTGGCTCCCTACAAAAAGACCCAAAATTTAAATGCCATTTTCTATGTCAAAAAATGAAATTTAAACAATGTAATTTATACAGAATTGCTTCTTAGACTCAAGATTTCCCATTCCTGACCCACCAAGCATTTTCTCGGTAAATGCCGTATATCTACAAAGCTATGACTCACAAAAGTAGAAAGCTCTTTTCCTGCTTGGTAAGCTGGTTAAATTGGTGACCGGATATTCCCTCTAAAGGTGAAATGAATCTTAGTGCTAGATACAATATTCTCTATTCGGCGGGAGCTTAAAATCTTCTTCAGATGGTCGTTTCATGATAAAAGAATTCAGCCCTAAACGCAGTTGATCTTTCTCTCTTAAATAACAGCTCGAATACATGAATCCGGTCTTTTTAAGAAACATTTATATTAAATATATATATTTAATAAGTTCCCATGAGAAAAAATTGGTTCTCTCAATATACATTAACTTATTTTATCAATTCTTACATAATATTAAATCTTATAAATGTTATATAATAATAAAAGAAATTAATACAATAACTTCATTAAAATTAGTACAAGGAATTACTGCTTCATAGGCCTTGTATTGTGTCAAAAGTTCACTGTTTCTCTTATTTAGGCAATTTAACCTATAAATGCTCTTTGTTTTCATCTATGGGGGGCATTTTGTTTAAATATTTTGATTTTCAATGGGGTTTTAAAATGAAAAGGCAGCCGTCGGTGGTTTTATGGGTCATACGTAACGGTCTTTAAAGACCTTTTAAGGCTTGGTCGGATTTCGGTTGGCGTGACGCGGTGACTATATTTTGATCTCCCCGTCGAGTCTGCTCTTTCTCCAAATTTTTACGTAGATTCTGCTTCTAGGCTGGGTTCCAGGAGATGCCTTGGTAACTTCGGGTTTAAAGGAAAAGACTCAAAGGTAAAGTGAAGATAAATAGCTTTTAATTCTTGAAACAGCGTTTACCTTATTAGGCGTAGCTAAATAGTCGAGTTCTGTGCTGCAGTACGTAAGTTTTACTAATATTGCAATAGCTTATGCAAGGTTACAAGACTTAAGAGCGAGAGACAGGCCTGTGATGCCACTAATATTAGACTTACAAGGCACGTGCCTTTACTTGAGTCTAACCGGCACGAAAACTTGACGGCAAAAGTATATCTCACTCTGTATTTGCTTGGATTCCTTAATTATCAAAAACGCTATCTTTAATTTCGGCAGCTGCTCCTTTGTGTATGTATGTGCGTGTGTGGTCTAGCCACGTGGAAACCAGATATTTGCTCGCCTTTCTTAAGAAATTTTAATAAATATACATTTATGATAAGAGTATTTCTCTAGTTTTACAATGTTTTATTACTTATTACATGTCTTATTTCCTAATTAGTTAATTTGTCTGTTTCATCTCAGGATTTCATAGATGCATTAAGCACCCATTTGTGGTGGATCCTCACTGGACCTATTTATCCTGCTATATGTGTGCCTCAGGTCTACTTTCCTCGCACTATGGACGCCACGCATCAACCAAACCCGATTTATACTAAATATATTAAAAGATAATATTGTAATAATTTCCTGTAGACTTTTACTTTATTTTTATATTTATTAACTCAAAATTTATATAATCAACAGTTTTACGACGAAAGAATGATTCCCTTTAGAGCTCTTAAATAAACAAAAGTTCATATATCACCGCACAATACATTAAATAATAATGGAACATACTAACACGTCTATATATTTATTCAATCTTTCAATTACTGGATGGGTGGATCGTAAGCAATTTAAAGATTTAATAGGTTTGTTTTAATATTTTCCTCTTCTAGGTTTGGCTTCAATTTTAGTGTATTTAAAAATATAAAGATAGAAGTTTTTATAGATTAATTTACAGTCATTGTTTTGATTTAATCACCAAATATATAACTATTACGAAAGCAAAAGAAATCAATTGCATTTTTGTAGTAGAATTGTTTTTACTTTAATCAGAGATCTCTATTCTACAGTTGCCAGATATACCAATTTTTCCTATTTCCAAAAGCTCAAGACCACACATACTACATAATTTATTCTCAATTCAACTCAATTTATATTAAATATATTGAGGAAATAAGATTGAGAGTATTATCTATAGTCTTTTACACAATTTTTATATATATATTAACTCAATATTTCTAAATTACATTGTTTCGTTTCGTTAATTTTGAGAGTTCATCTTTAAGGTTACTTTTTGTTAATTGAAAACAAATTATTTAGTTATTAATACAAAACGGAACTTTGTTCAGAGAATGAGAAACAATTAAAATATTTTCACTAGCGTTTACATTATGAAAAATCAGGAGATATTCAAGTTTACTTTGGCGTGGTTCTAACACAGACATTTTGGGCTTCATTTTTTACCGAAATATATGATTTACGGCCCAGACAAGAGAGGGCTTTCAAAATCAAGGTTTTATGGGGTTAAAATTTAAATGGCCCTATAAATACTAAAGGTAATTTATTCAAAGTAAACAGCCAAATTAAGTTTCCTATGTTCTGTTTGTATTTTTGTGAAATGTATACCAGAAGCTATTGTTAAAGTGCACTTTGCATTTGTTACATAGAATTCTGGTGCGTTTGTAACAATATGCGGGATTAAATTTTTCTTTTATATGCTCATCTGAACTTCTATCATTGTTACCGAGTGATAAACCTGAGAGCATATTGAAGATCTATAAGCTTTTGAATTTTAGATGCTCTCTTATATTTTTAGTCGCGTGCGAGTCTATATCTCACTCTGTCGATCGGTCCCCGTTTAGCTTTTTGTTTTATTGGTAAGAACATTAAAACTATTCGGCCGATTCTAACTAGATTGGAAAGACTTATGTTGCTCTACATTCGCTTGCGTATGATATAATTGCCAAGGTGCTCCCAAGGTTAGCCGGTGAATTGTTTGGCAATAACCTCACAACCATTCAACCAAATCTAACAAAATTTGAAACCCTTATGTTGTTTTACATTCTCTTCTGAATGATATAATTACCAAAATAGACCAAAGGATAGTGTGGGAATTGTTAAAAGTTTTGAAAGTCGTAAAGTCATAAATCAGAATTTGTGAGAGCACGTGACTTTGGGAAGCGGACCTTGTTTTATATATGGTTGCTCTCCATTACGGAGGTATTTACTATATGTAGGTTTTCTTTGATCCTTACTCGAAATTATTTTGCATACTTTCTGTCAAGCAGTCTCAATGCCAAAGCACAACTTTATCACTCTGAAAGAACTCTATTGACTACTATATATTCTACGAACCTGATCGTACAACTAATAAATTTATTATATATGGAAACAATTATCGGACAAGGAGTAATAATATTCTGATTGATAAAAATATTTTTTAATAAAAACCATAAGAATTTGAAGTCAGGTTCACAAAGTTGTGGTTCCACATAATGATTACAAGGTTATACTTGTTTTCATATACCATGCACCATGTCCTTCTTTTTACGCCTCAAAAATAATGGTCATTCAACTGTGCAATTTTCTCTAATTTTTCCGCTCACATACGATTAATTTTTGTGAGTATATCCAAAATGGAGGTGGCCGGGAAAAAATTAGTAGAAATACAATTCTTAGGATATACATTTATGCTGATTAAAAGGAGGATGGAAAAGTCCAGAAGCTTTAAGCAGTAGATTGGTTTTTCCGGTAGTTGAAATACTTTTAATCCTTCTTACAGAAGGAATTGAATTAAGTACTAAACATTCCTCCAATAATTCGCTACTCTTGTTTCATCAATTGATATTTCAATTGAAGAAACTTTTAAAAAATGGTGTAGAAAGAATTTGTTGAATAAACTAAAGTAATTTTCAAGTTAAGCAAATTTATCATTATCTGAGCTTTTCAAATGTCACATGTATGAAGGAATTAGTTATTGTCTAAATGTGGTTCCTTCTCATACTCAAGGCTAGTCTGGTATTATCGACACCTTGCTTTAAGTTACCTTGCTTGGGGCATAGATACACACTTAAAAACTCGCTTGCATTGTAAACCTTAATATCCTCATGGGTAAAATGGAGAGAATGATTTGATTGAATTGCCTATATTTTAGTCACATAAACTAATATTGTTTCTATTTCTTTCTTAAGAACCGATTCTAAACACTCCAATATAAAGATTTGTTAAAAATATATTCTTATATCCCCCCGCTAGTTCAGTAATGGCTTTCACAACTTCTGTGTCATTTCCAATAACTTACCTTTTTCTTGTTTAGAAATAACGCACGTAATCACGCTCGTTTCTTCCGGGCTAAGGCGGTGACAACTATTGGGTTAAGACTAAATAGGAGTTTTTTCCTAAAATTTAATTTTTAATTTATTTAAAACTTGACAAATTTTACAGCTTTAGAAAGCCTCTATATCAAACTCTTAGGGGGAAATTTTAAGATAATTCTAAGCTATATATATATATATATATACATATATGGATTTTTATATTTCAATTATTTATACATATATATATATATATATATATATATATATATATATATATACATATATGAGAAACTCACAAAGTGGCACGTGAGGAAAGCAATAATATGAAAATTAACTCACAGGAAAATGAAAAGATTAATCCAAGCAAATATAGTTCGAAAGTGCCTGAATTAATCTTATTTTCCTGTGAGTTAATTTTCATATATATATATATATATATATATATATGAAAATTGACAATTTCCTGATCTAGGTGGAGCTAAATTAAATTTTTCATTATTATTAGAAGGGTGTTTCTCTTATTTTTACTCGTTAAAGGTAAAATAATGCGATCAGGATTCGTTGATCTGATTTTTAAGAAAGAAGGTAAAACTTAGTTGAATGGAATGACTTAGCGAACTGAAGGAGTGGCGGGAAGAAGAGGTTATTCATACCATCTCAAGCGAACTTGCCTTCAAATGAGGGAGTTTCTTATTCAACATGGAGGGGATGGGACCTGACTTTGCTAGAAATTATTTGGAAAGAGGAATTTTTTATTTTGGGGGTTGGATTTATTCCTTAGCTTCTTAATAAAAGTGAATTACGTATATTTGTATACCTACACCCATATACTTATGCAAACATATACACTTTATATTCACCTCAAGGAAAGCCATTTTAAGTATACAGATATATATTATATCTTAAGACGTCGTAATACAATTCTGGAAGCTTATCTGTCATGAAATTAGTTACCTATTTTTCTATTTAAATTATTCCTGCTGATAAAATGCTTTATTTCATTAATATTTTCTTTTTTTAAATTTAATTTATATTTCGTATGTGAATGGAGCACATTTTCACTGCTCTCCTCCTAGAGTGACAATAGTTTCCATAGAATTCGCTACAATTCTAAATAGCTAATATCATCTACGACGGTGAGTCCAAAAGTTCTCAGACAAATGTTATAATTTTAAAATGCGCAATATTTTACAAGGAAATTCATGTTCGAATGTGTCTTTGATGCTTCTCGATTAATTTCATTAATTTTTATCATGTTAAATATCGGCAGTTTGTACATACGGTGTGCTTCCTTTACCGTTGTCTTTTCCACCCTCAAAATGACGAATTTTGAAATAAGAGCCACCATTAAATTTCTAACTAAACTTGAGTGAAAGCCTGTTAGAATTATTGAAGCTTTACAATAGGTTTGTAGGGGCTTTCAACCATGTAGAGCATTGGTTTACGATTGGATTAAGGGCTTCAAACAAAGGCAGAGAACGAATCGAAAAAATCCACGGAAAGGGAGACCTATATGGTCGAGGTAACGATTTCTTTCTCTTGTAGTTTCGTAGGCTGGGTTAGGTGATCAGCGGGCTTCCTTAGGATAGATGAATATATATATATATATATATATATATATATATATATATATATATATATATCTGATTCTTTATTCCTAGATAAATAGCTGGAATAAGCTTCGAAATGTCGAACAGTAATGACAACCTTTCTTCCTGAATAATAATAGCATACAAATGTGCTTTGTATGCTACAAACTCGAGGACCATACTACGACGACATGCCTGGATAAAAAAAAACTGGTTGCAGTGAATGCGACACAGAAGGTAATCGATTTGATAAGTGCTAGAGAACGAAGAGGAATTACCTTAACTGCAAAGGAGAACATAGGACAATGACCCTGAGCTGCCCCAAACGCCACGAGATCATCAAAAAAAAGGAAGAAGAAGGAAGGAGAGCTAAGGAAACCCTCTATACGAACGGCGCCCAGAAAACTGCGGAAATAACCACTGAACCTGTAGTTTTACAGATGAACATTACGTGAGGTCCAAGGGAAAAAATACTGATCTGCATTACCCACGAAAATGTGGCTAAGGCAGTCAAGTCTAGCTGCTATAACTAGGTACTCAATGCTCTCCTTAAAGCAAACAAGCATCCTCCGATAATTATGCCTGCTGACCCTGAATGCTCTAAGGCATCGTAAAGTTTGAACTGGAGGAGATCGTCGAAGCTCCCTCATCATAGAAATCCGAAGAGGACGATGAAGAACATGAAGAAAAGGCTGAAAGTGAGGAGGGATCCTCCTCTTATGACAACGAAGAGGGCCTATGCACCCGTACACGAGCTACTAAGAGCAGATCTAAATCCCCGAGTCACCCGCCGAAAAAGGAAAACTCTGGGCAAAGTAAAACCGCCCAGCCAGCCCCCAAGAAAAATAAAAATAAGAAGAAGAATAGGTATAAACAATTCACCATGTTACGGGACGCACAGAAGATATTGGAAATTAATACCAACCGCTGAACGACCAAAAGACTTATTTACGGAAATGTATTCAGGGAAATTGATGTGGACAGCATCTTAATTTCGGAAGACGGGATCGAAAATCTGAAACTACGATGTTTTGATCATAAATTATTCGCACAAGCGGAGCGACCTAGCCGATATTTCAATAAAGAAAGGGATTAAACGCAAGCAAATAAGAAATTTAGAAGAATCCTACCTCGCGATTGAGGTCGAACTCGACTTAGAAAAGTTAGTCATTGCTACCGGATATCAACCACCAAGGTGAGATGTGTTACCAATTCACACTCTAAATGGCCTATTTGGCAGGAGAGTACCCACTATATCAATGGGGGATCTGAACGCTAGATGCCAAAAATCCGGTTATAGAACCTTCAACAGTATAGGAAGAAGCCTGAACCTATTGCTGGACAGAAATATTGCCCAACGAATAAGCCCCGACTTCCCCACTTTTTTCAGAGCAGGAAGTGCCACAAAACCAGACCTCAGTCTAGCCAATCGTCAGCTGCCGTTCAATTCCTACATGGAATATTCCTGGTATCATGTTGTGACCATATAGTGATCCTACTCACTATCAACAGGGACCCTATACATGTTCCAGCTGTTGTCAAAAAGAGATACAAAAGAGCAGATTGGACACTGTACGCGCGTCTTTCCGAGGCCTACAATCCGCCCAACTTAGATGAGGCAATTCTCGAGCAGATTGACGAGGCAATCGATGACCTCAATAACCATCTCATCAGCAGAGATAGGGCTTGTATCCCTAAATTCGTGTATGGGACATTCTCTAGGTACAGATGGACAGAATATATGAAGGATGTATCATGAGAGCAAAAGGAATTTTATGAAATCAACATCAGCAATGCTTCAGTTCACTCAATACAGCGAAGTAAAGAAGTCAAAGAAGAACTAAACTAGTTGATCCTCGAACAATAATGGATACGTTCGGATGATGTGATCGATAGCTTCGATCACGAAGCAACTCGAAAAGATTTTTGGAAAGAGATCAGAAATCTCAAAGGATTGACTGTGAAGAAGGAGAAGATCGAGCTACAAAAGGAAGATGGAAACATCAAACCGGAAGAAGGAAGAACTAAAGAGCTCCTCCGCGGTTAATGCGGAAAAACTTCCAGAATAACTGTAGAGGAAAACGAAGACTATAACTTAGAGTTTGAATTCAACTTCATCAACGAGCTTAACGAATAAATACATAAGACGCACCCTCACCACCAGGTGGATAGTCAGCGCGGCGGAGACGCCAAAATTACCGAAGAAGAACTGCTCGGCGCGCTTAGCATATTCCGAAAAATAGCCCCAGGACACTCTGGGCTTACAAAGCGAAACTTTGAAAGGCACCAACCAATTTCATCGAAAGAATAAGAAGAATATATAACGCCTGTCTGATTTTATTGCATAAGCAGGGAAACTACCCAAAGTTGAAGGAGAACTACCGGCAAATTCCACTTCTAGAATTTGGCTGGAAGCTCTTTGAAAAGCTCCTCACCAGAAGACTAGTGTCTAACTTAGAGGAGACCTCCCTCTTCAACCCACATAAATTTGGGTTTAGGAGGAACCGAAGTACGGAGATTGAGATTAATATCATCGCGGAAAAGCCAGCCCAAGCGAAACGGGAAAGTGATTAGGAGGACACTGTTGTCGGGATGTATCAAAAGCGCTTGATAAGCTGTGGCAACGGGAATGCAGTACAAGATCTTACGACTAGACTAAAGTTTAAACTTAGAAAGAACTCCCTGTGACTATGTCATGCAGAGAGCGGCGTACATTTATTTAGGGTGCACGGACGGACCAAAGTTTCCGCACACTGCGGGCCTCCCGCAGGCGGTGTGCCTGTCCTCCACTCTCTACTTGATTTACACCGCTGATGTCCCAGCACCTGTAAGCCACACTTGCCTCACCATTCAATTTGCCGATAATTTCACCCAAATATCACTTGTCCATGGATAAATGCGTCTTGGCAAGCTCGTATGACAGCAGCAGAAATTGAAAATCTTAATGACTACGAGGAACGGTGGAAGATCCGCACCAACCAGGAAAAGTTTAAAGTAGTCCCCATAGGCAGGAGACTACTTTACGACGTCAGGGTGGGGGATGGACGTTATCCCTACACCATGGAGTGCAAAGTAATCGAAATGAATATTACTTCATTCGGGTACAAGTAGCACGTCCAAGAAAGAATCATTAAGGCCACTGCTGCAGTCAAAACTCTATACAGGTGGAGAAATCTTCGTCAAAGCAATAAGAAAAAGATCTACAATGCACTTGTAAGAATCACGCTGCTATACCCCGCTTCCGCTATCTCGTGTGTCTCGAAGAGACAAATGAGAAAACTACAAGTGGCGCAGAACAAATGTGTTTATCTAATTATAGGCACACTAAGGCGAGAAAGAAGACGCCACTAAGAGCTGCACCGGGAGGTGAGGAAATGTCCCATTAACATTGTCATAGAACAACTAACAAGGAGGTTTTAGCCTGCGGAGCAGAAGTGCCGTTTTACACATAATAATAGAAATATTTTTACCTTAAACCAAATAAACAACACGACCAAGAAAAAGAAAACTAAATTGTGAAACCTCACTGATTTCTACAAATACACCGATGAAGACCCAAATTTGACGAAGAAGATATCCATTAAAAAACAACAACACTAAAGTAATTAATAAAGTAACTTTACCACAATAGCAAATGCGCATATCATATCCAAGGACATTAATTGTTTTATGAATAAAAATGACCTGAACGTCATATTATATATATATATATATATATATATATATATATATATATATAAAGGTTGTTCCAATAACTTGGACCGATTTTAAATGTAAGTTAAGTTTAGGCATCTAATGATTTTTCTTTTTCTTTCAGATTTAACAACGTCAGTCTTTGGCAATTTCATCCATGGAAAAATTAACAATCGAACAACGTGTTAAAGTTATCGAAGCCTATTACGAAAATGGACGTTTAAACAGAAACGCATTTCGGGCACTTCGCAATTGTTTGTGGTAAACATAATCTACCAACCGAGAATGCAATTGAAAAAATTGGTCCTAAATTTAAACCAACGGGGTCGGTGGCAGATATTGAAAACGCCATTGGGTGCTCGTTTATGCCGTTCAGCTTAAAATATTGCTGCAGTGTGCAAGGATGTGGCCGAAGTTCCAGTCACCTCTATTCGTCATCGCGCGAACAGACTAGCGTTTCCCTCTACCCGACACTAAATATATTGCAATATTCAGATCAGTCATTAGTGGTGCTTGAGACATAAAATGAGAGACGTCTGACGGAAAACTAACATTGCTCATCAACGCGCCACGACTGTTTACATGGTCCTTACCCCATAATCTTTCAACCATTGCTGGTTGGCTTATGTCGTCACTGAATCGGGAACACTCGCTTGCATAAAGCACCCCTATCTTTTGCAGCGCTCCCCCTAACATTACTGCAATAAACGCGTGGTGCGCAAAACCGTTGTCACATTCTTGTCGACTCACAAAGTGTGAGAGATCTGAGCACACACCACCACTTTGTCTCTTGTTATCGAGGTGGATTCTTGGGTGGCAAATTATAGCATTCTTAAATTTTATAGGCGAGCAGGCTTCTTACTTGCCATATACAGGGTGGCCCCCAAAGTTAGACTGTATCTGAGAAGCAATAGCTCAATAACCATTGCAGCTAGGGACATGAAATTTAAACAATTGAAAGATGAATCTTTTAACTATTGTCGGGGAATGGGCCGAGGGTGGTTAAAGTTTTCCCCGACTCTTATATATATATATATATATATATATATATATATCCTATTATCCCGAATACGGAGGGGTCGTCGTACTACTCCTTATACTTCTTCGTTCGGCTCTGCCCATACTGGGTTTATTGACTCAGAGTACTTAGAGGTTGGCTACGGAGGGATTGGAATGAACTTTGCCAGCCAGCGACCTAAAGGAAGTTAGATACACAACAATATGAAAATAAAGTTTTAATGAACACTAAAAAAGAATATATATATATATATATATAAGGTGCTTTGAGAGATAAATCAATAAGTGAATCTCAGATATCTCACGTGGCTTGTGTTTAACTATTCACTATGTAAATGTTTATACATTTATAATGTTGGTAAGCTTCACGGTGAAGTTGGGGAATGTGAAAGGGAATGGTTACCTTGGAACCTGATGTTCGGGTGGCGCTGGTGAGTAACGGTGGTGAAATAAGGGGTGGAAACCATGAGGGAGGTTCTCCAGTGACCGACCTGATCCCATAATTCCCTCACGATTCTGCTGAAAGAAGGCGGTGACGGGAGCTCCTTGTTAAAGATGGCCCCACGCTCGTGAACTGCGAGGAATCTTGGGTGCCTCTGTGAGGGGGGCAAAGGGACCTATCGCTGCGTAGTGTCACGGAGAAAAGCCGAGATGTAGTTTTTTCGCTTAGGGAACCAGAGTGAGGCCATTTGTAGCTTCGGCTCTGAAAACGTGAGTACGAGCCTGGCTCCGCACTGACTTGCAGACCAACGGGATAAGGAGCCTCCCTAACTGGGACTGATCTCCTCTCTGAAGACTTGGTGCTTCGACGATTTACCACTATACCGAGATAGATGGAAATTTATGCCCCGCCAGACGCTGCGCAAGCTCTACTACCGAGGGTTAAAAGAATTTATCTTTTATACTCGAAACTCAGGAGAGGTTCACATGGCTCCGGAAGTAGATTTAATATCAAACGCCCTTCTTTGGGTGAGAGAGTCTTGATTATCTCCTCCATTTGGACCTTTGCAAACTTACCGGAACCATTGGAAGCCAAGATGGGTTCCCATCTGTCAAAAACTAGTCAAAGAAGGAACTCGGTGGTGAGCTAAAATGGTCGGCGGTTCTTCCGGCGGGAGACCATCAGATATCCGGCCGGAAGGGAAAGGTTTGATATCCAGTCCGCCCGAAAGGGAGGTTGGGAAATGTGGGTGCATTATGCTATTCTCCTACATCTATAAATACTTGCTGATGGTAAAAAATTGTCTTGAGATAATGTAATAAACAATTAACCTTTAAAAAATAATGTGAAAATGATGTTGTTTTTAATTTTCAAAAATTTAAACTAAATATAAATTTTAAGGAATGGTTCAATATTACGTCCTTCATGCACAGCATGTAATCTTGGTTTCTATTAAAAATTTGCCGTTTCAATTAACTCTGCTTACCCTCTTAATGAAGTTCTGTCTCCAATGCTATCATAAATAAAGAAAAAAGTGTCATTTGTGTTTATGAAAGAGGGAGTTCCTTATCATACTTTCAAAGGAAAAAAAGCATTGCTGAGTACTAATTGTCAAGCTTTTATTGAAACAAATAATTGTTCCCAGAACAGTAAAGATCTAAATCCCATCGACTATTTGGTGTGGTCCGCCTTGGAGAAAAAGTCTAATACATTCATAAAATCTATTATGTGCACCATCTGCATAACAAATTCAGGCTGTAGGGAAAGATTCTTTGCAACTAAAATAGAAAAGACAATTTCAAAATGGAAAAGAATGCCCCTCAGTCCCCGTAAAGGAGCAAGATATACTTTGCAGCCTCGACAAGAAGGAGAGTTTGTTAATTTCAGTTGGAATTAATACAAATGATATATTACATTTTTCTATTTCTCTTTTTAAAAAACGACAATATTTTCTTCCAAACATAGGTATCATTTTAGAACTATACTAGAAAATTCTATGTATGGTCAGAGCGATATTCAGTAGCACTTACTCCACTTCCAGGGAAGTCAGAGCCACTCAGTCGTATTTAGAGAAACTTTTATTCAAAAAATATAACTTTTTGCTCTATCAATCAATTTAACAACGAAGCAAATAATTGCAAAATTTTAAGGGGATTCATATAAATATTGATTTATTCAGAATATTGGAAACAGAATGGTATGTCAGCATGCAATACTTATCATAGGGTCGTGTTTTTAAGAAATTGACTCCAATCTTCGAATTTTTCACAGGATAATAAAGAGGAAAAAATCCAAGCAAGAAAAATTAAGTATACTGAAAAAAGGGTGGTAATTTAATCTGAGGCAAACTTGTCAAATCCAAACAACTTATTTGCTATGATAAAATAAACTTCAATAAGAATAATTTGTCTTTAACGCAAGGTTTCAAAGTCGTGATTAATGAAATTAAAACATTATTTCGTAGAATATAGGCCACGGAGACAAATAGAGATTACGATATTATTTATTTCTGAACGTTTTAAAACTAACTAGATATATTCGGTGGATATGCAAGGCAATGCAGTAATTCAAATTCTCTAATTTAATTTATAGTTTCTAAAATTACTTCCTAAAAACGAACAGAACTTCTTAGAATTCATTGTGTCTGAAGAAGAGAATTATTTTAGACTGTTTATGAAACACATGGGAACAGAGATCACATTACCCTTTGATTGAATGTAAATAATCGTTAATATGTTGGGAGATTTATACTCTCATTCTCAACTCTAAATGTGGTAATTTTTAGTCGCGGGCGACGTGACATCCCATAATTCCGATCGGTCGGACCCTGTTTTTTTTTTATTTTTTGTTTTTGTAATAGCATTGAACGATTAGGGCGATTCTAACAAAATTTGAAACTCTTATGTTGTTTTACATTCTCTTTCTAATGATATAATTGGCATGGCCTCCCTCTTTGCCTGAGGAATTATTTTGTTTTGCTAATAACATCATAACTATTTGGCCGATTCTAATAAAATTGGAAAGTCTTATGTTATTTTGCATTTTCTTCCAAATGATATAATTACTAAAGGCCTTTCATGGTTAGCCCTGAAATTATTTTGATTTGGCAATAACATCATAACAATCGGTCTATTCTAACAAAATTAGAAACCCTTATGTTGTTTTATATTTTTCTCAATTATATAATTGACAAAGGCCTCCCAAAGTTAGTCTGAGAATTATATTTTGGGCCTAACATCATAACTATTAGGTCGATTCCAACGAAATTTGTAGCTCTAATATTGTTTTACACTGACCTTCGAATAATATAATTGCGACAGTCCTACCAAGGATAGTCCTGGAATTATTGAAAGTTTTAAGGGCGTACATAAATCAGAATAGGTGAGAGCTCGTGACTTTTGGGTCAGCTAGTGATCTACTATGCTCGGCTTAAAACTTTATGATCTAGCTGAAATTTTAAAAGATGATATCTCAGAAGTCACTTATAGTGATTTCTATTACCCGTTTTTCACCATAAATACTCGTAACTACATATTGCACTATAAACCTAGAGATTTTAATTCATGAAACTCAATGATGTTTCCCTATAATAAAATTCAAAACTTCCTAAGGGAACATATCCAATGGTAGAATTTCGAAAACTAGATATAGTAGTGAGAAAAGAAACTGACAATCATTATTATTGGATTATCAAAAGCAAAGATGAGAACAGATGAATACAAATATTAAAATATTAAAAAAACGAGCTTTGTTTGCGAAACACAAGCCAATTACAAAGTCCTTAGATTGGTTTCAATCAGGTCAGTGTTTCCTTTTTAACAAGACAATCCAGAGCACATGTTGAAGATATTAAATGAGCATTTGTTAAAATTTTATTGTCGGATATACAAAAATTTAAATATGACGCAAGACCTAATATATTTTCGCGAACATACAATCAAATATTAATATAATCAAAATGTTAAGCATTTCTCTATTAAGAAAATGAAACTTTTAAAAGTGCTGGTAACAGATAAAATAAATCCAATAGCCCTTCTATAAAAAATTTCCTGCAATTTTCACAATTCTATTACCTTAAACGAGTTTATAGGAATTCAGATAGGCAAATGTAACACCTATTCTAAAATATTGCATTAAACCTGTTCGCTAAACTGTCAGCACATCATTCATACTTCAGTCCTCAGTAAACTCTACTAAGATCAGGTAGCATCTGGAGATCATCAATCTAATACTTAGCAAACATTTAATAACCCTTTGGTACAATCTTCGAAAATTATATTATCTCAAATGAGTTTGTAAGGAATTCAAATGCGCAAATGAAACACCAATAATAAAATATTCCATTAAACCTGTTCTGAAAACTATCGCCACATCACTCATACTTCAGTCCTTGGTAAACTCTAGAGATAGGATTGGGTAGCAGCTGAACATCAACAATCTAATAAATGATACAAGCACGCTTTCGACACGGACGTTCATCTACTATTGCTTGATTTATTTCTAAGAAATAATCACAAGTCTTGGCCAAGATACTCGTAAAGCTCTAAATTTAACTTATCTCAATCTAAAAATTTCTTAGGAATATTTCTCATGAAAGACGTAATAAAGCTAAATCGCGCGGAATATGGGCTAGTGTTCTAAAATGGATTGAAAACTTTCGCCGTATATGCTTTTATTTTAAATAAGCTTCGTTGGCTACGTTATAATATGAGGTTAAGTTAGAAATCACTCGCCCCCGAAATTTCAGCATTGGACACCCTAGCTAGGGTCGCTCCTCATCCATACGAAGGAAGACTGTTTCAATTGTTCTATTATAACTATCACATTGCAGTCACAAACACAAATTCGTTTTCACCCATTCGTGTATTGGCATGATTATGACCCATATATATGTATTTTTAAATAAGAACCGATGACGTAGTGAGTATATGCAATCTCTCGCCTTATTGATTTTGGATGGGGCTTGTAAGGGAGGTGCTCCTCTTCTAAACAAGATAGTGACCTAATCCAATAGATCAAATTACAATGAGTAAAAGATTGCCATTTTTACGCGGACAAACTATTGAACTATTTAAAATAGCAAATGGTTTATTAAGCCATTAATACCGACAATTTATTTTTTAAGTTATTGATATCATATTGTGCAAACTTCATTTATTGTAATAAATAAAGCATATATTCCTTTAAAATTATTTTTTTTTATTTACAATAACAAATACAAAGGTGGCAACCAAAGTTGCCACTCGGCATTCAAAGCATAACAATTTGCGATGGGAAAATAAAAATAACTTAAATCTTAATTTTTTATTATGAAAATACGCTAACACATATATTATGATGAATGATATGGCTCCATGCATAGAATAGGGAGTGGTACATGACATTTTTTTTACTCATACTTCATTCTCCCTGCGCAATGTTTACATCTCGAATATTTAGAGGGTAGTGGTCCTGGCCAGTGATCAAAATGATCCTTCCTTACTTCGTCTCCTGTAACTACCCATATCCTGTTGGTTGATGATCCAGGTCAGTTTTGTTTGTTCGATGTTGCTTTAATGATTGAAGCAAAATTTGTCTTAAAATTCACGAAGTAAAATGGGATTTCCAAATTTTCTATACAAAAGCCAAGTGTTGACAGAACAACAGCTGATGCTCCAAGAAAATAATGGCCACCACCATTTGCGAGATCGAATCTGTATGCAGTAATTCGCAACGAATGATTAGTTAGATCAACTCTACCCATATGCTTATTATAAACTTCAGTGGCATTAGGCATAGGAAATACAATCTCATTTTTATCAACTCGCAACCATCGTGAGCACTTTGATTTAAGATCAACACCAAATTTATTTGAAGCAACTGTCACCAACTTATTGTCTTTCAACCTTATTAAAATTTGATCATTAGCACAAACCAACCCAACATAACCACTTTCCGTTTCTTCCAGCATTTTGTAAGCTGGTAATGGTGATTTCCCAATGTTCCTTCTCTTATATTACCAGTTTCAGCAATACCACTGTTTGAAAATTCATTCAAAAGTAGAAAGGAAGTAAACAATTTATCAAAATATAAACACTGTCTAGCCCTTATTTTTGCACTTTTAACTAAGCCCAACACAACATCTCCACCTTTACCTAACCCATTTACAGAAAGTTTTGTTGAGCTACCACAATAAGATTCTGCCTGAAACTTGTATCTATCCGTACCAGATAGAAAATACAGTTTATATCTTAACCGTATTGGCTTTGCCCTGATAAACTGTTTCCTGCTATGATGCCCAAAATATGGCACAATTGCTTAATCAACACAACCATCTTTAGGCAGATAAGCAATTTTGGATAATTTATTTAAAATTTCAAAAATAGGCCTTTTACTGCTGGTGGTAAGATCTTCTTTTGCATTTTCTTGAGTATCAAACATCAATGGGATATTTTCAGTATGCCTCTCACGATGAGGGATGGAAAGTTCTGCTTCCGATCTAAGAATTCTTTAAGGCAGATTTTTTTATGTTTCCTAATGTTTCGTCGTCACTATTATCGGAGGCGAATCTGAAAAAGAATTCTCTTCAGGGGGCAGAAAAGTTACGCCGACACCACGTTGTTCTTCATCTTCAATGATGTCGAAAATGTTATTGACGTCCAGCCTACAGATATAAAGATACATACTGTATATACATATATATATATATTATATATATATATGTATATATATATATATATATATATATATATATATATATATATATATATATATATATATATATATATATATATATATACACATATATATATATATATATATATATATATGTATATATATATATATATATATATATATATATATATATATATATATATATATGAAAGGCTAGGAATATAGATAAATTAATATATATAGATGAGTATTACTTCTTAAATATTAAACAAGAATATTAGGGAGACTCATTTGTCATGTTCACGCACGCAGCGAATAATGGTAATTTCATTTATGCCGACTGACAACTCTGATTTCCAGAAAAAGTAAAATCTTTTTCTAAATTATAATAAATCATGTTACGGAATTATTTTTCTTATATATATAAAATATAATCATTCGTGGATTTAATCTTCACATTTGAATGAAACAAACAAAATATAAATAAAGTACATACGATTTGGCGAGAGGTGTCAAAGCAATGTTTAGACTCGCGTATAACGCAGGTAAATAAATACAATATACATCTCATTTGTGTCAGCACAACAATGTCAAACGTAGTGTTTTACATAATTGTAGGCTTGTACCACAACGTGAAATAGAATTTCATGGAAAATAAATAAATTTGTCAGACATATAACAAAAACCAATAGTGGCAACACTAGTTGCCAAGAGGCATTATTGGGTTAATATACAATATTACTAAATATTTGAGCTTGATATCCGAGCAGGCTTCTAGAAATAACGATGCTAATTCAGTAAACAAAGTTTTCAAATTGCGATAGTACGACAATATCTTTTAGAATAAAATAACACAGACTTTGAATAGTTTGCCACTGAATCTCGTCGCGAGCACTTGATTAAATATTTCTAGGAATAGAAACAATAATTTTTATTTACAAATATATGTTTCCAGAAATATTTAAAAGCAGTGAAACTGAATCGATATCGAATATCCTGTATTTTTTTCCATATACTAAGTCTATACATTTCATGATTCTCATCTTTATTAAAGTAGCTTCGATTGCATCTTAGGGAATTGACTTGTTCATAATTCTGTATTTTTCATTGTTTTATTCGCAAATTCTATTTTGTTTTGGCCAGGTCTCTTAGAGAAATTACCCTAATGGAAATGCATCCTAGTACGCTCCATTATAACTTATTAACGTAATATATCGTTATATATAATTTTTATATATTTGCTTAAAAAATCAAAAACATGGACGTAATTGATACAGGAAATGCATTCTTTTATTATTTAATAAAGCAAAAAGCAGTGTATAAACCTGCTCTCTAAAAAGTTTTTAAATGAATGATGATTGTAAAGTGGCGAAGTTCTGTGTCATACAATGCTCACGTTGGCAAAAGTAGTCATAAGGAGCCGAAAGAAAAATAGAACTAAGAAATGAGGAAAGCTGAAAATCGCTTTTGTAATCCTAGATTTATCAGAAACAAGCACCCCTTTTATTATATTTTTTTATTTTGGCAAATAAACCCCATTTATTAGTCAAAAAAGAGATGTCAGTGTTAACTCAGAAAAACATTATATATATAATGCAACGTAAAGAGGGAGACGTTTGAGACGCGAGTCCTGACCAATCTCACCGGTCGTCCTTATGTAGTCCACAGATTATGGAGTCGTGGCGTAGCAGTGAGTCGTTAAGCCCTCACCGCAAATTTATCACTTTTATTTTAACATAGAGAGATTTAGGAGGGTTTTTAATCCCTTAGTTGTACTAGTACAAACATCTAATTTAGATTTATATCTTAAACCCAATCTTTCTCTCCCTAACTTCTCAATTTATCTATGATTCTCCTTTCGAACCCTCTCTGGCAGAGTTATACTGGGCCAGGAAAGTTATATCCACTGTTAGAAGTCATTGAATACTTTCTGGACAAAATCGAATCAATTCATCAAATACCTCAAAATTCTGATCGTGATGGTTGTCAAAATCGCCACGTTCTTGAGTATAGTCTTAAAACGTGAAGACAACTTGGTTAATGATAGCAAACAAATTATTTGAGTTAGGATCAAAATATTTTGGTCACATTTGTCCTTAAAATCAGTAAAGTATCATAAAACCCTGATTTCAAATCACTGACGGACATTCTTAAGATGGCACACTTTGCTGAACATTGAAAACAGCAATAACTTTATATTTTATTGTTAATATGATGAACTTTATGGCAAAAATTATACTTATATAAACTTAAATAAACAAAGATAGAAGATCTTTATCCAATAAGTAGAACTCATTTACTTATGGCAGCATTGTGAGCATTCATACACACGCTCATATTTTTCCAAAGAGAATTTATTATAAAAAATATCCGATTAACTACATTTTTTATTATAGGAGGTAAAAATTTTAATTACATATTAAACTTTGTACGTATTAACTCTTCTAGTTTAAAGCGGCAACATTCAACTCCACAAAATATTGCGTAATTTATAGAGTGGGTAAAGTTTGGTTTCATTAGTTTTTTCTATTTCTTCCGAAAACAGATTAAACAAAGTTAGTGAATGGTATTTTAAGAGGGTAAAAAGAGAGTAATTAGGTTTTGGGATTTGAAAAGGAACAATTCTCATAAATTTTAGGAAATAGAAAAATCCACTCTCACTTTATTTGTTTAATTGTTCACTGGAAATTATTTAGCTTCCGAAATATATTATGGTATATCTTATGTTGGGAGTTGATTTTCAAATATATGCAGATGTATGTATAGGAAACTTTAACGTGTCTCTACAATGTCAGGCCTCGTTTAGGTAACTTGAATTAATTAATAGATCCACCACTAGATAAATCATAAGCAATGATAGGACAGTTTATAAATCAAATATTTCGTATTTTGGACTAGAATTTTAGGATACATTGCTCCATAGAACTTTAAATTTTTTACCCTGAAATTATCTAAAAAGCAGCAGTACCTCAGTCCCTTGAATCATGTTTAAGTCTATAAATTTTTATCTAAACAAAGAGGAAAAAAATAGGCACCAAATTAAAATGTTTTAATCTTCTTTCAATTAAGTGCAATTATGATAATTTGGGAACAAGTCTTGGGATATTGGATATTAATCATTAACTGATAATTAATTTAATAAAGATATTTCAACACACAGTTGTTAAAAATTTGTTTCTTGAAACTATCAAAGCCGTTTCTGTTGAACTCTATAACTTGAAGAGATATTCCCCTCAGCTTGGCATCTGTTGAGATGATATTTTTAAAAGTCGCTCATCATCTAGATAACTTCTTTAGCAATCTAATTCACCACTTTCACATTGTTAGCATAGTCTAATGATTTTTGGTTTCCTCACTCTGTGGCCAATCCGTGAAAGGTTTCTGAAGCGAATCAAAAGCATTGTTCAATGTATCGATCATGAAATGGCGTTCTGGACCAATGAGATCAACCAAGATCATCTTATCTGTCACTCTCTGGAGTTGATGCTCCTTAATATAATGCTTTATGGCTTCTTGTTAGAAGTGGGACCAATTTCATGCTTCAATATATCATTCAATCTACTGGTAAGCCGGACAAATGTCACGTCACTTTTCTTGTAATTAACCCTGTCCTGAATAGACATAGAGCATTCAGTGGAGCATTTTTAACAAACATTAACATCATCCATATCGGAATGTAGAACTTAGTTAGGAGGGTGCTGACTATTTCCAGATTTGATACATTGTCGTAGTCATACTCAAGTCAAGTTGATCCGAAAACAGTTTTGCAGTTCATCTGGGAACTCCACTGTTACTGAATGTAGTTTAAAAAAAAGGCCACTAGCATTCATATATATAAATATATTACACTTGAAATATTTTCAGTTTACTTACGAAACAGACTAAATGTAGAAAAAAGCAATCTACTGGTAAGCAGGACAAAGGATACGTCACTTTTCTTGTAATTAACCCTGTAAATTACAGCGGAGGATTTGTAACAAACATTACCATCATCCATACCGGAATGTAGAAATTCGTAAGAAAGTGCTGACTATTTCAAGATTTGATACACTGTCGTAATCATACGAGTACTCAAGTCAGGTTGATCCGAAACAGTTTTGCTGTTCATCTGGAAACTCGACTGTTACTGAATGTGGTGTCAAAGCAAGGCCACTAGCATATATATATATATATATATTACACTTGAAATATTTTAGTTTACTTACGGAACAGACTAAATGCAGAAGAAAGCAAAACAAATAATGAAAAAAAGGATCCCTATCGTTTGCGACATTTTCCGAGGCTCCGTCCCATTATTTTCATTGAAGCGACAACCACCGAGTGCATGTATTTTCTCAAGAGCGGTGTAGGGTGTGCCAATGTTATATATAGTTCAGGAAAGTCAAAATGTTGCTGTTCATGGATATTCAGGTGGTCGAATTTACCAGACATTTTATTTTAATTTATTAATGTTTACAATAGAATTTACATCAAGTGAATCATTTTCCTGCAATATCTAGCATTTGTGTTTGAAGAGAAAAGTTTGCATAAATGACAGTATTCATCAATCACTTATTAATGTGTTTCCTAGTGTACTGTAGGTTTAAACTTTCCTTAGCTGAATGATGGGCAGTGAATAATAATTGTTATGAGCGAGTAAGAATCATGGAAATCCTCTTTTTCCTCTTTTTTCCATTTGGTATGAAATACAATATTGATACCTACTGATTTCTACCTTATTCACTTGGAACAAACGGGTTTATAATATAAAACACAAAAAGATGATGTACAAAGGTCACATATCATCAGTTATACTTACACCAATTGCTAGAAGTGCTCGTTGGTCTGCTGCATTCCCAGGTCAAGATACGTGTTCGAGTCCCGGTGAGCGGGGATACAAAAAACAACACCGTTGGTAGAGATTTAGCAACGCCCATGGCAGGGTAACGAGTTGTATGGAGGCAGTTCCATCTACACAAACGTCCCACAGCACATATCTAATCGTGAAACCGCCGAAGCGCTTTTAATCCATATTTTCCGTACGTGGCCTGTTCAGATTTCCTTTCGGCTACAAACGCTTTCCTGCTCGCTGTTTAATAGCAAAACCGTATGATTACATTTCATTCTGTCCCATCAATTCTATGGGGACCCAGCTCCTGATGCCACAAGCTTAAATGAAAGTGTTATACAGTTCTTTATGTAAATTTCTTTATCCAGTAAGGTACAATTCTTTCCATTAATTGTAATCACCCGGAAGAAACAGTGTTCAACCTTCTGTTAGTCATCGCCATGCCGCGTTTTATGCAATGTTTTAGAATAGTAAACTCTCTTTGGGCTCTATGTTGGGAATATCACCCGATAATCCGTTACCACTTACCTTAATGGCAACTAACCAGTTATTAAGAATTTATCCCACAGTCTATGGGAGAACATATTTATTTTAGTGAGTTTGATGGGGTATTTCAGAAATACGCGAACTCGGGTGCAACTAAATGCTCCAAATTAATTTAAACGGTCAATGTATGTAGGTGTTATTAAATTTTAAAAATATGAATTAGTATAGAGAAAGTGTATAACAAATACTACTACTCTTAGCCAGTTAAATTATTATTCTTCATCTAGCATGACATCGTTGAGGAGGATTTGGGAATTAGGATATCCTCCCTATAAGTATAATTTGTGATCTTAAAGAAAAATATGCTCAATATTATCTCAATCTTCATATTTTTCTTATCCTTTTCTAAATCGATGAATAGCTATACTAGGAAGGAAAAAAAACTAAGATTCCGAGATTAAGTAAATTATATAAGGTTACTTCTTGTATTGGTATAACAATTAAATTTGTGATGATGCCGCTGATTGAAAGATAATTAAAGTTGTATATTGTGTATAGAACAGTAGCTAAGCTTGATATTACTGAGCTGATCAGTATAGACAAGTTGAATAACAAATACTACTACTTTTTTCCAGTTAAATTATTCTTCTTCATCTAGCATGACCTCGTTGAGGAGGATTTGGGAATTAGGATATCCTTCTTATAAGTATAATTTGTGATCTTAGAGAAAGGTATGCTCAATCTTCCTATTTTTCTTATCCTTTGCTAAATCGATGAATAGCTATAGTAGAGAGGAAAAAAACTAAGATTCCGAGATTAAGTGAATTATATAAGGTTACTTCTTGTATTGGTATATCATTTAAATTTCTGATTATGCCGCTGATTGAAAGATAATTAAAGTTGTATATTATGTATAGAACAGTCGCTAAGCTGGCTATTACTGAACTGATCAGTATAGACAAGTTGAATAACAAATACTACTACTCTTAGCAAGTTAAATTATTCTTCTTCATCTAGCATGACCTCGTTGAGGAAGATTTGGGAATTAGGATATCCTCCTTATAAGTATAATTTGTGATCTTAGAGAAAGGTATGCTCAATATTGTCACAATCTTCATATTTTTTTTTATCCTTGGCTAAATCGATGAATAGCTATAGTAGGAGGGACAAAAAGAAACTAAGAGTCCAAGATTAAGTAAATTATATAAGGTTACTTCTTATAATTTAGAGACGCTAAAACCATTTTTAGTAACGAAAGTTTATATTTATTTTGACTCTATTGTCTTTTTCATGAATTTAGCACTATTGCCCGTCAGGTTTCGAATACAATTTCGAAAATAAGTTTCTCTTTTTAAAGCTGATGTCTTTGCAATCATCATAAAGGTTATTCTATCTATTTCATATCTACGACTACAACCTAACATAATTTATTAAACTTCATTAATATCACGGAATCATCAACCAATCTCCAGAAAAATCGGATAGGGTTACATCTAGCATCCTTGATAATTAAAAAAAAATCATAAGGATATGGGGAACTTATCTTTATCTGATATAGTTATTATGACTAGTGTTATCGCCCTAACACTGCTTCAGCCATTAAGGGGAAACAACGTAATATAACTAAATGGTTAAGTTAAAATATACCATACCTCTATGGGTGAAAGACCACACTCACCTTCATGTCCCAGTGTGTACTGCGACCTAAAAGTGAAATATAAGGAAGAATAATTGAAACGGGCACTTTCAGTAGAATTAGATCAAGCAATTTAAAAAAAGTACACCATTAGCTAACCTGATAGCTAACTAAATGGTTGTATTCCAAACTAGCCTGTAAAGAATACTTTTGTTTTGTGTCGTACACTTAATAATTGGAGGGTTAACCTTTCTTGTATTGTTTAGTGGAAATTAAGTTTTTATGTAAGAGTATTATTGAGCTTGATTGAAGGACAGAAGGTTCGAGTGTACTTAGCTTGTGTCGTTTATTTAACCGATTTTAAATTCCAACTTGTGTGTATAGTGAACAATTTTTTTTACAGTTGTTTATTGGGTTTAAAGCCAGTTGAAATATTAACTATCTTGCGTAAATTTATATTCTATTTAATTTTTGTTATCTCCATCATATTTGAAAATAACCTACGCCTGATATAGTTATTTTATATGTGTATTTGGATCTACTTAGATGCTCCTTATATGTTTATCATTTTACTTCTTAACTTATTTGTTTTGCTCCATCCATTTTGTAAATATTGATCATAGAGTTTCAAGTGCATAAATTATCCTTTAAACTATCATAGTTTTATTAATTCATGAGTAATCCCACTTCGTGCGTTTTTGAGGGTACGTGGCTTTACACTGCCTCGTACCCTACTTTGTAAATGCTACCATGAAAGTCAAGGTTGCGTAAAACTGCAAAATTCTAACAATTTTTGCTTTCAATTAATGAAGACATTTTAATTATTACATAAAATTTACTCTGAGCACACTTCCTTATAAATTTTATGCTATTAGTTTAATCCCTTTCGTTTTTAAATCACATTCATAAAGCTTTTCTATATCTGTCAGTGTTTCAATTTTTATTGATCTTAACCACTTTGTTTCAGGTGGGAGAAGCAAAATAATCGTAAATTTACAGCTTACTATATTCCCCTCTTTCCCCATTTGATACGCTTATTTTTTCTATTTTTTTTCTTACCACACCCAACCTCATACCTAATCTTAATACAATCATCTTTGTAAGGAACTCTGAAAAAGAACTTTCATATATCATACTTCTTTGAGCCGGTGTATTGAGGTCCCCCTTACCCCTACCCCAGAGCTCCTAAGGAGAGACTTCCCATAATCAACCCTTTAGTTACTCAATTTAAGTTACTTTACACGATTAAAAACAGAATGAACTTCGTCTGGTTAGCCAGTATATTGTAGGAAACAAAATTGGTAGGTTTTCTGGGAATTACGAAGATCCTAAGCCAATTCTGATATAACAAGGATCCTTTCTTAAGGCCCTAGATATAACTAACTTAATCTATGATTTTTCAAAGGGAGCTCCTTACAATATTACTTCGGCAGTTTATCTTGGTATTAATATGTTTTGAAACCAGGTTGAAAGAGCTACTTGTGCATAATAGTACTCTTTTAAGTGAAATTAAAGATAGAAGCTATATAATTATTAGTATTTGACGTATAATTACCTAATAGGGTTTAGTGAGCACCGTACAAGACCAATCGTATTACAATATGTATATTATAAATTGAATGAATGCTAGTTCAAATTGCTGGATCTTTTAAATGAACGACAACTCTGTCAAGGCCGGTCCTAAGCCCATCTGAGAAAGGAAAATGGTTCAATGAGGGATGCAGATAACTCATCCATAAAAGCAAACAAGGGTATAAATAATGATTACTGGTTCGACGCACCTAAAATTGAATAAAAATGTGTTCTTTATGATAGATGGAATTGCATTTAAATAGAATAGTATTTTCAAAGTTTGGCAAAACTTTAGGAAATTCTCTACCTTAGAAATTCAGAACACCGCCAAAAACAGTAAATTATTCGCTGGAAAATCGTAATATATGTGTTTCGGATTCAGCTGCATTGTGAAGATTATTGTACATTATGAGCAAAATTGTATTTCTGAAAATCTAATACGAAAATTCTCATTTTTACTTAACGAGCGCAAATTAAGGAATAATTCATGAAGTTAAGGTATTTGTTGATGCTTAAGTGTTTGCTCTTATAAATGTCAGAGAAACATTAATAAAAATCAATATTAAAGATCTTTTAGCGTATTTTAGAAGGATACAAAATAGGTTTATTCGTTAAGAAAGAGCTAGTAGCGATAATGAAGGATATCAATATAATCTCCTTAAGATTTTTCCTATTAATTTCGTAAAAAGAGGCAACAAAATTTCTTTTTGTCCCGGTCCATAAAATAACAGGCAAACGGAATATTATGATATTATTCCCTTTGAAATATTTGAAAATCTTTGTAAACAATAATTAATGTTTTTTTGGCGGTGACTTCAAAATCTCTTAGGAAAACGAAAAGGTTTTCTATATATAAGATAGCAGAAAATTCTTGAATGTGAATCTGGTAATTTTTAAACAATAACGTAATCGATTTGAGCCATCGAAATGGTAATAGATAGCAAATGGCCAAAAAAATGCATTTTTGTCCTTATCTATAGTTTACCAAAGGAAATGAATTAGAATATTATTCATTTTAAACAATTTCTAACCTATTTAGACGAATTCGCTAAAAGATCTTTAATACTGATTTTTATTAATGTTTCTCTGACATTTATAAGAGCAAACACTTAAGCATCAACAAATACCTTAACTTCATGAATTATTCCTTAATTTGCGCTCGTTATGTAAAAATGAGAATTTTCGTATTAGATTTTCATTCCAGCCCTTATTCATTTTCATGCAAATTTTAAGTTGAAAGGAACAAAATTTATTCTGAAATAGTTCAGAATAGAGGTAATGCTTTGTGAATAACATTTTTAACATCCTGCATTTGAATCTGTCTAGCTGCCTAGCTCTCTACTGAAGCTTAAGAAAACAGCAGCTTTGTTGCAGAAGTCATTTGAGCATTTCTGATACAATTAATTCAATCTAATTCAAAGAATTTCAACAACGCTAAAATATATTTGACGTGTCAATAAAATGTTTAAAGTACCTTGGTAATCGTCTGCAGGTAGGGTAGTGTAAATAAACATGTCAAAAAGGTATATAACTCGAATACACAACTTGGATGCCTGTGTTTGACAGGAACGCTACTTTTATAATTTAACCCACCTCTTACTGCTCATAAAGCAGAACCATTAGCTCGGAAATATTCTAATAGAATCAAAAAATAAAATAAAATTCAAAGATGAGGCAAATAATATTCAAGGTGACCTTCATAAGAAATTAGACCTCAACAGCATCAAAGAGCAAAATCATTGGATGCATTTTTGTAAATCTATGATGGACAAAACGCTCACAATGAGAAAAAAACCTCAGAGAAATCACTTCGCATCAGGGGCTATAGGATAAAAGGAGAAGGGCATTTGTTGGGAGACAAAAGAATACTTATTGCCCCTAAAATGTTTTAGTTATCCGGAAAATATACGATAGAAGAAAGATATGGCCAGTTTCTGGAGGTTTAACGATCACAGCATTTCATAGTAAGTGGGACTGAAACTAGGGATAAAGAGAAAAGAAAGAAAGGTGAATAAAATAGAATATATAAAAATCACTTGCAATGAAATGATAAGAATTGCAGATTTTAAGATAACTTAAAGGCGGCAACCAACGATCGCAATAAAAGAATGTCAAGTGACATGAATCCTCGCCAATCTTAAAAAGAACTTTCTTTAAAGTATGCATCTGGGCTCTCTTGGAATGTCTTCCATCGGTTAAGCAGAATCAACATTCCATATTCAATTATCTATTTTTATAGCCAAGAAAAGTAAATAAGACTTGCTCAACTTTAGCAAAATAAGGCATATTAGGCTTTTCCATAGTAAAGCATAGTAAAAACTGGATGGATAACTCTATATACGAGGGGGGGTCAAAAAGTTTTGCGAATCGGTAGGGCAAAACAGAGGAAGGGGGATGGCTGTTTGTGGGGGGTGTAAGGACAAGTTATGACAAGTCAGGACCTGGAGCCGCACGCTCCTGCTTCGTCTATGTAAGAAGCAGTAGCTGATCGCAGATCGTCAGTCACAAATTTTTCAACAATGGAGAACGCTGAGCACCGCGCAGTGATCAAATTTTTGACCAAGGAAGGTAAGAATGCAAAAGAGATCCATGGATGCGTGGTTGCAGTTTACAGCGACACCGCCCCTCTCTATGCAACCATTGCTCGCTGGAAAAGGGAGTTCCGCCATGGTCGTGAGTCCCTTGAAGATGACCCCCGTCCAGGACGCCAGTCAGACGTGACCAACGAGGAAAATGTGGCCCGTGTGGAGAGAAGGATTCTCGAAAATCGACGGGTAAAGATCGACGAAATCAAGCGAGAACTTGGAATATCACATGGAAGTGTTATCAACATCATCCACGACAATTTGGCCATGACCAAGGTCTCTGATCAGTGAGTCCCTAGAAACCTCACGAAACTTCACGCCCCATGATCAATTTCAACGTCGTCAAAGTTCGGAGGAGCTGCTGCTCCTGTACAACCAAGACCCGGCGGAATTCGAGTCACGCATAGTGACAGGTTATCCACCATAGTGACTAATTTTCGTATTACACTTGTTATATATTGATTTAAGTTACAGATGTTGTCGTAAATGCTAAAGTTTTAAAATAGGAATTAATTTGATAATATCAAAGATACACGACCAACACTTTGGTTTCTCTCATTAATAGCTGCTTGAATCTATTATGAAAATAAAATAAAACTATTTTATTAAGTTTGGTGCATTTTTAATGCTTTTTAACATTCATTCACAGAAATTATTAAGAATTTTTTTTTCTCTTGCTATCAAATTTTTCCATTAATTAATTTACTCATTATTTCCATTCACTAAGTTTCCTAATTTATGAAGTAGACCTTTTTCATTATTATTATTATGTTTTCACCTTTCTGTGTGCATTGTTTAACTATAATTATCTATATCTAACAAATATAGTTCAAGGTAAATGAAAATAAATTTATTTTCTGGAAACAAACTGCCCGTTATGTCATTCTGGTTTCAACCCTCGTAACATTTTATTAAAAACTACAACAATAATATATAAGATTCTGAGTGATTTAATTTTCGACAGAAAGAAGTTGGAGATACAATTTTCCTTAGATTAATCTGTCTGACGCGAAATATTTTAAGATGATTTTAGAGTTATAACCAAGAAAAACACCTTTTAATATCTTTTAATCCAAATATAATCCAAAGCAAACTAAAAGTTAATTTTATTCCTAATTAAAATTCTCCTCATAACAAAAAGGCCATCATTGATCACTAAGAGATTTAGATTCGAATTGAGCGGATAAAATCGGATTTGAGAAAAGCATTTAAAAACAATCGAGTGCCATTCAAAATCCCACTTGGATTATTTATCTGATGAAATAAGAGAATTGTTGAGTTTTATCAAACCCTTAAATCATATCTACCTAGCCAAAAATTGACTTCCATGGGTAAGCAACTTATACTCTTGGCCAAACGTATAAAGCGGTCCTTACTGAGTCATACTCTTATACTTAATTGAACATATATAAGTAATTTATCATATTTTTAATAATATGTTTGATAATATTGTTTGAATTAATCAGTATTTAGTTGAAGGGTGTGTCTTTAATAAAATCTTATGTTTTCTACAATCGAAATTTTAAAAAAAACTCTTGCTTCAGCATAAATTTATAGCTATTGTTTATTTCAAAATTGTTCTAAATTAGTAAATTAAATAAGATTAAAGAATTACTAGAAGCAGAGTGACTAGAGATCCACAGATCAAATTTTTTCTAGCTAATGGGTATTGCAAGAAGAAATTGTTTAAAATATAAAATATTGAAGATATGGTGTCTAAAACACTATAAAATGATATCAAAAGACCAAAGGTCTTGTGCCAAGGAAAAAACGTATCTTTATACCAAGAAATAGAGACATGTCATTCGGCCTTCATATGAGAATCGCCGAAAAAAAATCGGAATATGCTGGAGAGCTAGATGAAGCTTCAATTTATAGAAATATCACCCAGGTCAGTTAGAAAGAGACTCAAAGATTAAGAGATAAAGAATGCAAGGAAATAAAGAAAACATGTATATCGTAGTTCAACAGAAAATATTCGTCTATATTGAGCCAAAGATCAGAAAAATTCGTCATAAGAACAATGTCAAAAGTTATCTGCTAATATGAAAGTGATTATTGGGTAGGTATAAATGATTATTACATTTTATTTTATATGTAATTTCATTTCAATATGTCTTGGAAGAAAATTATCAAATAATTTTCTTTTTTTGTAAAGGTTTAGCAGATTTTCATCACTTCGTAGCTACCTTTGTATGATAAAAAGTTGTTGAGTCATTTAATCCTGCTCGTGTAGAAATTAAAGACTCCTTTTGATTCTATTATGTTATGGTGATGCATATCTTAATCAGAGCTAAGAGATATTCTTTAGGCCCGAAAAAAATTAACTCTACAACATATACCACCATGTTTTCACGAGTTGAAGATGCATCTAACCTCAAATTGCCTCCCACTATCCCCCAAAATGATTTTTTTCCAGCAGGACAATGTCTCATGCCATAGAGCAACTATCTCAATTCTTGGTCTGGAGAAATTAGAATCACTCCTATAGAGTGGCACCCACAGAAAGAAACCTAAATCCAATGAAACACTTGTAGGTAGTGCATGAAAAAGCAGTAAGAAGTACCTTAAATGCAAATAAACAGAACTTTATGAAAAATTACAAACTGAATAGGCAAAAGGAGGGACAGATCTTTATAAAAATTTGGTGAAATGGATAATAAGTAAAATTATTGGTATAACTAAATATAAAGCGCAGCTAACTAAGTATTAAATATATATATATACATATATGATAAATAACACCTTGTGGGTGTTAATTAGCATAATTTTGACTCACGTGCAAGTTGTGAGTGTTTTTTCATATATATATATATATATATATATATAGATATATGCAAATTTTGTTGAAGGCCTTTGTGTATTTTGCCGTAATTAATTTCCATTGGAAACTTTCTCTTCTTCTTACTATCTTTTGTATTCCATCTTGTAGATGGTGAATTACTTGTCTAGTATTCATCCCTTTTGTAAATGAATGTGTTTGGTAAAAAACAAACTAAATTGTCAAGCTTTCGATCTTATTCGTTCATCTTCGGAACGTTTTGAAATGTTCTTGCTTCCTTTACCTTACCGATGTAATGATTGGAGTGAGGATCTGGCGAAGAGTGAAAGTAAAGGATTTTAAAAGGTATTTATTCCGCCTAAATTAAACATAAGGTTAGAAAATGAGCCACTCCCGTGCGTGGAATTTTTAAAATAGTTTTAATACCATTATAAAAATTCCACTGACAGGAGTGGCTGATTTCCCCTAACGTTATGTTTAACCAATAGTTTCAAAACTATTTAAAGCCCTTCGTACAGATAGAAGAGCTTCTTCGTTTGTAGAGTGTGTAGAGGAAGCTGACCTCCACGCTTCCAACTACAACCTATTTCCAAAGGAGATCAAGAAGAATCACTTAGCGTCAACCAAACATAAGTTTGGGCCTAATAGGTTCCACTCTAAGAATAATGGTAGCTTCGTGAAGATTGAGGCGCCCCATAAGCCCAAACCTCATCCTCAGCGTGAACAAAAAGACGCAAACCTTTCAAGATTACCTTCTGCGCCGTCTCACTACCCGCGTAAACCCATCGCATGATTTACGTGTGGCAACCCAGATAACCTTAGTTATAACTGCGCCCGAACTCGCAGCTAAGGACCACCCCTTATCAACACGTTCAGCAGGTAACCGCTTCTCTTCCCCCTAACTCTTCTGCCTCATAATCACAGTCGACACTTGCTTCCTCTCATTCGAAACAACAGTTAAATTTCCTGTTTAATAAGAGCTGCCATGGTTAGCTCAAGTCTGAGAACAGCATGATAAATGGGTGCCGAGTATCAACCATTGTAAGAGACACGGGTTGCACATGCATAGTATTCTCGGATAAGCTGTTGCTCGCAATAAGTCTCCAGCATAAGAAATTTGCGATCGTTCAAGACATTTGAGGTCGTGCCACTAAGTTCCCTATGGTAAGTTGCTACATGCAAATTCAGTATTTCAGAGGATGGGCCGATATAGTAGCCACCCCGATAAAGTTTTGCTCTGTTCTTATCGGACAGAGCGCGTAGCTCTTCTTAAAGCCCATCAAGCAACCAGAAATCACCAGATCCCAATCTGCGAAAGATACCGTTACCCCGGTACCTTTAATGTCTCCTTTAACCCTGGACGTCGTGTTATCCAGTAATGTTCAGCTTACTGAAGCTCAAAAGAATTGCGCTTCTTTGCAACCCTGTGGGAGAAGTCCAGAAAAAAGGAACCCAAACCCGTTCGCCTAGAAACTATGTAGACCTATCCTTCAAGAATCGTGAGGTGAATTTGGAAAAATACAGAACGTATTTTGACATCAAATCCAAAGAACGTAAATTTGAAGCAGGCGACGAAGTACTAATTCTGTTGCCCTCTGAGTCTAATAAGCTCCTATCTAAATGGAAATGACCTTTTTCAGTAATAGAACCCCGAGGGCCGGTTAAGTACTTAATCCAGACCCTCTCAGGTAATAAAATGTACTACGTCAACCTGGTAAAAAGGTACCACTGACGCGCCTACATTAATAATGCGGTTGCTTTAGACGAAGAACTCGTATTAGATGCAACTTACCCAGTCCTATCACTTTGCATCGTTTAAGTGGTCTGCGTGGAAGCAGACGACGAATTCTCTTTGCCATCTCTCCCTTCCCCACAATCAGCCTCAGCCTCCGAGCTCGATTTTAATCTCGTCTCGGTCCCATCGAGAAGTCTCAATTGCCGAGCCTCCTAAATGAATTCTCGGACGTACTCTCCGAAACCCCAAGTTGTTCAGCTTAATTCGATCATAAGTTTGTTTTAAAAACGAAAGAACCAGGAAGAACTAAGCCTTACCCTATTCCCGTTCATTTACCCCTGCGTTTAACGCCGAAGTTGAAAATTTTCTCAGGTTTGGGATCATCGAGCCTTCCTCATCTGACTTTTTGCCCTGATTGTGATAGTTAGAAAGGCCGATCAATCAATTAGGATATGCGGCGATTTTTGCAAATTAAATTCAGTCACCCAGTTCAACTCTGAGCCCATACCTTTGATTGATTAAAACCTACATCTTTTCGGAGATGCAAAATCCATCTATGAAATTTATCTCTTAAGGCCTATCATCAGATTCCGCTCTCCGAATCTTCTAAATACTTTTCCTCTAAAGCTACACATAAAGGCTTAATGCAACTTACCCGTCTTCTATTTGGTTTGATAAATGCATTTGGTAACTATAATCGAATGATGCGCCGAATTGTAGACGGCCTAGTCAGTGTAACCTTTTATTTTGAGAACGCATACGTTACCACTCGTTTATGGGACCAGCATGTTTAATCCCTTCGCGCATTGATAATCCGTTTGCGCGACCATAGACTCACAATAGGCCCGTTAAAGTATCATTTCGCAAATGTTACGATTAAATATCTTGGTTTTAGGATCAGAAATAAACAGATTATAGCCCAAGAAGACAAAGTTAAAGCCATAGATGAAATGCCGCATCCCCGGAAAAAAAAGCAGCTGCGGTAATTTCTGGGTTCAGCTACTTTTTACAGGCGCTTCGTTCCAAATTTTGCCAATCTAGCGTCTTTGCTTAATGATATGTTAAAGAAAACGGGACCTGATCCTGCCAGTTGAACTCCCCCCCCCCCCATCACCCAGCGCGGTGTCATGGTTTAACCAGATGAAGGAGAACTAATATCTGCTCCTATTTTTAGACTCTCGAATACAAAAAAAGTTTGGGATTCATACTGATGCCTCTCATGATTGTATAGGTGGTACCCTCATGCAGTATGAAAACGATGGAAGTGGATATCCCGTTGTGTATGTGAGCAGAAAGCTGTCTGTCCGCGAGAAGGCTAACGCCACCATTGAACTCGAAGCGTTAGCTATACTATGGTCGATTCGAGATTTTAGAATGTGCCTTATAGGAACCGAATTCGTAATTGAGAGTGACTATAAGCCATTTTCGTACCTTCATAATTTCAAGAGTCAAAATGGACGATTTGTGCGTTGAAGTATGTTGCTCATGGAATACCAATTCCGTATTTTGTATTCAAGGGTACTCAAATTTGTTTAGTAAATAGTTTAAGTAGAAATCCTCTAGAAGACCCTATTGCCATAAATTTATGATAACATTAGCGTATCTCCTTGTAAATATGTTTGCTGATTTGTTTAGAAAAAAGGTTTATTGTTTAAAGTGTTTTATAATATAACGGTTTTAGTGTGTCTTGAGTAATAGTTCATTTATTTTTCTTTTATTTAGTTATTCAATGTGTTGTATGACTTAATTTTTTATTTGGGGGGTATTTTTTTGGGTACCTGTGAGGAAAATCCCGATCATGTCCAAATTTTGTTTGTATCTCGTTGCACTAATTCAATTTTGATAGTATCTCTGCCTTTAAGAAAAAATAGTTCAAGGCATTTTTTTTTCATCCGACTTGTGGGGAAAAAGATGTCTTACTGAAAATTGGAACAATGGAAAGACCATTACGGGGGTATCGCGCCTTCGCGATATAGAATCTTATCGCGACCCACGGCAATTAAGTAAGTTTGTTGGCGATGAATCTCTCTACTCTTCTAAATAATTTTAGGATATATACTAGACAGTTTAGAATTCACACGCAGAATGTGTCTGAAGCCTCCGTCTAGTGCTTTAGGTGTAACGTCTTCGTTAGTCTAGACGAAATGGACTACATTCTCGTCCAGAGAAGAATTGAGAAATTGTCGAAGAGCCAAGGAAGAGCTAGTCATCACTCAGTGTTGTTCGTGAAAATAGTTAGGCGCGCTTCAACCCTTCTCAACACGTCTTCGGATTTTAAGGATCTGAAAAGCCATCCCCGAAACACCATCCGTAGGCCTCTTAAGGGGCCACTGCCAAACACGAAAAATATTCACCCAAATTCACCTAATTAATCAATCGCAATGATTTTATAGCATTAAATAGGGTTTTCAAAACTCTTTTTAAATAAATATTAATTATAAAATATACCAAATTAATAAAAAGAAATAGTAAATATTACCAATATTCAATCAGTAATATCAGAATTAGTGAAAGAGACAAATTTGCATAATAAATCGCTTCTACGTAATCTATAGCACGCTGCTATAGATAGAAAAACAAATTTATATATATATATATATATATATATATATATATATATATATATATAACAGTAAATGTGAAAAAACATTCCCAAAAGCGTTTGTTTGTGAGAGTAATTGAAGTTCTTTAACTGGAGCAATCATGGGTAAAAAATTGTAAAAATGCGCTCTATAACTATGTAAGAGGGCGGTCAATAGGTTTTGCGAATCGGTAAGGCAAAACGGAGAAAGCGGGATAGCTGTTTGTGGGGGTGTTAGGACAAGTTATGACAAGTCAGGACCTGCAGCCGCCCGCTCCTGCCTCGTCTATTTAACAAGCAGTAGCTGATGGCAGATCGTCAGTCACAAACCTTTCAACAATGGAGAAGGTAAAGAACCACGCAGTAATCAAATTTTTTGACCAAGAAAGGCAAGAATGACCACCGTCCAGGACGCCCGTCAGGCATGACCAACGAGGACAATGTGGCCACTTGTGGAGAAGAGGATCATCGAAAATCGACGGGTGAAGGTCGAAGAAATCGAGCGAGAACTTGGAAAATCCCATGAAAGTGTTATCAACATCATCCACCACAATTTGGATATGACAAAGGTCTCTGCCCATTGGGTCCCTAAAAACCTCACGCCCCATAATCGATTTCAACGTCGTCAAAGTCTCCAAGGCCAAAGTTGCACAAGCTGTCCTGCGCGAGTACGGGTTCGAGTAGCTCAACCATCTCCCCTACAGTCCTGATCTGAGCCCCAGCGACTACTTTTTATTCCGCTAGCTCAAGGCTGCCCTGCGTGGACGCCGGTTTGTGGACGATCAAGATGTCCAGCTCGCCGTCCAGGAGCGGATTGAACAGCAGTCGGGAGATTTCTGGTTATCAGGAATTCGAAGTTTTAGGGACATTTGGCGCAAGTGCATTGAAGTCGAGGGTAGTTATATTGAAAAATAATATAACACTTTTCCTCATATCTCGTTTCCTTGTATCCGAATTTCAAAAATTATTTACCACCCCTTGTATCATATTGCTCTATATCTCCAGTAGCAATGGAGCTTAAACCAATTTAAATCGAAGGAGACCCCCTAAAATGAAAGTTTAAGAACTAAGCGATAAGCGACCGCTTGACATACAATGACTAAATGTCTCTATACCTTGAGAGAAGTAAATCCATTCTGATCATTAAGGGAATGTCACATTAGGGTCGATATTTCTTATTCCTTATATTGGTTGAAAAGACTTTGTTATTGGAAATAAATAGCCTATACTGCATGCATCGAAGGTTTATAATTTGCTGATGTCAGTACTTTGACGACGGCGGTTCGTGTCCACCACAAATTAAGAATTCAATTTTCTGTAGATTACTCTGTGTTTAGTTATATTTAGTAAATTTAGTTATAGTAAGTTATATTTATTAAACATGCCGAAATCTTCAAAACTGACAAAAAAATTACAGCAGGCTCGTGAGGACAAGAAAAGGAATTGAGCACCTACATTCGAAGATATGGCGTTGACTCCATAAAACTAAATACCATGGCATATCTGTGGGGTATGTGTTATCAACTATTCTCTTTGACGTGTCCACATTATGAGGCATGACTGGACATACTTCAATAAGCTTAATTGTTCACGGGAGGCTTCATCAAAGCTTTCGAAGCCTGCCAAGAAGATGCCAAAGCCCTCAACGGAATACAATCCAGGTGGCTTTTAGCCTTCCCTCCCACTTTTTTTCCTTCTTTTCCTTCTCCCCCTCCCCCTGTGCCCCCTTCCGTACGTCTCGACCATCATCAAGAACAACCTGAAATAATCAGTTGCAGTATTTATGGTGAGTGTTTAATGATTGATAGTTTTACATTTTTGATGATATATATATATATATATAGATATATATGTATATATATATATATATATATATATATATATATATATATATATATATATATATATATATATATATATTTATATATATATTTATGTATATATATATATATATTACAATATAATACATTTTGAAACTATTAAGCGCACACATCTTTTTTATAGGAATTTTTTAAAATCGTTAAAATAATCTCACGATTAAAGGATTTGCACCAAAAGAATCGCCAAGATTGTATTTTCCTAAAATGCCCCCTCCCAAAAATTGGGGGGGGGTTCCCAATTTCGGCAGTTGTCCCCTTAAAGATAAGAACCCCCCTCACCCAATTTCAGCTTCATAAAGTTGAATTGACTGTCCCGTGAGACACCCACAAGTTCAAGGTCGAACTTACCTACCAGGCCTACTCGCATCACATCAAGGTAAAAGGTAAAAAGTCTGTTAGCAAAGGCTTGATTCAATTGATAACGCATGGCCATAGTTTCCTATTGTAATTAAAACTCGTTGATGAACATTAAAAATGGTATTACTCCCAGCTTGTTTTAAAGTTTAAAGAATAGTTGTTTAGGAAAACCCAAAATTTCACTCGGAATTCAAAAGAGACAATCTGCAATAATAATAATAGTTTCATATACCGGAAAAGTAGTAAATGACAATTCTAGATTCATTGTAGCCATAAACTATCCATAAGGCGGAGCTCAGAAACATATTTTAAAAAATCAAAACAGTCAACTACCGTCATATGATTATGTCAAAAGATCAATAGGAGAAAAAAATAAATTGAGTCATAGCATATAGTATTGATTGCAAATAAGAAAGAATGGAGAGGTATTCCATTTTTAAGTGTTTGGATAGACCATAGATGATTCCAGGAGACTTGGCATAAGCAAAAATTGATTGACAAACTTCATTTCAAATGTTTTGTTTTATAAGAGTTATTAATTTATTCATCATTTCCAAAATATACTTATGAGATCTGTATTCAGTTTAGAGAATTTTGTAAAATCTGAGAGAAGGGGACACATTTTACTCTTATAAGTAACACTTTTTAAGTTGAGCAAAGATTTACCTCTATCAAATTACAAAACATGATAGATTGAACTTTACGCAACCTGGACAGGACACACAAATCTTAAAAAGTGAACACGTGGTTGGAAACATTGAAGCTGTCACACTTGTAATATAACTTATTAGAAAAGGTTTTGATATCATTGAGCAAATTAGTAGTGGATTTCAATGCTGAAGAGTGTTGATTGGTGGCAAAGGTTTCAAAAGAAAGAAAATAACTGCAAAAGACCAAATTGAAAACAAGAAGCCTAATATCAAGTCCCTAAGATATAAACTGGTTTTTACTAGAGAGAACATTTATCAGAAATGTGTAAAAAATAACTTCATCTCATGTACTTTTGAAAGAGAACTTTAAACTCAAGTTAATAAGTTTATTGTTTAATCTTTATGAGGAAGAAGGGATATATTCATGTCTATAATGTGATATAAAACTATTTAAAAAAGTAAACTCTAAATGAGAATTGAATATTTCAATGATAAAGAGTTGCTCTTGCAATTTGTTTGCATTTGTGTCATATTTTTGTTTAAAATATGTAAGAGTATATAATGGGTCATTTTATCCATTTAAATTTATTCGGTTTGCGTTTAATTCTTAGTAGTGAAGTTACTTTGAATTGAATAAACATTTTTTTGACTTCCCCGTTTTTGCAATATAAAAACAGATATTTTATATAATAGGGTATTTTTGTTTAGTATAACACTCATTATTTGTCTATGTTAATTGTTTACCTTACTTGTCCCGCTTTTTAATTTAAACAATTATTTAATATATTCTCATACATTTATTTTTTTTTTATTTCTTTCTTTAGTCGCTGATAATAATCTAGTTTAAGTCTACTTCCTGGTGTTAATATTGTCTATATTCCTTTTATATATATATATATATATATATATATATATATATATATATATATATATATATATATATATATATATATATATATATATATATATATATATATATATATATATATATATATATATTTATATATATATATATATATATATATATATATATATATATATATATATATATATATGTGTGTGTGTAGCGAGATAAGTCAGTTATTTCTTGAGGATGTCCGACTAAATAAGGTCGTATTTGGCTTTTTATAAACGCGTGATAAAAATAACTTTATTTCTGAAGTTGAAGTTTTTATAAGAAGAAAGGCTGAAGCCAGGGAGCCTCTATTCCTTTTTCAGTGGGAAAATAAATGTTAAAAGAAGTGATGTGATCGAACACCTTAGTAATGCTGATCTGATCCCATGAGCATAGTGAGAGAAAGAGATAGAGAGAGAAAGATAAAGGAAAAGAGAGAGCAGTCAGAGAGAGAGATAGATAAATGGAGAGATAGATAAAGAGAGAGAGAGAGAGAGAGAGAGAGAGAGAGAGAGAGCAATGTCGTGTATCCAAGAAATTTGATAGAGATGTCAAGGGATGAAAATACGAAGTTGGAAAGCAGAATTATTGGTGTTACAAAGTCAAGGGCAAATGAATAATAGTTATAGTGGTCTAGTGCCGACGGAGTTTAAAGGGAGATGAAGGAAGCTCACATAGTCGCTAGGGGACATCTAACTGTAAGAAAGAACAAGCACATTAGTCTGTACAACTTTGTGTACATGGATCACTACATTTGTATATATATATATATATATTTATATATATATATATATATATATATATAATAGTAATTGCATAGTGAATATAATTTAAAAAATAACCATCGAGCTTATATAACCCAGCCAACATATTTAAATGATATCCTTCCTACACACCCTTCAAATCTGGATGGATAGTTCACATTGCGCCTCGGTAAATTCCTTATGGTTTACGGGAATTTAGCAAGATGGCAATATAGATAATGAAACTCCACTCTCATGTTGCAATTAGGAGTTTTGTAGTTCTTTCGTAAATTCTGGACAATTTCTCGGTAATTCTTTGCTCTTATATTTTAAAGAAAGTTCTGGACAATGGCTTGGAATAATAACTAAGCATTCGTTTTGAGTTATGAAAAGAAAGCTACCAAATCTATGGACCAGCTAACACACTGGCCTTGATTTTTTCAATCAACTGGCCAAAAAATAACAAAAGTAGGCTTAATAAATAGTTACGTTCAGTTGGCAATGTTTTAACGAATTGCTTCAGTTTCAGTTTGATGTTGAGTGGTGCGAATATAATATTTCTTCTCTCAACAAGTGGCTCATTTAAAATGCTGGCATCACCAAGTGTTCTCTAACCACTGCTTTTTTCGACATCTACTCTTTCACATGAACAGAATGCAGTCATATTTTGAGACTCGTGTTGCTGCCAATAACAAAGCATACGATTTTAAGGTCAAGAAAGCTGATCCAATTCTGTTTTTAATATTGCAAAAACTCATTGACTCTCGTTTCGTTTCCATTTTCCTCATGAATACTAAATGAACTTCAAGCTGGGTCCTAACCATAAAAATTGACACCGTGAAACAGGGCCCAATTTAGTCTCATATTTGAACTGTTATCTTTCAGGTGGGGATCGGAATTTCGAATTTCTTAGGTAAAACCTGTATGTGAATGGTCATAACAAACCTACTTTCACTTCAAAAGTAATGCAGAAATACACTCTTCAGATTGAAATTAGGATCCTTTCTGTCCTTTTGTAAGTAAGCAAGTTTATCTCATTTAGTCAGGATACTGGGAGTTTGGAATACTTCTTTCGTTGTCCAAAATCTTGTGCCAATAGAATCTCTTTGAAGCTGTATTATGTGAAATAACAAAATCTCTATCAGTGCATTCAATATGTTCTTTATTATGATCCAGAACTTCGAAAGAGTGCAGTTGGACGAAAACTAGCATTGCGATTTCAACTTAATTTGGCACTGGCTGTATGTATAGCTGATGGTAGACTATGGTATTTGATTTTACATGTTGGCTTTTTTTGTTAGATCCTGAAGTTTTCACTAAAAAAAGTACTAAATAGCCTGGGTAATGATTTTTGGCTCTCGCTAAACCATAGCTCTACCAAATGCCAACTTCTCACGTGGTTCTTCGGCCTACACTGCGTAGACTCTGGGAAAATTGCTATACGACTATGTAAGGGGCCTAAAGATTATAATGATACCGAGCCTTTAATTTAAAATATGAAAAATAGGCTGGTATATTAAATCCGCTGATGTTTGCTCTCTGAGTAGGAATTGTGACACGGCCGGAGATATAAAAATATGAGTCGGAGCTGTTCAAGTACTTGCGAACATAAGTAGAAGAAGCACGCACGAAATGAAAGAAAAGAAATCAGTTATTATATGAAAAATATGTTAAAAAGTCAAAAGTACAGAGAAACAAAAAATGGTTCTATAAGGTCTGCTAACACTGTGTATGCCGACTTTTTATTTTTTGCAGATTACTATGATAGATACTTCTTGTCAGGGCAAAATGATTTGAAACTAATATATATATATTTTTCACTCATTTTTTATTAATTTACGTGATTGGAATAATTATTCTAATACTTAAATTATTACAAATAAAATAAAAATTTAAACTTGCCAAAATTATAAGAAAAACTCATTCCTTCGCTAAATCAAAAATTGCGCGCAGGTCTGGATCTGTTATAAGGTTTTTCAGTCCCCTGAGGTTAGTTATTGGGTCAAAATGTTTTAATGGTATCAAATATTGTTAAGTGAATGGTGTGCAATTATAAACTATTTAATAATAATCTTTTAAATAAAAATGGTTGAATAATTTTTAATTCCATATATGGTTAATTTCAAACAAAACTGTGAAACTATTGTTGCTCTGCCGTATAGTGGTTTGATTCAAGAAGTGTTGCTATGGGTATTGAACTAAGGAAACTAAACTGTAGGACGATGATTGCCTTTAAAAAGAGTGGTTGAGCCCCTATGACGAATTTTTCTGGACGCTTAAGAACTTCAAGTTAACGTCAAGTTCCCATAATGGTAATGGTCCAAGCCAAGGATCGTGTTCCCTCCAGTGCCAACATTGCTCATGATTAGAAAAATGGAGGTGTCAACGCTTCCGCCCGCACTGTGAGGCGAAGCCTTTTTGACAAAGGTCTCAGGTCAATATGGGCTGCAAAATAGCTTTATTTTGCCAGGGAGAAGTTTAAGCATTGTCTTCACCTTTTTAGGAATTATGAAGAATAGACTGTTAAAGAAGGGTAGAGAGATATTCTATGAAGCAGCTTCATTCCGTTGCTTTTGGGTTTTGGAAGATCACTCGTTAAAGATAGTAAAGAGAAGCACTTCCATGACTTTTGTGTCGTTCCCAACGAAAGAATTCGGACACTTCTTATGTTTGTGCGCGCTAAAAAGCAATAGAAACTGGCGCATTAGCAATTTTTGCGCAAGAATACAGCCATGAAATCAAAATAGTGGCAAAACATATATAGTTTATCGGGACGTATTGTCAGAAATTCAGCACATGTTTGAGCGATGATAACTGCAATTTATTGCAGTGATCGGGTACCATGTCACAAGGTAAAATAAATACAACAATAAAATCGCATTATTGAGAGCTTGGCTTGGCAATTCGCAAATTTTAATCCAATAAATAATTTGTGGGCGATAATTAAACTTGCGATTGATTAACAGTAAACAACTTATTGTAAACAGTTGCAGGTGTCTTTTGAGCAAAAATGGAGCATTATCAATCAAGATTTGATAAAATATTTTGACGCCAGCAAGCCCAAACGATTTGAAGCAATCAAGAGAACAAATATTTAGTTACACGCATCAATTCACTGTATTTATTAATATATTGCGTTTGTGTTTAAATTTATTTTTCTCTCTATTAAATTATGATAAAAGAATACTGAAACAAAATGTAACGTTTGATTATTTCTATCAATTTTCTTATATGAAATAATATATTCTTGTCTCAAAACTTTTGGCCATGACTATATATAGAGCAGCAGACACACTCTCACCACTCTTTCTCAGCTATACCTGCATAAATAAGTTACAAGCTGTAATGTTTGCTAAAATTGTCTCTCCACAAAAAGCTAGTTAGGGTTCTTCAGCCCAACATTTATGATTAACAATAAATCGATAATGAAATCAATCACCTGAGAAGTCCTGTTCCTTAAGGAAAACAATGTACTTGCGATTATTCAGACAGTAAGCTGTACAGAAAAGATGACTTCCTAGAAAAATTGACTGTAGTTATGAAATCAGCATGCCATTTTTAGTCTAAATAAAGGGAAAAATCTACCCAAACAGAAATTCTGTTCAAAATTGTTTTCGTGTGTTATTTATCTTAGTATGTACGAGTATATTCTAAATCTTGCCATTTATCTAATTATCAGGGTTGCCTAACCTTGAGTAAGAAGAAGGCGATTGTTCTTTGCCCCTGTTCCGGATATATCAACATATTTTCATCCATTTCCATTTTAAAGACATTCGCGTTTGGCTAGTATCATCTGCCCTCTCCCAAAATTCTAGAACTCTGGTTTATGCTAACCAGTCTTGCTGTGAATTCATTTTTGTATGTAATGTTATCCATAGTATTCGTGTTCGGACTTGTGTAGTTAAATAATTGTTTGCTTGCTTGCGTTATTTTAATCATACTGACTTTGGCGGCTTCTAGTTCCTGTCAATAATTTCTCCTTAGTGTTTGTGTAAGTATTATCTCAGCTAGTTCGACCACCCCTTATTCTGTTTCCGGTAACTAAAAGGGCCTCTGGCTTCTGAGTGTCTCTGCTTTAGTCCGATATTTACTCTGCACCAAGCTCTACATGAGTATTATTTTAAAATCTTTTATTTACACCCAGAACCACGCTAATAGCTTGGTATGGAAAGTCAGGATTTCTCGGTTCTCTGTGAATCAATTTTGGTGAAACTTTTCCCAGCTCTTTTGCACAATAAAGCAAAAACTACATATTGTTATGTTTTCATTATGCTGTGTAACATCTTTATATTTTTTTTCAGATCTCTAATTTTTTGAGTGAACCACACTAATAAAATCTATCCTCTTTAGGTAAAATGGGACGCCGCAGAGGCTTCAACGATGAAGAAAAGTCTTTCTTTATTAAGGAAAGTGCTGAAGACACCTCTGTTCATGTTTTGGTGAAGAGGTTAGGTCACCATGTGGACACAGTTAGACGATTACTGAAGGACCCTTAGGTAAAGAAGAGGCAATTGGATTGTAGGTAGGACCTCCAAGACTATGAAAACTAGTGATTTGAGAAATATTGGCCGCCAGTTACGTGGGAAAACTGGACAAACAAGCATACACCACTGGCCATCACGATGTACCCAAGAACACCCGGAACTGTATCCTAGAGACTAAAGCTTCAGTGCGAGCTTCCCTGAAATTGCCTTCCTTAACGCCCTGTCACAAGACTTTGAAGCTTCAATGGACCCATAGGTACATGATGTTGGACATGAGTTGCGTTCTATTCAATCACGAGACCAAGGCGACCGTTAACGGACCTGAGGGTTTGAAAAACGGTTTGATCTATTTTGGAGAAGACATCACCAACGTTTGCCGCGTCAACATCAGGGAGGATGAGTCAGGTTGCGGGCAGATATAATTGGACACAAACGTGTTGGCGCACTCATGGTGTCTGATGTGGTTAAATTAACCGCAATCCCCTACTGCAATCTATTGAAGGGAAAAATGTATTGTCCATTATTAAACAAGATTTTTATAGTGATTAGAGGCAATTTTCGTATAAAAAAGTTTTATGAGCGACCAGCAATGCTGCAACAGAGACAGTCCAACTAGGTAATCTTAAAAAATTAACAGATTCCCTCCATGATAGGGTTTTTGAAGTCATCCGTCGAAATGGTGCTCATGTGGACAAATAACTCATTGTCCATCAATCGGGTATTATAATTATGTTTTATGTGAAATATATATGCACGGTATGCTTAATGTGTATAATTATCCTTCCTTTTCTACAGAGTATATCTAGATTTTCTACTTTCCTTTAAAAGCTTTTAGCGTAGTTCATCGACGAAATGACAAATCTGAAATAAAACTTGATGGACGTAACGCAGCATAATGAAAGCAGCATTAGTGTTGGCATATAGTGCAGACCAGCTGGGAAAAGTTTCACCAAATTTGATACTAAGAGAACCGATAAATTATACATTTTCTTCACAAGCTATTAGCGTGGTTCATGGTACCTTTTTTGTATTTTTTCTCATCTTTGCATGCTCCTTTCTTTTATCTTTTTACATTTTTCGGATAAAGTTATTTTTCAGGAATTTAAATGTTAATTGCCTGTTTCGACCGAGAGATGCGTAATTTTCAATCGCTGACAAACTAATCAATATAGAAAGATGTTTACCCTAAAGGACATAAAAATTTACAAGTCAGAATTCAATCAGGGAACTGGTAGAAAACGACATTTTATAGAAAATAACGGATGAATTGTCTGTTTATCAAGAGATTATTGTTTAACCCTTTGCCTATGCTGTGCATTATATGTGATGCACAGAACATCAGCCTCATACGCTTGTGCATCATATGTGATGCACAGTTCCAGTATTATGTAAGGCCATATTTTTTGGTGGTCGTGTGGAAACTAAGGCTTTTCCTTATTAGAGCGTGATTTATACTATAATTACACTAGTTGTGCATCTATATTGATGCACACAGCATTTGAAATAAATTCAATTTGATTGAAAGGTTGAATTAGAAAACATTTAGTTTTCATTATTTATTATGTAAATGAAAGCATTTTCCTACAATATTAGATATAAATAATATTCATTTTTATTTTGTTATGAAATGAAAGCTTATTTACAGATAAAAAAGTTATGAAAAAAAGGAAATTTCTTCAAAATTGATCCAAAACAAGCAAAATAATTCTCGCAAATACCTTATATAAATAATGTTGAAAAGGTATATATTCTATTTCACTATGTGCTTCTGATTAAAGCAAGGTAAGCAAAAGGTCGTTTACATTGTACACATTCAGTAGACACTTTTTTGGCTTTTGCTATGGCTTGCTTACGATCAACTGCTGCTCGAAGTTTCTCGTAACAGCCATGACATCTTTTACGTGTAACTTGTCCACGACCACCTATTCTTTGAATTATCATCAATCCATGTTCAATTGTCAGAGGCTTGGTAACACTGCTTTTCTTCCCTAAACCCTTCAAGGCGCTGCCTACAGGCTTTGAGAATAATGAGAGCTGAATAATGTTTGCACTATGAAACTTATTGAGAAGAACTCAACTATTCAATACAGCGATGCTTATACATTCCATCAGTACCTTCCTGTACCACTTCACACTTTTTCGAGCAGGGATATAGTATGACATCATTTGATCTGAGAGATCATTTCCACCTTTCACTCTTTTATAATCCTGTATTACTATTGGTTTTGACACCACATTGCCTTAACGTGTTCTTTTACCTGTTTCCTTCTGATTAACCCCATGAAAAGTTGATATCATGAAAACTTCTCTTTTATCCTGAAACTTCATTATTCTAGTTCCATTTTCATTCAGAGCTCCTTTTATTTCACCTTTTTTTTAGTTTTGCACATTTTATTGCATTCGATATTCCAATTCTATTTCGTCTCATAGTTCCACAGTACTCTGTATTTCTACTTTTCAGATACTTAGCTAACTGAATGCTGCTGTACCAGTTGTCAGCAACTAAAACCCTGCCCTCATTTAGCAAATCTTTTGCCAGTTAAACAAATACAGACCCAGAATGATCCAAACTAAGAAATGTATTTGTAGATCCTTGTCCACAATATACTGAGAAATTCCAAACGTACCCGCTCATCTCACATAGCTTGATCATGCGCTTTGTTTGGATTATTCTAGTTCCATTTTCATTCAGAGCTCCTTTTATTTCACCTTTTTTTTAGTTTTGCACATTTTATTGCATTCGATATTCCAATTCTATTTCGTCTCATAGTTCCACAGTACTCTGTATTTCTACTTTTCAGATACTTAGCTAACTGAATGCTGCTGTACCAGTTGTCAGCAACTAAAACCCTGCCCTCATTTAGCAAATCTTTTGCCAGTTAAACAAATACAGACCCAGAATGATCCAAACTAAGAAATGTATTTGTAGATCCTTGTCCACAATATACTGAGAAATTCCAAACGTACCCGCTCATCTCACATAGCTTGATCATGCGCTTTGTTTGGATTGTACTGTCTGAATTCAAGTCTGTCTCTATGTGAAATCATAGTTTCATCAACAGATATGTCTTCTCCTTGAATGTAAATTTCCTGAATGTTTGAAATAAGCAACTTCATGAAATCTTTTATTTTGTGTAGCCTATCATCGGACTGTGCAGTTTAATTGTTTGAGACATGCCAGTTTTTTTAGGATCAGTGAAAATCTATTATAGCTCATATTAATCTTATGACATAAAGAATGAAAATATACTTCATCGGTTTTTCAATAAGCTTCTATCATTGGAAATTGTATGAGACCTGTAATTATAAGTACACCTAAAAAAATCTTCATTTCATTTCTTGTTTCATCTTGCCATCTGTTCATTCGTGAATGCCGACGAATCTGGTGGGAAGCTGCATATTGAGAAGCATATCTGTTAGTTTTGACTACCATCATATCAATTATGTGGTCATCAAAGAACTCTCTGAACGATTCGATTGGATTCACAATCACATCTTAAGGAGGAATAATACGTTTTTTCAGACTTGAACTACCAGAAAAACTAATTCTGTCTATCTCTGCAAAAGTTAAATCCCAAATTGCGGCATTACCTTGCGCTAATGTTGTACCTGGCACTACTGGCCCATTATTTTCCCCCGCCGCTACTGCTGCCTGATGCTGAGTCGCACGACTTCATTTGGCAGGCCTGGTTTGTTGTAAATCTTCTTTAGAAGATTCTGAGCTATAGGAATTTGAAGATTCATTCTCCGTTGAAGTTACATAAACATCCTCGCCGTCATCACTGAAATCTTGAAAGTCACCTACGGTATCTGATTCTATATTACTTAAAATCTACTGATTTCTTTGTTTTATAAAAATTATTGGGATCCATTTAGGGCTATATTTTGAAGAGCTAAGGTAATTTTTGATATTTATATATACTTTATATTTATAATTTATATTGAGCTTATATATTTAATTATATTATTATTTTTTTTAGAAAGCAAGGTAGAATGATGGGGAAGAGTTCAAAGCTTGCATACAAGAAATTTCGTTAGAGAAACACTGTTGCTTGTATTGGCTGCGGTTTGGCCACGCATATCCTTGTTCTTTAATTTACTCTCATTCAATGAAGAATTTTTATTTGATTTCTAAACACTATCATAAAACTTAATATTTTGTTTAGTTTCTTTAGTTGTGTTAGGCCTATTATTTTTTAGTTTGACCATTTCGTTACCTCCCCTGCATGGTCGAGCAGATGAGCTAGCCTTGGAGAGCACATGACAGTTGTAAAGAAAAGTTCAATTCAGAAGAATTGACGAAGTTTACTAATAAAAATATTGATAAAATCAATATTGCTGATATAGGAGGAACTAAATAGTCTAAAATAAGTTTCGAGAGTGGCATTTCTCTTTTTATAATATAATAATAAATTTTAAAATTTTCGCCAGGCCAAAACAAGGAGACATGGACAATAACCGTCTCTATTGAAGGATTCATAATTTAAACTTTATCTTAAATTTCTTCTTCCAAAACTTCATGAATCTTCTAAATTTTGGTTAAGGAAACCATACTTATCAATTAAAGCTAAGGCTTTACAGTTCAAAAACTATTTAAAATATAGCAACTTGGTAAAAGATGAAATAATGTGAAAGAATATCATAAAATTTATAAAGAAAGATCTAAACTGGAATTTGTTACTTTGTGAATTATCAGTAAAAAGGTAATATTTTTAATTCTGTTACATTTCAGGAGGTTACAGGCGATACTCTTCAACCTAAATCTCTCGTTGGGTGTCTACATGAAAGCTCATTACATCAACATTAGTTTGGTCATTAATATTCAATAATAACATGACCTCAGCTTTTTTTAGTTTACAACAAACTTAGGTTTTTAAAATTATTCAGACACATCATGAGAAACAACAATTTTATTGAGTCTTTTGATAATCATTCCTTTAATAATCCTAATTCTAGTTGAAAGTTATGTAGTGACGTATTAAACGTGTAAAGCCAATAAACAGAATAAAGTTTGGATTGAGGTAAAATTTTAGAATCATATGGAATAAAGTCTCGAAACCTGGATTGAAAAACTAGAGTCTCATTTTGACAAACAAAGTTACAGTTCTAATTTTTAGGCAGCTGTACCTAATACGCCTTTTCCATTGTGTGGAAGTGAAAAAAATCGAGCTCTATGCTCTTCTTCGCGCGAGCCAAAATATGTCAACATAGCTACCGGCCCAACTTTAGTTAGATGACCGGACACAGAGTCGCGCAGAGGCTCAAGATCGAGGAATGACTCAAGGATCGATTTCTTTCAGGCAGACCTTAACTTGAAAGCGTTTGCTCTGAGAAAAGCTTCGGAAAGTGCTCTTAAGTTCAAAATGACTGGACTTGCGAAGTCCAGGGCCGTGGAAGAGGAGAGAGGCAAGAGCTTGACTTAGGTAAAAAAGCATTCGTTTACTTACTTTCCATATCCAAAAACAACAGCGAGAGCGCTGTTCTCCTCTTCTCAACTAGTAGAAAAGTCATGGCAATCAAATTTTAATTTTTATGAGAAAACTTCACGGTTGATCAGGTCATCAACAAGCAGATCGACTTAATGGTAAGCTTTGCTATGGACGTATCTGAAGTCCAAAAGTTTTCCACGACCAAGCGCCCGGACCTAATGATTATGCTCGCGTCGTGGTTACAAATAGCAAGATGATGCCTCAGCTGTTGTTCAATGTCTATTACAAGATCATTACTGCCGATTACAGGAACATCTTAATCACGTAAGTCCTGTCTTTGGGGACAAAAATCACAAAGAATGTGGATTAATTCTATCAGCAGGACGATGCCTAGGCTCAAAGCCACGAACTTGCAATATGGGTTGGGGTCGAACATGAATTTTCATACCTCTGCTCAATCGAAACTTTTCAAGAACTTTTTAAACTCATATCACCCTAACATTTCCTTTACAATAAACCAGAAACAGATAACAGTTTATCGTTTTTGGATGTAAAAATAGAAAAGAATCAGGGTTGCTTTGAATTTCCTTTTTCCGAAAGCCAACGTTTAGTAACATTGGTTTAAACTTTTACAGCTTCTGCACCTATCATTTCAAAGTTAACGCTTATAGAACTTCAATTCACCCTGCTTTCAATATCTGTTCTAACTGGACACTATTTCATTTGGAAATTATCAAACTTCAAACTTTTTTTCAAAATTAAACAACTACCGACCCCAAACTTTTATAAATTGTATTAGAGACCTTTTAAATAATGTCTTTAAACCTATAAATAATTATAATGTTCCCCGCAAAACACTATACATTTCGTTTTCCTTTATGGGATACCAAACTAATACTTTTAGGAAGGAATTGTCGAATATTTTAAAAAATTTCTATCCGCATTTTAATGTAACGCCAATTTTTGTAAACAACTTAAAAATTAGTTCTTTTTTCACTGTAAAGGACCCCATTCCTGATATTTTGCGGTCCAGAATAGTATATACATAAACTTATCCTAAATGTTCTTTGGGAACGTATATTGCATGTGCGGAACGTCTTCTCAAGGTTAGCATTGATGCTCATCGTGGTGCCAGTTACTAAACAGGAATGGATCTCTCCGTAAAAGAACTCTTTTGTCCGATCTCATTCCTATTCATGTAAAATCCCCATAGATTATAATCAATCTAAAATATTATCCGCATCAAAATCTAAATCTGACCTTGCCTGATTAAATTCGTTTAATTTTTTTTAACTAGTCACCATGAAGTAATTACCACTTAAACAACCAACTAGCTAACATTATTTTATTTTATTTGTTTTGTTTTCCGACCAACCAGCTACATAGATCAGAGAACAAACTAATACTAAATCACATCGTTCCTGTTAGTATAAATTTTAAATTCATTCATTCAGCTCACAGCTTTCTCCGAATCAGGTAACAAATTTATTGTATTTATTGAGGTTTTCCTTTTTTTCTAAGTGTAACTTTATTAATTTAGTTTGAATTTATTTATTTTTCATCTTAATATACAGATTTTTTTTCCTTTAGATTGCATTTCAATTTTTTCTTTTTGCTTTACATCCTAGAAAATTTTAGCCTAAAGCCATTAATTATCATTGTTCTCATAATAGTTAAGCAATTGTTCTTATATAAATCTTTAATATTCTAGCCTAGAAGATGGGTCCAGACCCCGAAACGTTGGCAATATACATACTCGTTTGTTATATTCTGTACTTGCTCTCCTTCCCTGCTGTATATATATATATATATATATATATATATATATATATATATATATATATATATATATATATATATATATATATATATACATGAAAGAAACGATAAGTTTCGACAGAGAGCTGTTATCTTCAATCGTGGGAAAACAAATGAATACAGAGATGCTTAGCCTAAGGACACACAAATTTACAATTCGGAATGTAATTAGGTGTATGTGGTTTAGAGAAACAGCGGCATTTTGGAGCAGAGAAAGGTCGAATCTTCCGCTTTTTCAGAGATTTGTGTTGAATTACTCATCAGAAGTAATAAAGATTTGAAATTGATTTATAAGAGCTGATTCTTTTATACGCCAATGAATATAGTTGTGGAGGTATAAATTATTTTGCATTATCAATTTCAATTGAAGGATTTTTATTTGACTTGTAGAGAAACAGGCTGAAAAATAGGCTATCAGGGCGCAGGTTGCATTTGTGTTCGTTCATTTTCTTGGAAATCTGCTGCTTTCGCTAATGTATACTTGATTGCAAATTTTGCATGGAATATAATAAACCCCCTGTTTTTTAGTGGTGGATATATATTTTAGACAGACTATTTCGGATCGTTTTGTTTCGTATTGAGAGGCAACATTGATGTTGTCGGCAATGGCCAACTTTTTGAAAATAATTAATTGGGGCGAGTATAGGAATGTATTTTAAATATTATTACATAATTCTTCCTTAGGATTCGCTGGTGAATAAAATTTTTTCTAGTTGTTGTAGTTTCATCATATATATATATATATATATATATATATATATATATATATATATATATATATATATATATATATATATATATATATATATATATATATATATATATATATATATATATATATATATATATTCTGAGAGAAGACTAAAAATGATCATTTAGATGCGAAGTATAGATTTCCTCCAAAGTTTATTTTCTGGTCACTATTACTTCTTCAATTCTTAGTTCGCCCCTAAAACTCTGGATAAACAAAAATATTGTCTTTACCAGAAACCAAAGAAGAGTCGGTAATTGTTAATGCCTCCATATTACGACACATGAAGTTTCTATAAAGTCCACCAGAATATGTGATATATAATCAAACTCAGAACATTTTGTAATCGAAGAGTAAAATTAAACAATATTCAATAATCTTTTATAGAATTTGTTTATATACAGGAGGTGATGAAAATAATGTGCACACCATGTTTTATTCCGTACATTTTAACATGTAGTCTACATTGCCTAGGTTTTAAGTCTGCGATGTTCATTTGTTTTGAAGATGGCTATTTAATATTTGTATTTCTCAGTTGCGGTCAAAGTTAGCATAAGGAACAATAGTAATCTATCAGACTTCCAAAAGGACAATTCGTTGGAGCTGTCTTAGTGAGAGCGTTTTTCACTATGACAGCTAAATTGTTTAATGTCTCACGAGAGACAATGTACACCTTTATGACAGCATACACTAAACCATATTTTACCCCATCATTGATGAACGATATCGAGCAAAATCCAATTAAACTCATTCGAACAATAAGATATATTTTGGCAAAACCCTTAAAACTAAAGAAACCAATGTGACATCAAAACTAAATGGAAAACTGCATAACATTGTTAAGATAATAACTTCACTAAACTAAAATGCACGGAAGGGAAGAAATTCCCCAACCGCTGGTAACTTCAACTTACGCAAAGTTGCGAATGAAATAGTATCACGACCACGATACTAAAACATAGTGAAATGATGAGGTGAAGAATGTATTATGATCCAAGAAATCATCATTTACAATATTTCCGACAAAAGCCGTGGATATTTATAAAGAACTCCAACCTTTGTATATGCTTTTGTGAGAAACCCAGTTCCTAACTCTTCTAAACGAACTCTTACCAACTCGGAATTCCTTTACCAAAGAAAGGTTGTATTCTGTCTTATGTTTACTTTTGCTTTTCCTATGGAATCAAATTTTTGCGTTTTCATTATTAGGGAAGTTAGATTAAAAAACTTCCAGGTCTTTGTCTATACATAGAGTGCAATTATACTCTTTACTTTTAGCGATCACGTCTGCGGCTATTTATCTTGAATAAATTCTTACTTCCTCTATTTTCCCGAATAAATAATCTACCACTCGTAAATATTTGGTTGTTGTTTTAATAAAAACTTTAGAATTTTCCGTGCTTCTCTCTCTCTCTCTCTCTCTCTCTCTCTCTCTCTCTCTCTCTCTCTCTCTTAATCAGGCATATAATGAATTTTGCTAAACATTTCATGTCAATATTGACATATCTATCTCCCATTTTACATCTATCTCTCTTCTCATGAGCATCTGACTGACACACGTTCAAATTCTACTTAAAAATACGAGTATAAGACTCTCCTACTCTTTAATTGGAAAAGAATTCAATTTGCAAAGCTGATACAAGGTTTAAAAATTGGTTCATTAAATGATAAAATGCGCCATTATGTTTGCATTGTTATATAAATTTATAGGTATCTAAAGTCAAATCTTTTCTTAAATATTTTGTTGAATTTTATGTAGCGGAAAAGAGAATCGATTCATTTCGAGGGGAAGCTCTAAATACTATAAATTTCCGTTATTCTCTGTTTTGATCTTATAGGGAAAGATAAAATGGCAATGGTGAAAGAGAAAAATAGCAAAAGAAAGTTTCGAAATATCTATGTAAAATCAAGAGAATAAATAATATATGAACGGGAAGAAAGGAATGTGAAAAGGGAGAAATCTGATTATGAGTTCGAGACATTCAAGGAGCAAAGAAATGTTACAGTTGAAAAAAGCAATAAATATACGGCCTCTAAATATTCTTTTCACAGTGTGTATGGAAAATATGAGAAAAAAGCGGCTATAATAAATGAGGGTGCTCAATTGAGAAAATCCGATGCCTTATTTGATGATTGTGGTTTCAAATCATCGTTAACGGTGGAAATTAATCTGGGACGATGTTGGAACCGATTTAGAAAATTGGTAAAATGCGATTCAATGTGATCGGGTAGATAAAAGCAAAATCGTAGAATACAATTGAAAGAGAAATAAATATTTTAGTAGATTTCAAGCAAAAGATTTATGACAATGATATTTCGGAGGTAGGAGATAGAGTAATATTTTTCTAATTTTAAATGAGAATGAAGAAATAAAGTTAAAAAGTTGATATAAAAGATTAGTTTCTGGAAATTAATAAATGATCAAGAAAAAGGAGCAAACAGAAGCGTTGTTAGGTGAGAAGCAGTTTAGACTTCTACCATATGAGGGGGCGTTGATTAAGGTGATGCAATGTGTCGTGGCATAGGAAGGACCTAGTGGATGGTGTTCGTACGTAAGGGTCGGTTACGTACTTCCAAAACTCCGTAATCAAGGTTTCTCTCTAAGAGTGCTATATTTGATTATATTATGATGATGATGATTATTACTATTATTATTATTACGATAATCGTTGCGGGTTCCTAGTGCCCTGCTCAGCGTTTTGAGGATTAAATAAGAAAATTGTTTCTAAGAAAACTAAAACTTTAATTAAAAACATGAGCCAATGAAATTTAACGCACTAAATACACAGAAATGAATTAAACAAATTTTAAGTTAGGCTTTCTAAATTACATACTTGAAATTTATAGTAATTGGTTGACCCAGAATTTACTTTATATATTAAATGCAACCGACTTCAACGAAACAGATACCAGGGGTTTAAATACCTTACAAGATTCCGTGAGAATCGGATTTGATTCTGACCTTGAACTCAATTGTTGTCACCTCAAGAATGTTGATTCTGATCCGACGCGTGAATTAGCGTCAAGATGGGGAGAAGAGAGAATGCTTTACAGCCGCAGAGGACGTCAGAGTGTGTGGCAGATGGAGAGATCTACGCCTTCTGGAGGAAATTGTCTCGCCACGGGACAGGGAAAGCATGTTTCTTCCACCCTTAGGGTTACTCTAGGAAAAACTCGCACTGGCAAGCGATGACACAATGCGTGAATCACTTTACACAGGGGAGTGCTTTAGGGAGTTCACTTCGGGGTATTCCTCAAGAGCGAGGTCTATCTCTGGGTTTTGGGATACACCAGGATAGGGGGCGTCTCTGAAGAGAAGTTAGTTAAACTTGCTTCTTAAATCAATTTAACTTAAAGTTCGGTGTGATCACCAGCAACTGGGTCGTGGAGGAGCTTCTTCTAATTCCTCTTGTTGATTTGCCAGGCTCTTTGCCGGTACTCGCTGTCTAGATCTCTCTAACCATACTCAGTTCTACATGTATTCCTTTTCTTTTGTTTAAGAGTTGCCAATAGAGTGAAATACCAAAGGTCATGGGATATGTAGCTATTATAGTGTAGGAACATTTATAAGCACATAAGTTAAGCATCTCTATGTTATATCGAAAACACAAGTGAACGAATAAACTCTGGAAAGAGTATTCCGTCCGTCTCGATAGTTCTTCATAGTTTCACAAATTTTCCAGTTGCTTTATCTTATGGGCGAAATGACCTGGCGACTAAGTCCCGTTTTTATACTAGAATGAGTTTAGGGGGGCAAAGTTTCTGGACACGCCCTTCGTCGTATCTCTCCCGAAAGTTCTTCAAACTAATTACCTCGGTTTGGTGAATTTACGTTCATGAATGGATGTAAATGGCCACCACGAAGTTTAACTTTCAGGCCCTGGAAAAATAACCTATTCAGACGGACTACCGGGCCAAACCATTAGAAAGTGAACATACTCCATATCAGTATATCAAAATATACCATCCTGCATTCAGTATTGGACATAACTGAGGTTCATGTCTTCATGGTCTCTGTGTCATGCTTGAAGCTAACATCAGCCTGAAACAACTAGAATCGTGATTCATCAGATGAAACCACATATTGTCATTCCTCCATACACTAATTAGCGAAGTAACGATCCCAAATAAAGCGTTGTTCCTGGTCTAGTGGTCTTAACAGGTGCACCTTGACCTTGTTGAGTCCTGTAATTCTATATCCTATTAAAGATATAGAACGATGCACTGGCATGAAGTATAGGCGTCTGCTACCTCCTTCCTGGATTAAATGTAGATTGTGACTTGGACCTTTTTTGCTTCTCTGTTTCCAAGGACAATTTTACCCAGAAGTCGTTGTTCACAATCATTAATAGGCCATGATCGGCTACTATACTGCTTGTGATAGGTTGTAATGACTTTCATGAGAAAATATCAGTGAAAACGTGACACCAAATTTCGAGGGATGTTGAAGGGCTGCATTGTTTCAGAAATTAAATCTCCGATCCGTGTGGCGTGTACTATCATACGAGGGGTAGGCAATAAGTTTTGCGAAACAGTAGGGCAAAATAAAGAAAGTGAGATGGCTGTTTTGGGGGATGTTAGGACGAGTTATGACAAGTCAGGACCTGCAGCCGCACACTGCTGGCTCGTCTATTTAAGCAGCAGTAGCTGATCGCAGATAGTTAGTCACAAATCTTTCAACAATAGAGAAGGTTGAGCACCGCGCAGTAATCAAATATTTGACCAAGGAAGGCAAGGATGCAAAAGAGATCCATAAACGTATGGTTGCAGTGTACACCGACAACGCCCCTTCCTATGTAACCATTGCTCGCTGAAATAGGAAGTTTCGCCATGGTCGTGAGTCCCTTGAAGATGACCCCCGTCCAGGACGCCCGTCAGACGTGACCAACGGCGACAATGTGGCCCGTGTAGAGAGGAGGATCCTCAAATTTCGACAGGTGAAGTTCGACGAAATCGAGGGAGAACTTGGAATATCACATGGAAGTATTTTCATCATCATCCACGACAGTTTGGCCATGGCCAAGGTCTCTGCCCGTTGGGTCCCTAGAAACCTCATGCCCCATGATCGACTTTAACGTCATCAAGGTCCACAAGGCCAGAGTTGCACAAGCTGCCCTGCACGAGTGCGGATTCGAGGAGCTAAACCATCCCCCCTATAGTCCAAATCTGGCCCCTAGCGACTACTTTTTATTCCGCCAGATCAAGGCTGCACTGCGTGGACGCTGGTTTGGGGACGATGAAGATGTCCAGCTCGCCGTTCTGGAGTGGATTGAACTGCAGTCGGGAGATTTTTGGTTTTCGGGAATTAGAAGCCTCAGGGACCAGTGACGCAATTGCATTGAAGTCAAGGGTAGTTATATTGAAAATAAATAAAACACTTTTCCTTATATCCCATTTCCTTTTATCCGAATTGCAAAACTTATTGACCGTTCCTCGTACCTTTTTCTAACACCATTAATTCAAATTTCCGTGTCATGTTACACTGAACCAGATATCAGATTCCAACTGATACATGCGCTACCCTAAGACATTTGGTACTTTAGTGTATAATTTGTATATAATATAGGCTGAATTTTATGGAAAGTTATACAGATAATTTTCTCTTTTGGGTTAAATCGTTATATATATGCATATATATTGGTATCGTATAATGAAAGAGAAGTAATGAATTGCATTCTCATCTTGCTAGGTTGACAAATCAAGAAAACAAGATCTCTTTGCATATTAGGAATAATATGTACAGATCTAGAAATTCTGAGCATATAATGATTCAGATTTAAGATCCTGATCACAGAATGAGTTTATCCTCTTACAATGTGAGTGAAAAGGGAAGTTACGCATTAAAGTAAATTTAGCTAAGCAAGTAGATATGAAAATTTCGTTTAAGATATATTTAAGATAACTAAAGTTACATGATTGTTTAAAGTAGATAAATTGATCTTACATTAGAAATATTCTCAAATTAAGTTGATAAACCATTTACCTTATGCAAAAATGGCATTATCAATCTAATAGAAGACTTTAGTATTACCTTTAACTTATATTCTACCAATTGACAGTGTTAGTATAATTATTGAAATGTTTAATTGGCTATAATTAGATCATTTTAGTTTTCTTAAATGGTATTTCCTCTTATATACATATAAGGCACAAGAATAAGATATTTAGGCAAATTGAGTTTCCGTTCTTAAATGAAAGTAAAATTTATCAAAATATCGTCAAATAAGCTCAACGAAAAGTAGTTTCAAGGAGATAGAATAGATTTTTTCCCACTTGTTTTAGGCTCCAAAGGAATGATCCTTAATAATAGCGTCGATGATGAACGAATGTAAAATCCTGCAGAAGACACCTGATTCTTTCACTAAAGAAGAGAGAAAACCGTATATATCGGACGTGCATTGCATAGAAGCACTGCAATTCAGGGAAGCACACACTTTAATTTCTACATTTTTCCGATCAATTTAAAATATAAATGATTAAGGGTATTAATTCAAATAATATAATTGTTTAATCCAAACAAACTTGAAACTGTTCTATATTGAAAGTGTATGGAGGTGTGAAGATCTTATTTACTTGAGAAGAGTGAAATGGAAACGTCAAATGAATTCTAAGATAGATCTAATGTATAGATTAGATTGATGAAAACAAGTTTTAATTGTAGGAGACTTAATATTCTAAGGTTTTCCCTTGAAACAAGAAAGTAACTTTGGAATTCATTAAAGGAATTATTGTTTTTGCTAATTTAGGTGAGATCCCAGATGAAATGGCATCCTTATATCATTTCAAATAGGCAATGTGAAATTGAATCCTATGATGACATTTATTGATATATAAAGTACAAAAGCTTTCCCAGGAATCGCGCACCTATACCACCAAGCAATTTATCTCACACTCACACACTCGTCTACATCCCTCTGAGTTATTTACATAACCTTATATTTACATACATTGGATAACTATAAAAAACACAAAGCAAGAAATAACCTCTCCGTATCGCTTTATAACAACTGCACAATGAAAATAGAGAATTAGAGAACAGTTATGCTTCTGAACATGAAATCTGGGTTTATATGTATGTACTAAGTGGGCAACCAAATACATAGACTAAGGCACATCAACCACCTAACAAATCAAGCCTAAAACAGAGAATGTCTGACACTCTATGGTTCCTTAGTCTCTTCTAAGCTCAATTTTACTAGAGATGCCTCCGAAACTAACAGGCTTTCCATGCTGGCAAATTTCTTTCAAGGAGCAGATTTGGCGACTGCCCACTAGGGCTAAAGTTGCCGTTCAATAACAAATATAATATGTGCTAACACTTCATGGGCTTATGCAAAAATGACATCTTTACTTTTTGCTACTGATAGTCGGACAGGGGGCCACAAATTTACAACACATTCATACATAACTCAAGATCTAAGCATAGGCAGATAGCTGGATTCATGGAAGTAACCCTTCAAATCCAGGGAGTTCATAAAATGAGCTAGCTTTAGGGCAATATCAAAGGCAATGAGTTACATCAACTATATCAAAAGATAAAGGGACGCGTATGATGTTCTACAAACAAAAAGATCAGACCATTGAACAAATGTTAAGTATCTCAAGAACTTGAAAACCCAAGTAAATATACCTTAATTATTAGAAACCACCTTAATTTATAGAAATATTCTAACACCCAAGATATATGAATTATTTATATAATGGTTCAATAGCTCGAATTGTTTTAAACATGCAAATTAGAGAGGTAGATGTACATACTTCTTCTTCACAAACATGACCATTTTTCATCTGATCCTTTATGAGTCATAGAACATCAAACTAGGTTGTTCCTCTTTAGCTCTAGTTAAGCCTGGTATTATCGAATAATTACAACCAAAATTTTCAAAGATAATTTAATTCTAAAAAAAGACCATGATAAAATTCATGCTAAAGACAATTGGTGTTAGGATCAATGATATATTGTTAGCTTTACCAAACATCTCCTATAAGATAGTTTTCTGAGTTAATTTGTTAACAAGAATCTACCAGAAAGTTTTATCGGATTGACTGAATTGTCGAAGCTTTTTGACTGTATGTAATAGGTTGATGGACTATGTGAAACCTAAGTGGAATTACTATTTCTTAGGTGATTCTATTCTACCATTGTATATAAAAGAGGAAATAAATATATTTTATTAGAACAGAAAAGGTTTTTCCAACTTTACGCAATCTTTTTTTAATTTTAAAATGTATCTTGTTATAGATTTAAGCAACGTATTTGTTAAATACATAAGTTTGACTGGAACTTTTATTCATAATCTCAATTACTATAAAAACATAATCGAAGTTTAAGTTATAGTGGTTTGGAGTCCTTATTCTCAATTTTATGTCATTTGTTAAAGATTTTATAATGTGATTGGAATTTGAATCAACTTTTCTGGAGGTATAGTCCATCACAAAATATGCTATTGAGCCTAAAATTCTTTAATTGTACAAAAATGAGATCCTCTACTATGTCATTTTTGTACTAATTACTGTCTTATTTTTTCCATTTCTAAATACCTCAGTCTGGATGCAAAATTAGAAATCCAAATTTGTTCTTTACTTTTGGAAAAGATATATTCAGCTCCTCATTTAAGTAAAAATATTTAAAAAAATAGACGAATAGACAACTGCTCTATTCGTTTTATATTTTCTCGCTGAAAGCGATCTACAAAATTATCCCTTTAAGATATTAGCATAATTAAAGGCACAAATGAATTACTAAACTGAAACCAGAAAAAAGGGAGACATCGAACATCAAACGAATTTTAGCCATTTTGAACAATGTTATTTCACGGGGATCAGATCGATGGGTTATAACCATGAAGGCAAATGAATTTTAAAATTCTTTAACCTTCATCTATTCTCTATCCACCAATAATTCCGTAAACATACCCTCAATTAAATATAATCTTACCTGTGTTTCGTGATAGAAACCAACGTCGATCACTCTTTTTTAATCCCTTTGGTCTTTTGAGTATTAATCAAATAAACGTCTGTTTTATCATTTTTTTCCTTTTATTCAGGGTAAGAAAGTGGTTCGTCTGCATAGCCCCTTTAGGTTTTTTATTTGTTTTAACATTTACAGTTTGTTTTACCCTATTACTTTGTTTGATAATCATATACAGTCATTTCTTGGTTAAAAGAAAGCCTTGGAAAGAATTTCTAGAAGCTTGATAGGAGGCAATTAATAAATTCGTTTGAACGAAATTAGGGGAACTTCTCTCCTAAAAAATAATACTTCTAGAAACTGATTATGAATATAGATAATCCTATAAAACTAATCCTTTTGGTTTAATTTAAGGATATTCAAATGAATTATTAACTCTCTGAAATCACTATCAAACTCTATTACAATGGTCTGCGTTGTTTTAAAGATCAAATATATAATACCGTATTTTAGTTCAATTTTTTGTACTGAATCTGGAAATCATGCTCATTTTACCAAATCAGGTCAGGTTTTTGAAATATAGGCACATACCAAAAACTCCTATATTTCCAAATATTTGTTGTGAATGAAACACATAATAGCAAATATTGGACCGATTTACTCACAGAAGGTTTACAGAATATTTTTAATAGATAGCATGAATAGTACAATGCACAAAATAAGCTACTCATGGATGAATGGTCTCTTCAATGACCTCTGCTTGTGCCGAGCAGACACCACATCCTTCTTATGGCACCAACAGTAGTCTGCCAGGAAGTTTACATCCCATTGGCCTTGATAGCGTTTCTCAATGACACGGATGTCTTGGTGAAAGCGCTCACCCTGTTCTTCACTGAAGTTTCTGAAATTTTCTCGAAAAAAGTCCAGATGGGACTGAAAAAAGTGCATTTTCACTGACATACGCACACCATGTTTCCAAAAAATTCCCCATTAAGTCATCAACCACCTTCTGGTACTGTAGAATTCTGTGGTTACCAAGGAAGTTTGCAATAAATAACTTGAAGTACAACTAGACAGAGAGTTAAGTAGAATTTAATGAATCATCAAAACTAAATTCTTTTATGAGTTTTCTTATCTGAGGAGCATCAAATATACTTGCTTTAAGCTTCTTCATGCTGATTCGTTTGAACTTGTGGTGGAGGAAGCCAAATCCTCCACCTTCCCTGTCGAGTGCTTTTACAAAGTTCTTCATTAGGCCGAGTTTGATGTGTTGGAGTGGAAGTAACACCTTGCACGGTTCAACCAGATGGTGGGACAGAACATTGTGTGTCCCGGTTTCTAATCCTTGTTTTGATGGCCACTCTTGGCTGACATAATGCTGGTCGTCAGCCTGACTCTCCCACAAACACAAAAAGAATGAATACTTTGTGTACCCACCTTGAAGTCCTAGGATGAGTCCAACAATTTTAAGATCTCCACAAATCAGCCATTTATATTTCTGGTAATTGAGAGGAGACAACAAACGTTCCATGCTGTTGTGGGATTCTTTCAATTCAGCTGAATGTCCCACAGGGATTGATGAAACCTTATTTTTGTTATTCAGAAGAGCTGCCTTGAGACTTCTGTTAGATGAGTCAATCAAAAGTATCCTTTCCATGGCAACATACTTCATACCCATCAATTTCATCAGTTCAGCAATATTGTTATAATAGATCAGTGAAGAAGCTTCATCGAACATAAAGAATTTTCTGAATTCGCTCTCGCGTCCCAGATACCAATAGAACTTTGTTTCTGAAGCAAGTATATGTTTCTCTTGAAGACGAGAACCAAGCAGCTGGGAAGACTCCTTAGATAGGTTCAGGTCTCGTGTTAATTCGTTAAGTTCGGCTTGAGTCAATGGCAGTGATCGGTCATCCTCTTCTGGCTCGTATGCACCACAACCACCTGTATCAGTCATGTCAGTAGATTCAGAATCATAATTAGATTCCATGATGACATCCCGCTCAAGAACAGGAACATCTGGTCCATAGGGGATTGGCCTTATGGCAGAAAGAACATCAGGGTATTGAACATGTTGTTTGTTTTTGCGATTGATGCCTTTTAAATATATGATGCAGAAGTAGCAGTCGGTAACGTGATCTTTTCCTTCCCTCCACACCATTAGGACACCAAATGGCATACTCTTTCTTTTCCTATTCCTCCAATCCAGTAAGTTCTCCACACATGTTTTTCAGCAGATATGGGGAGCAAATGCCTTATCCTGGTCCCTGAGTTTGACTCCAAAAGAAACGTAATAAGCCTTTTTCACAAAATCTGTGATTTTTGCTTGACGGTCTGAAAGAACTACTTGTCCGCAGATGAAACAAAATATGTTAGGATGTTTCTTGCACTTCCAGTTCATCGTACTGTACAACTTGATCTAAAAAAAGAAAGAGAAAGAATAACTTGTTATTTAAGGTAACCCATGACAAGCTATGGTAAAAATAAAGCCCATATGCGCTTGGATGATAGCGCCATTTTGGGAAAAATATGCTATAATAAAAATCGAGTGTATCTTAGAAACCAGAATTAAACAAAGAAAATGAATGATATTTTTGAATTCAGCACGCAAAAAGGCTTCCTAAATCAGTTGGAAAACCCTTGACTTTTGAAAAATAGTTTTGAAACGCAGGCCAGTGTTATAGGCGTGAGAGCTTCATCTTCCCACGTTCTTTCTGAACCAAAAATTTAAACGCATTTTGGGCTCAATTTTGCTATGTACTTTAGTGAGAATAAGTCTTAATGCCTGGCTTTAAATGGCTAGGGAAATAGCAATTTACACAGGTAATTGCAAAAGAGATTAATTGCATATATACCTCTTACAGACATCATTTTCTTATCTTCACTTATCAGGTTATGATATTATTTTCTATTAATTCTCTCTTTAATACAGATTCTTCGTATTTTCTACGTTTCCCAAATTAATGTTCCAGTATTCCCTGATGTACTATGGCAAGAAGAATAACAATCCCACCCACAATTGGATAGGGGCCATTGTCCTGGGAAGCCACGCACCACAAAGTTTGGTTCTTGCGAGACGATACGAAATGGCACTAATGGGCATTGACCACCTCGCCATTACTCGTCATTTGATGATAATGATTTTAGGTATAAACTTGATATGTTTCTCCTTTTTTATTTCTTTTAGCCTCCCTCACAGACTTTTGCGAGAAAGAGTTCTAGATTGTAGTTCTGAGACAGAGTCTCACTCTTTTGAGATTAAAATTCACCTGAAGGTGAATCCTCGTCATGTTATCTGTGGAAGTATAACTCCCAAATATTATTTATACGAGGGCTATCTATTAATTACTTAAAGCGGAACACTCCAGAGACAAAGTTTCACAGTTTTTGATTAGAAATGACTCGGAAACAAAATTGCATCTGTCAATGTATAAAAGGCGGAATAAAGATTGCCACATAAATATGAGTGTATCTCTTCTTATACAGGATGGAGGGGGTAATTCATGAAAAACTGGGGCTTCACCTGATAGTGTTTGATTAAGTAATTGGTTATTTTCTGACAAACCATTAAAATACATATTTATAAACTGTGTAGTGTAGATAAAGTTGTAAACTCGCATAGTATTAAGACATTTGCTCGGACAGAGAGTGTTGATTTAGAATGGCTAGGAGAGTAGGTGAAGAGGTATTTTGTTTCTTTACAAATTGAATATGTTTAGAATGAATATGAAAGATTTCTCTACATATGTCAATGATTTATATTTTAGGAAATTTCCTTATAAGGTTAAGTAAAATATGCTTCATTTTATATTCTCAATATTAATATGTTGGTAGATTTCGAGTCTTTCACAATGAAACGAGCTTACATTTTGCACCTTCATACACCGTAAGGCTCGCCGCAATTTGCCATCCTGGCCGCCGTGCTGAGGGGATTCAACACCGCGTGCGACCCCAGCTCAGGCTCTTCTCCTTCCTTCAAAACACTTGTTTCCTCGCTTTTCATATAACCTCTCCCACAAATTTCTCTGGTCAGCCTCTAATTTCACAGGGTAGATGTTGACTTTCTTATCAGCCAACCATCCCAGATCGGGGCTGAGAGGGGAGGGGACAACGTTCCCTAAGCCCTGACCTCCGGTTATGATGGTTTTTTTTTAACAACCTGCTTTATCCCCACCATTACCTTCCTCACGTCCCTTTTCATTCTCACTTCACCATCTATCCTTGATTTTACGCCATGCCCAAGAAGCCGCGATGCTAAAGGGCTGCAAGGTCACCAGGCGGGAGGAGTGGCCTTAAATGGCGGCAACTGGCTCTGCCAGGCCCATAAGCACCCCTAGCAGAGCCAGCTACTGCGAGGGGGGATGTGCTATTGCATCCCGAGGAAAAAATAGGTTCACCATGCCCAGAGATGAAAAACTAAAAAGAAACTAAACCTCAACTTTCCATGTTCCATCGAGGGAGCTGCCTGAGGGCAGCTCCACAGAGAAAATAGAGGTCCCCACCCCTGTGCTTGCGCAGGAAACCCTCCATATTTCTTTAACCGGAGAACAAGCTTACTTTTCTCCTACGCCTACGAGTGTAGGGGACCCCCCCTCACCCACTTCTCTAAAGGTGCTTTCGAGCACATCCCTTTTTCTCAGCGGCAGTCCCCTCTTTTCTTTCCAAGGGGACTGCCAAGAAAGCCAGCAGACAGCGAATTGCCGACCGCTCCGCATTGAAGCGGCTCAGTAGTGCAAACCTCTTTAGGGGGGAGAGGGAAGCCAGGCCCCTTCGGTAGCTTCCCTCAAAAGACCTGCTGGCAAAAATATTGAACCTTGCCGGGGTCAAGGCCTGTGCCTTCCCACATATGACTCGTGACGCTGCCAACGGGACCTGCGAATCCTGGGAGGGGATGTCCACTGGCTTCAAACGCTTCCTCGTTATTTGCTCCACTGATGGCAGCATGTTGGCCAAGGAAAACATGATCCATCAGAGGAGAGGTTTAGCTAGTGCAATTGGTAGAGAGCCGAATCCCGTCGAGGCGGCCAAGATAAGGGCTCTGCGGACACTTCATGGCACCTCGGTGAGTGTGACCCGGCACTTTACCATGAACTTTGGGAAAGGAGTAATTTATGCGAGGTAACTCAGTGACTACTCTATAGAGGACATCACCTTAGAGCTAGCCGACCATGGAGTGGTCAAGGTCGAACGTGTGATAAGAAAACAGGGAGGGGCCTCGAGACCTACCCCTACACTCTTCGTCACGTTCGACTGTGACAAGATACCTGAGTCCATGCGTCCCGGTTGATACTGCTACCGCGTGAAGGCATTCGTGCCACTGCCACTGTGGTGCTATTACTGTCACCGCCTCGGCCATACGAATCGTTCTTGTAGACGTGCAAAGTCGGGGTCACCCGAAGTCTGTGTAAATTGCTCCAATGCCGCACACAATAAGTCTAAATCGTGTGTGGCCAAGTGTCTCAATTGCGGAGAGCCGCACCTTAGTTCTTCGGGGCAATGTGATACATATCTCCTTGAGAAAGAAATCCTGGCTGTTCAGGCACAGGATCGACTCTCATTCCGCGAGGCTAAGGACTTGGTCCTGGAGCACCCGGCTCTGCCCGGGACGTCTTATGCCTCAATAGTTAGAAAGGCACCCTCTGCTCCTGGTCCATCCAGGCCAAGGAACACGGTTCTTTCTGCGCCCATCAGGGGGCCCTTTTCGGGCTCTACTCAACCCGAGTGCTCTCCTGGTAAAGCTGGCGGCAAAAAGTGTTCATACCCAGCCCCGGCTAAAACCAGTGCTTCCCTCTCTTCCCCTAGCGTGACCATTTTTTGTAAGGCAAAACGGCCCCTTTCCTCCACTGATTCGTTAGACTAACAGGAGGCAACACCCCTGAATTGGTTGGAAGGGCGTCTTCCGGGGTTCCTAAAGCTGTCCCCCAAAATGAGGTCAGCACCAAAAAAGCTTCAACTCCTTCCCCAATGCATAGTGGTCGACCGAGTGCCTCGGAGACGGTGGTTCCTCGAAAAGCGGGCCCCCCGCCTCCGAAGCCGCAACGCTCGCCTAAGGTTTCGAGGCGGAGGGAGGAAAAGACTCGTATGGCGAGCCCAACCTCGCCCCAATAATTGCTCGAAGGTGACAGCGCCTTCAAGGCTTTGTGCGGCCAACAGTGCCCGGGGTTTTGCTTCGAGGAACGTACGGCTATTTCCGTGACGGTCTTCTGTTCGAGGCGGGCCCCTGCCTCTCCTCTGAGCTAGGTCTGGAGGGCATATTCCTTCAATGGAATTGCCGTGAACTCCAAGCTAACTGGGGGAAGCTGCGGAGGCTTGTCTCGTCCCGTTTCTCGTTAGCTATTTTTCTACAAGAGAACATGCTAGGCGCGTACCCCCTAAGCGCCCTCCCGGGGTATAAGGGTCTTGCGACCCCACCACCACGGAAAGGCCGGGCTGGGAGATGCGTTTTTACACCTGGCATGATGTCTCCGTTTTTCCTTCAACTTTAGATACCTCCTTTCAGGCAGTGGCTGTGCAGCCGCACCTGGATAGGAAGTATACTATCATTTGTGCGTACATCCACAGTCAGCTGTCTTCGACGTGGAGAACTTCCGCCGCGTCGTGGCACGGTTGCCAAGGCCTTTTCTCCTGCTTGGAGATCTGAACGGCAGGCATCTTCTCTGGGGAGATTACTCAATAAATCCCAGGGGAAAAGTCCTTGCCGATCTGATTGAAGAGCTTGAGATGGGTCTCCTAAACGTGGATGAGTTTACGCATCACTGTACGAGAACCGCTTCATTTTCTATGCCTTGACCTATCTTTGTGCTTTTAGGATGCACAGCCTGATTTTGATTGGGGGGTGGTCGATGACCTCCATGGTATTGATTCCTTTTCCATTCAAATATAATTTTAAGGGCAACTGCTGCCTCAGAGCCCACCTCGAAGGTGCTTGGCGCATGCATGGTGGCCTGCATTTCAGGAAACGACTGAATTCTCTATCTAAGTCGAGGAGTTTAGGTCGGTAGATGATGCTGTTGAGTTCTTCTCCGGCAACCTCATCGCCACGGGCCTGACTATTATTCCTAGAACGTCTCGCCGTTTTGCACGCCGACCACTCGCATGGCGGTCGGCCCTCAAACCAAAGGGTTATGCCTATATACGCTATAAGCGTTGACCGAACGATTTGACTGTCGGTGAATTTCATCAGGCTAGGGCTAGGTTCCGGTATATTTCGAAGCACGCCCGCCGTTCCTCTTGGCGAGCATACGTGTATTCACTTAACGGGAAGCCCCCTTTAGCAGAGGTGTGGAAGCGAGTCAAAAGGATTCATGGCAAGTTCTCTTAGGACCCCACTCCTGTTCTCGAGGAGAATGGGACCGCGATCTTAGACCCCGCGTCCATGGCGAAATCCTTTGCGACAGCTTTTTCCGCATTCTCTAGCCGGGATGATGCTCCACCAGCATTCAATGCACGTCGTGGTTTCACGGAAGGCCGCCGGCTGGACTTTACCTCCAGAAGCGGAGAACCCCTCAACGACAGGTTTACTGTGACTTAGCTGCGCTCATTTATTGCTACGTGCGCGGACACCGCCCATAGTCTAGACGATGTTCCGTACGCCATGCGTCGACACCTGGGTGAGGGAGGCATGGACTTTCTCTTAGATTTGTTCAACAGCATCTGGGTGGAAGGTCTCCTCCCAGATTCATGGCGAATCATAACTGTGCTCGGCTTTTAAAAACCAGGGAAAGATGACTCTACTCCGGCTGGTTTCCCCCCAATCTCTCTAATCTCTTTCGTATGGAAGTTGATGAAGAAATTGGTAAATGTTAGATTAGCCTTTTTCCTGGACAGCGGAGGCCATCTTTTTTCTGCACAGTGTGACTTCCGCAAGTTCCACTCCACGTCGGGTGCTCTGCTCCGAGTGGAAAATGCCGTCTGCGAGGCCTTCCTTCGTAGACAGCACTACGCCACGGTGTTTTTCCATCTGGAGAAAGCCTATGATATCGTATGGTGATACGGTATCATGGAGACACTTTACACGATGGAAGTGAGGGGAGGCCTCCCAATGTTTATATCTAAACTATTGCGAGATCGGCGATTCCGCGTAAGGGTTGGGGTAGCTCTTTCCGGCCCAAAGGAGCAGATAGAGGGTGTCCCGCAGGGGAGTCTCTTCAGTGTCACACTCTTTGCCCTGATCATCAAGGGCAAAACCTCGGTGCTGCCGGAAGATGTTCTCGCTACGCTCTACGTGGACGACCTTTGGATCTCTTTTGGCGCGGCCAAGATGCTAACTCTGGAGCGTCGACTCCAACAGTCATTAAACGGCTTCTTTCACTTTGCCGAAGCGCACAGGTTTCCTTTTTCTTTGGTCAAGACTAAGGTGGTGCACTTCTGCCGCCATCCACGGATCCACCCCGCCTCAGATTTGTTCCTTAATGGGGTGCGCCTGGATGTGGTTGAATTGCACCATTTCCTTGGACTTGTATTCGACCAACGCTTAACCTGAGAGGCTCATATTCGCATCCTGGGGGTCTTTTGTACCCACGCCATGGATATTCTCTGTTCCCTGACGTTCAGTGCTTGGGGCGCTTATAGGGCTACTGCACTACTTTTTTATCGATTCTTTGTTCGTTCGAAGCTCGACTACAGATGTAACGTTTATGCATCTGCAGCCGAGTGTTTAGGGGGAAGGTGGGCTCGATCCACCACACCGGCCTTCGCCTTGCGACCGGAGCATTCCGCATTTTCCCCATTGAGGGCCTGTTGGTCGATGCTAGGGAGATGCAACTCGCTCTAGGCCGAAAGGTGCATCACTCGCCTGCACGCACGAGCATTGCGCCTCCCTCAGTCGCCAACAGGTCTCACTGCATCAGCAGCTGATCTCGATGGTGCCTATGCCGCTGAGAGACGCCGTCATACCATAAGCTCTCTGGGTGTAGGGCAAGGACACCCCTTCGAGAGTTAGGTATAGCTATCGGGCCGACCGGCACACCTCGTTCTGCCCAGGATGCCACCCTGGATGGTATCACATTTGGCTATTTGTCGCCACGCCTCTGCTCCCAAAGCTTGCATGGCGCCGGAAAAATTGCGTTCGACTTTTGTGGAGCACACCTCGTCTCACGCTGGAACCATGCCAGTGTATACGGATGGCTTCAGGTCCCAAGAATGGGTGGGCTTCTACGCCGTTTTCCCTGTGTTTAAAGTTAGCGGGGCTCTGCCAGGCACTGCGTCCGTCTTAACGGCTGAGCTGGTAGAAATACACCACTCGGTATGGGAGATTACACGACGTGCCCGGTTCGTAGACCGGATTGTGACTTATATAGACTCACAAAGCGCCCTGAGTGCTCTTTGGGCATTGGAATCTTCGCATCTCCTTGTTCGTGATATCCGTGACGCCGCGGTTTTTGGCGAGCCAGGCGGATGTCGAGATTATCTTCAGCTGGGTTCCTGGACATGTATGAATTGTGGGGAATGAGCGCGCCGATGAGGTCGCCAAAGACTCCACGAGGACTCTGCGACCGGACCAGCATTTCGCTTTTCCTCACACCGACTACATGGCCGGAATACGGGCAGCTCTCCAGACTGCTTGGCAAAGAAGATGGGAGAAGGTAAAAGGGAACTTATGTTTGCTTCCCATTGCGCCGCGACTGTTCCAATGGACCTATGCTCCAATACCGCGACGGTTTCAGGTCGCTTTCTGTCGTCTCCGAATCGGACACACTCATGTGATGCATCGCTGTCTGATGGAGCGCTTGCCAGCGCCCTATTGTGACGCCTGCCTCGTCCCCTAGACTGTTCGGCACATTCTTGTCGAATGTCCCAGTCTGGTTTATCTTCGCGCACGATACCTGTCCCGGTACTGGGATGGGCGGGGTCGCTACTTCCTGTCCCTTGTACTCAGGGTGAGTTTGTGCACATTGACTTATGGAGTTGTTCACTTTTACGGGGAGGCTAGGCTTCTCTTCTTTATTTAAGTAGGTTTTATTTTTTGGTTATTGTTTACTTTGTAGGTTGCACGCTCCTGCGCCGGGGTGAGGGCGACCTCCCCCCCGACGCCGGAGATTGCTTCCTAATTGTGACGTTTTCCCATTTTTATTATTTGTATCTTTTTATATTCTTATTTTAAAGTAGCCGAGTGCTAGGCTGTCGTGATTCTGGACACTTACGCACAAGTGGGCAGTTACCCGATGGGCTCCTAAAAAAAAAAATTCCACCTTCATAGCTTTCTTTCTCTATTCCTTGTTATTTTATTCTCTCTCAATTAATCAATTTAAGCCGATCAAGAAGTTTAATATGCTACTAACTAAAGAAAAAGGAGAAAATGAAAGAAAGAATCATTAGACCGAACTTTTACTGGGAGGAAATGCGGGAAATCCAACCGGAGGCAATTCAGAAAAAAAATAGAAAGTAGTTAGAGATCACACCTTCGTCAACAGTAATTGCATTAAAACTCTAACAATCATAAAATAGCTTCCAGAATAAGGCATTAGGCAAGTAATCTTTGTAATAGTTTCATCACAAACACTTTATCATCAATGACTTAAAAAGCAACTATCGTTGCGTCAAATAGAAATATTTACATGAAAAACAAGAATCCATACTAAGTTGATTTCTTATGATGGCAGACCTTGCTCTCGTCTTCGTCTATAAATTTCTTTTTACATTTTCCATACAGAAGAAAACTGATTAAATAATAATGGATCATCCTTTTCTCAGCTACGAAGAATATTGAGGGTTTTCTTATGGCGCTGACTAACTCTAATATTGTACTCACAAAGTAAATATTTCTCGACAAAATATAGCTTATGATATGAAAGTCAAGATCATGAAATTGCTTCAAATCTTATTAGACATGAGGGTAAATCATTGTCTTCCTAACACTCTCATTAAACCGTTATATATATGGTAATTGTGAAGGGTTACTTACCTTTGGCTGTTAAATTTCCCTGACTTAGCTTAATTAATCTTGATATAAGAGGAGAATAATATTCCTTTTACTAATCTTACTTACTGTCTTTTATACACTCTCTGCAGAAATCAGTCCTATTTTTAAATTCCTTTCCAGAGTAATGTTTTTTAGTAAATATTTATTTATTAATTTTCTTCCCTGATAAGATATGCTACAAAGTTTTTATGTATTATAGATTGTTGTGTTTTGTCTACTTTTTTCATTCCATTTCCTGTGTAATATTTGTTCACTTGAAAATTACACATATGTAAATAGTCTTTACTCTCTTTATCCGCTGCTATTTTTTTGTAATAAGTGTTCTTTTTCCATTATTGAGCATCTTCAACGCAAAGCAAATTTATTCTTGCTAAAGTTCAGTGAAGTTGAACGCATGGACGCTGCTCCCCCGAACAACAGAATGCTACAGGCATAACTTCTTTGCCTAACCTCTACGAGATTGCGCTTCTTCTTGCTAAGCTTGGTGATGAATGTGAGACCTGTCTGTGACCAGTGAGTTGACGCGTAAAATGAAAGAGCGTCAAGAAGTGGTAACACCAGTAACTATTCCATATGACGTTTCTTATGAGCTGGTTCATCGAAGTGCCATCGGGAGATTTATTAAGGGGAGATTACACATAATGACACTAGATATTTACTCAGTTCTAGTTTCCTTTGCAAGATGAGGATAAGGAGGAAGTTCCTCTTCCTGCGGCTTTGCCCTGTTACTAGGGTAAAGATTTTAACTATGTATCTCGGTTTGTGACTTTGCAGGAAAAGCTACAGCAATTCAAAGGGCTATTATCCATCTTGGCACTAATAATATTTTTCTACTAGGCCTATAGATCTGCTTACGCGTAATAACTCGTACTGGAGAAAGCATAATGAAAGAATCTGCAAAACTATTTTCTTCGCTGTTCAGGTGCTCGTAGCTTCATACAAAATTTAAATGTTTAAATGTTCTTTTCTAGCAATGAAAAGTAGACTTTCTGAAATTGTAAGATCATTATTACTCAATAAATGCTAATTAAGCCTCTTTTAAAACAGATCCAGTGCACCAACGATAAGCGGCATGAAGAGATTTTAGCGCTAGTAACACGATCTCGAAAAAGTAAAACACTTATCTTTTAACGCAACTACTACTAGAAATATACTCGATGTTCTTGCGAGTTTCGCGCAAAATTAAACCTTTGCATGTATTGTAATATTTGAGCCTTGCGTGAAATAAGACTTTAAAGACTTCATAGATGAAATTAATTTGAATCGTTAGACAATTTCTAATAGAGATATAAAACATAAGAGTAGAGTGGGCGGGGTCTTCTTGTGTGTGAGAGAAAATTTAAGATTAAATAATTTCTGATACTGCTTTTACATGAAATTTAGATATTTCATATATAGGTCTATATTTTCCGATTTTTTTACTTTGCGCAAAATGAATTAAAAACAAGGACTTTCTCGAATATTTTAATCAAAATTAACTAAGCCAAATAGTTATTGATCTAGGGGCAATCAAATTATGCTAGATTTGTTTATAACAAATTAAAAGAATTTTGTTCAATATGTCGGCCAACATATTGATAAAATCGCCACAAATGCATTTCAATTCAAATCAAATATGTTCAAAACCCCAAAGTAATACTTTTAATTTAAGTTAAGCAAATTATGAGGCCGTTTGCATTTAAATAAATAAAATAGAATGCACGAAGATCATCAATTTGAACCAAATCGCTTCGATTTACAGAGAATTTCAAATAATATTTATTAAGTAAGATAAAGAATGCGTTCCAATAAACAGAATTACCCTCATTTGAAATATATGATCTCAATGGACCAATAATTCAGAAATCTACGTTAACCATTTAGTATAAACTTTCTAGTGTGAACCCCCCAAAAACACTAGTAATTGGAAAAATTTTATTCCAGGCCCTATTTCTGGAAGTGCCTGGTTTTTATCTTCTCTTCAAAAACAATGATAACAAAATTCCAAGATACTTTGGCCTGTATTATCTTTCCATAAAGAGTCTCCAGAATAAAATTAGGTTTTCCGTTGAACTGGGTAATACGAGCTCCAGGATTATATAGATTATTGGAGTGTATTTTATCTAAGGGTCCTGATAATCTTCACCCAAGGAATAATGGGGCGTTAAAAAAATATCATAGTGCCACCTACCAAAGTTTTAACAAATCTTTCTAGAAGTGTATGTTTCCTGAGTACTTTAACTTAGTATATGTTGGTCCAAATTTTAAAAAGGTGGAAAAGAGTGACTTGAAAAATTATAGAATTATTAGCTTATCGTTGTTTGTTGATAAACTTTTGGAGTCATTTGTAAGGGAAAAAATCTTTTAGCACTTATATAAACATAATTCGATTAAAGATTTTCAACACGGATTCATAAAACCTTGGTGATCTCAGCGAAATTTGTATATAAAATTTTTCATGATATATTGGAAAGTGTGATCAGTATAAAGATGAAAATATTAATAAACTTGATTTTAAAAAGATGGTTGATTTAGTTTTATCTAAGGAGAAATTTGTAAAAGCTTAGAGCACAGAGGTTAAGAAGTAGCCTAATTTGATGGATTAAAGACTGAGTTACAAATCGTAAACAAAAATTGGGGATAAATGAAGAGTTGTCTGACTGCAATTTCGTGAACGATACTATACTACATATGTGGATATATGCTCTACAACGACTACCTTTTACATAAATATAGCTCCGGAAGTTGATAAAAACATAGTTTCTACATTTTTTAACTCTTCGAATAAATTTAAAAGGAGAAACATTTGGAAAAGCGATGGTAATTTTCTACTTCCAGCTTCAGGAATATTGTTCTCCCTTAAGATGAAAGTTTATAATCTCTTTCTCTGAATTATTTATATTTGTTTATTATTTGGGGGCAAATGGATATACACTCTTTATTAAACCGATGCGGATTAAAGAGAATTGCGTGCTCTACTGCTTCATGAGGTCACATAGATTCTTCTCCTTTGGCAAATCATGTTGTGTTCCCTCAACACATTTCAAAAACCACTTTGTTTAGTATATATTTTCAAAAAGGTGAGACAGATGCCTTGGATAATTTCCTTTAGGATTTAAAATAAAAGCAAAACTAACCATCAGAATCTAAAAGTTAAGACGCAGCCAATGTAAATTATCATCTTAAGGTATACCACTATTATTAATGCAAAAATTAGACTTCTACAACTGATCAGTGGAAGAGTAGTACGCCCTTCCTGATTGAGTGGCCCCCAGGAAGGCTTGGTTCACTGATTTGACTTCAATCTTTAAATAGATTCATGTGAATATGCTAAAATCTATGTTTCGTTCTATGAATAACTTTTATCCAAAAGATCCCCCTTCCCTTATTTCCCATATTGAGTTCAAGGGCCTGACAAGCTACACCAGCTACCGGCAAAAGAAGGTCTTCCTTTGAATCACCTGAAGAAACAACGCCGTTATTCGCAAACAAGTTGCATGGGAAGAGATTTAAATGTCCTGTGCGTTCAAACGTAAATACTGGAACTTTCGGTTTTGCCTAAATAATTTTTCCATATGTCTCAGAAACTACAACCTCTGTGTGGTTGTTTTCGGTTGCATGAGGATGTAATGATAATGGGGCGGTCATTACTCTCTTTGGTTCTGGACCATAAAAGATTTTTGGATCTTCAAACTCATAAAACTACGCAACTAACTAGCATAAGCTTCCCTCTACTAGCCCCTAATTGGTAAAGTGTTTTCTAATATGGCACCTGTAAATAAGAAACATCCTCCCCTTTTGCTTTGAGAGTGGCCTCTGCCTCTTTCCTCTTGCGGACATGGAGCTTCCCTCCCTTTTATTCCTAGAAGTGATGGGTTTCCAGCTTAGCACATTCTTGTGACGATTTTTTTATTGAGTCAGCGTTGATTACCTTCATCTTTTCTAGAGGCAAGCGAATCATCAAATATATATTGCTGTCAGATCAACTGCTTGCTATGGCAGCAATATGGGGCCGGTCAAGACAATCTTTAGAAAACTAACGACGGCAAAATATTTCGGGCGCTTCCTTCCATATTATGTTTGCAAATGATGATATTCTTGTTGGTTGACATCTTGCCTTCCATTTTATCCGCTAGGACCATCCACGTCAAACTCCCGTCTCCCTACTCACACTTGCATAGCTAGAATGATCAAAGAGCCCATTGAGTACTTCATGAAGGAATTGCCTAAAATAGCCCCCTCCCTAGGCAAGAGCAGACCTAAATGTGCCCTTGTCCAAAGGCAAAGTATTCCTTGGAAGAGAACAGTGACTCTTTGTGGGGCACAGTAGTGTCAAAAGTAGCTCTCAGGAAAGGTCATCAAACTGGAACAAAGGTCTTAACAACAGGACTCAAAGGTAAGAGATGTCTCTCATCAGTTTGGCCTAGTTCCGTAAGTAGAAGGTATTTGCCCATTTCCGTGAAAGACCAGCACGAAGCTTGCCTTGCAGACCTTAGGGTTACCTTGGAGTTGATTCAAAAGAGGAAAAACACACCAACATCATTTCCTAATTAGTAAAACTAGAAATGGTAAACCGACTAATAAAGATATTTAGTTGTTTTCTTTCATGGGGTGGTTCCATCTATAGACAAGTGGCAACTATATATTAAAAGTATGGTATCTAGTGTGTCCGCGACATCCGCAACCACAATTGCAGGATGAAAATATGTGACTAAATAAATTCCACGCAATTTCTCCTACACTATTATCAGTTTTATTCTTTGCATATCTATTCTTACAATCATTTTGCAGGAAAAGAATCAGTGATGTTCCTTTTAGATATGGTTAACCAGAAAGTTCTGACACACTTAGAAAGCTGAAAAACAAAAAGAATTTCTGAGCAACATTGTAATAGGTTATCTTTGCCTATTCGACTACAGTAGGCTATGTTAGCATTAATTGCTTCCACTATCTTAGGTTAGATTAACCTTACTCATACAACTACCAACCTCCGTATGCTGCTGTTGCTTGTTGTTCCTCCGCAGTTGTTTCTCCCTGTGTAATCTTCAACTGACAGAAATGTGTTTCGAACAAAGTTGAATTACAGTTTTGATTCACTAAACTTACAAACAAAAACTTTCTATAGGTGTTACTGTGAAGGCATAGTCAATCAGGCAAAGGTATTGAGGTGGAACAGACCTTTCCACTACTTTGAATTTACCCTTGATGATAACTCACTTTCCTGCCGACTATCAACCTCTCATAACGAGGGTTAAGTAGCAAGATTGAAAGTTGAAACTTCTACAAGCAGCCTTTATCTTGTACTGTCATCCCATCAGATTGTTCTGAACTGATTGTATCAAATCAATTTTGTTCACAAGAAGCTCGAATTGGATCCATATGACCTCACCGAAGCAAATTTTGCCCGTTGAATTAAGATTTGCAACCATCTCCTCAATAACATATTGGACGACTGATTCTAGAGGCGAATTGTCACATCAGATGAGAAGTGGGTGTACTTGGTGTATCCAGGACAAATTCAAATGCTCGGTGATCGCTGTAGGAGGATCATAGAAAATGATGGACTTAATTTTTAAGAATAAGTGTTTGTGTTGCCACATAATATTTTGTTGTTTTGTTTCCGTTTCCTAAATGAGTCCAGGACTTTCTTGCCAAACCTATATTGAAAACAACTAAATTTTCTCAGCCTCTAAAATTTTCTCTGACGCATAGTGTATGTATCATAAATTACACAACGCATCTTCTACTTGAAATTTTATTAATAATTAATTAAATAAAAGTATAGAGTGCAAACGATTGGGAATTGTATGATGTGAATTACACAGGAATCTCTGAGAATCCAACTCGTTAGCATTTCTTTTTCTTTAAATTTATGGGGGTTTTGCTGTCTGAGTTGATATGAAGAAATTGATGGTGCGCTCACAAATAGAATCAGGCATAATATATAACTGCTTGCTCTATTTGAACAGATATATGCATATGCATACGCCTGCTTTAGCCTAAATACATTTTTATCCTTATTGATTGAGAAAATGACGCAAATATCGCGAAACCATTCCAGATAATGTCAGGGAAAAGATATTCGTAAAAACAAGTGGTAAATATAGGAGTGAAAATGTGTAGCAGATTGTTGATCAAAGTAGCTTGTACTTAGATTGCTAGTGAGTGGCAGATAAGGCAACTATCTTGAGGTGTACAAAGTACCACCATTATAAATGTACAAAGTTAGTTTCTAACAATAAACTAAACAGAAAATCTTGTGATTTCGCGAAGGCTCCCCGCCATTTACTTTTTATATTTAATGTATCATATTTTCAAGTAAAAAATGTCAAATCATTTTAAATATCCAAACATATAGTCTGTTAAAGGGATGTTAACATTATTAAGAATGCATTACAATCGTTTAACTAATCAGTAGATACGTTTCCTGAACAATCAATTTGGTTTTGATGAAATATCTGATTTGAGATCCTCTACACACCATTCATATCAAAGTAAACTTTGTCATTTAGGTAATATCGTAATGGCTAAAATAAATATCAAGCAGATGCGGCAAGAGAAAATGAATATGGAGGGAGAGAAGGAAACTCGATACCTAAGGCAAAAAGATTTCCTTGGACATAAGTGCCAGGTGTGATGTTTTATTGTCATTAAAGAGAGCGACAATTTTTAGGTTGAACAATTAAGGAGGCTTTTTTATAACGTTGTCCCCCAGAAAATAAATGTGACAATTAAGAACGATTTTTGTACCTTAAAATGATCTCGACTTTACAAACTAAGAAAAAGCGTAGTCATTGCTAGTAAAAAAAAGACCTTAGACTTATTACGACCAATCGAAGATATACACATTAAAACATCTTAAAAAGATGTAAAAATCACCACTTAAAAAGGAATAGGCATTAAATAATACACCATTAAAAATACCTTAGCATTATGGCAGTTTTCTTTAGAAAGTATACAGCGAATTATAAATTATTTATTTATCTCTAAGAAACCATTTCAATAGTATTGAAAAAACTATTTCTTTAAAAATTAATATTGTACTAAGTAGTTAGTTTAGATAAAATTAGGATAAGTCACGAGGGTTTATTGGTTCTTGAACCACAGGAAACTATATAAACTTATATTAATTAACGAGTACCAACACTTAACAATCACAATAGGTTTGGAGTCCCATAAAATTCAACTGATGCAAAGTATCTTCCAAAATTTTGTATGCGTTCGCTAAAACATTTTAGTTTAGTGTTTTGCTTCTACGCAACTACCTTTCATTCGCAGTTCATGTTTTGTTTTCAAATTTCGCCATTTTTTTGGCAATCTCTTTTAATTTATCTCTTTTCAGGCGAAAATCTTTTTCATTCTAGCGAATTTTTAAACACCTTTATTCAAGGGGGAGATATTTCAAATAACAAAACGCAGATTCTAAATTTAGGATATAAATCATTGTCATGGAAATAAATCGCTAGATTAGAAAAATACTTTTTCCTTAGAGGTCAATGTGTCTCGGTACCTCCTCAAGAAACATAACAAGACACTGTTGAATATACAAGTAAACTTTAGTAGAGAATTGGTAAATCAAAACATAATGACCTCACTAGGTGAATTAAGCATTTAATTATAAATATAAAGAGAAACAATAGTTCATTTTCCCTAAAAAATTGTGAAAGAAAATTTTTGAAAGAAATTTGGTATAAATAACATGGAGACTTTGAGATATGAAAATGCATGTAAGTTACCTGGTCGGAGATGAATGTTTGGAAAGTTAATGAAGATGAAGCCACCCAACGAGTTTATAGTTAAACTCATTATAAAATGAGATATGGTCACCAAATATTATACACAAGAAACACAAAAAACATAATGGCTGTCCTTCGAATACGAAGACGTCTCAAGTTTCACTCGATGAAAGGGAGAAGAATTTAAGGGGATGATGATAAAGGGTTATTGAATAAATGAGTGTGTGAAGGGGGTGATTGAATGAAAGAGAGAGTAGAAGAGATGAGGGAAAGAGAGAGATAAGAGATGAGAAAAAGAAAAGGATGAAAGATGAGTGGAGCTGTGCTTGCGCAGTGAGTAGATTAATGTGGAGAAGGGATTTCGCTGGGCCTATTCCCACAGCTTAGCCTCACACATAATTGATGGTAGCAAGAATTAATCAAGACAACCATCGACTGTGAGAGGTTGCAAAAGTGTGGCTTTGCCACTCCCTCCCTATGTTGAGACCTTTTGCTTCGCTACTAAGATTAAAATTTAAAATCTACAAAACGCAGCCATGGTTAAATTTATATAATTTTTCTGAACTTCGTCAATTATAATAATTTTAAAAAGGAACTCTAAACTAAATTCCTCCCCTTTCAAAATATCACGTTGCTAAAATATAGTTATAGAAGATATATAAAAATAAATTTTCTGAACTTCACCATTTGTAATTCTTTAGGTTTTTAAAAATTTACAAAATTTCGATATTTATATTTATTTCTGAACTTCGTCATTTTGTTTTTAGATATTATAAAAGAATTTATAGAAATGACTTTTATGAAAAACATAAGTCATAAACAAATCCCTTTCTTAAATTATAGAGTTAGTAAAAACAAGTACAAGAACTACACAAGAGTCTTTACCTCAAATCAGTAGTGTTGCTTTTCAATGAGATGCCCAAACATCCACTATTATAGAAGCCTCAAAACGCGGAAGATTACTATACATTCCACGTCCATGTAAGACCATGAGAAAATAAACAAAGGCTCTTTATATTAACCATGAGAGCGTAAATTTAATTGCTGAAATGGAAGCAAAATGGGTGTTGACATGTATGTCAATAATTGAACCGGTCTACTGTAAAAAAAAGTTCTGGAATAGGAAGAGGAGAGCTTCGAAACTCTCTAGAACTACGTCAATAAGGAGAGATAAAAGAAAAGTGAATAAAAGCGAGCGGAATGGGAAGACACTTAAGAGTCTACATGTCAAGTAAAATATGGCTATGTTTAACTTGAAGACTTTTTACGTGGCAGAGGAAGATATGTAATAGAGAGGGAAGGGAAATACAGGAAAGGATGAAGAAGAGCATTAGGCGTGAAATGCGTTGATCATCTGGCGCAATGGGGTCTAACTCTTAATGATATCGAATAATAGATGACAAGGTATTCTGACAAAATGTAATTCATTGCGGTCAGCATAAACTGAGAAAGGAAAGAGATAAAGTAGGCAAGGTAGAGAGAAAAACAACGCAATATGAAATGAATAACTCGCAAAGTAGCACGTGAGATTCGCAATGAATGCAATATCCCGCATGAAAAATGAAAAGGTGCTTCCGAAGACTTTTGCACTCTATTCCTTTCATTATCAAGGATAAGTACATGTAAAAATAATATAATATCGGTATATATAACTCGGTGCAAAATAAAGGACCGCCTCTAAGACAAGAAATCACCAATGAGGAAGTAGGAGAGGGAGGCGTAAATTCACATTAAGATTTAGTTATAACAAGTAGCAAGGTCAAACCAAGAGGCTGAACTGATCAAGAAAAGAGCCGAAGAAGTTAAAACGATTAAGAGAAAAGCAGATAGGCTAAAGAGGGAGATTAGGAGATACTCGAGAGGCAAGCAGAATGTTGGGGGAGAGGGGCAATGAGAGAGGGAGAGAAATGAAATAACGTTAGTAGAAAACCAATGAAACCAATGAAAACCTTTGAAATTAGCCAAAAATTATGTTCCCTTAATCCCTTTTTTCCAAACTGTTTTTCATCTGCAAAAAATACGTGCTATAATACAGTTCCTGCTATTCGTTTTTAATGTTAAAAACATTTTAGTTTTACCTTTCTCTGATTGTTTCATTGACCTTTCCGTTCTTTTAAAAACCTCTAACATTTATGTTGCTTTCATATACGAGTCAACTATAAAGAATGTAATGGTTCACAATAATTATAATAATATTGGTGAAGTTTATTCAGTTGAATGTTCCTGTTTGTTCAACTAAATATTTTAGCAGACAGGAAAGCAATTATCTCTCCGTATTAGTTAGCATAAATCCAATATTAGGAGAGCTGTAAGCAATAGTCCGTGTTTGCTTCATATGTCCGAAAATAATCACTTAATTAATTGGAATTTAGCCAAATTTATTTTTCACTCAAATGACGCGATTAAAAGAAACATTGTCGAATATTCATGTATAAGTCACCTCGATAAGTTTAATATTTTCCCTGGCTTTTGTCAAATTGTTGTAATGAAAAAATTATTCTAAAAGAAATTAGTTTTGATTTTTGTTCTTAGTTTTATTTGCAATATTCATTGTTGTGGTACCCGATTTGTCAATTTAATTATTTCATTAATTTTGTGTTAATATTATTTTATTTCTCTCCTTGTCCCCTCCCCCAATGTATCTGCTTGCTTCTCTGTCTCTCATCATCTCTCTGTTCAGATTATCTCCTTTACGTTCAATCGTTTAACCCCTTAAGCTCAGTTCTTGACCCTTTGACCCTCTTGGTTTGACATTGATACCTCTTAGAGCTAAATCTTAATGTGATTTTACCCTTTTCATCCTTATTGGTGATTTCTTATTTTAGAGGGGGTCCTTTTTTTTTGCAGTCTTATATATGACCTTATATTATTTTCACTTGTAGTTATCCTTGAGAATGTACTGAATAAAGGGAAAAAGTACTCAGAAACACCTTTTTATTTTTCCTGGAGAGAGGGAGAGAGAATAAATGAAACCACATGCGGTATAAGAGTCTTTATCACTTACGTTTCCCTCCTTTACGAATTTCATCAGATTAACAAGGAACTAAGAGTAGATTTACGAATTACGACTTAATGTAATTGTGTCTTTCCAGGGGAAAGAGAAGGTAGTGTATAAGATTTGCAAAGGGATGCAAATTTAGTTTTTACATTTTTCATTATGATTTTTTGGTCTGTAGTTGGAGTTTTGATATTTTAGATTTAGTTATTTTTATGCATTCAAGCCAGATGTCTTCAAAAATCTATAATATTCTTTGTATATGAAATGAGCATTTGCTGTTGTTTTTAGATCTTCTTAATCATTGTTTTATAGTTAGTATATTTTGTTTTTCATATATTTTGTAAGGCGTGTATTCTGGGTGTTTTTTATCTTTCTCTATTTGTTTTCTTCTTTTTCATTCTCATATTAGGGTATGTTGAGTGTTAATCGGTATTATTTTGTCATATGTTGTTAAAATTTTCCAAGTTCCTATAAGTTTTCTTTTTCGGTGAGACATCATTTAATATTAATTCTGGGACATTTTAACACAGTTTATTATGTCTAAAATGGCACTTTGCTCCCGTTAACCATGCGGCTAGCGGAGCTTAGAAATCTGGAGTGGCTTGCGGTTCTTCCGTCCTGGGAAATAATTTGAGTTATTTCTACATTTTCCTCTTGATTAACCAATTATTGCATATTCCTGGTCTGCTCTTCAATGACTACGTTCCTGAGATTTTACCCCACGTCTATGTGCAGCTGTTATTGGAGTCTTCTTTCTTGCTAAGTGTACCCGTAATTAGGTCCACACATTTATTTTGCACGAATTTATGACGCCTCATTTGTGTCATCGAGGGAAAAGACAATGCGGAAGCTGGATAGAGCAGCGTAGTTCTTAAAATTGCATTTCTGATCATGTATAGAGTTCAAAATGCATCTGATGCTTTTGTTCAGTGAAGTGCCACCTTGACTTTCCATTTAGCCTCGTAGATCTTTAATATTTTGATTTCTGCTGATGTCATAAGAGCTTGCATAGGCGTGTTACATCAGAAACTGGATTATCTAGGCTGAAATCATCGCGTATTAAATGCTAAGGCAGGTGGGGTTTACAATGAATGGGACATCTGAGATGTACATCAGGTAGAGAGAGAGAGAGTGGGTGACAGACACCCCTTTTGAGGGAGGCGCGCTTTATGCGTAGAATTCGCTCAGTATGTGCTCCCCAAACGGATATACACTGCTTTCTTCATGAGATTTTCACAGAGAGTTCATTCACTAAGTCCCACCCGCATGATCTTGTATTATATTTTCCTTTGCTACATAATGAAATCCTTATGATACATCAAACATACAATGTCCCCCCTTTTGACCTTGGCAAGACCTTTCGTTATGCCATTTATCGCCATCTCCGCACTTCTCTTTTTTTAAAGCTAAATCCAAAGAGTAACATTGTTCGGTAGCTCTTTTTTCAAGCTGGCGTCTTCACGTGCTAAGCTAAGGTCTTCTTAGCTGCTTTAAAAAACATCGGGAAAGAATCTTTTATCTAGACAAGCGTTAAATATTCTTTCTCATTTCGTTATGACGTTTGCTGGAGCCTTTTAGAAGTTCAACTTTGTTACCTTCAATTGTCCCGAAGCCTTCTGTCGTAATGAGCGGAGTGCGCAATGTAGTTCCTCCTCGGTCAACTGGGCTTCTCTTTAGCGTTGTCTATAGACAATATTGCTTTGATATCCCCTTCTGTTTCGATGCTTCCATCTTCGTCCATTATTTCTATTTTCTTCGTTTCATTAATAAGCTTTATTCTTTGCCCAAGAGTTTCGGAGATGCAGCATGATCCAGGATTTCAATCATGTCACCCCAACGTCATCAGTATTGTTCGTAGATCAAGTGGTTGAGCTTTTCTTTGATCTTTTTACTTCGTTTTATCAACTGAATTTATTTTTCTTTTATTACTCTCATACAGTAATTTAAGTTCATGGTATAAATCATTTATCTCTTGGGTCCATTTCCTCTATATGTTAAAATATATTAATTCTTGGATTTCGTTCTACAAGCTCTATCCACGTTGATTAGATTATTTTCAACGTCGTCGAGTGTGTCGTCAGTCTCATGTCTTCGATAATTGCCTGAGTAAATTCGGAGGAGGATAGTTAACGAGGATGTGTGCGCACTGTGCCCAGTCTCTTTTTTTGTAGTTTTTTCTTACTAATAGGGTGCCCACAAGAGGACCCTATTAGGGTTCCTATTAATGTTGATTAGGATACCTATATGATCAATACAATAAACTTGAAATGGTTCTATGTAGTAAGTAAGTAAACGGTAAGCCATGCAGGGAGGCTGTCTCAGTCCCACGCTCTATACCATATACCCGAAATACCGGCGCAAATACTCAGATGACTAGCCAATGTGGTAAATTTGGTGGTAGGGTGAAGTTCATTGATCCTGCGGAGAAACCTTTTATGGTTTAGTGGTTGTGGGAGAATAAAGATAGTGTCTAATACGTACCTGAGCCATTTTATGTGTAGCTCTTACCCCTCTATTCCCTGCATATGTTCTGATGAGTTTTTCAGATGTGCCGTGATAATGATACTCATCATACCTACCAAATAAGGAGCAGGTACCTTTGCTAGCCTGTGTGGGACGCTGTCTATCCCGAAAGTGATGGATCGTATTGGAATATTTGGCTTATGCGTTTTAGGCGATTCCCACCAAATCGGAGTTTTCGGGCTGTCGTCTAGCAGAGGATGGATCTTCTTTCCCCTATCCACACATTTAAGGACCGTCTTCACTTCTTTGTTGAAAATCATTGATTTCTGTAATGCTGTACCAGCATTGAATATTAGGTAGGTATTTCAGTACCAAATAATGTTCGTCAACTTTCTTTGTAATCGCTAGTGTTCATGATAAATACTCCACCGCGCTTGTTAGCTGTCATAATGCAGATGTCTTTGTATCGCATATGGCATTAGAGAGCATTCATATATTTTCCCGTGTTTTCCGAGGTTGTAATTCTGCCGTAGTATCTTCCTCTCTGCGTTGGTTCCATATGACGTCTTCAAGTAAGTTGAATGCTACGAGTATCATGCCTAGAGCCAATTTGAGGCGCTAGTATAGGGCATGCCTATCTTGCAGGCATAGCTTAAACACTTTCCTGTTATGTAGTAACTTGTAGGGCGTCCCATCAGCTATCACCTCGTCCGGCCAAAAATATATAGATCAGAAATTCAATCAAGCCGCCTCTCAAAAGAAGAGGAACACAAAAAAACAAGCGAATAGTTCCTTCATTGCCCTAAAGGAAAACAAGAAGAGCGCCAAGAGGGTCCCAGTCAGGGTTCTCGTAAGCAACACTAACTAGGCAAAGAGAAGACCCTTCACACAATTTTCGCAGATATAGGAGCCATAGTAATAAGACTGAAATCCAGTAAAATTGGTACATTGCTCTCTGCGACGTTGAAAAGACCTCAACAATATAAATAAATAGAATGAGGCAAAAATTCTCAAGAAAATTGGACTTGAAGCAAGGACACCGCCGGCCGAAACCAAACAAGCGATAAGTATTCTGCAGGCACCCCACCCCCTGGATCGGGATTAAATTAAACCTGAAAGTGAAAAAAATCAAGGCTGATCCAAAGTTAAACAGATTGTCAAGTTAAAATAACAATCCGTCAAGCACATAACTACAACTTCAAAGGCATTTTTATAGAAACAGATATAGAAAATAATGCTAACCAACAAGGAATCTTGGCATTTTCCACTAAAATGGTATTAGAACAGATAGAGATGGAAACATTCATCTTGATCCAGGTCTGATTCATGTGAAATGTTCATACCAAGTTTAATAAATTCTGAATGTTCAAGCACTGAACACAGATGGGAGGACTGCAAGAGACTCGAAAAATAGTATACTAACTGCGGAAACCCACACCTCACCATTGTCTTATCCTTTAAAAAGAATAAAATAATTAAAAACATAAATAATGCCTTGATCGAACAGAAGGAAAGAAGAAAGAATATCACATATTCAACAGCAACTGCAACATAACCGAAGAAAGAGCTAAACTCTTATTGTGCATTTTGCATGCGCACTTCATTAAAATAGCTAAACAACACAACCAAATGCTGATCATAAAATGAACTAAATCCCATGTGATTCCCCGAGAACAGACCCTTAAGCGACATTTAGCTCATTTCTATCACCGCCGAACATAATGGAGGAAAAGAAGATACTTTCACAAAAGAAAAGACAACCAAGAGCAAAATCATGATCAATGAAGAAAATAACACTAATGATAAAACTTTTAGGATCACACTCTGTCCCCCTATCATCAATTACAAGACAGAAGTATATCGTCAAAAGACTGACCAAAGGAAAATTCAAATTCTACTATGACTCAGACTGTGATGAATCCGAGATACATAATGCCCTGACAAAAAGAACTATTTGAAATCTAACCGATCTCATGTATCATTCCTGCCGACTAAACAATTCATGAATAAAAGGTCAGGCCAGATAAGGTCACCTGTCAAATCTGACAAAAACAAAACAGAAATTCATCAAAAGAGTAAGATGGACCACGTTGTACATTACCTAAGAAATTTCAAGATGATTACTCTAAATGTCGAAAGATGGAAAAAAACAACTTATTTTCAGTCATACCATAAGAGAAATAGACACATATATCATAATAATAACCGAAGAACCAATAAAAGATCCAAACTACTTAATAATAGCCGCAAACCCTTCCAAAACACAATATCAAGGAACAGCAATGGCAATCAGATAAGGACTTGCCTTTGCAAAAAAAGACCTAGAAGAACCATATTTGGCAACAAGTTGAAAATGAAAACGGGTTATCTAGTCATATCCGGTGCATACCAACTGCCCCGGCGCTTGTATCTTTTGACCTCTAACTTTATTAGAATATTCCACTGCCCGTAAACATCATATACTACTGGCACTAATGGCTCCAACAAGATTCAGGGGCTCTTTATTCCAGAAGCTAATATTGCAGAGGGAAAGACATAACTTCCCAACATTCCTATCGGAAAAGTCCTAAACAACTCTAACAATCATTCTTATAAACTCAAACTTTGCATTCAAACTTAACACCTCGCCCAGCTCCGTAATAGAATATGATCACATCATGATTGTCACAAAAATCTCCATTCACCAATGCTAACTGTAATACCTAAAAAAGCTCTACTTACAACTTATTGCAAGCCCATATTTCTGAATATGACATCGCTACCCTTAACCACAGAACCCGAGAAGAAATACATTCTCGCCAAAGGAATCTCTCAAACATAGTTATTAAAGTTGATTCTCGCCATACCCCTTTAATTAATTATTGAATAACCCCATCCACCTCTTTGACCGACGATATCAATTTAAATGTAATAGATCTACAATACATTTGTGGAAATGAGTCAATACGGAAACAACAAGAATAGGTAAGTACGCCTCAGAAATCTTCAAATCCAAGCAAACAAAATCACAAGAAGAAATACGCACAAATATTGGAACAATTTATTCGAAAAAAGGGTATCGAGAGAAACCTCATAAAGTTATGGAACAGTATAGAAATTTAAAAGCTCTCGAAGTAAAACACAAAATTCATTTGAAATAAAGAGAGGCTATAATAGACACCGAGAAAGAGATGGAGGATCATTTTCAGAAGCACTAGTCAAAGATCTTCTCTATCATCCTGGAGGAAAAGTAGAACTAAGAGGTGACTTTCGAACCACGAATTATAGAATACTTAGAATTAAGGGAGGCCGAACTCTCACCTTACTTAGGGGTGGATAAAAGCCGCGAGCAAGGAACAAAGAAAGGCTGTTCACTATAAAAGAATTAAAAACAGATATGTCATCATTTAAGCCTTGAATCCCCGTTATTAGTGGAATCACTGAACAATACATCTCTAATGTAACCGACAATATATAAGCAACATTACTTAAAAACTTTAACTAATGCCTAAACACAGAACACTCTCCAGCCGTGTTGAAGTTAGCAAAAGTGATATTCTCCCAAAACCCGTAAAATCCCCCCCAAAAAACATGAAAAGCTACGGAACGATCTCACTATAAGAAAATTGTTATTGACAGGCTTAGCAATTTCTTGGCAGATAGGCTAAAAAACATTCAACATGGATTTTAGAAAACTTCTACGCACGAGAGAGCCATGGCACTCATCCCCGAAAAGCTAGCAGCCGAATTCGCAAGGAGCAACAGAATGAATTTAATGCTTCACGAAGTCGTCAAGGCTTCCGATACTGGATGGTTTGCAGGGTGAAAGCTAGTTAAAGGAAGGAAAACAATACTTTCTATTAATAAATACAACGGCATTACCTTCACCAGAAATGCCAGAGTAATGCCGGGAGGGCGTCTCAGTCCCATGATCTATACAATGTAACGAGAGAGTCGCTTCAACGCTCAGATGAGTATGCAATGTATATTCAACTGGCAGATGATGCCCCTCATATTATTACAAACGAACGTAAAAGATTTCGATAAAGCCAATAAAATAAATCCAAACACGGACAATTCCACTGAAGAGAAAAAGAACCTATCAAATGACCACGTTGCAGATGGACATCGAGTATTTATACACCACTGAGTTCAAAGTGCTTTTTCTGAAAATCTTGAAAAATGGATACAGTTTGCACGTTAATGAGAAATAGTATTTCAATTCAGGGAATATTCTATTATTCCTATCCATACCTTGTTGAAGAAAAAGATCATCCAAATGCAGAGGGTCCAAAACCAAGCTACCTAACTAATAACAAAAAAAAACGATAAGAGAAAGAACAGTATCAAGCGTTCTCCAACAAAGAACAGGATTAAAAAGGATAAACTAATTTTCGGTGAATTCCCCAAACAAAGTTTTTAAAAAAATCCTACACAGAGAAAGAGAAAACAGGACAATGAACTTTAAATAATACTTCAAAAGTATGTAAAATAAGATCCTAGACGAAAAAGCCCGCAATATAGGTAAAATATTAAGAAAAGATGGAAGAAAAACTAATAAAAACAAGGAAATAATGGACAAGAGTGTACTCACATCTATTATAAACAAAGTAAAAAAGATATTTCAATGTTTGAAAGGGACCAAAACCTAAGAACAAAGGCTCTAAAACAAAATTTCCAGAGAATAAAGTCTCCTAAGCTCAAATACAAACATAATCTTATAATTATAAATTAATCAAAAGCAAAATGAATGTGTTAGCCAGGAAACCTAGCACAAACTACCATTAACCACAATCCAATAATTTATCATTTTCACCCTCTCCTCATCCATATCATTAACATGACTTATCTCTCTATTGCACAATGATTTCTATCTATCCTATCTCTTTCTCAGATTCAGCTCTTTTTTGTCATCAATATCCCTCCTTTTCATAGTTCTTTCATACTTTGAGGAAGTTGCGGAGAAGCGAAAGTTAAGTAGCCCCATCAACCTCTGTCTCTCTCTATTATATATATATATATATATATATATATATATATATATATATATATATATATATATATATATATATATATATGTATATATAGATATATTATATATAAATATATAAATATATATATATATATATATATATATATATATATATATATATATATATATATATATATATATATATTTATATTTATATATATAGAGAGAGAGAACAAGCGAGAGGGAGAAAAAACAGATAAAGTGAGAAAGTTAGAGGGAGATCGTTAAAGAAAAATAACACGAAGGAGGGCAGGTAATATTGAAGAGAAAGAGCGAAAAAGCGAGCGAGAAGGCAAGAGAATAAGAAGACGAAAGAAAGGTAGAGCGAAAGCAGGAAAAGACCGCTAAAAACGATGAAAGAGGTTTAAGTGAGAAAAACAGCTAAATGTGTATAAAAGTGAGACAGAAATAATGTGAGTGAAAGACAGATAGAGCGAGAGAGAAGCAGCAATACAAAAAGAAAGAAAATGAGTTTATTTGAGAGAGATAGATATAACAGAAAAAGAGGGGTAACTAAGAAAGAAAGAAGAGGAAAGTAATGTGCGATTTTAGGGTATACTATCTAGGACTTCATTACATCTGTCACAAGCTTCTAAATTTCACGCTAGTAATATTCTCTTTTTTTCTGGAATATATGAATCTAACCTTTTTTCAACCTCTTCTTTTGAAGTAAATTAACACTATCCACATTGTTCCATAATAACCTAAGAAAGTGATAAACAGAAGGACAAAGCTCGGAAGAATAGAGAGAAAGAAGATATATTTTACAACTGAGCTCCTCCAATGGATCTTTGGTAATTCGAGCTGTAGAGGACTGGCGTTATCGTGATTGAAAAAAAAACCCCTTCATATTGGCCTACTAGTGTCGTCTCTGACCATAACGGCTTACAAACTACGAGGGTGATGGCAGTAGAGATTAGTATTAATTGATTAATTGTTTTCCAACAATTCACAATGGGCAATCTCTTTAATATCCTAGCATAGCCTCAAAATGATTCTAGATGAGGTTCTCCTCTAGGTTGTTGAAAAATTCTGCTTCCTCGACTGTTCTACGAATCATGGAGTTAAACGTTTTGATAAGGAATCTTTTTCTCATCGCGAAAATAAACCTGCCCAAAAATGGAGCCTGACGTCATTGTGAAAGCAATGACTCACAGCATGCAACACGCTGTTGCAGATTCACCGTAGAAGTTCACGCGTGATTCACTTTCCAATCACTGAAACAACCTTTTCAATACTTGGTACATGGTATAGTACAGTCGGGTGGGGGTTGCGTTAATTTGCTCTGCATATTCTTTAGGAGTTTCGGGAGGATTAGCTGTGAAAACACCTTTTAGTTTTTCGGAATCTCTTTCTTTTAACTAAAATCTCTACTACGGAAACGAAAAAACACCTTCTGCAACTTTTGTCAATTACTACCTCATTTCCATTACTGCTCTGAATGGATTTTGTTGACGGTATATGTATAACACCTATATGAAACTAATATTGTGAAACATATCTAATTTGAACTTTAGATGGGCGGATATAGGGGTGAATGCAGAAAGAGATTATGAACTACTGTATATTATAAGAATCTTAAAATAAAACGGTATATTTTACTCATTGGAGGAGTTCTATCCGTTAACAAGAGTTACTACTGTAATAAACCTAAACTATCTAAGACTTTATTCTAGAAAATCGGTCATTACTTTCGTTGCAATCTTATATGTTTAAACATACCAAATTCATCCTATACTGTTTTAACCTAGAACAGAAAGCCACATAACTCACCGATAAGTCAAAAATATACAAATCATTTGCAAACATATTGTTTAAAGATACTAAGATTGCAATAAAGTTTTCTGTTTAAACTTTCACCACGAGGAGGGACATCCTTTTGATTGCATGTAGGGATTCTGCCACTAAGACAACAGTAGTTTTGTAGTTGAAGGGTCGATTTCACACAAACTTGGCCTCCTATAAGGGTATTGAGATACGTAAACACGCACATGGACTCGCACTCAGGTCTCCTTACCCCATCCCCTCCCACCCCCTCCCCACCCCACCCTACCTCTAGCATTTGTCACTACCAGCCTTATTGACATACAGGTGTCCCCTTTCGCTTAATACTTTGGTCAATAACCTTTTTTCGAAGGAATCAAAGTCTGCACACACACACAGACACACACACGCCAAGACTGCACATCCCTTCACAATCCTTTAGATGTTATCATATACATAATTTTCGCTCTAAAACGCTTTCCATGATTCCTTCTCGATATTGTTTAATTGGATGTTTATTCATCCTCTGTTTTGAATTTCAGGGCACAATATTTAATGAAGCAAAGAGATAGTTATTCTTGAATAGTCCAGATGTTTTCCAATCGATAAATAAGGAGACAAATATTGCTTCTTTTTCTAAGAGGTTAAAATAAAGTAAAGATATAGCTATCTTTTGTTTAAACCGGACCGTCTATCAAACCTTATTTTCCAACCATGACCCCGCTCCCTCATCCGACTTGAATAAACATATTTATTTTTTCTCAAATAAGTCAAAATGAAGTAAAGAGATAGCTCTCTTTTGTTTAACCTGGATCATCGACAAATCTTAATTTTCAAACCCTATCCCCCCCGTCATTTGTAGAGATATAAAAAGGGTATTCTATACCTTACTCATTTAATTATTATAGATCACAGCTCGTTGGGAGGAAGCCTTTTCCATCGTATGGTATTTTAATTTTTTTAACTAAGTGTAAGAAAATGAAAGACCTGACAGATAATGAGTGGAAATATTGTTGGGAGATTTGTGAATTTCTTGAACATTTCAGCGTTTGTCAGTTGACAGCTGTTTTCGCAGAGTAGGTGATTTTCTTCTTTTTTTTAAATGGGTTTTTTAAAAAGTCTAGTTTGATAGACTTTTAAACAGAAATATGCGTATATTCTTTCCAGATTAAGAAATTGAAAGTAAATATTTAATTTATACTACTCAGGTTACATAATATATATATATATATATATATATATATATATATATATATATATATATATATATATATATATATATATATATATATATATATATATATATATATATATATATATATATATATATATATATATATATATATATATAGTACAAGAAGAATAAGAATTGGACGCGAATGAGCAAATGAGACAAGAAACCGGAGTTGTTTCTTTTAAAGGCAAGAGAGAGGGACATTAGATGAATCCAGAATCAAACGGACCAGAGGGCGGCAGAGTGTAGGCGATCCTTTACCGAGAAGACAGAAATAACGCCAGGGAAAACAAGTTTTGAATTCTTGGCTGGGACTCGAACCCTGGTCTACTGATTGCCAGGCAGATGCTTCACCACTAAGCTACCAGCCACAGTAACTCTATTTTTCCCAAAGCCTTACCCCATCAAACCCAGTATCTCTCTAAGCTAGGAACTTCCGCAGATCCTGTAGTTGCTTTCTTTGTATATATATATATATATATATATATATACATATATATATATATATATATATATATATATTTATATATATATATATATATATATATATATATATATATATATATATATATATATATATATATATATATATATATATATATATACACTTTCTCTATACGATACACAATTAATTTTATTGAGTGTACATGATCATTTTTTTCTTTACATTCAATTAAAAGTATTCTTTACAACGATTTCTTCGTTGTTTGTTTATTATTTAAATCAATTTGTCATCTGCTGCTGAAATAGACACAAAGCAAGCGACATGAGTTTGAAAAGTAACTTTGAACTCTGAATGGATTAACGATAATAATTTTACGAATATAAACATCATTCTGGAACCCTTGACATAGGCTGACGAAATAATACAAAGTTTCTTTGTTAACAAACGAAGCGATCCAATACGAACCAGGTCTATGGCTGCTGTCTAGATTAATTAGAAAGGCTGCTGGCAGTTTTACATGTAAAGATAGATCAGTATCTCTCACAAAACGTCCAGGAAAAACTCGTTTTGTAGTTTTATCTCGATACAATAGTTCTTCTATTTCTACTACAATCATTTTATTAAGAATAAACTAATACGTTCCTAGACTTATCTTTCTCAATAATAGACTGAAAATCTGCATATATAACAAGGGAGACCGGCTCTATTAATGGAGATTTAAACTGTAACTGTACTGATAATGTTCCCTGTTGTATAGGATTGGAGCATTCTCTAAGACAAGTAGTAATTATGTCCACTCTAGGTTAATTCCACTAAATATTTTTTCTTTTTAGAAATTGCTCATACGTAAATCCAATTCTCTGCCTACCTTCAATACACCCTATACCATTATAAAAAGAGTAGAAATTCATTGACGCAACTGGATCTGTATCGTCCGAATAATCTAATTCAAATGGTCTTTCAACTTCATTCCCGTTTATATACATAGTGATGCAATTCACATTATAAGGTTTAAATTCAAACGGTGGTGCATCAAAACTACCTGAAAATGCACGATAATCAACTATTCCTATAACCATATGTGTAAATATTCGCCCATGAAAAAATTATCCACACTCCTAATTGATATTCCACTCACAATTGTAAAATTTCGCTTGCGAACTTGTGTGATAGGGTACTTACTTTTTTAATGTAAAGAAAACTCTAATAACTCCATTTTAGCTTCTAAACCGGTCTGGCTTCTAAATAGTGCAAATTAATGCGGTGCTCTGGATAACTTTATCTTTATTGAGACTCCATTAATCAACAGGTTATGTTCTGAGAAGAAATCAGCGTGTGGTTTTCCATATACATTAATTATTTTTTCCTGAGATCTGCTATATTTATTTTCTATACTTTCTTTACTAGAGTAATATCCTGAAATGGAAACAAAAGTAGATTTTTCTTCTTCAGTATAGTTCAACAGGGTCTCTAAATATGCGCGATTTTGGCAATTATTCCTAATCGAATTTACAGATGTTTCATTTAAATAAACATCAACATTGATGAACAAAGTGTGAAGAATATTATTTTCAGGAAAAACATTTTCCCCATCTAGAGGTTGACTTCGGTTTTACTTCACAATTCTTGCTTTAATATAAAGATAAACCTCACTAGGGTCTACATAATACTGTCCCTTACCAGATACATAATATGTAACCGGTGTAAGGTCGGAAGAGATATTGCTGAGGGGACACTAAGACTGATAATTGCTTTCAACGATGAAAGTTTGGATTGGTGGAACAGTTAACAAATCGTGTTTTGTCTTCAAACAGATATCACTTGTCGCATGAATTGGTGTAACTCGGTTCTATAGTCAGACATGGTATTTTGAAAGTAAACATCCAGAAAGGATGAGGAAGGAAGAAAGACATAAAAACTATTTAGCTCCATCTTCACAAATGATATAAAACTTTCCACATTTCCCACCTTTATATAATTTTATAAAAGTATTTGCTCAAGATTCTAGGGTGATATCACATACCTTGATATATGAGTTAAACGATTCTGGGTATCCTTGCCATTTTACTAAATATTGCTGGTTTTTACCATGCCCTTTCGCTTAAACTATCATCTCCCCTACATATCTCTTACGGGAGTCAAATTTTACTTTCTGTAATTCTTCTTCATAAAACCCACCTTCAATATGTTCTCTATTTATATCTTCGATATAATACAGGGCTAATACATTTGAAATTTTATATATCTTGTAGATTTCCTCACTCCCCCCTAATTCGTACCCTTTATAAAATTTACTTGAAACGCGTAAGATTCGAACATAATCACCAGTCTTATAGAGAAATCTCCTTTTTTTACCTCCACCTCTCTGCTTTGGTATAGCAATATCATGTATAACTTTGAACGGAGTGTTCCCAATCATTCTATGTCTAGAATTCTTATAATCCTTTGCAAAATCATCTAATACGTCGATGTATTTCCATTTATTATTAAAATTAAGTAACTGAAATGTCTTTCTTTTATTGTTCTTTGTACACGCTCTACAAGACTAGCTTTGTTTAGAGAGTAAACATGATAAATGCAGATATTAAATTCGCTTAATAAACATTTCATCTTATTTTCTTTAAACTCTCCTCCATCATCAGATCATATATAACTTCCACTCCATCCGGGTTCTTCTATGAGATTTCTTACAACATTTGACACTAACTGGTCCGTCTACTTCTTTAATTGAATTAACCAGAGATATTTAGAATATACGTCAATTACAAAGATTATATAGAGTACACCATAATTAAAACTTTTATCTCTGGACATCACAATATAGCCTTGCGCTTTTAAGTGTTTGGTCTTGAATCTTTTGGAAGGGGTTTATGTAATGCATAGCTATCCGAGTTTGAGAGAAAGCTTTCCACATTAGATCATTTGGCGGTATTTTTTACGGAATAGTGTAGTGGATTAACCCCACCAAAAGATGTTGGTAGACTCGGGGATGTATATAAGCGTAGCAATCGACGGTTTGCTTCTAACTGAATATCTGACTAGCTTACACTCTCATATAACTATTCAATGAAAAGACATCTCATCTTAAAATTCAATTTTATTTTACATTTAGATTAAAATGCATAATTTTAATTATAATTTCATGGATATTTGCAACCTTATTACTTTGTACACATTTAATGATTCTCTGAATCAAAAGAGCTAAATTAATCGAATCGGGAAATCAGTATTCGATATCTAATGGGTGAAAATGAATAATGTTTTTTTTTAATCCAACCTTATATTTTTTTAAAATTGTGCCCTGATAAGTTATTATTTCTATCTTTGGCAAACTTAAACTTTCTTCTTGCAAGTCTTGATGACGCAGGTTGGTGACACTCGACCCTCTGGGCTTTCATGGTGAGACTGGTTGATAAAGAGATATTCTATTAAATTTTCCTTACATGTAATAGTGACGAGATCGTAAAGATTCGTGAGGACAAATTCTTTCACGACTTCGATACTGTTCCGCCGTTTGTTGAGAAAAAGGTGGAACTCATCAAAGGAGATATTTTTATATACTCAACTTCTATGGCGGGGGGTCTAAGTTTTCGCAATTTATCCAGTCCATCGTTGAATGTAAGATAACAGACATCAACCTCATTCTGTAAGCATTTTATTTGACGAAACCTTTGATGAAACTTGTCTTCAAGTTTTCAGAAAAGTGTTAACTTCATACTCATTGTACAGCGCAATTTTAAATCGTGTAGGAATGAACTCTTCATCCCTTTTCCAGTAAATACCGCAATGGATACTTGGAAATAGACTGTTAGAGTTGGCCTTCACTACACACTTTAACTGTTTTACACCGTAGTCCTTCACCAATTGATCAATATAGCGGAAATTTTTCTCCTTTACTCTGAATATTGCTGCAAACGCAAGCCAAAACTCATCCTCACTAGAGAATAGTTTATTGTTATAGCAGGTTCTTCCATAGGTATTTTTAAAGATCACTCTAACATAACTGAATTTTGTTCTAGTAATCTTCAAAATACTTAATGTCGTAGAATGGACTCTCGGCGATATACCATATATGACTATTCGTTGAGGAAACGTATTTAAATATTTTTAGAGTGCGTGGTTGTCTGGGTTGACCGATATTATTTATCTTAGATATGCTTAAGAAGTGGAACTGAGCTCAAGGATAATAATATGGCTTCTCTATAATAAAATAGAGTTTTATTAATAAAAACTATCAAGGATACACAAAACGGAAAAAATTGAAATAAACAGAGAATGGAAAGGGTCGTGGGAAATCTAGCTAGTCCGAGGATTAAGAGAGATTTAAAAAGGTAAAACAAATAAAACTTAAAGGGATGGGATGGTTCGCTAAACCATTTAAAGCACAGGATAGGGTTGACAAAAGGGTCAAATACTCAAAGTTAACGTTCAGCTTACGTAAATACACTTGTTGTGCAGAGGAAGGTGACGTGAATGAATCTTCGGTCCACTGGTGAGTTCCAGCCGAAGGGGGAGGGGGGGAATTAAATGATCCTGGCGTGGCGTATTGTGAATGAGAACCGATTCTTGACGAACGGGCTTGCAGAAAAATGGCTGTTCTACGTTGTTCTCTTCTGAACAACAGGGGGGTGAGAACCGTGTCTTCTCTACGGGCTCGAGAACAATGGCTGTTCTAATGTTGTTATCTTCTGAACAACAAGGGGAAAGGGTGAGAACTGTTTCTTGGCAAACGGGCTGGAACAAAAATGGCTGTTCTACGTTGTTCTCTTCTGAACAACAAAGGGCGGGGGGGGTAAGAACCGTTTCTTGTCAACGGGCTCAAAAGAACAATGGCTGTTCTAACGTTGTTCTCTTTCTGAACAACAAGGGAAACCTTGTGGACTTGGCGTCACGAAGGCTCGAACCTTGGCACTCAAGGCATATTGTCCTTCTTCTGGACAAGTGATCGTGGATCTCGAAGTCGAGGACCCTTGGCGCACAAGGTGAGAGTAGATCGTAGTGATGTTTCGCGAAGAAAATCTGGATCTCGAATCTGATCTTAGTGGTAAGGTTTCCATACAAATAGTCGGGATATCCCCTTGGCGTAGGGGACAATGAAGTGGGGGCTTCGAGGGAATGCACAGCCGCGCCTGAGAACAATACCTTATTTGCCCATAAGCCTAACTTAATCTGACGAGGTCGGCACATGGGGCGAACGGGGGAAGATAAACCTCATTGTTTAAACATTGACTCAGGTGGCGGCGTTATGCGCCTGGCTTCAAAGCGAAGATGCACGTGGGTAGCATCGTGTTTTTAAATAACGTGATAGTGGTTGAAATTAAGCGGCCTCAACCCGTTCTATCACACTTAATATATTAATTTTATATTCTTGTTGTATAATTTTCTTCACCTGGAATCAAGAAAAAGCTTCTTACGCATGAGTATTCGTGTGAATTTGGACAGACAGTGAGAAAGCAGCCATTACGATAGGGTTTTTCAGACGGGGTTTGAATTTTAAGTTTTTTTCATGTAAAAACATAACAGTGTAGTTGCCCCCTAGCCTTTTACAATTATTTGATCGATTAATCATTCAACCAGTTTCCTATTTTAGGTTGTTGACGATAGTGAGAAATACGACGTGTGTTTGCGAAAACCCTTGAGATTGAAGTGGAAGAAGTTAATGCATGAGTAATATTTTCTAATTCTTTCCGGCGTTGCGAATTTTTTAAAATAGATTTTCGGAATTTGAAAAATATTAACTTTGCTCTTACTTCTTCCCAGAAGATGGATGGTGGTCTTTTCTACGTTCTAGTTAAATCATTAATGAGCTCAATAATGTTAGATTGTGGGAGCCTTTTACAGTCGATTGTAATCACTCCGTTATTATCCGAGCTGAATCCTTCTGTATTTTTTAATCTCTGATGAATTAATCTCCCTGTTTCACGAACATTAGGCTCCAATGTTCCTTGTACTCCATCTGCGTACTTGTTTATTTGATCCCTATCATTCAGGTTAACATTAGAGGGAAGTCAGTTTAGAACATTATCATACTGTTTTACGATTGCATAAAGTTCCAACGTGTTGTGATAAAGTATAATATGGTTATCTGAGCTATATGTGCATTATTGAGTATAGTAGTCAATTCTCTGTCCAAAGATAAAAGTCTTTCTTGAGATAGTATTAAGTTTAAGGGGAGCTCTCACTCTTTTTGGGGATAAACAATAATTTTTTCATCTTAGAAGGTTGGAGAGAAGATATGTTAGAACAGAGAATAAGATTGATATAAACGATCCCCCACGCTCATTTATTATTTTTTTCTTCAGACGTATATGACCTGTCTTCTGAGCTAACATGGGTAGCAAACGTTTGAATAGTGATAGATTTTGTTTCTGTGATGCTGTCATCGGAACAAAACCTTTTATTTGATTAAGAAACATTTCACATACACCTTTGACAAAATCACTATGCATGTTTCCTATGATTGACTTTTTCATATTTTTATAAAGTGTAGGAAACGCATGGAAGAGATACTAGTGTCTTTTCCTTTAATGGTTCATTCCAAAATATATATGGTTTCGATTTCGTTTGGAAATATAGCGTCCTTAAGGTAAATTCTACAGTGTTTCTTGGACTGCTTCTTTATATATCTTTATGAAGCTCTTACGTTTACCCCGCATTATTTTTCCAGCAAATATATTTATCTGAGAGATGTTTCTCCTCTGGTTAAATTAAACTTAATAGTGACAATTTAAGGCTATATCGCGCATATGAGAATTTTATAAAATAGATTTTGAGCCATTAGGAATATGTAGATATTCTTAAGGTGGGAGGTAACTGTAAATATGTCTGATATATTTGCATCTATTTTCTGCATTAAGTCATCTAAAATAAGGAGTGTATGATTTTTTCCATATAAAGATGAAAAATAGTACACACTTTCATGAAACATCACTTCGTTTTTAAATTCTTAATAATCCTTCTGCTATACAGTATAAGACCAAATGATTCTATCAACACGTTGAGTAAACATCTTATCTATATTCCGGTGTATAGGATATAGGAAATGGATTTTTCCGCTAGATGTCGGCATAATAATCAATGAAGTACATGTGGATTTAAATTAAAAAATTTTCACACTTCCTTCACTCATACTTTTCTTATGTAAAATGAATGATACAGCTTCTTTAGGATAACTATATACAAAAGCCTCTCTCTCTAAAAAAATTGAATTTTTCATAGCTCCTTCACTCACGCTTTCCTTTTGTATAATGAATGGGCCAGCATCCTTCAGATAACTATATACAAAATGTTTTCTTTCTTTATAGATCATCAGAAACGGAAACGATGTTTTCTCCCCTTGCAAAAAAGCGAAAGTTACACCAAATGATCCAACCCACTCTTCTTTATCCACCCTCTCATCGAGCGAAGGTGTCGTAGGTGTGGAGTCCGAGTACGTATTTTTAACTCAAGCTTTCCCTCTGTATAATAAATACGTAGAGAGAAAATCGCTCTTGTGCAAAGATTACACCAATAGGAGACAACAGATATGGAAATAATCTGCTTATTATATATCATGTAATCGTGGAGAATTCAGAAGAAGCTGGTCTTGGTAGAGTAGTGCGTGAGCTTTCACGAGATGGTGATTATCGTATAAATATAAGTTTCAAAATTTTGCATGTATCCGGTGATACAATCCATTTACACATTCCATTCGTTCAACTACGTGAGTCAACACTATTCGGTTATATCATGAGACGATTTGAGACAGCATTCCAATCTGCAGACACAATCAATTTTACTATCTTTAATCTCATAGTTCATGTTTACAGGATTCCTGCAGGGCATGCTGTAATAACCTCCAATGTCAGATTTGATCGACATAATATATATATAGGGGTCATAAAAATTCTATAGGCTGCGTATTTGTTTCCTCAGTTGTCGCGAAAGAAATGAAGGAGAATGTTCGTGCACAATCTTTTTGCTTCCAACAATAATAAAAGTCTCAAAAGTTGACAAGAAAGTGTAATCTTGTATACGAAGGGTCTTTCAATGTAGATCAATTCTCCTTATTAAAACTAGAACAAAGATTGAGGATCCTCATATTTACGGCTACAGGCGATGAACGTAAATTTAAATTACTCCATCGACCAACTTATCCTGAAAAAACAGCCCCACTCTTATTCATTGGTATTGAAGGTGAAATTTACTCTCCAATTCGCCATATGTTAAAAAAAATAAACTTCCTTTTAATCACGGGATGTGTTTTTCTTGCTATACGTTCCATGAAAACGTAACAGTACATCTCAAAGATTTTGAATGGGTATTCCGTCAGTGTCTTGGCCATTGTCATGGAGAAAGTATTCGAGGGATTTTATGTAATGAGTGTAATCGCTCAATCTACAGCCAATCATGTTTTGATACGTACCAAAAAGCTTCATACTTGTTTGAAGATTAGCATGTGTCTTAGATGTAGTCATATAATCACGAAGGTGCAAACGGCATGAGACGACACAAGTATGAGAAGTTTTCTGCTCTAAATGTCATACACACTATAAATTGGATGGAGCAAAGCATACGTGCTGGATGAAGAAATCGAAGAATTCGATGGTTTTGAAATAGACTTCCGTATATTATGATATTGAAACCTATCATGAAGCTGAGTAATTTATAATTTTCCTTATATATTGGTTATGCAAATAATCTGTGAACTCTGTTTCGATAATGAGAATGAAACATATGACAAATGTAACAACTGTGCTTCACGAACAAAGATTTTTTCAAAGAGATGGTGAAAACTCTCCTTGTAAACCCTTTATAGATGAGCTACTACGAATTAGAAGATCCAAAGAAAAAGGAAAAACATATGTGATGGCACATAACAATGCCAAATTCGATGCCTACTTTATCTATGACGAAATGTTTCGACTCTTTAATCCTAATCTCTTTTCTTCGCATCCAATGAAGCGGGGAAGAAAGATTTTTAAGATAGAGCTCGTTTAGGACATAATTTTTAAGGACACACTCCTATTCATGCCTTCTTCGCTAAAAAAACTGCCCCAAACAATGGGATCCCTGAAATGGGAAAAGGTTATTTTCCTTATGATTATCTTTCAGCGGAAACTTTGAATTATACTGGACCGGTTCCTGTAAAAATGTATTTTAACTATGAAAAAATGAATAGCGAGGAAAAATTACACTTTAACAGTCATTTTTATTTGAATTTCCAGAAAGAAGTCTACAATATTCGTACAGAATGTATTAAGTATTACATTCAAGGATGTTTCTATACTTCGCCTCTGTTTTGAGAAGTTTAGGTTTTCGTTCATTAGAAGATTTAACATTGATCATATGCAGTCTTGCATCACAATATTCTCATTGTGTTACAAGGTTTATATAGATGTAATCTTACCCGAAAATTCTATCGCAGTCATCGACAGAAAGAAATCTAAAGTTTTATCTTATAAGGCTATATGTTGGCTTATGTTTGAAGAACATGTTAGCGGAATCCTGATTTTTCATACAAGAAACGGTGGTGAGCGAAGCCTCTCTGTTGGTGGAAGAGTATTTAATCTTGGCGGTTTTTTAACATTACGAGGAGGAACTGTGTTTCTCTTTCATCGATGTTATTGGTATGGGTGCCAGAAAGAAAACTGTGATCTAAAACAGGATGTTTCCAATAGTGGACGTGTGTCGTTGGATCGATATTATCAGACAGTAGAGAGTTATCGAACTTCTAGTAGTAAATACAAGGTTATTATTCTCTGGGAGTGCGAATTTGAAACCATGATGCAAACCATTCCAGGGTGACGTGAGACGGTTAATAGAATATCTGCCGATGTAATCAATGGTGTATTGGATCTGGGGAGTGAACTCTATGGTGGCAGATCTAACCCATTTATATTATACTATCCACCAACCGAAGGTGTAAAAATCCATTATGTCAATTTTTTCTTATTTTATCTGTACTGTATGAAAAAAAATACCTATCTCGTAGGATCACCTAGACGTGGCGTATCTGTGAGAGAAATTCCGTCTATTTAAGAATTCAGGGTGTGAATGAGGCATATTTCGGTATCGTGAAAGTTGGAGTTTTCTTTCCTAATCATCTGTATATTCCAGTTTCCCTCATTTCGTACATGGTAAACTTAATTTCACACTCTGCATCACATGCGCCCAGCAAAAATCACACGAATGCAATCACTGTGCAAAGCAAAGTATGATTTTCGGAGTGTACACAACTCCTCAACTGAAACTTGCACTGGAATAAATGTATAAGATGAAGAAAATCTACGTGTGTTGAGAGTTTAAAAAGAGAGATGGTTTGTTCGCAGAGTATATAAAAAGTTTCTAGAAGAAAAAATAGAAGCTTCTGGCTTTCCACGAGGAGTAATTGGTGAGAGTGAAAAAATAGAATAGGTTAAGAGGGTGAATGATTTTGAGGGACAAACATCCAAATAGATGTTTATCCCTAAAAAGGTAAGTATTTCTTCCTACGATTAGAATTATTTTTTCTAAGTTGATATAGTACTTTCAAGATGTGATTTAGAAATGTTAAGACATTGTAAAGCTAATATAGAGTCAATAATTTTTAAACTTAAAGTCGATAATACTACTAAAATAATAAATCAAAAATCATCTCATTGATCCTGACCGCATTTATTTCTTTTACAGTCTCTGGTTAAAATTCGCTCAGAAGATTCGCAGAATGCAAACGTTCATCTATGGCTCGGACCATGATGTAATCCACCTAATCAAAAACGTTGGATGTAGTTGGCAATGCGTACATTGCAAAAGTAGAGAAAACTGAACATGTAGAAGTTGACTCACTTGAATGCGAGTCCATGTGCGTGTGTACGTATCTGGATACGCTCCTAGGAGGCCGAGTTTGTATGCACTCAACCCTTCACCTATAGTGAACTAATGTATAAATTACTGTTACTATTTGCTGTCAAAAACACTGCTTAAATTTATAAAATTAATTTATTATTATTATCGATTTTTTTCTATAAAATATTTGCGTTACATAGGCTGCGGCAAAATTCTCTCTACAGTGTTTAGTGAGAATTACTTTTTGACGTGTTTTTACTGTTTCATGCATCACCCTGTAAAAATATCTCCTTATATCATATTAAGTAATTTAAAACTCAAACAGTTGGGGTTGGAGGGAGGGTAGCTGATCTTTTGCCTCTTAACTTCAATATACAATAAAATAACATAGAGATCTTTTTAACAGATATACTCGTATTTACCAAAATTACTATTCATTTTATTCAATTAAATTTCCGTCGAACTTAACCATGTCTTTTAAGTAGCGCTTGAACCTTTTGCAAGCTTTCTCAACGCTCCTTAATGTTTAACTAGGTGAAAACTGTAGTAATCTTGGACTTAAGCTCTACCTTAGTGCTGCACGGGGAATTAGTGGTCTCTCTCCCAAACACGTCCCACACAAGAGACTCGGGGTGATGTGGTCAAAGAAATTATCTGACAACCAAGAATGGGTTCTCGTTCTTGTGTGTGACAGGGAAAAGAGAAATGATCCTACAAGTATGGCTTTCAAACCGCCATCTCCTGAATCCGAGAAGATAAAAGGAAGCAAAACGTGGCATTTGTAGCTGCCAAGCCAAAACACCTTGATATTGATGGAAAAATTAGACCTCCTGAGTCTCATTACATATATGAGGAACGCAATAAGCTAGCGGATCTTCTGCGGGGTCCACCATCTATTCCTGGAGGAACTTCTTTTCGTCTGAGAGGAAGTAAAGCATGCCAGAAATGAAAGCATGGTTCAGTTTATTTACATGAGTCTTAGCGTGTTTCTTTCACTTATCCTTATTAATCTGAAACAGGAACAAGCCCTTTCCCTTTATGTACGGGTATGAGTAATAGTGGATTTCCTAATGCACTAACTTCCAGTTGAGACACTGACACTCCCCTATACCTGGATATAAACTTAATTGAATTACTAGTCTCATGTCCAGAATTGGCCTCGGGTGTAATGCAGTGTAGTAAGATCTGAATCAAATGAAACTTCTTTAATATTTGTGTATAATTTGGAATTGATGTAAAAAACTGTTCCTTATGCCCTTCTTTCCCTCGGCTTATATTTTTTTAAGGGGGACTGTTTAGGGAGAGTTGTACAGCATCTTGGCTCTGGCACACCAAGTAATCTCCTCTTGTGTTTACTACCCCCATGTTACTTCCTTATAATTATTTCTTCCATTTAAATAATTTGATTAAATCATATTTTAATAAATACTGATAATTATCTATTCGTAGTTTCCGACCTTTATACAAATAAACGACTAATTAAATATCTACCATCAAAACCACTATTTAATCTTGCACCTTTCGTTTGATTTTTAAACGTGGAAGTGTCATAGATGTATAAATATGTAATGTTTATTTAATGTTTAAACTTACCCCATCGCTCGCACCTTTATACTCTTTTGATTAATGGAATTTTGTATAACGGCCCATTTTCAAAAGCCTCTTTGGCAAAGTGCGAAATTCAATTAACTTTTTCTCTTATTTCATTTTTGACTGCTATGGGTAATTTAATTGGAATTGTTCAATTCATTTATATTTCTTTTCGTCTGTTTTTTTTCATAATTACAGTTTATTGTATTCATTTTGTTTTGTATGGTAATCATATCGAACTACTCCAAAATAAATGTTTGGTATAAATTCACCATTAAATTATTGTGTACGATATAAATTTCCGTAATATAATTGGAGTGGGCAGTATCCACGTCAACTCTAAAAGAAACAGAATTTTAAAGGCGCTGATTATTCCTTATTCCTGTTTGTACGAAACACAAAAGATGATCGAGGTAAAAGCAACGCTATTTTTATATTGATTAATTGAATATATTGATGAATAATTAATTGTCTTATCTCTTTTGATCAGAACTACGAAAACATTTCATTAATTCAATATAAGTATATACCAGCAACAATAAGTTTCTGGAAGTTAAATTTAACTGTTAATTACATGTACATTTATAAAGCGATAAATTTTGAACTACTCTTGGTTTAATACAATAAAATTCTCATAGAGTGTCTCAAAAAAAAAAATAGGAGAACTATGTTTTAAATTTACGATAAAACATTCTCGTTTACGAGTCCTGCAGGACTGAAGGAATCAAAACTTTCAAGAGAATTACGAAAAAATTATAAGAAATAAAATCATAAAAGGTTCTCATTATTTTAGTTTGTCTTCGCTTTTGTTGAAGTTTAAAGAGCAGAAAAGAGTTTAAAACCATATTTCCGATCTACTCAAGAACCTTGAGCGGATACTTAAAAAAGAGGAAGATGTTCATTATTTGGATGACTGTGGCAAGATTTCTGTTTTACAACGCGGAACACATTTTATTTTACTTTTGCCATAAAGTTTAATCAATTATCTCATTACTTATGACATTCATTTAGAGAATATTCCTTCCCTCATCAATTTAACTTACAGCATTACCTGTGATTTTTCCGGGATGCTGTCCTGATCTTATAAAACAAGATATGATATTCAATTTTATAGTTTTCCGCTATAATCCATCTCATGTGGATCAATGATGGATCTTTGGTGGTAGTGCGTAATATCTGATGATGAAATTAAAAAAAATTAACGTAGCTTTAAATCAAGGTTTATAAAGTAGGTTGACCCTAGCTACATTCATAAATAAAAGAGGCTAGGAGATATGCGATCCTTCTGTGCTCTATAATAATCAATGAATTAGTTAAATTGCCTCGAATTGGATGGGAATGTCACGACTTCTAGCCGGCTATGAGTTAAAATATTCCAGGTTTCTCATTTCACAAATTCTATCTTAGATCTATTTCTTGTATTTTTGCATCCTATCATATTGAAAAGAACTAGCAGCAAATTGACATAGAGATACCCGTGCAGTTTTGGGCATCCTTTTCCTGTTCTCAGGGATGCAGAGCATCAAAGGTTTAAACCAACCCAGCAACCACTCCAACTCTTTGTTTTCTTTTCCACCTTCTTCCTCTCTTTTATACTATACTACTTTAGGCCTCTAAAAACCTTGAGATTGAAAAATAGTTCAAGTAAGTATCATTTATTAAATCCATTTGCACATAATAAGCGAAAGTTCTCTCCTAATAATAATATCTCTAATAACTGGGTAAGAAGTGAAATAATCGTATAAGTATAATCCTGTGTGTTTAAATTGTTCGTCTACAAAGATCTTACTAACGCAATCAAAGTATCATCAACTCAATTATTCGCGTAAGATAAATCTTCCTATGTTGTTTTTTAGCTTATTTTCGCTGTCCTCTTGTGAGAATCAATTTTAATGCCTAGTATTCTTGGTGTATTCATGTCTTACATAGTTTCGCTAATTAATTTACGTAGGCAATATATGCTTGTATGTAGGCAAGTAAGAAAAGCCAAAAATTGGTTGTTGCGAGATAAATGTTCATGGGCAAAAGTGGGCACGTCTGTCGCCGTCGTTACCAAGAACGAAGGCATGCTATGAAAGTGACATCTCTCTGAAACTGCCATTCTTAATGCTCTTCGTCGGCAAAGCAATTAAACAGCTCGGATGGAGCAATCATCTCCATCACATGAGTGAGGAGAGAGCATAGAGATGCAGGGCTTTGAATCGTGTGACAAAAAAGAAAAATAGTTCTCCTTTGCTGTCTATTTATTGATGTATCTTTATAAAATATCAAATAAATTAGACCAGAATACTGTTTTTCCATTTAGCAGCGACATGTTATGCAAACTTGAAATCATATTATCGGTCAAAATTTATTTTGCTGCAGGATAATATATTAAAAACACGACCAAAATTCGTTATCGCAATTTGCAGAAGAAGAAACAGGAAAAATTGTCTAAAGTCATAGATTTAATACTCCATTTGCGCCCTTAATGTTGCGATTATCTGGATAAAAGGTATGAGAGCAAAACCACATATTAATTGCAAGATGGTAAGGGAGTGTTTCTTGATATTTGAAATGTAATTAAAAAAAAACTGTGTTGTTGGGGTTATTTTGCTGAATCAAAAATTTAATTGTATAGTCTCTAATCTATCTCCTTTCTTGTTTTGCATTTCTTGATTATTATTTTAATTATCATTATAAAATGTGTCAGTATTTAGGCCTATTAGGGAAGGTCCGATTCCATACAAAGATGAAAATATTTTCTAATCTGAATTCAAATTGGTACTTGTTTCACCTCAAATATAAACTAGGTGTAAGTGTTCTTAGTTTTCAATTAGAAAACAATATTTTAAACTAGTGCCCTAACCTTGGTTAATTACATTTTATGTCAGCCACCATAAACTTAATCCAAAATATGTTCAACGTCCATCAACATTTTCTTGTGGCTTGTTTTAATTCTAAAAAAATATGTCACTTTATCCAGTACTCCCTCTCCAGAATTAAGGTCTACTCGTATTTCTTTTAGAAATCGACAAATGTTTACACTATATCTGCTTTTTTTACCAGTTCGTGATCCAGTATTTTTCGACCATAATATCTAAAACTTTAGGTTTGCTACCACTAAATAACCCTGGAATCGTTCTTACTTAGAGGTTATAAAAGTATATTGCTTCTATTTTCTAAAACAAATGGATTTCGGTAAATATTTGTTATATGTCTTAATGATGTTATACTTTTTACTCAGAGGTTATAATAATATGGATATGGAAAGTAAATAGCTTCTTTATTTATGTATTTCCTTCAGGCATTTTGAGAAGATTATTATTAACATTCTTTCCTCTAATACGATAACAGATTATTAGTTATGACTTGTTCCGCCTATATAATATTTGAGCCTAAATTAAATATTTAGTTAATCTTATCATAATGGAAATATAATGTGATAAAAATTAATGCATCAATATTAACCTTAATGATAAACACAAATTGAATGAAGGAAAAGATACGTGAATTAGGGGTTATACTTAGTTATAAGTTTATTAAATTTAGGAAAATCTTTAAGTTTTTGTGGTAAAGCAAGCATTAATGTCGAAACATTTTGAAATGGTTTTCTTTCAAAACAGGATTTAGGAAATTTACCAGATATTTTCATTTTAATTAATAGGTTAATTGGACATATTAATCCAAAATAGTGGTTTGATAAAGAACCAGACAGAAAAGTATGGATAAACCTAAATCCCATACTCTAATTATTTATTGTTGAAAAATCAAATTTACTTTATAACTACGTAAGTATAACAACATATAGCATTTAACCTAACTGACCCTTTAAAATATAAGGCCAAATAGAAAACGACAGGTAAATTTGTATAGTCCAATATTCGGCCTATGGGGTGAAGTTTACAAGCGAAACCTTCCAAATAGAAATAATATCATAATTACTATAAAAAAATAACTTCCTATTGCTGAAGGTCATATATGAAAAAAATTCTGATTCCTATAATTTTATATATAATTCTGAGCGAAAAACAAAAAGAGGGATCCAACAAGTAGGCTATTTATTCACAATATTTCACTAATGCTTATATTTTGCACTGTTACCTATTTTTTATTTTAATTATTCTTTTAACACAGTTTAAATATGGTCAGCCTTAATAGATTATAATATTACCTAATGATGAAGCTTTCCGTAATTAAAGTTAGAGGCAAATTTTAACACGGGCATCTCCCCAAGGACGTTTGTATGGAGAATTCTGTGAGGAAAATAGTAAAGATTGAGTAATAGAATATGTGGAGAACATATTTAACCTCAAATCTGTCTCTGTTTTCAAAACTACCATGGTAGGCACCCCTCTGAGATGTCAGCCGTAGCATGGTTGGCAATTATAAATCTGACGCTCAAATGTTTGTTCTTGAGGATGCAGGCTTGGGTAAAGAATAAGTCATACCTGGAAAGAGAAAGTGTTAGATTTATAATTTGAAAAACGTAGCTAGAGGTATATGAATGCAAACAAGAAGTCATAAATAAGAGTTGAGTAAGTGATTAATAAAATATTAGTTAGGCGACTTGAAGTATATATATGTAATTATTTTCGAATCAAGATGGCAAATGAAAGTAAAGTTTCAAAGGAGAGACAGAAATTGTACATGTTTGTGATGATGGCGTTAAATGTCGAGGGAAACGGGGATTTATGGAACCTTCCTATGAGTATGCATGGTAATATAAATGAAAATATCGGCTTGGAATTTTTGAAGTGTATGCTCTATAATAATATTAACTAAAATAACTTGTAAAAAGGTTTTAATACAATGAATTCTGAAAAGGGGATTGCATAGGTAATAAAAAAAAAGTTGCTTCTCATCTTGTTGTTCGATGAATTTGGAGATTGTGCGTAATGTCTTTTAAATAGTGTAAGAGTGACTGAGAAAAACAAGGAAGTTTTGGCGTTTTCATGGCTTTAGAGGAAAGATGGAGAAAGGTGAATGCAATAAGTTGACATACATATATTTATTGACCTGTAGGAAATGTAGATTAAAAAAATTAACCAGAGCATTTGCGTATAATGGAAGCCTCCGTGAAACTTTTTGCTGAAGCTAGAATCCTAACTGGCTGAGAGGCAACGGTAGCCATTTACACCTTTGATTTTAAGGAAAAGTGATTAAATATAAGATTATTACATATAGTTTTATGATTTCATCATGCCTGTATACTTTCACATCAGTTAAATTAACAAACTTGACAATAAAATTAGTCAGAGGTAAAAGTATATTTAGTACTTGTTCATATATAATACGTAAGATTGACAAAGAATTTTAGAAATCTTGCTGAGGTTTTAGTTAACCAAGTAAAATATCATATATTCGCCATGAAATATATTAATGAGTCACAGAAGGAACCTCTTTAATTAGGTGTCGTGTCGTAGTGACTAGTCACTGAGAAGTATAATAGTCAATCTCCTTATGAAACCTTTTTTTCCACAAGGTAGTTTTTATTTTTCTTATGTTTACAAGGGTCTTTAAGAATTTTATATTATAGTTATGAGATAAAATTATGATATAGAAGCTATATATCATTGGGAACTAAGATAAAATTATATGAAGGATTGAATGTCTTTCCGTGCTCAATGAGAACATATGGTTTGATCTATATTAGGATTTCTTTACTGGCTTCATTTTACAGTTCTTTCATGCAAATGTTTGGCGGTGAGATTGTTGCCATAATTGACAATTGATGCCTCTCCTTGAAAAAAAAATCAACTCTCCCTGAGCAAGTGTTGAGCACCCAAAGAATAACTCTAAATCTCCTCTTGTGCCCTTATACAAATCTGGTTTGACCAGTCATTATGCGTTTTGCTTCTCACTGGAGAAAAGTTAGGCATGAGAGCCGAATGGTGTTCAGATACTTCACCATGAAATATATGGCCTCTCCCTGAACACACCTTGTTATATTAAAAAGATATGTACTCGAAAACAACAAATATTCTCCACTCCTTGAACACCCATTGATCCTACCTATTACATCAATTTACCCACTTCTATATCCCCCTGAACCCTTCCATTATGGAAATTTAGTCATGGTGTAACACAAGTTGACTTTCCCTTCATATACACAAACAGAATGGAAGAAGACAACTTTGTGGAATAGGTGCCGCCGTCCCAAAGACCCTGGCACCTTTTTGTGTAGAATGGATAGCGGAGGCCGTTATCGCCCTATTGGGTTTTTGCCATACATGAGAACTCTTTGAAACGTCTTATAAAATCCATAGAAACCTACCATATAAAGTCACCGTTTGCCCTAAGTAGTGTTGCCTCCCCAATGAACACCGTTTGTGAACTCTTTGAACATTCAGTTAGCAGTGGATGAACATATAATGAAACCTCTCACTTAATTGCCACTGACCTTTGGTAGCACAGTCCTTCGGCCATCACGACCTGTCCAGTTGTACCCTCAATAGCGGCAGTTACAACATTGCTCTAAAATTAAAAAAATAAAATACTGAACCAGCCTTGAAACTTCCCCTCCTCTTATTCTTTCACTCAATCCCCTCTACTTTGATCGATGATGAAATTAAAGATATAAATGCATATAGCTTTAGAAGGGTTTGTTTACTTGGGTTTTGTGCCTTTTGGGGTGATTTGGCATTATTCCTGTTTAGTTAATTAACCATGCAACGTTTTTAGTTGTTTTAACATTGTGCTAGCTTAGTCTTTTTAGTGTTAAAATTAAGCCTCTTAAAAGTTAAAAGTGGACTAAGATTTTGATTGACTGCTATAGTTTAATGCTGCGTTACTCGTGTTTTCTTGCTGTGTTACTATTGTTATTATGTCACGTAATGTACTGTATTTCGCGCCACTAACCTTTGTTACGTCACCACATTGGCCTATTTTATGTCAAGCCACCTGCCTATGTTTATGCAACACTATGGCCTTTTCAATTTTTTGCCAATGGCATATTTTTGTCGTGCCACTGGCCTCTGTTTGTTTCACGCCACTGATGTTTTTTAAGTCGGGCCACTGGCCTTTTTAGGTGTTCCAATCAAATCCGATAAAGATATATGTCCTTCTTTCCTTTTTGCTGCGTGCTTACAGAGCATGCGACTTAATCTTTTTTTAGGATAAACTTAACGATCTTACATATAATTTCATTGAACTAAAATACCTAATTTACTTCATAAGCAGATGCCATTCAATACCACGAAAAATCTTCCATGCCATCTCCACACCGAGAAGGGATGAATTTAAAGAATGTATTAGTTTTCCATAAGCTTCAGGTTGGCCCCTTCAAAATTGTATGCGAACGGAAAGAACAAACATTACTACATTTAAATGTTCTAATACCATACAAAGGTCATTTACTAGACTGCATTCAATCGATCAATACGCTAGCGTATACCGTATACGATGCCATAATTGCAGTTTGGCATATATAGGAGAGTCAGACCACTTTAATAAGAGGATTAAATAATATCAAGCTGATATAAGAAGAAGGGCACTTTCTTCAAGTCTCTTTACTCACATGCAAAATTACGACCATAGAATCGAATTCATAGAAAAGAATTGCATAATCTATCATCATTAACAAAGTAAATAGTTTCAACACATCCGAAGTGTAATACAAAATTAACAAAGATATTTAGAATAAAGTCACCAGTAGTATTTATAAACCACCGGAAGCAATTCTTCTCAGAGATTAGTAGCTTCCCCGGAATCCACCCAAATACTTATGTTTTTCCAGATTGTTTTCTGCGTTTCACTTTGCTTATTATTTTGTTTTACATATATATACTTAACTACTTGTTTGGCTTTTTTATAAATTAGTTGAAAATAGCATCAATTATAACTTAGCAAAACTAGTTGTGTGGTTATAAATAAATTTTTATTCAAATATTGTGGCTTACTATTATCTTCTCTCTCTCACAGACACACGCATATGTGTATATATATATATATATATATATATATATATATATATATATATATATATAATAAAATTTAAATCTCTCTGTCTGTGTGTATGTTAGTCCATTTATAGGAATAAAAATCCCTTTATATTCAGAAGACTACATTTCCCAATCCATGTAAGTTTTGCATCTGAATTAAAAAAAAAACGTAGGGTGAGATTCTACCCACTCAAAGCAGGCTAAGCATCCGAAGAGCACAAAGACAGATCGATGCAGGAAAATAAAGCACCTCTTGAGCAGTGATGAGTAAACTATCCTACCTTTAAGAAACCTTTCTCTAACTCGTCGATCAGGTTGGCAAGGATATGCATGACCACTAGGATTAATCGAGTAGTGTCCCCAGAAGGATTGTTTACCGTTCAGATCTCCGAGCAAAAGAAAGGATCTAGGCAACCGTGCTACGCTGCAGCGGAAGTCCTTAACGTCGAAGGAGACTGACGGTGGAATGTACGCGGAAATAACAGTATATCTCATATCCGGGTGGGCTGCAAAGCTACTGCCTGAATGGAGGAATCTAAAGCGAACAGAATAATGGAGACATCATGCCGGGTGTAAATCCCGCATCCCCCCACCCGGCCCTCATCTCTTAGTGGTGGTATCACAAAACCCTTATACTTCGGAAGGGTGGGCAAGGGTAACGCACTTCCAGCATGGTCTCCTGCAAAAAGATAGCTAACGAGAAACGGAAGGAAACGAGCCTCCGCAGCTTCTCCCAGTTGGCCTGGTGTTCGTGGCAATTTCGTTAAAGGAATATGCGCTCCAGTCCTAGCTCGAAGGAAATGCTGGGGCCGTCCGCTTCCAGGAAGTAGAACTCCGCGTGCTGTTGGCTGGGCAATGCGTTGAATGCGCCTGCGCATTCGAGGACTTATCATGTGAGGTTGGGCTGGCCATACGAGTCTTTTCCTCCCTCCGCTTCGAAGCCTTCTGCGAGCGGGATGGCTTCGGAGGCGAGTGAGGACTCTTTTTGTGGATCCACCATCTCCAAGCCATACAGCCTACTAGGGAGTGTCGTCGAAGTAGCCAAAGCTCATTTAACGTTATCTTCCTTTCGGAGTGTTGCCTCCTGTGAATTTAACCCCTCAGGGAAGGCACGCGGACATTTCGCCTTGCGCGAAACTGTCACGCTGAGAAAGGGACCTGAGCCCTGGTATTAGCCGGGGCGGCCTATGAACCTTTTGGGCCGCCAGATCTACCACAGGAGAGCCCTGGGTGGGGAGAGCTCGCAAAAGGGTTCCACACGATTTGGACTTATCGTGTGCAGTTTTGGAGTAACTTACTCAGACTTCGGATAACCCATATTTTGTACGTCTACAGGAGCGATTAGTATGGCCGAAGCGGTGAACGTAATAGCACCTCCGCCGCAGTGGCACGAAGGTGTTTACGTGATAGCAAAACCAACCAACAAAGACCGACTCAGGGAGCATTTCACAGTCAAACGTGACGAAGTGTAAGAGTGAGTCTCGAGGCCCCTCCCTGTTCTGTCATCTATGGTGTAGTCTACGAGTTTCCTCGCATAAAATACTCCTTTGACAAACTTCATGGTAGAGTGCTGCGTCACACTTACAGGCGTGCTATCAAGTGTCCGATGGGCACTAATCATGGCCTCCTCAGAGGGAGAGGACGCATTCGCCAAAAGGCTCCCGTCCGAGAAACGGGTCACCATCGGCTCTTTACCAATCACACTTACTAGAGCTCTATTCAGTTGGATCATGTTGCCCTACCCAACATGCTGCTATTAGTGAGCGAATAAAAAGGAAAAAAGGAAGCGTTTGTAGCCAGCAGACTCGAAAACCCCAGGTAACCTGCGCAGTGCCGATCTTGGTTTGATCGCATACCGAAACTGCAGCGGCACCGTCAATCCTCATGGCCCACGCGTAAGAAGAGGAGCCCCGAGTCTATTTTGTCACAGGCGCACCAGCTGGGGGAGGATATCCCTCCTTTCCTTGTTATTCGTCGTACGTCCGCGCCCTCTGAGTAGGAGTTCTCACAGAAGGAGCGGACTTGGGTTCGAAGCTTAGCACCGAGTGCGTGTTTGACCCCATGGTAGATCCTAACATCTGTGGCTGGGTTGCCTATGGACCATATCTATCTCAGGGGGGGGGCCTCAATGTGACAATTTCCCCCCCCCTACCTAAGACATCACATGTCTCATTCGATTTGCCTTTGGTCATTTCGTCTTTGTCCGGCAAAACGACCTTCGGCGCGGAATAGAAAAAGAAGATATACTCATCTCTTGCATGCTGGTCGCGCAAGTACGCATGAAATTAGGAGGCAGGGGGCACTGGGCCCTGCCGTCCATTGCTCACTCAAGAGGGCCGGCCCTATTGAGTCGCTCTGACCGAGATTGTTCAATTATGGGCAGCCTGCCTTTCTTGGTAGGCCCCTTAGAAAGTGAAGCGGGGATTGCCACTGGAGACAGGGATGCGCCTAACGGCGGCTACAGAAAACGGGATGAATCCCCTACATCTTTAGTCAAAGGAGAGGAGTAAGCATCCTCTCGGGTTGAAGAGTTTTCCAAGCTTTCCTGCAAAAGCACAGGGAGGAGTGGGGGCTCCGTTGCTTGTGAAGGGGAAAGGAAGAGAAATTTGTTTTTTTATATTCTCATCAGTGGATATTGTGACCCTATTAGTGATACGGAAAGAAATGTAATTTACCCCACGCAGTAGCTTAGTAGCCCGCTCTGCTAGGGGCGAATACGGGGCCGGCACATCATCTGCCACCATTTAAGGCCACTCCTCCCGCCGTGTGGCCTGGCGTAAAATAGATATATAGTAAAAGAAGAATGGAGGGGTATGGGAGGAAGGTGTGCATGGTGATGAAACAATTTTAAAAAAACACCCCAGACCGGGGCTTAGGTGTGAGGGAACATTGTTCCTTCCCCCTCCAGCCCCGATCCGGGATAGTTGGTTGAAAGGAAGCTGGTCGGATTTTACCTTGTGGTATTAAAGGTCGACCAATGGAAGTTGTGGGAGAGGTTGTAGGGAAAGTGAGGAAGTAGGGTAGAAAACACATGCTGTCAGAAAGAAGGACAAGAGGCTCAGCTGGGGTCAGACGGTGCACTGAGTCCCGCTGGCATGCGGCATACGCCAAAATTTAGGTCATCTTCGGAAAACTTCTAGAACTACAAAGCAGTTTCATCGATATATGCGCTGAAGTAAAATACATTGACAAGCTCTTATCTAAAGAGGTAGTGAGTCTGGTGAAATCCATTTGCTTTGAACTGAAGGCCCTCACTCCAAGTGGCAGGGAACCGCAGTGTGTTCTGCCGCATGGTGGAGAGCAGGGTGAGAAAACAAATAGACGTAGAAATAATAACATAAATAGTGAAAAAAACATAGGGGCAATAGTTCGGAAGTAATAAACTTCCGTGACCACATCTATGTTTTCAAGGTCACCATCATTGCGACAGAAATGGAATGAAAACCACCACCTAAACGGTTTACTGATCTTCAGCGTAAGGATATCCTGTGAGAACATAGAGCAAGAGAAGTTCCACAGCATACAAATATCCTTTTTATGCTACAAACTCGAACGATACACATCATTAAATTTTCTCAAAAAGAAGAAACTCTGGTGCAGCGAATGAGCCACCCAGGGCACAGATTTGATAAGTGTATAAACACGCGAAAATGTTTCAAATGCAAGGGCGTTCATAAGTCCATGGCCCTGAAATGTCCAAGAAGAAAGTGTATCATAAAAAGGAAAGAACATGAGATCGAGAAGACGAAGCAAAGCACGTACGCAATCACCGTGAAAAAAGTCAGTAGAAGCAACCAACGAGGGCATCTCCGTCAGAAAAAGAAAAACCAGCGAACTGAAGGCACGCATCCTTATTTTTATTACGCATGCGAATATAGCAAACTTTTTTAAACCTTCAACATTAGTTTTGCCCCCCCACCCCCCACCCCCACCCCTAGAGTGCTCCAAAGAATTAGAGGATTCAGTGGTCCAGAATATCAAGCAGTAAAAAGATAGATTCGAAACGATAGATCACGTTTTAAGCACCCTATTCGGAAGAATCCGAGGCTGAAAAGGAAGAAAAAACGAAGACATTACCTCTTCAGAGACCAACAAGGGCACATGCACTCGTACAGGGAAGACTATGAGAAAATCCTAGAGTCCTAGTCCAACCATTCAAAAGGAAAAAAGTCTCGAAACTCAAAAGAAATCCACAAGGCGAATTATAAGAAAAACAAATGAAAACGCCAGTTGATAACAGAAAATCATGCATGGAAGCGCACTGTGAATTTTAGAAATTGACACAAATGGCTAGTGGACGAAAAGGACTACGCAAATATATTCAGAGAAGTTGATGCAGATGGCATCTTGATTTCGGAATACGGGATCGACACGCGCAGTAAAAAACGGGAAAATTTGGTATTAAGACGTATTGATCACGAGTTATTCGCAAAAGTGACTCGACAGGGCTGATATTGCGATTTAAAAGGAATGAAATACAATCAAATCAAAAATCTTGAAGAATTCTATCTTGTGATTGAAGTCGAAAATGACATAGGAAAAATAGACATAGCCACCGGATATCAGCCGCTAAGGAGAGACTTTCAGCATCTACACTCCCTCACTGGCCGATTTGGGAGAAGGATCACTACAATCCTAATGGTGGTCCTGAATGCCAGGTGTCAGGTTCCGGTTATAGAACTTTCAATGTGATTTGTATGAGACTCACTTATTTACATGACAAAAATTTAGACAGCGTATTATCCATAACTTCTGTTTCTATTCTAAAGGAGGCGACGCGACGAAGCCAGGTGTGTCTTGACACTCGTCAGCTGCGGATTATACGGCACATTTTATTTCGTGATGCATCAATAAGAAGATCTCCATTGCACTTTTAATAGATTCTTTCTTCTAGCCGATTCCGCCCTCTCTTGTGCTTCAAGAACACAAAAGAAGAGACTACAGGTCGTGGAGGACAAATGCGTGTACCTAATCATGAGTACACGCAGGCGAGAACAAGGACGCCAAGAAGAGCTGCACAGGGAGGTGGATATAATTTCCACTAACTTTGTTATTGAAGAAGGGGCTTGGAATAAGGCAGGTTATAGTTAATCAAGAAAAAGATGAGGAGATCATCAAAATGCTTAACTTGAACAAAAGAGACAGAAGCCATGTAAGATTTCTAATTGGCGCTAACCTTTTGGCTAACGGAGAAGAAGTGCTTTTCATCCAATGAAGAAAAATCTGAAAAACACCGGTTAGAAATAATAATTAAACTATTACCTATTAACCAAAGTATCACAAACTAGAATACTTACCAGAATATGAAAATACATCTACCAAATTCGACTCAAAATGACACCGCTAGTGACCAAATAAGAAAGTAAATAGAAAAGACAAAAACCACAAAAGCAGCATACAGTACTCAATACTTAAATACTATGTATTAAAAAAAGTAACAAAGTAATTATATCATAAAACATCAACCAATGCTCACTACATAAACAAAAAACATTAAAGTTGTAAGATATAATGCTTGAGCTCTAGAAAATGAGTACCCAAATTTTTGTATTTCGGTTTTCTATAAATTGATTTGTTAAAACCTGACCGAACCCAGTCGACTACCGTTATAATTCAAGAATTTATGTTTGATTGTAGCTGTTTTGTGGCCCCGTTCCGGATATACTAAAATAATTTCAATCCTTTTCCATTTTAAAGACATTCGTGCTTTAGTAGTATCTTCTGTCCTCCCATTAAATTCTATAACCTTGGTTTTTGCTAACCACTCTTTCTGTGCACTCTTCTTGAATGTAATGTTATCCCCCACTGTTCGTATTTTGGTGTGTGCACTTATTTAATTGTTTGCTTGCTTGCAGTGTTTGTCGGCTTTTTAGTCCTCTCATAGTTTCTCCTTAGTGTTTGGTATTATTATTTCAGCTAGTCCCCCAGCCGGTCCTTGTGTTTCGGTTAATAACAAGTGCCTTTTACTTGTGTATTTTATGTGTGTCATTCCTTTTGTGCGTGTTTCGCCCCACACTAAACTACACATGAGTAATATTTTAACTTTTTATTTACTTTTATTTTGCATTTCTTATATAAAGTTATTTTTCAGGGATGCAAACAGACATGCTTAACCTAAGTACACAACTTTACAAATCAGAATTTAATCAGTCAACTGATATGAAACAACATTTTGGAGCAAAGGCTGAATGAATCTTCTGCTTATCAAAAGATGATGAGCGTTGAATTGCGCATCGGAAGAATTGATGTATGCAATTTCCTTTAGAATGTCTGATTCTATTAAGCGTCTATGTATATAGTAGTGTGGATTGTAAATTATGTTGGCATGATCAATGCCAAATGAGTAGTCTTTTACCTTCACAATAATAATGATTTTTGCGCCAAAACTTTCTGAAAATTTGTAATTCCTCTTCCCTTCTAACACGGTTTTCATGATTGTTATTTTCCTTACAATGCAAACTGGAATGGTTAGTAAGAAATCAAAGCCTACATCCTATAAGCTCCCTACGAGAAGCATTGTGACTTGTATTGGTTACCGTTCAGACAAGCACATCGTTACGCTTTACTTTACCTTCATTTAATGAAGAATTTTTTTTTAATACTCTTCACTCTCAGAATCATTAATAATCTGTGTAGTTTTTTTGATTTAGTTAGGCCTATTAGTTTTATATCTGATGAGCATCTTCAAGCAGACGACCTACCCGGAGATAGCAAATACCAGTTCTAAAGAAATGTTCGATAAAAAATATGAGAAATTTACTTCTAAAATGATTGCAAAAAACAATATTGCAGATATATAAGGATCTATATAGTCCATTACAAGTTTATAGAATTTCATTTCTTTATTATTCAATATAATAATAAATTTTATAGCTTGTTCCTGGGGATAGTTCTAAGAGTGCGTTACATACATAGTTGCTAGGCCAAGAAATATTCAAACATGGCTACAAAAATATACTTTAATAGGACTAAAGATTAGATATACATCTAGGGCAAGTTAAATGGCAATGTAATTAAATATTGACGGTTCATTGCTAAGATGATTAACACTATCAATTAAGTTTGAACCGAAAGATAATTAAATAAGTAATGATTTTACAATGATGCAATTTCTAGAGCAAATGGGATCCTTGAGGTTAGATGCGGTCAATGTGGGAGGAGCGTGACGAAGCGGGGGTTAAATCCCTTTTACCTTGATGTGCGGCGAGTAGGACCAGGTAGGTAAGTTCGACCTTGAACTTGTGGGGGTCTCACGGGAAGCTCAATTCAACTTAGGGTAAATAAAGTTGGGGGGAGTGGCTCTTATCCTTAAGGAGCAAACGGAGGATGCTTGGGGATGGCTTTTCCTATCCTTAAAATCCGAAACGTGGTGAGAAGGGTTGAAGCATGCCTTACTATTTCCACGAAGAACACTGAATGATGACTAGCTCTTCCTTGGCTGTTCGAAAATCACTGAATTCTTCTCTGCGCGAGAATGTAGTAGATTTCCTCTCAACTAACGAAGACGTTACACCTAATGTACTGGACGGCGGCTTCAGAAACAATTTGCATGTGAATTCTGAACTGTCGAATATATATCCCAAGATTATATAGACGGGGAGAGAGATTCATCGCCAACAGACTTTCTTAATTGTTAGACGATGATAGACCATCGTCTGGCAGTTAAAGAATTGAAAAACACTCTTTTCTCCTTATTCATTGTTTATTCCATTCTCTATCTTCTTCCATTATACCTTATTTCTATCATAATATCTATTAAATCTTTTTAACCATTGATATTAATTAACTATTAATTATATTTTTCTCCTTTGGATTGAAAATCTTTGTCTCAAAAACTTTCACCTCACTCTCCTTCATTACCTTGATTTTTCCATTTTGGGGGCTTTAATTAGACTTGACTTCTTTGCTTTTGTAATGGTCGAAACGAGATGTGAGATATAATAGCGTGGAAATTTGCTGTCAGCAACCTTTTGTTCAATAGTGAAACTCTTGAACGAAAATAATAGTCTGCACTTCGATCACTGAATTTTTAATAAATTTAAATAAATAGTTTTATAACAATAATTCAAATAAAACTATTAAATATTAAATACTGAATTTTCAAATAATTTAAATTGTAAATAAAATCCTTTTTGCACTAATGAATTAAAAATGTCTGGATGAAAGAAGAGTATTAAAATGTAGGTCATAGCGTGTAAAAGTTGATTAAATCATCATGATCTTTTTTTTAGGAGCCCGTCTGGCGACTGCCTACTTAGGCTGAAGTCGCCGTAATCACGACAGTCTAGGACTAAGCTATTTTAAAACAATATGGAAATTAAAAAAACAAAACAACAACAACAATATTATAAAAGGAAAAGGGCCACATGCAGGAAACAAGCTCCGGCGTCGTGGGGAGGTCCGCCGCCCCCGGCGCAAGGAACGTTCGACTGATGAAGGAAAGGAGGTTCCAATAAATTGATTGGGTTATTCGTCTGTCGATCCAATGGCTGAATATAGGGGCCTCGGTCGCCTAATTGGTTTATGCAAAGATTATAGCATGGTAGTAGTAATGAAAAGTACCACACTATTCTTTGCGATTGGTGAAACACTTTAAGAAAACGTCTCGCTTTTCTGAGGTTAAAATTAAATTGAGGCAAAACTCGTCATATAATATCTGAAAGTATAAAAGCTAAATAATATTTATAAAATAGTCACCTATTCATTAAAAAGGGTGGAACAAAAAATGACAAAGTTTCGTGGTCATTTTAAATGACTAAAATAAAATCCCGTCTTTGGATCTTTAAAAGGAGGAATGAAGATTACGCTAAAATTATACGAGTAACTCTTCTTATTCCGGGTGGAGGAGGTAATTGATGGAAAAGATGGCTTCACATGATAGTGTTTGATTAACTCATTGGTCACTTGCCCACAAACATAATACTTTTTTAAAATTGTGTAGTGTAGATAATGAGGTGATATACCATTGTGATATGACAGTTGCTCGGACAGAGTGTATTGCAGTCGAGTGCCTAAGAAAATAAGTGGAGAGGTAGTTTGTTTCTTTATAAACTGAATGTGCTAAGTGGTTAGAATTAATATTAGAAATTTCTCTAAATATCTCAAAGATTTTGAATTAATGAAATTTTTATTGAGAAATTAAGTAAAATATCCTTTTTTATATTGTCATTAATTAATATTTTGGCAGATTTCCACTCTTTAACAAAGAAAGAAAAAACCTCTTGCACCTTCTTAGCTTTCGTTCTCCATTTCATTCTGTCTCAATTATTGAATTTAAGCTAGTCATATAGTTTAATTTACCTACGAAATAAAGAAAGGGAAGAGCAACGAAAGAAAGAAGGATTGTATTGAAACTTGTAGAGAGATGGGAGCAAGGAAATTCCCATTAAATTAATTATTATAAAACTCAAAATCAATTAAACAGATTATAGTTTCGCCAGCATTAATTGTTTTAAAACTCTACCAAGCATGAAACTGCTTCAAGAAGAAGTAAAGTCAAAGCCTATAATAGGGTTATGAATTTAAAGCAACTATCGTTGCGTCAAAAGGAAACATTTAGATGAATAACAAGAATCCATACTAAGCTGAATTTTCCCAATGGCCTAACTTACTCTCGTCTTCGTCCAGATATACCATTTTACATATTACGGATAGAAAAAACCTGATGGAAAAATAATAAATCATTATTTTCTCAGCTACAATCAATATTATTGTTTGTCTTATGTGGCTGAATCACTTTATTATTATACTCACAAAGGAAATATTGCCAGAAAAAATATATATTTTGATTCGAATCTAATTCGGTATGTTGGTAAACAATTGTATTCTGGACGCTCTTCCTTAAACCGTTGCCGTAATGTATCTACTTCCAACGCGCCGCTGAATTAACTTGGTCGCTGTCCCAAAGTGTTCCTGAGGCAAATTCCGCCCCGCAGATTCTGTGACTAGAAGAATACGATCTGTTGCTCAACGTAACTTGAGAAAGAAAAAAAGGAACATCCAAATAGTTACTGAAAGTTACTATTTGTTAGTGTGACATCCAGTTAGGAGTGAACTAACCGGAACTGAAGTCAGCAGCCCCGAACCCGTCGTCTTATCCCCCCTCTCCCCAAGAACTTGTGTTAACGCAACCCGAATCCACCCTTCTGGACCTGCGTAGTCATCTCTCCAATCCATGACAATTAATGGTAATCTGTAAACCCAGTGTCCCTCTATTATTAAATTACTTATTTAATTAACAGTGATTGATACTCCCATTGAGTAATTATAAATCTAGACGCTTAACGTCAGTATTATCCTCCCCTCCTTGTTCAAAGAGATTCAAGTGCGTCATTCCCTGATATTATTATTTTTAATTGCTGTCAACCCGGACTAATTCGTGTTTAATAGTTAATCCTTATTTACCTAAATGCCCGTTTAACTATTGCTAATTATTATTTTTGCGTAAAGTAAAGTTTATTTTTGTATGTGTGTTTATTTGTGGCTCCTCTTTTTTTAGGTACCCTTGGCAAGACTTTAATTACGAATCCCTTCGGTTAATTTATTTAACCTGTATTATGCACTCTTAGAATTTAACAAACACACACCTCCCCCCAGTACCAAGTGGTACTTTTATAGTGAGAATCCTGGCTAAGGTGCAACCCGCCTCTAACCTGCTTTCGCACGTTCAGTAGGAATTAAAGCCTATATATATATATATATATATATATATATATATATATATATATATATATATATATATATATATATATGATCGTAGATTAAGTCATAGGGTCAATACCATCGACTTAAACAAAAGCGGTGTGTCCAGATCAAGGACTAGAATAATTATTGGATCAGACTGTGAGCAATTCTATGACATATATAAAAGTGGTGTCAGCTTTAAGGGATTAAATTTTTGAAAAAACGAACTCATATAGCCTAAAACTTGCCAAAGTCCATGGAAGCCTAAATAAACCAACGTAAATTTAAATAATTATAGTCTATTCCCTGAAGGCATATAAATAATAACCATTAATAATCCTTTCCAGATAGCAAAAGCAAAGCTAGGAAAATATTCGTTATTTTGGGGGTTAGTTATTAGATTGTATCGGTTAGGAACAATCGCGGCTTCTAATTCTCTTACCAGGTGCGTAAGTTCTTTCCTGAGTCACCAGTTGCTTCAGCAAGAGCAGCATAGGCTTCACAATCGTTCAAAGTTTTCGTCAAGTAAGGACAAGCTCTCGGTCTCACTAGACAGGAAGTAAAGGAATTCTTCCAAAGCGAACAGCGAGAGGAAAGAGCACGTGAAATGGAAGTAAGAAAAGAAGAATTGGAAGAAAGGAGAAAAAAGAAGTGTTAGAAATGGAAGTAAGAATAGAAGCGTTAGAATTGGAAGAAAGGAGAAGAAAAGAAGTGTTAGAAATGGAAGAAAGGAGAATAAAAGAAGCGTTAGAATTGGAAGAAAGGAGAAGAAAAGAAGTGTTAGAAATGAAAGTAAGAAAAGAAGAATTTGAAAAAAGAGAAAGGATTTAAAAACATGAAAGGGAATTAAGCAGAGACCAAGTTGAAGTCAGTTCTGTTGGATCCCGTGACCATCAACCCCAGGCCCCCGCTATGAAACTTCCCCGATATAAAGACGAAGAAGATTTGTGCTCATACTCAACACATTTTGAAAAGATCTTCGAGGTAAACGGATGGGCCATAGAATCCGAAGGAGTGAGTAGATTGCTCCCATTGCTCAGTCCGCGCTTAAGAGAAATTTTCATCTCGTTACCACACCAAGCTACAATAGACTATAGCACCTTGAAGGCCGAATATCTATCCGCCTTCAACTTGAACCCTCAGTTCTACCGCGCTTAGTTTAGATCGGCAGAAATCCAGCCCAGTCAAACTTACCGACATTTTGGATATATCCTGAAGCGAAACCTCCAGTTCTGGCTATAATCGTCCAAAGTCGAATCGGAGTATGAGGCCCTGAGTGACTTTATGTTGAAAGACCAGCTATTGTTTATCCTCCCCCAGGAGATCCGAGCATTCGTGCAAGACCGCCGAGCGTCTTCCTTTGAAGAATGCCTTGAGGAAGCTGATCCCATGCGACAAATCATCGCCTATACCCACAGGATACCCGGAAGAATAGTTCCCCGTCCCTGAAAAATAAATTTAGTCAATGGAACTCCCAACAAAGGAAACCCCCTCCATTGATAAAGACCACAGCCCCGTTCAGGCCAAAGAATAAACCTTTTGTAGCCCACGAAGACAGAAAACCTCCAGTCTTCAATACCCCCTATAATAACCAGCACCAGAATAAGCAGGTTATATGCTACTCCTGCGGTTCCCCAGGCCATTATGAGTCCCAATGTGTACAAAATTTTAGCCTACGTCCCACCTAGAACCAGCAAGTTCACCAAGTAACCGCTACCCTTCGCCCGAAACAGCCGGCCGCGCTTACGTCATCCCACTCGTCTCCATCCCCACAGGAATTTTAAGTGAACTTCCTGTTCAACAAGAGTTCCCCCGGAGGACTAAATTTCGAAACCGGCTTTATCAATGGCTGTAAAGTGTCTACCCTCGTGAGAGACACAGGGTGCACATGCATTGTGATGTCAGACAAGTTGCTTCCTCCTGTCAACCCCCAACATAAGAAATACGCAATCGTACACGACTTCTTGGGTCGAGAAAATAGATTCCCAGTAAACCGCTGCCATGTACAGTGTAAATATTTCACTGGTTCGGCCGACGTAGTGGCAGCCCCCATCAAATTTTGCTGGGTACTCATTGGCCAGAGCGCACTACTGTCCCCGAGTGAAGTGACTCAAGCTGTCGTCACTCGAGCGCAAGCTAGCCGCGAGGCCCCTCCCCCAACGCGCCTTTTCAACCCAGAGGCTTATTTAGAGGTCCAAACGAGTAATGCACAATTTCTCAGAGCTCAGCAGAGCTGCCCTTTACTTCAATTCCTTTGGGAAAAGGCCCGAAAAAACGAAGAGGTGATCGTTCGAGGGAACCGACCCATAAGTTACCTCATTAAAGACTCCCTTCTGATTCCCACCTCGCGAGATGAGTCGGACCCACCTTTCAAGGTCATGTGTATTCCGCGCACACATGTAGCCTAAATCCTGTGAGTAGCACATGAAAGTCCCATGGCCGGTCATTTCGGTCATAACAAGACTTCTCAGCGAGTATTTAAGTACTTTTTTTGGCCCAGTGCCGCCAAAGATATTGCAGAATTCTGTAAAACGTGCGATTTGTGCCAGAAAACCACTGCAAAGGGTCGAATAGCCCCAGCTCCCCTGCAAAGAACCCCAGTCATTTCAGAGCCCTTCTCGAGAGACACCATCGACCTCATCGGAACAATTCACCCCCCTTCCGCCGAAGGTCATACGCATGTACTAACATTGATAGACTGCGCTACCCGATTCCAAGACGCTGTCTCTCTAAAAAGGATCGATAGTATCTCTTGCTCTAAAGCCCTTATTTCCATTTTTTCTAGAGTAGGATTGCCTAAAGAAATCTTGTCAGATAAAGGCCGCCAGTTTACCTCTGAGCTCATGGAACACGTGAACACCCTGCTCCAAATCAAACTTATTTTTACCACGCCCTTCCATCCGAGCGCGAACGGCATGTGAGAAAAGTCCAATGCGACCTTTTAAAATCGTCCTCAAGAATCTTTGCATGGAACAACCCAAAGAATGGCACCGATATTTGCCAGTTGCGTTATTCGCATGCCGCAAAATTCCCCATAGGAACATCGGATTTTCCCCTATTTGAGCTCCTATACAGGAGAAACGTGCTTGGGACCCTCAGTATTTTGAAGGAGTTATGGACAAATTCCCGTATGTGTCCAGAATTAAGGAACACTCATTCCTTCGTCATCAAACTAAGGGAAAGATTAAAAAGGTTTTCCGACATAGCAGTCAGAAATTCAGAAATTAATATGGAAAAGTATCGGACATACTTTGATCTAAATTTCAAACACAGAGAACTGAAGCCCGGAGTTGAAGTTCTACTCTTACTCCCTTCGGACTCCCATAAACTTCCGCTCGAATGGAAAGGCCCCTACCCCGTTCAGAAAACATACGGATCGGTCGATTACGTTATACAGACACCTGCAGGTGATAAGTTATATCACATAAACATGCTAAAAAAGTATCATAGACGGGCCTGTATAAACAATATAGTCGCCTCGATGAAGAAAGGGTAATTGACGACGTCCACCCAAACAACCCCCTAAGTATTGTTAATTCGATTTGCGTAGTGTCAAGCGAAGATTGTTCCCTCCCCGTCCTTCCGTCTAGGCTGTCCCCCATAAAAGAACCTTTCCCCGAGTCTGATGTAAACTCCGACCTCACCGCTGCCCAAAGGAACCAAATGATGGCGCTTTTAAAAGAATTTAGTGACGTCATTTCTGAGTCACCAGGATGCTCGAAACAGTTCGAACATGATATCACCCTCACTACGCTCGAACCTGTGCAATGTAAGCACTATCCCGTAACGGTGCACCTAAGAGACGCTTTCAATGAGGAAGTCGACAATCTTTTGCAATTAGGGATTATCGAGCCATCTACGTCCGACTACTGAGTCATAGGGTCAATACCATCGACTTAAACAAAAGCGTTGTGTCCAGATCAAGGACTAGAATATTTTTTGGACCAGACTGTGAGCAATTCTACGACAATAGGGCAATTGTGAAGTGTTACGTGTTACTTACCTTTGGCTGCTAAGGTTTCTTTTGTGTGCAAAAAGTTTTAAATTCATGTTTCCTTTTTGCCAATTTAAATGCGTATAATATATATATATATATATATATATATATATATATATATATATATATATATGCTTGAGTGTTTGGGAAGTGTCGTGCGAAAGGTATTTTTTCCTTTATATTGTGTTTGCGTTTTATTCTGTTGCATTTTCTTATACAGTTTTTATCGGGTATTGCAACGATATTTACTTAATGTTCAAATAAAATTCATACCACAGCCAGACACACACCAATGGCCTAGCATAGTGAGGTTAGAATATTTACATAAGCCTTTCTGTGGGTAGACTTCCAAGGCAACACTTACGTCATAGATCTTTGTCTTATCAGCAAGGAGTTACAACGTTGTTTAGCATATTTAAATCTTGATATAGGAGAATTATCTCCTTTTACTCTTCGTATTTAGTATTTTTTTATATACCTTTTGCGGATATCAGCTCATAATCATTACGAAGCTTTACTCCGTTTTTGCTTTATTTGCAGGATGAGGATGACAAAATGTTCGTCTTGTGGTAGCTTTCCAGATAAAAAAAAACGTTCCTGATATCCGGCTGCTGACGTTGCAGAAAAAGTTATCGAGAGTAACAGGTATATACATAGTCCATCTTGGCGCTAATAATATTTTTTTTACTAGGTTGGAAGAACTGCTGGTGTATCATAGGTCGCCAAAGAGAAAACATTACGACAGAATCTGTAAGATTATCCTTTCAGCTGGTCAAACATTCTTGGCTTCATATAAAAAATAACTCTTTAATTGTTCTTTTCTAAGAATATGCAGAACCTTTTGTCAAATTCTGAGATCATTTATACTAACAATACAAATTCATTTTGCCAGATCAAGTCCATCTCAATTAAAATGGACCTAAGATGTCGGGCAGGGTCTTAGAAATCTCTTTACCTTATTTCAACTAGCAAAGTGCTGGCCCCAAAAGCTAATTTAGCTTCTTTTAAAACAGTTTAAGTGCAGCAACTAGAAACAGTATTAAGAAACTAAATCGGCTAACATGATCTCGATAAAATAAGTCATTTGTCTTTTAACGCACGTACTATTTTTTAGAAATAAATTCGAGTTTTGAGGCAAATAAAACTTTGCGTCTTTTTGCAATAACGGAGGCTTGCGTGAAACCATACCATAAAGTCTTTATAGAAGAAATTAATTTGAATGGTTATACAATTTTTAATGGAGATAGACATAGTATTAGAGCGGTGGGGTCTTCTTACGTGTTAGAGACAATTAAGATTCAATAATTTCCGATACCGTTTTATATTATTATTATTATATTAGGTGTTTTACCACCGTATAAACTATAGGGTGATCAGATGTTTTTAGTAAATCGGCCTAAAAATAAAATTTAAGTCATATTTAAAATCATAAATTTCTATCATAAGCATAAATATCTAACTAAATAACAATATAATAGTAATTTGGATAGAAGCAACACATTATACAGTAACGCATCATCGGCAATAAAAATCGTAACACGGAATTCGCGTGTTACGATTTTATTTGCTGTTCCACCATGGAGAGTGGGCGGAACTTGTGACGATGCAAAGGCCCTGACGCGTGTGTAGCTACACGCCGCCACCCAGGCATGTCTCAGTGCACGAAGAGTGCTTGTGTATAAAGTGGGTATAGTACACTGCTCTTGTTAGCCCCGATCCGGACTGTAATCCTAGCTTTGTGGGCATATAATTCCACTCAATTTGCACACAATGGGACGCACAAAGTTCAGCCTGCAGGAAATGTCTCGTGCTATCGCCATTTTAATTAGTTGCATGTCTATGATTCGTTTAGCCACCGACCTTAAGGTGTCTAGACAAGCCATTTATCATGTCCGGGACGCAGGAGTGACATTACCACTAGTCACGCCCCCCCCTTCATCCAAGGGAACAGGTTCTGGAACAAGGACGGATAAGTTGTTAAAACGTGAGGTGATGGTAATCCTTTAATAGCAGCTGTATCACTGAAGAAAAAACACCGTTATCCTCCAGGACGTCGCTATTAGGACGATTCGGCACCGGCTGCAAAAAGAACTTGAATTACCCGCACGAGGCGCTGCCAAGAAACCCCTTCTCACTAATGCTATGAAGAAAAAGCGCCTTGAATGTTGCAAGAAATACAAGGACTGGACCTCAGAGGAATGGAAAAAGGTAATGTTCAGCGAAGAAAGCACCTTCAGGCTGGTCAAGGGGTAGTCAAAGACAATGCGTCGGCCGAGAGGTGTATCACGGTTCTTCCCCGGTACACAGTGAAGACGATAAAATATCCGGGCAGTGTAATAATGGTGTGGGGTGCATTCAGTGATGGAAAGGGCAGAATAGGGCTGTACTTCCTCCCCAAGAACTTTACCATTAAGGGAAGCAATTACATTGATCTGTTGAAGGAAGATTTGCTATATTTCCGGAGTATTCATGAGTGCAATTATTTCACACATGATGAGGCCCCTGCACACAAGTTAAAAGTGATCAAAAAGTTCCTTGTAGACAACCAAATTGATGTGTTAGACTAGCCAAATAATTTGCCTGATCTGAACCTCATCGAGAAGGCCTCAAATGTTATAAAAAATAAGTTAAAAGCATCCAAATCAACCAATATCAAAGACCTGCAGGAGGCCCTGAAGGGGTTATGAATCAACATGTACGCAACCTACTTTGCCAAGCTGGCCGAATTAATGCCCAAAACTTTATATGGTCTTAACTAACAAAGGCAGTATGCCAAAGCATTAAGTTTAAGGATATAATCCTAATAAAATACAAGTAAATGAATTTTTTTATTTAACGCATCGTATTAATGCTACGATTTTTTGGCCGCAACTGTAGGTCTCGAAGTAGACATATGTCTTTTAAATATCGATAGAGGGGCCATCTAGATTACTGTACTTATTCCCCAATAATAAGTCCAGTCTATAAGGACCTGTACCCAAATATCATTGACGATATTAGAGATATGATGGCCACTCTATCAAGATATTGTATATAGGCAAATTGACTAAATTTTCATTACATAAGGGTCGATGGTGTCGGTCCATATAGTAGCTGTCTGTGGTTTTGTGCGACCAATGCGCAATCTACAAAGAGCATTCGACTAGGACTTATTTGATGAGAATGCAAAAGCCAGTGGCAAAATAGGACTGCTGACTCGTTGATATTTATTATCAACGCCAACATTTTGCCAAGTCTGCTTCTATCGGGACGTCTCAGCTTTCCTAATGTGACATTTAAAGTCATTATGGGGCATATCAATTGCTGATAGCTGTCCAGTAGTCGCACAATTGCGAGCAAATGTGTCCACTGCTTTATTACCTGGCTCACCCACATGTGCATGAATCCAACATAGACAAACTAGACGTTGTAGAGTATATATTCTACATTTTATTAACTGAACCAAAAGATTCCTAGTAGGATATTGCTAGATAGCCATTATATCACTTCTTAGGCCAGTATGAACAGTGCCAGGTTGGTCATTATTAGGCGATACAGTTAAATTAAAGCTATATAATAAATGGTGTATAGTTCTGCCGTAAATAAGGTAGCGTGAGACTTACTGTGACTTGTATATGTGAAATTCAAATGGTTATATGCAAATGCCACTCCTTCTTCAACTTTGGATCCATCTCTATATATTATACGAGACCCATTATATATAACACCATGTCTAGTGAAAAATGCGCGAAGTACGTGGGGGGCAACTGCAAGTTTGGGATATTGTTTAAGTCTTTAAAATTCTTCAAGATTTTTAAGGACCACAAAAAGGTATATGGGAGGTGATACTGTCATAATGTGTGCAAATGAGATTCAGCACAGACTCTTGAATGCTTTCTTAAGTTGAAAGAAACGAGTATGACAGAGATTGTGGATGTGCACATCCTCTGGGCTAGACTCATTTTCATCATCCATCACTGCTATGCGTTCATGGAGAGGGTGGGTCGGATTGCACTCGATTCGTAGATACATATTGAGCAGCTTTATATTTCGGTATGTTTCAAGTGGTTTAATCCCTGATACAGCATAAAGTCTATTTAATGGGGATGATCGAATAGCTCCAGTTGCAGTCCGGGTGGCTGCATCATGTTTTGGCGTTATTCTCTTTAATTCAGTATGAGAAGCCGTTGAGTATGTTTCACAACCATAGTCTAATTGAGGCTTTAGAAACAGGATGTACAACCGTAGCAGCGATGTTCCATCTGCTCATCAGCTTCTATGTGAGAGATGTTTGAGGACAGTTAGGGTTTTTATGCATTTAACTTTCAGATGGATAATATCTCCTTTCCAAGTTAATTTATCATCAATGTACATCACAAGAAATTTGTAGAGTGGCACATTAATAATTGGTCTACCATATAGAGATAAATTTGCAGCCATCCTAGGGCATCATCGCTTTCTGCAAATGTGCATAGATGCAGTTTTCGCGGTAGAAAAGGTAAGCCCCTTCTTATTCCTCTGCTCCTCTAGGTTACGTAGAAAAACCTGAAGACGACGTTCATGTAAATGACGAATAGTACCAGATGCATATATTGCCAAGTCCTCAACATAGAAGAAGGGAGTTGGAGCTATGACTGCACAAGAAAAAATCAAAATTAACTTGCAGCTAATGCCGTCTCTGTCATCCCTTTCTACGCCTTATTACTGGAATCCAAGGATTCTTAGCTTTGGACAAAACTGGACTATGAGTAGAACGTGGTATGTAAAGTTCCAGTGTTACAACATTTGATTCTCTAGTGGCTTGGTAGTAGTGGGCGGAGTCACTCCCTCAGCATCAGCTTGTGATTTGGGAACCTCTCTAAAGCCATTATTGTCATCTGAGTATGGTTGTCTAAATTGTTCTTATCGGTGGAAACGACGGAAGCGCATTCAGTTTCAGTGCTTAATTCACTAGGTTCTGCGGCTATATTCTGCATAGAAGTGTGTAGTTTGAAGTTTAGGTCTGTCAGCAGCAAAAACAGATGAGCGAGGAGCAACCACCTCATCTGGGTTGTCTGCTGTAGCCCCGCTTCTAGTAATAGCAGGAGCTGAAGGAGCATCAAAATCAAAATCCTTAAGACGTGTCCAGGTTAGCTAGAGACTCAGTCCATGTATCTGATACGATATTATGCATAGAAGTGTGTAGTGTGAAGTTTAGGTCTGTCAGCAGCAAGATCAGATGAGCAAGGAGCAACCACCTCATCTGGCTTGTCTGTAGTAGCTCCGCTTATAAAAATCCTTAAGACGTGACCAGGTTAGCTAGAGACTCAGTCCCTGTGTCAGAGAGATCAGTCCGAAAATGAGATTTAGGGTTTTAAGATTTTCATTGGTAGGCATGGGGACCCTGTTGTGAGTGTGGGACGCAAACGCTAATCAGTTCCTGCAGTAGCCCGCTCTGCTGGGAGTGAATAAGAGGCAGGTTAAGCGGGCTGCCACCATTTGAGGCCATACCTCCCGCCCAGTGGCTAGGTAGTCCATTAGAATTGCGGCGCCACCTTGGGCTATGCGTAAAATTAATAGGTTACAGAAATGAAGAAAAGGGATGCGAGGAGGATGAAGGTAGGGAAAGAAGCAGGTAGTTAAAACCCACCACTCCGAAGCGAATCTCAGGGGTGAGGGGACAACGTCCCTTACCTCCTCAGCCCCAATCCGGGATGGTTGAGAGAGAAAGCTGGTCGGCATCTACCCTGTGAAATTAGAGACCGGCCAGAGAAAGTTGTGGGAGAGATTGTAGGGAAAGTGAGAAAGCAGGGTGTCAGAAAGAAGGAGAAGAGGCTAAGCTTTGGCCGGTTTGGGGCTCTGAATCCCGTCAGCACGGGAGCCAGGAAGGCAAATTGCCGCGCCCCTTACGAAAATACAGTTTTTATATGAAATTCACATTATATAGATCTTTACTACAGACTATTATCTTTACTTTGCAAAAAATAATGAAGTAGAATAGAAAAGAATGCTCGAATGTTTTGATCGAATTGAATTAAACTAAATTGTTAACGATAAGAGCGCAATAAAATTATGCTGGATTTGATTTTATCAAATTAAGAGAATTGTTGAATATGTGCCAAAGTAGACAAAAAAAAAGCGCAAAACGATTAGATTTAGCCAAAAATTAGATTAAAAAAACAGTGATTTTTTCTAATTTAATTTAGGCAAATTATGAGGTTTTTGTATTTTAATGAAAAAAATATGCTAAAAAATTCATCAATATAAGCCAAATGGTTTCGATTAACGAAGAATTTTCAAAAACTATTTATTAAGTATGATAACTATTAAATTTTTAATTTTTGAACATTAAGTTCAGGCTAAGGATGAGTGTAGCATTCCCACGATATAAATGTTGTCATTCACAGTGAATATGACAGTTAAACACCATTTATTTATCTTAAAATATTCTGTCATTTCCTATTCTCTCATTGCTAGTATTATTAAAACTTTGAAATTATTACAACTTATCAAAGATATAGGCATTAAATAATACCGCATAAAAATACTTTAGCATGATTGCAGTTATCTTTAGGGAGTATACAGAGAATTTTAAAGAATTAATACAAATATCTCTAAGAAAAATTTCTTAATACTGTTAAAAGTCTATATAATTTGCTTGAAAATCTAAGTTAGGATGGATTATTGTAATTTATTCTAATTAACATGGGAACTAAAGACATTTAAACATCTCGAGAAGTCTGGAGGCCCATAAAAGTCAACTTATCCAAAATATCTTCCATAATTTTGTAAGCGTTGCCTAAAACATCTTATTTTTAGGCTTTGTCTTTTCTACTGCTTTTTATTCACAGATGATTTATTTGCTGAAACTGAGCTAATTTTTTATACGAATCTGTTTTCATTTATATCCATTAGAGTGGGAAAGTTTCTCAATTTTAGGGAATGTTTAGACGGTTTTATTCAAGGGGAAAATATTGTGTATAAAATAACGACGGATTCTAAATTGCAGATATAAATCTATGTCAGAGAGTAATCAAGCGATTAAGAAACACTTTTTCCATAGAGAAAAATGTCCCCTTGGAGAGATAAGGAATGGGAAGAATCCAACGCGTTTATAATTAAACCCATTCTAAAATGAGATATTGAAGCCCAATATTACACGGAGAAAATAAAACTATAATAATCAATATATATGCAATGTCCCTCATGGAAAGGGAAAGGTTATTCCGAGACCTTTCGAACTTTATTCAATTACTTATCAACGATAGCTACAAGTGAAAATAATATAATAAAGGTATGTATATTACAGTCAAAAATAAAAGACCGCATATATGACAAGAAATAATCAAATGAGGAAGTAGAAGAGGGGGGATAAATTTCTATAAAGACTTATCAGGAGTAGGTAACAATATCAAAAAAAGAGGAAGAAATGGTAAATAACAGAGCCAGAATGGATAAAACGATTAACAGAAAAGGATAGGCATAAACAAGAAGATTAGGAGATACACAAGAGGAAAGCAGCTACGCTGGGAGAGGGACAAAGAGAGTAATGGAGAGTAATAAAACAATGTTAATACGAAACTAATGAAATAATTAAATTCACAAATGGGTATGCCTAACTATGAATATTGGGGAAAAAACTAAAAACATGTCAAAACTAATTTCTTTAAGAAGTAGTTTTTGATTACATCATCAATTTGGAAAAGGCTAATGGAAATGTTAAAGTTATCAGGATTACTTATAAATGAGCATTTGACAACTTCTTTTTATATATTTATTAGAGCGATAAATAAATTTTTCCAAATTCCAATTAATTAAATGGTCAATTCGGAAATATGAACAAAGAACGCATGATTGTTTACACCTCTCCGAGCATTGTATTAATACGGATAAATATTTGTTTGCTTTTTTGTGCAAAACATTTACTTAGACAACCAGAACATTCGACGAGTAAACTCCATTATTACAATGAATGTAAACCAGTTATTCTTAATAGTAGTCTTATTTAAAAGCAACAGAAATCGTAAAGTCTTTAAAAAGACCGTGAAGGTCAGTGAAGCAATCAGAGAAGGGAATAACAAGAATGTTTTTAGCATTAAAAGGGATAGCAGGAACTGTAGTATAGAACGGGGTTTTTTGCAGATGAGAGACAATTTAGAGAAAAGGGATAAGGATACCATAATTTGTCACAGATTTCAAGGATAATTGAGAATTCTGAATCCATATATTCAGGGCTGACCCCTCGTAAAACCGTAGAAACAGGAAAAAACAAAGTTTAACTTTGGGACAATGAGCAAAAAAATTAACAAACTCCTTTTCCTTTTTCCCGCGGGACATTGTATTCATTGCTAACCTCACGTGCTATTTTTGGAGTTATATATTTCATATATATATTTCTTTATATATATATATACATATATATATATATATATATATATATATATATATATATATATATATATATATATATATATATATATATGACGATATTAACTACTAGAACAGTATTTACCTCAAATTAGACGTGTTGTTTGCATAGAAATTCCTAAACAAAGAAGCTACGATAGACAACTAACCATAATTTAAGACTAAGAAAAGAAAGTAAGGAGGATTAACATTAACAAAAGGGATCCATTTGATCGAGCGAATGGGAGCAAATATGGCGTTGAGATGTATTTCAAAAATAAAATCCATTTTTGTCAAAGAACTTCGTGAACTAAGCAGAGGAAAATGCCTCGAAACTCTCCAGAACTATTTTAATATTGAAAGTCAAAAGAGATCCGTTAAAAAAAAAATGGGAATGGGAAGCTACACAAGTCTCCACACCTCAGGTGCAGTGTAGGTAACTATGTTAAACTTGAAACCTTACGTGGTATTGATATAAAATAGGGAGGGGAGGGAAATAAAAGAAAAGATTAGCATACGGCGAAATGGGATAGAAAGGTTAATTATATCGAACCCAAAGTAATAAAGTCTTTAGGACAAAAGTTAATTTTTTGAGGTCAGCATAAGATGAGGGAAGGAGAGAGAGAAAGATCGATATACATATATATATATATATATATATATATATATATATATATATATATATATAATTTTACAGCGAAGGCAAGGGCGCCGACGATGCTCAAGTACATATATTTATTGCATTTTTTAAAACAACGTTCCGGGCAACATGCCCATCTTCGGGTTCTAAAAGAAAATTGTAAGAAAAAAATTAATTATAAAATCATTAAAGTTATAAAAAGGAAATGAATTTGAACTAAAGGTTTTAAATGGAATAAGAAAGTTGTGATATTTTTCCTATAAAAAAGTTAAGAGTATACAACTAAATTGATTAAAAGATACACAAAAAGACATACACCGAAAAATTTATAAAAAGTAATTAAAAAAAACGAAAGAAATAACAAAAGTACTAAAATGAATCAAAAGAGTGATAACCTATTTTATGAAAAAAATAACTAAAAAGACAAACAGGCAAGTAAATATTTTAATTAATAAATCAATTCAAATATACTAAGAAAACAGTGAATAAAATGACAAAAAAAAATTAAAACTGTATGTATAAACTAAAATAAATACCAATCTGAATCAAAGGGGTAACAATTTAAATAGTTTAAGATGGTGGAAGTCAATTAAAGGTATAAAGTAAAAGAAAAATTCAAGTGCTTAAAAATAGTAACTAAAAAATTAAGAATGAAGTGCTTGCCGAACGGAGTTGGAGATAGAACCCAGAGTGAGAAATTAAATAATGTGAGAACTAAAGGAAACCTAGGATTTATGTTAGGTGGTTGTTTGGTGTAGTGGAATAGGTTGGTATACACCAGGAATATTTAATTAAGTAATTAGAAGGGGGACAGAAGAATTATAATGGTTGAGGGTGGAAGATTTAATTTTTATAAGAAGAGATTCTATTATTCGCAGGCTATATTCATTAGTGTTACGGCCTATAATTTTAAAATTGTTGATCGAGCATATATATATATATATATATATATATATATATATATATATATATATATATATATATATATATATATATATATATATATATATATATATATATATATATATATATATATATATATATATATATATATATATATATATATATATATATATATATATTTATATATATAGAGAGAGAAAGAGAGACAGAGACAGAGAGATAAAGAAGGGACAGGACGAGAAACCACTTGTGGTACAAGGGTCTTTATTACCTACGTTTCCCTCCTATGGAGCCCCCTGAAAATAACCAGGACCTCTGCCTCATATAATATGACTGAACATTACACTTTCTATCCTCTGAACTCTTCGCCTTTTCTGTAAAATGCATAAAGTGTCCATAGAATAATTCGTTGCCTTATTTAAAAACACCAAGCGGACAATTTACACTCCTGAAATTATTAGGAGGCGGCGATAGAGGATTTGAAATTAAAGATTATAACGATTACGACTTATTTAGGTATTTAGAATACTTACAGCCTAAAGAGCTTTGGTATCTACACTTTCAATGTTTACAATAAGGGGAAATCCATCGAAAGCCAAGGGTATAACCAGCCACAGTTAATAAACAAGAGAAAGGATTATAAATTAAATCCTATAAGAAGCATCTTTAGGGCAAGAGCAAATTTATCGTAAACCACGGAGGGCGATAGCGAGCCAGGAAGTGATGATATCTAGGGGGAATTTCCCCGACATAAATTACTATATTTACATTTACGATTGGCCAAGGTTTACAAACAAAAAGAAAAAAATCCAATAATTAATTGTTAATGGGAAACAATAATATATATACACGTCGATGCAAAACACTAATTAGTTTGAATCTATTATAAAATTCCCGTAAGTCGGAAGAAATATTTTCGACAGATTCGTCAGTTTATTTATGGGACCAGACAAATATATGGACAAGTCCATAGCCGCGAACTGATTTTCCTGCTGCTTTTTACTTGAGAGGAGACACACAAATGAGCAAGAACTATTTCTTGGCTACGTTCTGATTTATGTTGAAGTTGGCAGAGTTGGAGTTCAAGCATTTTGACGTGGCCTAAAACACTGCTTTCAATGCTATACTCCTCTTTCTGTTGGATGCACATGAAACTGCTCTTGTATCTGACCAGTTGATGCAGTAGTCAGCAATTCACAGGTATTCGATGAGGGCCTTTCTAAACCGCTCTGCACAGATATCCTGCCTCTGCTTCCTTAATCTGTTGTTCGACCATTTGTATGACTTACCAAAATAAGCAACGGGGCAGTCACTACATGGTACCATGTATACTACGGAGCTCCTCTTGATTTCTGTCGGTGGGTTGGGGCGGTATATGTCTTCTTCTATTACACCAGCTAAATGTGTGATTCTAGTAAATGGTTCTAGCCTTCCTTCTATGGTGCTTGGAACAGGGCTATCTGGGGCTGAGTTCAACTTTTTATAAGGTCTTGCTTTTCCTGCTGCTCTAGCACGCTGGACGAGGATAAAGTCTTTGTTTCTGGCATTCCTGATGAAAGCCATACGCTACCCAAGCTTCTGGAATGAGTCTCGAATGTATTTCTCCTCCTATGGGTTGAACTATTGTCTGCACATCATCCGTATGAGCAGGAAAAACCCGATGACTATCCCTATTTTAGTCCGAGAGTCGCTGGCCGACTCTCGGTACCTTCCTGTAAACGGAGAATCTCAAGCCTTCGTCAGTCCTATGTAATTTATCGTCGAGGAATGGAATCGTAGTGTCATCTCTCTCTTATTACGTGGTGAATTTGATGATGGAGCGAAGCTCCTGCGCAGGCACCACTATGATTGTAGCATCGTGGAACGATCAAGATCGTATCTACTACCTACCTGAGAAATTTAATGTGTGGCACAAGCACTTCCCTTATCGGTTTAACCTTCATTTCATCCAAAATCAGTGAGTATAATGCGGCTGACAAAGGCAATCCCATGGCCACCCAATATGCCTGTTAGAGCTCCTGCTTACGAAAATCGAAAGTGTTAAGCCTTTTGCAGAGTTCAACCTGATCTAGAAAGTCACGCAGTGTAAGGGGCAGTGATTCGGACCTATTTCGGATGACGACTTGGAATGCTTCCATCTCCTCTCTAATAAAGATATCAGAGAAGAGGGAGAAAATATAAAAAAAACGGAGTTTCTTTTTCTTAATGTTTAATCCCTATAGCCTTTGTATAATGGGAAAGGAGATTTTGAGGGGAGGCAGGCTGATGCTAGTCATCGTATCCACCAGTGGACGGGCAAGTACTTTGGCAATTCTGTGTGGGATGCAGCCTAATCCAGAAGTGATTGGTTGCCTTGGGAGGTTTGGCTTATGCGACAGCAAAATTCCCTGCTCTTTTATTCCCTGTCTTGGTTCAACTATTGCAAGAACATAGAAAATAAGCCTAATTAACTCCAAAAAAAGAAAAATCAAAGAGAGTCAGGTGAAAAATTTTGAGAGAAAGAATTCGATTTTAAGGAGAAAGAATAATTAATGGTTAAGTAGAGAAAGAATGTTAAAGAATTAATAATAATAAATGCCTGATAATATAACAAAAAACAAAAGCTATTATTAGACGATAAAAAAGGGAATCAACAATGAAATGACGAGAAAATAAGTTTAACTTCTGTAACTGCAAGACATTGGTCTACCAAACAAGATTATTTGTATATAGAACCAAGAGGAGGAGAGAATGACTTAGCAGTTTAAGGAAAGTAGGCTAAACATAAAAAAGAGATGAAGTGAAGAGGAGTAAGAAAGACGAGGAATAAAATATCGAATAACATGTAAATTATTCATTAGTGGATCTGGTCGAGACCATTCTACTCTTCCACAGAGTTTGCGCAAATTGTGCAAATATCAGAAGTATTGGGTTGAGGAATAAGTTCTTGCGGTTTTATCAAATTTATTCGTTATCATTACGAATTTTAGAAAAACTTCATTTTTAATTGATAACAATATGCAATTTAATCAATAATGTATTCTACGTTGTTATTTACTACTTCTTTCCAACGTTCAACTAGTTTTTCGATGCATCTGCAATAAAAATCTCTGGATTTTGACTCAAAGAATTAGTCTAACCCGATTCTTAATTCCACATCAGTATTGAACGAAACGCCGCGCAAATTGTTGGAGAACGATCAGAACAGATGGAAATCCCATAGAACCAAGTCTGGCGAATATGGAGGATGCGGCAGGATTTCTCAATTAAGAGTTTGGACGGCGTCTTTTGTCATATTGGCAATGTTAGGATGAGCATTGTCGTGTTGAAGAAGGACTCTATAACGTCGATGAGGTCGCTTTTCACGAATAGCTTCGGCGAGTCAATACATTTGTCAAACATAGAGTTCTGCAATGACAATCTCGTTGTTTGCAAAGCGGCTCATACAGAATGATGCCTTCACAATCACACCACACACACAGCATAGTCTTTCGTGGATGAAGTCCTTGCTTTAATCGCGGAAGTGGTTTTTTATAGGGGATAAGCCATGGTTTTCGATGGTTCATGTTGACATAAACACACCAATTTTCGTAGCCAGTGATGATGCAATGAAGAAATCTGTACTTATATCCACGAGTATCTTTGTGACGAGCAAGCAAACCTGCGGCAATCGTGGAGCGTTGTAATTTGTTGCTTTCGTTCAAAGCGTGCGGAACCCATGCACTGAGTTCTTGAACTTTCCCCATCGAATGAAAGTGATTCACTACAGTTTTTTGATCACACGCTAATTGTACAGCCAATCCTCTAGTTGATTGACAAGGATTTTAATGAAAAAGGTCGTTCAATCGATCTTCATCCAACTTAATGCGGCGATCATAACGTTCTTCTGCATTAAGATTGAAATGACCGTTTTTAAAACGTAAAAACCACCATTTAGCTGTCCTTTCTTATAAAGCATTTTCTTCTTACACAGCACAAATATCGTGACGAGCTTTGGCTGAGCTTGCATTGTTCCCGTTTCGATTGAAAATGAATAACAACAAGTGTCGAAAATGCGCCTTTCTTTCAACATGACATTCCATTTTGAAGCTACAGAACAAAAATTAAATTAACACAACTTTTAAATAAACAGCAATGACTCAATAGTCAACTTCAAACGTAGCCTAAGCAAAAGCCTAATAGTCTACGCTGTTAAGAGACGTAGCTTAACCCTTGCAAATTTTGCTCTCATTATTTATTATTTTTTCTTAATATGTGCACAAATCACGTCAACTAAACTTAAATCAACACAAAATTTTAAAAAAACGAAAGAACTTAGTACTCAATCTAATAAAACGTACAATTTTTTCTCATAAAAGTCAGAGACTCATTAAAGATTCAAACCTTAAAGCATTAGGATTAAACTGCTTTTCAACAAAAGGTAGATGGGGCTCAATAGCGCTCCTAGTGGCAAGTGATGGTGGGGTCTGTTTATATTAGCTCTGTCGTCGTTTAGCTGAGATTATATATATATATATATATATATATATATATATATATATATATATATATATATATATATATATATATATATATATATTTATATATTTATTTATTTATTTGATTAATTTTTAATAAACCAAATAAACTTTAATTTGAGGTGTTGTTTCGTGCCTTGGTAATTGCTTGAGGATCATTCTCTAAGAAGGCTAGTCTTTATTTTTATTCTGGTGAATGAATAAAAGAGGTTTCTTTCTTGACTCTATCAACCATTGCCACTTTAACTCGTTCGAGGATAATTAAAACAGTGCTTTTACTAAAGAAATAGACTTAAATGAACATAAACCCTCTCACTAAATAACATAAAAAAATACAGATCTAATATACTTACAAAAAAAAAGCAAATGGGATTGCTGGGCGAGCTCTCAAACCTCACTTGAAAATAGAATTTTACGGGGGAAACAATTTTATGTTAATATATTTGTCCTTGGCCAGACATCCAATAAACTAATTATTATGCACGGGGACATAAACAACATGATTATTCTTCACTCACATAAGATAATGGAGATTAAATACTCGCCAACCATTAGACTATCTTCGGAGATTTTGATCCGGTGAGGCGTTGCTCGAGTTGTTTGTTGTTTGCTCCCTAGATGGCGTTCGTCGACTTGCCTGTCGATTTGATGGGTGACGTCAAGAGGGATCTTGGGTGGAGGCGACTTCAAGCGAAAGCTTAGTCCTTCTACTTTTCTCCCGGAGGGGATGAAATCGTTGTTTTCTTGTTTTTTCTATCTAGTTAGGGTTTGTCCGACTCAAATACAGCAAGATTTCGAGTCCTAAAACTTGCTAGCTTGATATTCAATATCTTGGGGGCTCGAACGGCGCCAAGCTTCATTGGTACAATCTGGTTTGGTACAATTACTGCAAGTTCTCCTTAACTTGCAGAAAACTTTCTACCGGTGATTTTTCTGTTTCCTTCTCGAACTCAAAAAATCTCTCAACCAGTGTTTTAATTGTCTCTTCCGTTAGTACGAACAAAAAGCCCGGTTTCTTCAGCTCAATCTGTTATATACACAAATTACTCCCGTAGGGTAATGTGGAAGTGGAAGGGGGACTTGCAAGGTGAGACCTCAGATTGGTCTCCCGCGCTTGGCGTTTTGTAGATCGGAGAGATGGTAATACGAGATTGGTAGTTTGCAGTTTTGAATGGATTGTTTATAAGTACACCCTCGAAGGGCGTGCCTTTTAAACTGTGGTCAGGAATCTGTCTCGTAACACGTACCCTTTTGCCCGTTCTCCTATGTTACCGGAGAACATCGGAGAGGCCAAGCTAAACCCAGATGTCTTTTTTTATTATTTCCTTGGCGTCGATATATATATATATATATATATATATATATATATATATATATATATATATATATACTAAACTCTTATTATACCTTTACAAGCTCCATTTGGTATCCTCTTGCAAGAACAAACCTTTGTGATCCGCGGCTACCCATGCCAATGGCCCTTATCTGAGTTTAGTCTCCTTTTCCGGTGCATAATTATGGGTTGGGTTATAATACTTCCTTCCAAAATAAATTCCCCAAAATTGGGACATTAATTTCGGTAACATAGAATATAGGAATAATTTGTATTAAAGAAAATATGAATAGAAATAAAGTCAAAATTAGATAAGTTAAGGTGAGAAAATTATCTCTGGAGAGGTATATATGCGAGTAATCTCTCCTATAATTACCTATACAAAATTTTCTTTTCCGAGCCATTCTAAGCTAAGTATTTAAAGTTATTCGCTCAAATTAAGAGCAAAAATGTGCCTAAAATGCGGTTAAGTTTGCGTTCCGGACGAAGGTGCGAAGATTACGATCTCGTCAAATAACTGAGTTTAATGGTTCTTTGAGATTGTATGTCATTCGTATAAGCTTACATTAAACTCAAAAGATTAACTTCATAGGATTATCATTATACGATTATCTATATTCTAAATCAGATATTAGGGATATTATTTTTAGCAGACTAGTTTAAATTATTTCGTTCAATCGTTTTGATTAATTGATACCTAATCATTCTTATTTTCTTTCCAGCGTAAAAATGGCTTTGTAGGCTTTATTTACACCTTGGAATGGTTGTATATAATTATTAAACATAGTAAGAAGGTAAAAGAAACTGCAATCTTGAAAGAATTAGAATACGCTTAAGGTGGTTGAAAACCGAATCAGTTTCTCTCCATAGATACGATTCAATTGATATAACAGATGCGTAATTTATAGGCCAAAGGCCAAAAGATTCAAAATGAGTGTTAAACATTGAATTCTGTCACTACACACAAGTAAGATTTTATTTTATAAATAATTTTCTTACATAATTATTGATGGATATAGAAGAGTTTAAGCCTAAGAATCTAAAGATTAAATTCCCTTTGTGGTTATAACCCGTCTTTTGCCATTTTGGGAGAGTTAAATCATTTTAATAATTGACAGCACGAGTTTGAACTTTCTAAAAAATTTCTGTTTTAAATAATATTTACATAAATCTCTGGACATTTCTTAATATTTGCATTTACAAGAAGTGAAATTCATAAGACTGTCTTCAATACATGTACAAAATTCCTGTAAAATATCAAAAGAAGAAAGTAAATGGAAGCCAATGAAATTTACATTATAATTTGATGTTCTCAAAATGTGAACATTTGCTACTTCTCGTATCTAAACATGTCTTATTTTTCGGTGCACACATATTAAACTTATAAGTGTTGAAACTTGTTTGGACCTGCGTGTTATCAGCTCAGGTTCAGGCTTAACAGAGGCATATATCGGTTTCGCTTCCTTGAAAACACAAGGGATAATATCGAGCAAAGTGACACTGAAAACTTAGATTTTGTTTAATACTTTCCACTACTGCAAATAATACTGTCAGCGAGGAAGAAAGCGATGAGGCTAATCTGGACTAAGACACTGTACCTGAAGGGATTTCTTGCGATAATAAGGTACATAAACAAGACACAGCTCATGACAGCAATGATCTCGATCTTGGTGCGAGCAAAAGATGGCGTAAAAATGAAAATGCATTACTAGGACCGATTATACCGTGAAATCACAAGATGATCTCTTCCAGCACAGTGGTAAAGATGTTTTGGATATTTTTCTGATGTTCTTTACTCCTGACGAATTTTTATTTTCAGAGAGATAAATATATTCAGACATTCAGAGATATCACAGAAGAAATGTCCCGTTTCTTACAACTACATTTGATAAGTAGCTACCATATACTAACCTCTGCAAATGAGTACTGGTCCTCGAACTGCTCTTTTGAAACACCCACCTTCCACACATCAATGAGCAGAAACAGGTTCAAAGTGATCAAGCAATTTGTGCATATTACTGATAATAAAAATCTGTTGCAGTCTAAATTAACGAAAGTTCAACCTTGTTGTGATGATGGAAATACAGTGGCAACATTTTGGAATATATCTCGAATTCCTAAGCATCGAGGAATCGATGGTCCCTTACATAGATCTCCACAGTTCAAGGCAGTTCATAAAGAACAAACCAGTAAGATTCGGTGACAAAGTGTGGTTGTAGTGTGGTTTGAACGGCTTACGTTATAATTTTAAGTTAACTCTACCAAGGAGAGCAGCAGAGCTGGTTCTATGCGATCTCATGTAGTGAATACGATGCTTCAACCGCTAGAAAAACATGAATCTCTCGTAGTGTTCTTCGACAACTTCTCCACCAGTGACCAGCTTTTGACAGAGTTAGCTACGAAAATCTTTCGTGCTTGTGTAACAGTCTGAGTGAATCGTACTGGACGTTGTCCTCTAATGCTTGATGCAGAGATGTATAAAACATATAGAGGGACCTACGACCACAGGTCAGACGGAACCATTCTCTGTGTCAAGTGGCACTACAACTGTAAGAAACGGTGCCTAGTATTTATTACGGAGTTTCTCCTGTACAAAAAATTGAAAGAAGAGTGAAACAATAAAGAAAAAGTTATTAACACGCCTTACGCCATAAAACTTTATAACAACACATAGCTGGTGTGGACGTATGTGACCGCATGCTTTCCTCCTACAGGCCTATACTTCGATCAAAGAAATGGTGGTGGAATTTTCTCATGTCCTAAACTTAGCAGTTGTTACGACTTATAAATTTATGATATTTTTATCATGAAAATAAATTGTCTGATTTCGACTTCAGAAAAACTTTTGCTGAGTCACTTGTGAAATCGCACGACGAAAGGATTTCTCTAGCAAGACTAACAGTGCCTCCACCGAACGCTGCAAGATATGACGGCGTAAACCATTACCTGGTACCATATACACAAGGTCCATGTGCTGTGTGCTGGAAAAAGACACGAGTGAAGTGCGCAAAGTGTGACAAATCGCTGCACACACACTGTAACTAAGCTTTCAACACCAAGTAATCAAATGACACTCATAGTGTTTGGTACGCTATTTCATTGTTTTGTTTTGACTGTTATTGGAACTGTTTTGACAGGAATTAATTGTAAAAATGTTCAATTTAATTAGGCAACAACTTATTTGAATTATTGTATGAGGTAAACACGTTTTGTTAGCTGTAATTAAAACCGTGTTCAATAATCGTGTATTATTTGAGATACGAATAAAGGAATGTTCCCAATACGCCTAGAAGTAATGTAGTTTTAAATTTCCCAGAAATTCGACAGTTCATTCTGGTAGCCATCAATAGTGTGTTAAAATCATTCAAAATAATACAGGAATTATAAAAGAAAAAAATGGCTCAAATATAATGTAAAGGAAAAGATTTATAAATAAAATTAAACGACTTTAAAAATAAGAAACAATATCAATAACTAAACATCTTTATTTTTGTATTGGTTAAAAGTTATTCAAATTAAATTACCAGAATAAAATATTTTTAAAAAGTTAGAAACAAAATTCATCTCAACAAGGGTAGGAATTCTAAAGAGAGACTACCTTGTTTCTTTGTATTTATGAGCACAAGTAAGTAAAGAAAGTAAATCAATAATAATGGCTAGTTTAGGTATTTGTTTTTTTCAAGAAGTAAGTAATTTCATTGAGCATGGTTCATAATATGATTTGGAGGAACAATGGTTATCAATTTTGAATTCGAGTGATGTGGATGTAGAAGATAAGATTTTTTTAAAGAATGCATAACCTACAGTAAATGTATTTGGTAGAAATCATCAGAAACTATAGCCTAGATAACATTTACCAACACTTTCCAACCTAAGTAGAAATAAAAAATAAAAGGTGTATCAAATAATACGTAAATAAGTGTACAAGCCAACATTTCTTTTCAGATTTCTTGAAGAAAAATCTTTATTCGTGTCCTGAATATATAGTTATTTACGATTTAAACTATACATAAATATTTGAGACAATTTTTTAATTGCTTCGCCTTCTTATTTATAGAACCAAAGCCAAAAAATCCCCGCATTGTGAAATTCCTTGATCGATTACACAAAGCTCTTTGTTTTATGTACGTTCTTTGTAAACTGAAATAAATTTATGTCCGGAAATTAGAATTGCCACAGCTCAGTGAAGACAAATCCAGCAAAATTGAAAACCGAATAAGAAATGTCGAGACTCGCTAGATGTAATGTTTATTGGTACTGATATAATGTTTACGCTCTAATGTAAATGTAGAAGTCTAAATACCGCGTACATGAGTGTACGCAGAAATACTCCGACACAAGCTGCGTGCCCTATCGTATCTCTAAATTGCACCTCTCGCCTTGACTTCTCTGTTGCCCTTTTTCGCGCCACCGGAAACTCCAGATGGCTCGAAGGCGTGAAAGACATCATATCTGCCCAAAGATGAAAAAAGGTCTTTCGCGCGACGATACGGATTTTACGAGAATTCAATTCTCTCTCTCGATTTCTGCTCACGAGAGAAATAAAAGAAAAACTTCTCCCTAGAATCAAGCAAAAGATCTTAGACCTACGTCGAATTTTTGTAGAGCCCGATCCACAAAGAAAACCGTCGCCCGCTGCAAAGAAGGAACTTCTCGGGGAATTGGTTGTTGCCGTCACGGTACTTGTATGTGCCAAACTTCTCGCATCTTCCTCCTCTTCAGAGTCTGAGGTTACACAGGACCTCCCTTTGCGGATTACCTTAGACGTAGCTAGGTGATTGGTTTGGCTACCCACTCCAGGAGTCGAATAATCGAACAGGTATTCGAGGAAGAAGTCCGATTTGAGTCACCGTTTGGCTCACCTTCGTGATCTGGCATAGGATCATTATATAACCGTGCTAGGATTACCTTCTCATTCGGTAACCTTGGACAGCTGGAATAAGTGCAAACACCGTCACCAGAAAAAGATCTTCACCGTCCCCTTCAAAAATACTTACAACCTCAAAAGGCATCGTTAATTGAATTATCACCTCCCCTAACTTCACCAGTTTTTTGTGAACTAGAATTCTCATCCCGAGCCCATAACTTCGAGTATTAAAAGTGCTTAATTCAGTGTGTAATTCAATAATAATATTCCCTTCGTTCTCTCGGGTGTCATTAATACGCAATCATCCCAGTGAGTAATTTTCAAGTAATCCCCACGACATTTTTGTAGACTTATTTATTCAATCAAGGAATAATTCTATTTATATTTATATAGGCTGTTGCTTATTTCAAATTCATGTACATTAAAGATTATTTTTGTATCTGTATGTTTAACTAATTTGCACGATCCTTTGGAAATTATTAAGCAATCCACTCAGTTTAAATCTCAATATTACCCTGATTTACCCATGATTGGCTTTTACTGAGTGGGGGACACACTCAGGGGATCATCATCTTAGTTTTGATGAAAAGGTACGCACCTGGGTTATTTTTATTAACCGGAAGTGGCTAAGTTAGGTGTATTGGATACGCGTCACCTCCGCTTCACCTCGGTGCGGTAATAAAATATATGTCCAAGAAGTGGGACTGGGATTACTCACTAACTAAACATCGACAGTAAGTCAATTCATCTAATAAGAAAAGAATTATATATTATTAACCATGGGTTTAATTTCAGTTTGACGTCACTTGTATTGAGCTATAAAAAAATATGTACACTGCTTTAAAATTCAAACATTGGATTTTTATTTAGTCATATTCAGAGTACCATTCATATATTAATTTAAACGGCTTTTATTAAGCGAACATTTCTATAAAGAAACAAATGGAGAATACCAATAAAATCCTAATACTAACATGAGGATTTCCTGAAACAGCGATATAATATTCCAATAAGTTCTTGATATTAATTTCATTTCATTTCACAACTCAGGCAAATATATAATTAAAAATAGAATTAGTTTTTTTTTTAAATTGGTGGTAAAAAGATGAACTTTCAACCGCAAAGATACCGATGACTATAGAACGCCATTTTTATTGTATTTTTCATTTATTTAATGGAAATGAGTTGCCTCATATGTATAGAATAAAAGATATATTAAGATTAAATCTTTCACGTGTACTATTTCTCGCTCAAGTTAGAAATCCATCGGCTTTTCAGCGAAGCGACGAACGGCTTCTTAAGGAATGAGTGACTACTAAAGTTAATTACACAAAGAGGAAAGTAGAACAAGAAATGCACTTAGAAGCCTGAGGTTTCCGTATACTTTGCCTAAAATTTCACACTTGAAAAAAATATGAAACTCAAGATGGAACTTGGAATTTTGCAGCCTCGTTGTTTTTAAAATCCAGAGTTCAAATTTCCACTCATTCTTCTTGGATAAAACTAAGGTACTTTGACGGCACATATATAGTAATAAAACTTGTTCTCTGCAATGGGAAATACACCTGCGTTTTTATTATTACATATTCGGAATAGAAATTTTCCTAGGATTTTGAAATATATAGTGCCAATCGCTTTCGCGAATATTTAACAATACTGATATCCGGAGTTTTTAAATAAAAACAACGGTGCTTTGATACGCATGTTATTTTTGTTCTTCTAGTAGATAACGATGTTCTCTTTTATTGGTTGTTAACGTTAACTAGTTTTCTAATTGTATGCATTCATTTTACCACCATTTGCCTTTGTCGTGGTATGAGATTACATTATATCAATACCATATTATATCTATCAGGGAGGGACCAATAACTTGAAAACGAACCGACAAAAGGGACGAAAAACCACGAGTTCAGACGGGCTGAGTAGCGAGAGAGTGCAACGAGGTCAGGTAAATTATCGACAATGGCAAAGCTCAAGGTTATATAAAGAGGCATGTATAAAAATATAATTTTATTTACACAAAAATAATGAGAGAATTGATGGGTAAAATTACCTCAGAGAATTAACGGGCAAAATCACATCAGTAATTAAAAGGGGGAATTGTAGTTATATGTAAATCAGGCTATGAAGTTAGAACTTAAGGTAGTCCACGAAGCGACTATTCAACTGCGAGATGGCGTGGGGAGATTAGCTCAATTGGGTTACTAAAAGGGGGATAGGGGTTGGCTTACGGATATCTTCTGCACTTGAGGTGAGGCCGTTGCATTGATGGCAGTTCTTCAAATGCAAGGAGAACGGGGGGGGGGAACTTCCGGTCCAGGGGAGAGTATTTCGGCTACCCGAAATGAGGAGGGTTTCGACAGGAGTTGATAAAAGAAGTCGGGAAAATCACTCGGGGCGATCGTTCAGTGGAATTATCTCCTGGCTGGGGCTAATTCCAAATACACAAAATAGTCCAGCTGTCACTTTGCTTTGTTGCTAGCACTTGACTTGGAACCATGGGGAAATCTTCTGGGTTCTGCACAAGACTTCTCAACTCTGTGTCTCTTCCGGGGAGTCGAGCGTTATTTATGTCCGAGGCTCTTCCTGGAGTCGGGGGTTAGCGGGAAACAGCTCTACTCTCGAAGGTCCTCGAGTCTTCTTGCAGAGCTATTTTAGCCCGCATAAAGCTGAATCGTAGGGGACTCGATTCGAGGCTACTGCTTGTAGAAGGTTGGGGGTGGGGTAGGCTTACCACTTTAAGCATAGCCGGACCTTCTGCTGCACATGGGAGTTCCTTTCTGCTGAAGATCGTTCACTTGGGGATTCCCTCACACCCCTATATCATTTAATCTCTGATATGGGTACACTGCGAAAATTGCATGTTGGTTAAATCAGGTTCGAAAGGCTGGTTTAAGAATGAATTATTCCTTATTTTCTTTCATATATTTACTAACTCGATTTCCGTTTTACTAGTGCCTATCCTCCACTTTATTTCTTTTTATATCGTCTTACTTTCTCTTTTCCTCAATTTTTTCCACTTTTTTTCCTACATAAAAGCATTAAATTTTATTTTTCTCTCCTTCACTGTGTTTCTTTAACCTGGTTCCTTTTATGGCATCACTTTGGCCTTCTTCTGTTTTGCTACATACTCTTGACTTTTTTATTTATCATCATTTGCTCTTTTTCCTCGTTTCCTTTTATTTTATTTATGTGTTTTCTTTCATTACTTCGGTCATCTTTCTCTTTTCCTGATATTTTTATTAAAGTTTATTTATTTTCATTGGATCTCTCTTTTTTTCTCTATCTTCTCTTGTCTCATGTTTATTTGATTCCTTTCATAAACCAAGACAAATTCCCACTCACTTTTTTTCCCTTTACTTCATAATTATTTGAAGCTTGTCTAAACTAAAAATCTAGTTTTCCCTTTTTCATAGTATAGATTTTTAATCGTGCCTTTCCAAATTGCCACTCCCCCTTTTCTCCTATTCATTATATTCTCATGAATTTGCTTGTTTTACCAATGAAATTTGTCAAACATTTAATGAATTCATTGATTGAAATTAATTATTTTCTTAAAAAGTTCTATACCGTTATTTTTTATTCCAAATAGAGTAGGTTGGTTTATGTTAGGCTTAAGTAGAAGCATCTCTAAAGAGATATAAGCTAAACAGTAATTAGTTTATCGAAGCAAATTTCTTATAGCTATTGGGGAAAATAGAATTTCTGTAGGAAACTTTTTATATTAGATAACGATAAAACGTTCCACAAAGAGAAAATTATGGTGTTTAGAGAGAAGAAATGAGCCAGAAGAAGAGTTAAAATTCGAATATTTTGAAAAGTTACGATTACCTATCCTACCCAAGCTATGTTTCTTGGTGCTACAGTGTACAGGGTGTCGTAAAATTTGCGATACTTATGTAATTGTTCCAACGAAAGTAACGACAGTTCATGATTAGAGATTTGTAATTACAGCCTCAAGATTAAGCTTGGGATTACTATTGATCACTGACCACTTATTATTTAGCTGGATAGAGTAGCTTGGTGCCATGTGGACTAAAATATACTCATCTCTATATTTAAGGTAGTTTTTCAGGAAAAGTTGTATAGATATTTGTCGTAGAATAGACTCTCGACGATATACCATATATAACTATTCGTTGAGGGAAATTCTTTAATTATCTTTAGAGTGCGTGGATTGTCTAGGCTGGCCGATATAGTGTATCTTCGATATGCTTAAGAAGTGGAACTGAGCTCAAGAATAATAATATTGCTATCATTAATAAAATAGAGTTTTGTTAATAATAAATTTGAACAACACAAAAAACGGAAAATATTGACATAAACAGAGAATTGAAAAGGGTCGTCGGGAATCGAGCTAATCCGAGGATTAAAACGTTTAAAATGGTAAAACAAATATAAAGTTAAAGGGAGGGGATGGTTCGTTAAACCATTTAAAGCACAGGATAGAGTTGACAAAAGGGTTAAATACTCAAAGGTAACGTTCGGCTTACGTAATTATACTTGTTGTGCAGAGGAAGGTGACGTGAAGGAATTTTCGGTCCGCTGGCGAGTTCCAGCCTTAGGCTGTTATATGATCCTTACGTGGCGTCTTGGATGTGAGAACCGTTTCTTGACGAACGGCTTAAAGAACAATGGCTGTTCTACGTTGTTCTCTTCTAAACAACAGGAGGGTGACAACCGTCTCTTGTCTACGGGCTCGAGAACAATGGCTGTTTTAATGTTGTTCTCTTCTGAACAACAAGGTGGAAGGGTGAGAACCGTTTCTTGGCGAACAGGCTCAAAAGAACAATGGCTGTTCTACGTTGTTCTCTTCTGAACAACAGGGGGGGGAGCGCTGAGAACAGTTTAATGTCAACGGGCTAGAAAGAACAATGGCTGTTATAACGTTGTTCTCTTTCTGAACAACAGGGGAAGGGTGAGAACCGTTTTTTGGCGAACGGGCTCAAACGAACAATGGCTGTTTTACGTTGTTCTCTTCTGAACAACAGGGGGGGGGGAGGACCATTTCTTGTCAAGGGGCTTAAAAGAACAATGGCTGTTCTAAAGTTGTTCTATTTCTGAACAAAAAGGAAATGGTGAGAACCGTTTCTTGGCGAACGGGCTCAAACGAACAATGGCTGTTTTAAGTTGTTCTTTTCTGAACAACAGGGGGGGGGGGAGTACCGTTTCTTGTCAATAGGCTCAAAAGAACAATGGCTGTTCTAAAGTTGTTTTCTATCAGAAACTCTAGGGGAAGCCTTGTGGACTTGGCGTCACGAAAGGCTCGAACCTTGGCACTCAAGGGATATTGTCCTCCTTTTGGACAAGTGATGGTGAATCTCGAGGTCAAGGTCCCTTGGTGCACAAGGTGAGAGTGGGTCGTAGTGATGTTTCGCGACAAAAATCTGGATCTCCAATCTGAATCTTAGTGGTTAAGTTTCCATATAAATAGCCGGGACATCTCCTTGGCGTGGGGGACAATGGAGTGGGAGCTTCGAGGGAATGCACAGCCGAGCCTGGGAACAATGCCTTATCTGCCCATAAGCGTAACTCAATCTGGCGATGTCGGCGCATGGGGCAAACAGGGGAAGATAAACCTCCTTGTTTAAACATTCACTCAGGTGGCTGCGATAAGGCGCCCAGCTTCGAAGCGAAGATGCACGTGGGTAGCATCGTAGTTTTAAATAACATGTGATAGTGGTTGAAATTAACGTGGCCTGAACCCCTTCTATCACACCCCTCCATTTCGGGGGAAGTTGTCACTTCGAAAAAAAAAGAGAGAAGGGACAACAATAGAGCTCCGTTGTGGGGAACTCATTTTCTAGTACCAACCGTACCTTCATGCACCTAACTAGAATTACCTCAATACATATGATTATTTTGATATTTTGATTATAGGGGAAAATAACCTTCAATACAAACTTAATAAAAAAAAGGGGCATGGAACAATGAAATGATATAAAATTAGAACATATGAAACAAAATAATTTATACGTAATTTAATGGGTACAAATATATATACATACAAAAAAAATAGGCATTGAGCGTTACAAAATTCAGACATATACATTAACTAATTATATTACAAGAGAATCTAATTAAGGTTGTACAAGACGGTATATACATACAGGGAGATCCTACTCCTACGAATACAATTACTCTACGCTATTCGGTAACTCCTTCCTACTGAGTGCGTCAGCAACCTGGTTATTGGAACCATTTATATAATTTATTTTAAATTGATACTCTTGCAAGAGTAAACTCCAGCGCATGATTCGGCCGTTGGAGTGTCGCACATTCCTAATATAGGCTAACGGACGGTGGTCGATTCCTATCTGAAATTCTTTTCCTATCAAATACATTTTGAATTTGTCTATAACCCAGATAATTTATAGAGCTTCCTTCTCTATAGTGGCATATCTCTTTTCGCGTGGTAATAATTGGCGACTAGCATATGCAACTGGATGACTCGTTCCTTCATCCTCGTATTGAAGGAGTACACCTCCAATGCCCTCGTTTCTCGCATCGGTCTTAATCCCTAAGGATTTTTCCGGGTTGGGCAACTTTAAAATTGGGGCAGAAATGAGCTTACTCTGGAGCTGATTAAAATGGGAAACAGCGACATCATTCCAACGTAAACGATCGGGAGAATTGTTTTTCAGAAGCGAGCTGAGGGGCGCCGGAATTGCAGCGAATTTCGGAACAAATCACCGATAGTAAGAAGCTGATCCTATGAACGATCTTAATTGCTTCTTAGTATTTGGGAGGGGTATGTCGACGATTGCCTTAATCTTGTCCTCTGGGGAACCTAACTTGCTTTGTCCTATTTTGAAACCCAAGTATTTTATGGTTTCGTTGGCAAAATGGCATTTGCTGGGCCAATGGTGAGGCCATTTTTGCGCAGTCGCTCGAAAAGAGCTAATAGGGTGGTTAAATGGTGAATCCATTCAAATAGTTCTTATAGCTGACTCTTTTGATGTGGTGTCATCTGCGCGTCAATATCCAGGGCAGAGGGTTCAAAAGACTCGCCTGGTAGGGAAGGAGGAGGGTAATCGGCATCAGGTTGGATGCACACTGTCTGTATTACATTAAGGGACTCCGCGGGGTAATTTTCTTCAAGTGCCGATGTTTCGTCCAGTGCAACGAACGTATCTCCATGGGAGCGTTGGGGGTACTTTTTTTCTTGGGGTCCACGGACAGTCTCCGTTTCCTTGTCTTAGGCCTTATTGCCTAAAGGTGTTAGTGATTCACACTCCTTTCTGGCCGTCCTAAGGTCCTGGTTATGGATCTCCGAAAATTCTGATGGTATCGGGGTTCTGATGGGGACAGGCTCCTGGGCTTCTTTCTTAGCTCGGCCTCGAGGAAGGGTGGCCTGAGGCACAGGGCCAGGACTTACTTGGGGGTTCTGTCATATAAGTACGGAACAGAATTGTATGGGTGCTGGGATGACTTCAGCCCAACCAGCATAATATTGACACTGCAGGTAACATCTAACGACGGGAAATTGGTTCGCCCGCCCAAGGTAGTCATGTACCACCGCAAATTTTTCGTAGTTAGGGTCCAGTGGGAGGAGGAGTTCATCGGACACGATGAAACACGTACATCCTGTGTCCCTGATGAGAGTCGATACTCGGCAGCCGTTCACGCTGCCCTCCTCAAATTTCAAGTTCCTGATGAACTTTTATCAAAATTAAAATTTACCTGGTGGCCTAACGGAGGGGGAGAAGTTGCTGCTTGGGTCTGCACCACCGGGGGAGCCGGGGTGGCATTAATCTGGTTAACTTGGTGGGCTGGTCCGCTCTTAAGCCTAGAATTTTGGGGGCAATTCCAGCTCATGTGGTTTTCTACACAACAGGTGAAGCATATGATTGGTCTCTTCGGGAAGAGAGATGGAGGAGAAATCTTAACGGGAGGTTTGGAGTCCCGTTGTTGGTTTTGGAGGAAGAAGTTTTGGGGTTTTACGGGGCTCGGAAACTTCGTCGGCTTTCCTGTGAAGGGAGGCGAATCCTTCCTTCTTTCCTTGTAGGGGGATTGGTGAGAAGTTCGATTCTCCTTTGGGTATAAATTATGGCTTGCGGCATAGACATCCGCTTCTTCGATACATCCTTTAAAGGTCTGGCTCCAACGATCCTTGACGAACGCGCGGATCTCGTTTGAGCGAGACGCCTAAAAATTGATCCCGCAATACGAAGTCGGTTAAGGACTCGTAGTTAGGATCAACCTTTGAGGATTCTAACCAAAATTTAAAATTCCTCTGAAGAATTTTTTCGAATTGACGGAACGACTGTCCGGGTTTTATACGACCTCCTCGAAATTCTTGGCGGTAGAAATCGGAAGTCATATTATGAGCGGCCAATAACTCCGTTTTTAAGGTGCTGTTGTCAATTGTACATTCAGATGTTACAGAAACGAAAATGTCGCGCAATTTAATTTAACAGTGGAAGAAATCTTACTACACCTTCAGCCTCCAGATCCAGGTTATTGATCTCGAGGATCTTTTCGAAGTGGGCTAAAAATGCCCTGAAATCCTCTCCATCCTTGAAATTGGGGAGCTGCAGTGAGAGATTGGGGGGAAATTCAGAACGTGAACTGGATGACTGCATTTCTGCTTCAACACGAGCTAATTCAATCTGATGGTGAAGCTCAGCTTGTCTTATCCGTTGCTCTCTTTCTCTTTCTTCTCGTTGGATTTCTCTTTCTCTTTCTTCTCGTTGGATTTCTCTTTCTCTTTCTTCTCGTTGGATTTCTCTTTCTCTTTCTTTTTCTTCTCTTAACTTTTCTCTTTCTGTTTCTTCTCGTTCAATTTCTCTTTCTTTTTCTTCTCTTAACTTTTCTCTTTCCGTTCTTTGCTCCTCTTGAACGTACTCAATTAGCTCTTTTCCGGAAAGTCCCAAGGACTCTCCTTGCGCTTTAATGATTTCGAACTGAGTCATCTTTGCACTTGGGGGCGCAATAGTCAACCAACTAAAATTCCTTGCAACAAGACTTCGCCCTTCTAGAGAATTAGCCTACCTAAATATGGGCACAGACCTATTCGTACTTGGTTTTTCGAACTAAATTATCACTGACTAAAATTACAAAAAAAAACACAACCAACTAAAATTCCTTGCAACAAGACTTTGCCCTTCTAGAGAATTAGCCTACCTAAATATGGGCACAGACCTATTCGTACTTGGTTTTTCGAACTAAATAACCACTGACTAAAATTACCAAAAAAAAATACAATCAAATTATTATAACAGTTCCTTGAGCTACTCCAGCTTCTTAAGTTTCAAAAAAGGGGACAGCAATTGTTAAAACAAGTGGGAACTACTATACTCTATTATCATAACGAATAACACTATGCTTTACTCGACTGAGACCAGTGTTTGCAAAGATATAGCGTTAAACCCCACACCTGACACTGAATTTAAATAGTATATATATATATATATATATATATATATATATATATATATATATATATATATATATCGTCGAGAGTCCATTCTACGACCTATATTATATATATATATATATAAATATATATAAATATATATATATATATATATATATATATATATATATATATATATATATATATATATATATATATATATATATATATATATATATATGTCGTAGAATGGACTCTCGACGATATACCATATATAACTATTCGTTGAGGCAACTTCTTTAATTATCTTTAGAGTGCGTGCATTGTCTAGGCTGGCCGATATTATGTATCTTTGATATGCTTATGAAATGGAACTGAGCTCAAGGATAATAATATTGCTATCATTAATAAAATAGTTTTATTAATAATAACTATCAACAACACACAAAACGGAAAATATTGACATAAACAGAGAATTGAAAAGGGTCGTGGTGAATCTAGCTAATCCTAGGATTAAAAGATTTAAAAAGGTAAAACAAATATAAAGTTAAAGGAAGGGGATGGTTTGCTAAACCATTTAAAGCACCGAAAAGAGTTGACAAAAGGGTTAAATACTCAAAGGTAACGTTCGGCCTATGTAATTATACCTGTTGTGCAGAGGAAGGCGACGAGAAGGAATTTTTGGTCCGCTGGCGAGTTCCAGCCGAAGATGGGGGATTAAATGATCCTGACGTGGCGTCTTGGGAATGAGAACCGTTTCTTGACGAACGGCTTGAAGAACAATGGCTGTTTTACGTTGTTCTCTTCTAAACAACAGGGGGGGGGGGTGAGAACCGTCACTTGTCTACGGGCTCGAGAACAATGGCTGTTCTAATGTTGTTCTCTTCTAAACAACAAGGGGGAAGGTTTAGAACCGTTTCTCGGCAAACGGCCTCAAACAAACAATGGCTGTTCTAAGTTGTTCTCTTCTAAACAACAGGAGGGAAGGGGGTGAGAATCGTTTCTTGTCAACGGGCTCAAAAGAACAATGGCTGTTCTAAAGTTGTTCTCCTTCTAAACAACCAGGGGAAGCCTTGTGGACTTTGGCGTCACGAAAGGCTCAAACCTTGGCACTCTAGGGATATCGTCCTCCTTCTGGACAAGTGATGGTGAATCTCAAGGTCGAGGTCCCTTGGAGCACAAGGTGAGAGTGGGTCGTAGTGATGTTTCGCGACGAAAATCTGGATCTCCAATCTGAAACTTAGTGGTTAAGTTTCCATATAAATAGCCGGGACATCTCCTTGGCGTGGGGGACAATGGAGTGGGAGCTTCGAGGGAATGCACAGCCGAGCCTGGGAACAATGCCTTATCTGCCCATAAGCGTAACTCAATCTGGCGATGTCGGCGCATGGGGCAAACAGGGGAAGATAAACCTCCTTGTTTAAACATTCACTCAGGTGGCTGCGATAAGGTGCCCAGCTTCGAAGCGAAGATGCATGTGGGTAGCATCGTGATTTTAAATAACATGTGATAGTGGTTGAAATTAACGCGGCTTCAACCCGTTTTATCACAATATTAATTGATACCATCCTACAACAAGCATATGATAACATGCTTTTATTGTTATAAAGAGAAAATTTACTTCCATAACTCTGCCATAAAATCTGCTAAAAAATTCACGGAAGAAAGTTGCAACATTGTGAATTTAATACTAGATAACCAAATCTTGAACGTGGATTCCTTTTAGATTATTATTATTGATTACTCCTTATTTAACATAAAATTTCGTATGTGCACACATTTTATTCCATAGTTTTTTCATGTGAAATGGGAGTTGGAGATTTTGAGGCATTCCCACCATTCGTCATATTGTAGGCTTGAAAAAGTAAATGAGGAGAGTAGCACTCGAAATAGTTAAAGAAAACACACAATTTTCCCGAATTATTTTTTCTTATAATTCTTTTATGTGGTTTCTTTCTAGGTATGACTTAAAACTACATCCCGTGGCGAGGCTCTGATTGGGGACTTTCAGAGTTTTAAGGATAGTGGAGTTACCCTTTAATATGCCATTACTCCCGGATCCACTCTGACCCGATGTGATAGCACCTGCCTAGGGCCCCTGCTGCCTTTTAGGGTGAGCCTCTGTAGGCAAAGGCTGAGAGATAGAAAAATTCAATGTCAAACCAAACCCTGCCAAGTCCTCAACGGCAGAAAAGGCGGACTAAGTTTTCATCAAACTCACCGGGTGTTAAGACAAAAGAAGGCTGCAACAAGTCTGTTAGCTACGATCGTCTTGGTTTCGCCCTACCATTGGACCCAGCGTAGGTTTTTAAAGTTTGTGTGCTTACTAAAGAGGCAGCAGTAAGTAAACTCTAAACAAACTCAAGCACAGGGGTCTTCATAAATGTTTGTCTCTTAGCACACCTAGAAATATGTCTTTCGGCGAACGCAAAAGAGCGACGGGATCAGGCAACTGATGGCTGGAAGCTCTCAGTCAATATCAGGCACGACAGCGGTGGTTGTTTAATTCAGTCGCTTAATTTCTGGACTGAAGCAGAGAAACTGTTCAACAGCAGCAGCCACGACTAGGCAGTCCTTTTTAGGGTTCAATTTTCTCATCGCGAATAGGAAAGGGGCTTGAAAAGGTCCTTCAAAAATAGTCTGCTTCATAACTCCTGTCTGGAAAACTGCATCCATAAGGATCACCTAGATGCGGTAACATACATCTATAAAAGGAAATTTGGAACTTAGAATGTTCGCACTTTGATGGACTTCACAACGACTGCAAAACAAGAACGACGCAGGGCCAGTCTCGCCCGAGAGCTTCAAAGAATTAGACTAGATATAGTTGGCCTAAGCGAAACCTGGACAGCTCTGAAGGGTAACTAAAGAAAGAGCAGGGCCAATACACTTCCTTCTGAAAAAGATTAACTAGATACCAACCAATAATCCATGGGGTTTGTTTTGCAATAAGTAATTCCATACTGCAGAAACTGACAGAGCTCCCCCTGAGAATCAATGAACGACTTATGATCCTTAGAATAGAAATCGACAAAATCAGCCAGCTTTACAGCCTTTTATCAAACATTCCTGAAGAAGATAACATAATACTGCTAGGAGATTTCAACGCAAGAGTTGGAAAAGACCGTGAAGTTGGCATAGAACAATTGAAAAGAAAGAAGTTGGCAAACAAATGCAAACAGGATCCTTCTTCTCACTAAATGCGCTAGACACAATCTTGTGATCACAAACACACTCTTCAGTCAAAAAAACGCTATAAAGTCTCTTGGCAGCCCCAATATCGAAATATTAGCATCTAATTGATTATGTCATCGTAGGATCACGTCATTGGGAAGATGCCATGTTTACAAGAACTGACACTGTGGCTGATCATTGTTGGTCTGATCACCGCATAATTATCTCGCTCATGAAAATGAAGCTGCGACAAAAATCGAAAAACAAAAATCATTCTAACATCAAAGAACTAAACATTGAAGCACTGAGGGATAAAAAAAATCCAAAATAGGTTCCAGCAACGTATACAAGAAATAGTGTAACAAAGATAACCAGCCAAGTCTCCTGATGAAGTCTTGAACAGACTAAAGGAAGTCATTATTACCACATGCACTGAAACCATCCGCTTCAAAGAGAAGAAAAATCAGAAATGGTTTGTGGAAAAAATGGAAACATTCCAAAGTCTCATAGACCAAAAAAGACCAGCCATTTATGCAGTGCAAAAGGATCCACAGTCCACTCACAAACAAAGAATTCATAGAGAATGCAAGGCAGAAGTACACAGGACATCCTGCATGCATAGAGACAAGTGGTGGAAAGACAAAGCCCTCGAGATTCAACAGTAAGTTGATGCGAATGCTTCCAGGAGCTTCATCGATGCAACTAAATCCATCTATGGACCCTCAATACACCAAACTGCTCCAATCCTAAACAGAAATAGAAGAACTATCTTGAAAACCAGCGCCGAAATCTGAGCTAGATTGAATGAGTACTTCACCTATCTCCTCAACCAACATGCTCCTGTTGATATATGTAAGTAGATCAGACACAATCCCTAGACTTCCACCTGAGGAACATCTGAGCTTATCCCGTACACTCACATAGGTTAAAGATCCAAGCAAAGCGCTTAAGACCAACAAATCCGCGGAACCCGAAGCAGGGTCTATGAACACAGTGGCATCCTACTTGAAAAGCAACTTCATCAACTGCTGACAACAGATATGATCTATACCAGGCGCCAATTGAAAGAAAAATGCTGCGACCAAAATCAGCTTCTCTACATGGCCTTCATCGATTTCTCTAAAGCATATGACTGTGTCGAAAGGAAAATTCTCTGAGAAGTTCTAATGAGATTTGGATGTACAGAAAAAATGTTTAAGTTACAAGACCCCTTCGTGATGACATTTCTGCCAGAGTCATGACATATGAGAACAATTCAGAACCCTTCAAGGTGACAACAGGAGTAAAACAGGGATGCTTCATTTCACTAAACCTTTTTCCTATCTTCATTGCTACCATCCTCTACATCATAAAGCATGATCTAGTACCCTCCACTGAAATCATCTACAGGATGGATGGTAAGCTCGTTAATCTCTCACGTATAAAGAGCAAGAACAAAATATCTACATGCAGCCTCCTAGAATTCCAGTACGCAGATGACAACTGCCTGGTATCACTCAACAAAGACCATCTCCAATAAATTTAAACTGCTTTCTACCAGGCATACATGAAACAAGAACTAAACAAAAATGTTAAAAACACACAAGTATTCTACCAACATTCTCCCAACAGAGAGGCATATGACACACCTGAGTTAAAACTTAATGATACGATATCAAAAAATGTTTGAGAATTTATGCTACCAAGGATGTCATGTTTCAGCTAATTTTGGCCTTGATGTTGAAGTGCAACACCGCATTAAATCTGCTGATAGTGCCTATGGAAACCTTTGACAAGGGTCTTCAAAAAAAACAACAACCAAGATCATGGTTTAAAAGGAAATCATCATCTGACACTTGGACCCCATATCGACAGCATCTTAAAAAACTCGAAAAGTACCATTAACACTGTCTCGTAAACATCCTCAAAATCATATGGAAAGATCGAAAAACCAAAATAAGCATCCTGAAAGAAGCAAACCTGACCAGCACAGAAACCTGCATCATATAGAAACAACTGCAATCGTGTGGCCACATTGGCAGGAGGAGCAATTATCGTCTCCCCAAAAGGAGTTATACTCAAAGCTTAAAGAGAGCAAAAGAAACAGTGGAAGGTCAAAGCAAAAGATACAAAGATGCTCTCAAAGCTAACTTGAAAAAATGCAACATTAACCATAACGACTGGGAGGATACTGAAACTGAAAGATCCCAATGGAAAAACCAAATCAAACATGTCGTAGAGATCTTTGAAACAAAACTGTGTAAAGAACATGTAGTAAAAAGGACAAAAACGCAGAGAAAATTAACTTATACCATATCCAAACTTACCACCTAGGCTGACATGTCCCCACGGGAATCGGATCTTTAGGGCAAGAATTGGAGCATCAGCCACCTAAAAACTCATAACTGACCTATCACCTAATCTGAATCAAAATATGACAATGAATACTCTTATCATCGCCCTCGAGGAACTGCCATGCGACAAAGATGACTATGAGGATTCTTCATCTAATTCAATTACATGCATCTGTTGGATAGATCAGGGCATTTAAACTTTTGTATGTACCTGATTCTTTAACATCAGGTAGCCTACTTGGATTAATACTCTTACTATTATTAATTCAAGATACAATAAAGGGTAATTTATTAATTTTCAAAATTGATTTTATTACTATTTTCAAGCGCTATGTAATAATTGAGAGAATAGAAAATGAATCGATGAGAGGAAAGAGAATAGTTAAATAGAACAAGGATGCTTAACTAACTCTTGCCTAACAACTTAACACCAAAGTACGCGAGTGAGAAGACCCTTTTGAAGTCACATATACAGTTGATGCATCAAACACATGTTCACACAATAGCTATGAAAGTGAAAGCATTGTCTGTAACTTGTACCTCACCTAAAGTTAAGAGTGTAGTTTATTGCACCGTCTTGCACATGTGTCTGTGTATGTGCACGAATCCATGCTTGTGGAGGGAAGAAAGCGTGAGAATTGGTTCCTTCCGTCGGATTTCAAATTTCTCGTCTCTGACCGCGCCCTTCTCTGGGTATCGAACACGGACCCTAATCGGTTTCTGGTTATATCAGGGGAGATATAGTGCTTCGTTTATCTGTTGGCTGAATGGAAAATGGCAACTGCCCCAAACTCCTGCCAATTTTATCCTCCCTTTCTCTTCCCAGGTTTCGTGCAAACCTATTTTCAGAACAGATAGCGAGCTTAAAGAAGGTACTCAAAGCTCAGCTTTTTAACAGCTCCTAGGTAGTATTCATTTAAACTTAAAATATGAAGTCATACGTGTTGGTTAAGTCGGTAAGTATTTGATATCCAATGCACGTCGACCATGTTTCTAAGTGAAACGTTTTCGCTCAAAAATCTTATAAAATACGTCTCAAAACACATATCATACTCATCTCAAAACACATATCAAGTTCAAAACAAAACTCGTATTCAAACCATCTCAAAACTTATATCAATTTCATCTCAAACACATCCTTGCACCCAATCATCTAAATTCATTCAAACCTTTAAACATTATAATTTCATTATACATTTCGAACAATTTCGAACCACTAACTAACTCCATCTAACGAGAGCATTGGCGACTAAGCCTTGTTTCTCCCAATCTGTGAAGAAGAGAATATTTTCATTCTAGAATTAATCGGAATGACCGCTTCTCTTCTAAACACCACCATTTTTCTTAGTCATGCCCTGAATTAAGGGTAATAAACTTAACACAAATATCTGCGCGGTGGAGTTGGTTTGAATAATTGTTACTATTATGTACATTAAATATTAGAGTTAATATAATAAAAATTACTTAATTAGTTGATATTCGTAATTAATTCAATAATAGATTCACATATATATATATATATATATATATATATATATATGCATATATCTCTCATGAGCGCAAGATAATGATAGAATAAATCCAACTTCACCGCAGGAAATAGAAAAGGAATAATTTTTATTCATAAATAGTTATTTCTTACTTCGAAGAGAAAAATATATTCCCTTTTCTCTTTCCTGCGGTGAAGTTGGATTCATTTCATCATTCTCTCGCGCTCATGAGAGATATAAGTATTTGTGTATTTGCCGCGTGCTTAACTCAATTCTTCCTTTGTTCTTTGAATCCCCAATTAGTTCTCTTTCTCATTCTCGTTCGACCATGCGAAGCGTGCTTGAAAAGGCTTGTCAATTCAGAAGATTTTTGTCTTCCGCCTAGCCGAGTGGTCTAAAGGCTGGTTTAATTTAGATCAAAGCCGGTTGCTAACTGCCTCAATGTGCACGGTTAGAATCCCACCCCGGCTTGGAATTTTTCGAAGTAAGAAATAACTATTTCCAAAGAAAAATAGACCAGGTTTTATTTTGACTTTAGCAATTTTATTTTAGCTCGTTCTAACTGGCGAATGCATTTTTTGAAATGAAGCTGAAGATTCACAAGGTCTGTTGACCTTAAGGGTTTCAAAATTCGTTATAATCTGCCGAATAGTTATGATGTTATTACCCCCAAAATGTAATTCCCTAGCTAACATCGGGTGACTTTGGCAATTTTATTATTTGAAAGGGAATGAAAAACTATATAAGGGATTCAAATTTTGTTAGAATCAACCGAATAGTTATGATGTTATTGCCCCCCAAAAAATAATTCCAGAGCTAAACTTAGTAGGACCTTAGCAATTATATCATTCGAAAGAGAATGTAAAACATTATAATGGATTCAAATTTCGTTAGAATCGGCCGAATATTTATGATATTATTGCTAAAAGAAAATAATTCCATGCCTATCCTTGGAAGGACTTTGGCAATTATATCCTTCGAAAGAGAATGTAAAACAACATAAGGGTTTGAAATTTCGTTAGAATTGGCTGAATTGTGACAATGTTATTAACAAAAATGCAAAACGTGTATCGGCCGACCGACATAGTCAGATGTAGACTCGCCCGTGACTATAAAGTCACGATTTCTAAAACTTATTAAAAAGCAGAAGTAATTATATTAAAATATTACTTTTTTCAATTAAAATGGCCGGCCTAAACTTTTTGTCACTCCTCATTTATGGAACTGGAAAGGCGAGAAAATAGTCATATCCTAATTGCATAGTAAAGAATAGTACATATAACATAGCACATTATAGCATAGTATAACATTAGAGAATAACACAATCATGATTCTTGATTTTACTAGGCGGGGCTTTAGTGAATAAAAACAAATTTTCCATTCTCTTCGACAAGCAGGGGTGACAATTAATAGGACCGATCGAAAGACAGTTTTGTGGCAGTCTTAGAAAAGAATATTTAATGCGTTACCTTCTCGTGTATGTGAGAATAGCTCCTTCCGATAGCTTTGATGAATAGCTAGTAAGCCAAAAATTGACTTCATAACGGCATAATTAGACGGGACAACAAAAATAAATCTTTTGTCTGGTGCCTGAAATATTTCAACGAATTCTTATGTGATTTTGCCTGTTAAATTCGAAAATAACTTCAGTTTTCTTCCATTAGTGATAATTAGTGATATTAAACAAGACTCTTTATTTATTTAAACTATTTTTACTCTGAAAGAGGCAACTAATATGAAACAATTAAGAGAGCCTAACACAAAAAACATAGTGCAAGTTAAGATTGAAAATGCACGTTGGTAAAGATTTTGGCAGATAATATAATTCAGGTATAAATTTAGGGTTATTTGCGCACCGTTGATGTTGGACCACAGAAGTATCTCATTTAAAATACCAGCAATAGTCTTCTATCATCACAGCATCCCAAGTTTGTTGTAACTAGTTTCGATCTTTTTGATGTGTTGATGGAACCGTTCGCCTTGTTTGTCGCTAACGATAATCTCCGAGATTTTCAGAAAAAAGGTCAAGATGACAAAAAATAAAATGCATTTTGATGCAAGGATTAAATGAAACTTTAGTGATAACTAGTTCATTGCGTTTAAACATCATATTAAAACATGAGAGTCTTTGGACTTTTTTTTTATACTAGAGCACGTGTTCGAGATGACCTCCCTTTAGCTCTGGGTATTGTATTTCTTGAGGCGCAGCACAAAGTTGCCATGACGTCCTCACAAACCGACCAACTAATGGCTCTGATATCCTCGCTGATTGCTTCCCTTAGTTCCATGATGGTCTAGGGTCTCCCTGCGTGCACTCTATCTTTAAGGTAGCTCCAGAGAAATAAATCTAGGGGCCTATGTCTGGGCAGTGAGGTGCCGACTCAAAATCAGTCCTGAAACTGACCACACGGCCCCATAAGCGATGGCAACAGGGTCTGCAGCTCCCTCTTGAAGGTTTTGAGGACCTCAATATACCGCTCATTGGTGACTGTCACTGTCGCGCCAGATTCCTCGGAGAAGAAGGGTCGGATGATGCCTCTGGATGCGACTGCAGTCCATACCATTCACTTAGGAGAGTGTAGGAGCTTGGCGGCTACCTCATTTGGTCTGGAAGTTCCCCAGAGGACATTTTTCTTCGATTTTACCTTTCCTTCAAAATGGAAGTGAGCTTTATCTGAAGTCCAAAGGCGGTTAAGGAAAGTTTGGGTTACCTGATTCTTCTCTAGTATCTTGATTGCCATAACCTTTCTCGGCTCCTTGTCTGAGGATGTAAGGTTGTGCTTCTTCTTTATTCTCTATGGGTTGGCCGTTACATCCAATACTAACACTCTTCGGCAAGTCTCACGGGATATACCGAGGGACTAACTTCGCATGCGCACAGAGCGTTTTGGACTCTGCTTAACTGACTCTCACACGTTCTCGACCAGCCCAGTTGTACGCTTCCTGGGTCGTCCTGATTGGCCTGAAAGCTTGTCACTGTCTGCATTGAGGTTCTTCACTGTTCCATCGTTCTCGCAGTGGTACACATAGTCATGAATTCTGCTCTTCGAGGGGGGCTTTTTCACATTCAAACTGATGCACGAAAGTGTCATACACTTCCTTGAAAGAGCCTCTCTTGTAATAATGTTTGACGCCTTATATTCCCCGTGGAGGTCCCATTGAGACCTAGTTGTGTTCACATGCATTGATTACGTTATTTCCTGCAAAGTAAGGGTGATTAGTGAATAAATGAATGAAGGATATATCACAAAATGTGTGTGCATTCCACTTAGGGGGATTATCAATATCACAAATATTTGATATTAGGTTGGTAACAAGGTCTTTATACTTTTTACCTATGTATTTCCTGAACACATTTTAGAGAATTAATGCAACACTTTGTTTAAGAGGACATCTGGCTCATTTTCTATTGCTTAGTTCACCACAACATCTGAAAAATCGGGAAAAAAGAAAATAATTAGAATGATAATAAAGTAAAGAATCCAGTGTAGTGGACGTACACACATACATAGTGACTAATTCATGACATCTACACACTTATGACATATACATATGGACATTAGCTCTCACATATACATATATAAATATGGACATTGACTCAAACCTATTATATTTATTATAAAAGGATGTTTAATAACTTAAAAACTAGACCTGATAGATAAAAATGAAGTTAATTTTTCGATTAAGGAGACCTATTTCTTACAAGAATGATGTACATTTTCTAAATACTAAAATTCTTGTAGACCAGTGTTATGATTGCGTTATTGAAAAGAATAACTCAACTCACATTCGTCCTTTGTATTCCTTATTATTTTTTCTCTTTCTTAGTCCCGATCGACCTTGCGAAGTGTACCTTAAAACCCTGTTTATTCCGAAGATTTTTATCTTCCGCGTAGCCAAATGGTCTAAGGGACGGTTTAATTGTGATCAAAGTGGTTGCTAGCTGCCTCAGTGTGCACGGGATGATTCGAATCCCACCCCTGTATGGAATTTTTACGAACAAGAAAATAACATTTCCGAAGTAAAATTATCGTGTTTTTGTGTTTCTTGCAATTTGCTGGATTCATTTTATTATTCTTTCGCGTTTATAAAAGATTTATACATTGTATATTAGGCGCGAGTTTACTTCAACTCTCCTCTGTCCTTTAAATTCTCTATTATTTTCTCTCCCTTCATAGTCCCGATCAACCTTGCGAAGAGTACCTTTAAACCTTGTTTATTCGGAAGATTTTTTTTGTCTCCCACGTAGCCGACTGGTCTAAGGGACGGTTAATTGAAATCAAAGCGGTTGTTTGCTGCCTCAGTGTGCATTGTTCGAATCCCACCCCTGTACGGAATTTTTGCGAATTAGGAAATAACATTCCCGAAAAAAAATTATCCTGTTTTTCTGTTTCTTGCGGTTTGCTATATGTATATATATATATATATATATATATATATATATATATATATATATATATATATATATATATATATATATATATATATTATAAATATATATATATTAGAATACAATAATTTAATATGTAAATACACGAAAGAAACCACAGTATTCAGTATTTTAGACATTTATTCCGAAAACAGGTTTCGACAAAGATCTTTGTCATCTTTAGTCGCTGGTAATCTATGATTACAGAAAGAGGCTTAACCTAAGTCAACTAAAATTACAAATCTCAATATAGTCATGGAGTTGGGGCGAGTAGACATTCTTCAGCAAAGGTCGGATGAGTTGAACTAACCATTAGATTAATTTAAGATAAGAATTTCGTATATGAGAGCTAATTCTATTAGTCGTTTATGCATATTAATGTCGAAATTAAAAATTAGCTTAGCATTATCAATGTTAGAACATTCTAGAATATATGCTTTGACGGCACATTTCGCATTTGTTTTCCTTCATTCTCTAGGAGAATTAACTGCTACTGATTTCAAATTTTGCATGGGATATAAAAAAACACCATGTTCTTTATCAATGGATCTATTTTTGGACAGACTATTTCGTATCGTATTTTCATATTGAAAAGCAACATTAATATTGTTTACTGCTGCCTTGATAATGACATTTTTCTTGGAACCAAAGGAGATTATTCTGTTTAATGAATATTTGGGTGATTGTCGTAATCTCAACTTTTTAACAGATTCGTCATAGAAAGAAAAATAGGGATTATAATCTTTAGAGTAGTTGGATTTATTAAACAAAAAGATGTGCTTTATTGTTACTTTAGAAACTTTGACATCAAGAAAAGGTTAACCATATTGTTTTGTTTGCCCAAAATATGTGCCTATGTTTGTCTTTGTAAATAAATCATAACTTCATCTCAAGCGTCAATATTTCAGATTTTAGGGATCAAATAAGTGCATCTATTAAATATTTAATTTTTAATCAAATTTAAATGTGTTATTTAGAAATGAATAAATATGGATCTAATGAGTGCAATTTTAGATTGATTTCGAACATTATCCATATTATGATCTGGGAAAAGGCTGATCAATCATCCAGTTTTTTCATTTGAGCAACATTTAGTCATGAAACTGTGAAAAAACTTTTAGGCAACCAAGTTATCTCTCTTCTCATAAATCTCCTTCCCCTTACTTTTTGAGTAACGCAACTTTAACAAATTGATGCCACCTAATTCACCAAATAAGCGAATTTTCCCAATTTTCTTTATATCTGTTCAATAATTTTCAGTAACCATCTAAGACTGATTATAGTCTAATTTATATAGAAAATAACTGAAATCCTGAACAGCATGATTTCTGACATAAATTGAAGTTTTGCTCTATATTTGCTGCCAAATTTCATTAGAAAAACAGGTATGAGAGATCAATAAGAACAGATCCTAAAAAAGGTTGTTTTTGGGCTTAATTGTCGTGGATGATGTTGATAACACTTCCATGTGATATTCCAAGTTCTCGCTTGATTTTTTCGACCTTCAGCCGTCGATTTTCGAGGATCATCCTGTCTACACGGGCCACATTATCCTCGTTGGTCACGTCTGACGGGCGTCCTGCACGGGTGTCATCTTCAAGGGACTCAAGGCCATGGCGGAACTCCCTATTCCAGCGAGCAATGGTTGCATAGGAACATAACATAACATAATTACACGGATGACAAAAGCCACAAGGGCCTATCAAAAGTCATCCGCATCCGTCAAAACCCACCCACAAAAAGCACCATCACCAGGGAAAGACAAAATCAAAGTCCCCCACAATATAATATAACAGAGGAAAAAAGCCACAAGGGCTCACCATAGGTCATCCGAGTTAAACGGCCTCTTTTTTAAGATACCCAAACTCCCAGGAAAACTACATCCAGAGGATGTCAGAAGGGGCGGTGTCGGTGTACACTGCAACCATGCGTTCAGGGATCTCTTTTGCATTGTTGCCTTGCTTGGTCTAAATTTTATCACTGTGCGGTGATAAAAAAAATTTGTGACTGACGATCTGCGATCAGCTACTGCTTCTTAAATAGACGAGGCAGGAGCGTGCGGCTGCAGGTCCTGACTTGTCATAACCTGTCCTAACACCCCCACAAACAGCAATCCACCTTCCTCTGTTTTGCCTTACTGATTTGCAAAACTTATTGACCGCCCCTCGTATAACTATAGAGATTTCAAAATTATCAGAACATGATTACCGGGGTTGGGCTTTCCTATGGATACTTTAACATGTATATTTTCCTGACATGTGATATTTTATTATTACTTTTAATCTAAGCACCAAAGAGTACTCTCTTATTTTTCACGAAGTTACTCCTAATCTCTCGTATCTTAAATTAATATCGCACTGAAAAACAAATGTGAGCTCGTTATTCTTAGCTGATAAGCCCTATTAAGGTAAGGTATGTTGATGGCCTATACAAAGTCTCAAATTTTGATCAATCTTTCCTTTTATTGCTTAAATGACAGAGTGTTCTGAGCCTGAGTAGTTTTTAACGTGACACTTGAAAGAAACGCTTCAAGATCACAATATTTTTATTGACAAGGTACCATGGGTCAGCAAGATTTAGAATCTTACATCAATAACTACTTTTTTTCAGAAGTTTTTTTTTTTTGCAATTCAAATTTTGCCTGTATTATTGCATTGACTACTAAAATTAGTCTCTATTTTTTCTGAGATAGTCTTCAGTATATAAATTAAAGTTTATCTTCTAAATATAAACCCTACTGTCGTGGTATAGGTTACTATATACCATACATATATCTATTTTATGTAATTTTTGAATGCGCGGGGTTTCCTTTTTAATACCTTTGGGTCGGTCGGGTCCAATTACGAGGTCAGACTCTCGTAAGGTAGGGCTACTCCAATAGATCTACTTTGATTTTCAGTATTGGCTGAGTGGTTAAGTATTACTTAGTTACAGGGCTGTTACACGCCTATGATGAGCTTAAAGGTTGAAAGTAAAGGAGTCGACAAAAATAGACTTTAATACATACGAGGGGTGGTGAATAAGTTTTGCGCGTCGGTATGGCAAAACAGAGAAAGGGGGATGGCTGCTTGTGATGGTATTAGGAAAAGTTATCACAAGTCAGGACCTGCAGCCGCACGCCTCCTGCCTTATCTATTTAAGAAGCAGTAGCTGATCGCAGGTTGTCAGTTACAAATTTCTCGAAGAATTGAGAAGGTTGAGTAGCGCGCAGTGATCAAATATTTTACCAAGGAAGACAAGAATGCAAAAGAGATCCATGAATGCATGGTTGCAGTGTACACCGACACCGCCCCTTCATATGCAACTATTGCTCACTGGAATAGGGAGTTTCCCATGGTCGTGAGTACATTGAAGATAATTCCCGCCCAGGACACCCGTCTGACGTGACCAACGAGGACAATGTGGCCCGTGTGGCGAGGATGATCCTCGAAAATCGATTGGTGAAGGTCGAAGAAATCGATCGAGAACTTGGAATATCACATGGAAGTGTTATCAACATCATCCACGACAATTTGGCCCTGACCAAGGTCTCTGCCGGTTGGGTCCTTAGAAACGTCACACGCCATGATCGACTTTAACATAGTAAAAGTTCACAAGGCGGGAGTTGCACAAGCTGCCCTGCGCGAGTGCAGATTCGAGGAGCTTAACCATCCCCCCTAAAATCCAGATCAGGCCCCTAGTGATTACTTTTTATTCCGCCACCTGAAGGCTGCACTGCGTGGACGCCGGTTTGGGGACGATGAAGATGTCCAGCTCTCCGTCCAGGAGTGGATTAAACAGCAGTCGGGAGATTTCTAGGTGGCGAGAATTTGAAGCCATAGGGACAAGTGGCGCAAGTGCATTGAAGTTGAGGGTAGTTATATTGAAAAATAATAAAACACTTTTCCTCATATCTCGTTTCCTTATATCCGAATTGCAAAACTCATTGACCGCCCCTCGTATAAGTATATTATTCAAGCCAATAAAAACAACAATAATTGCAGAAATGGTTTCATACTTAGTTGGTGGTCTAATATGATAAATGAGTGCCTAATTTTTCTGAATTAACTCCGGCTCTGTCCTATATGGAATGTTCATATATGTAAACAGAAACCTACCACAAGAAAGTGTCTTCGTCACTTAGATTAAAGTTGTTCTTTTAGTGTAGCGACGAATATTGGCTGCGCAAAAATTATGCACATAGAAGTACAGATTTATCAATAAATGATTATTATATAATTTCATTCAAATTTAAAAAGAGTGATACAATTTCTGAAAGGAAAAATTCTTTCACAATTTAACGATTCTTTTAACTTTTTTACCTGGTTATTGACCTCTCTATTAGGGCCTGTGGAATTGGTGGTACGGTTCATTCTCGCTCATTCTCAGCACTTTGATTTTCTACGACGTTCACCTCAACACTTTTTCTATTAGTAAGCGTGTAGATGGTTTATCTCAAAGTATAATGCTCTGCTAAATCTGGCAACTGTATGAGAAACACGATTTCCGATTCCCACTGCCCCATAGAGAGATACATTCCATTGAATAGAAAGTAGCTGCACGTCCTCTCGGTATGAGTGCTGGCAAGAATAGACTCAACACAAAGGAACCTCTTTGCTGGGTTTTGGTCTAGGGAAATCTTTTGCGTGCTCCCGCTCCCATTCCTCTCTCTTTCCAATAATACATATTCGTTTCCTCTCAATGGAGTTTTCTTATCTTGTTCGACGTCGACTGCGCCCTTTGACTCTCATCCATTGTATTTTGGACGTTGTGGCCCGAACATCTCTAAAGGCCTGCCACTATGCTTGCTCTGCCGAGCTGAATTGCCTCTCGCTTTGAGCTTAGAATTTGGCTTAGGCTCGGCAAATATTGTGTTGATTGCATATACTCATCGTTCTAGCGGCATCGGTCGTGGCATGCAAAAAGCCCCGAACTGACTGATTTATTGTTCGAATCAGGGTAGCGCTGATGCTGGCAGGGAAAGTGAATTTAAAATTTTCAGGACATGATAATTTATCCCCCCTTAATTCTTTTATCAATATTGTTGCAAGCGTTCTACTCTTACCACCAGAAAACCGAGAATAAAGATTCATGATGCATCCTTTTTGGATTCGCTCTTGGATAGCTTCTCCTCTTCTAAGGAGGAACCATTCTGTGAAACTCAGTGTTCCCTCCAAGTTTCATTTAGAGGAATGAGGTCTATCCCCTTAACCCTTTGTGCACAGATGCCATCGGGTGACACCATTATATGCGCAGGCCACTTTATACTTTCTAAGCAGCCAACCTAAGATTCTCTTAGATGAGAGATTGCTTCCCCCTCTCTAATTGTGACTTGTTTCAGGGTATACCTTATGAAATTTAGAAGAGTTGTCTTCAAGGACTCTTTCCTTTAGGCGCCCCTCTTTTTTATCAGGGTCCTGAGAAGAACACGGCAAGTGAGAAATAAAGGGAGTCCTCGTCTCGCGCCTATGGAAGATAACTCAACGATCCAAAATTTGTGACATAAATGGAAACCGGCGTGACCGTTCCATTTTCTTCCTAACACTGGTTGGCATACCAGCACCAGTGTCGCTTGTGATCGGTCCTAGGTCCTATGACTCCCTTGGTGTAATACTTGACATCTTATGGTAATGTCAGGTCAGAGGCTACACCCAAAATTGTGATGGTCCGAGAAGTAACACGCCCCAGATTGCAGGCTTCTCTAATGGAGGCGAACTTCGGCTCAGAGCTAGAAACAGAACCTCAGTCCGACCCTGTTCCAGAATTTCCAATGGCGGCATGGGCCTCTACCTCAGATTTATGCCCACTTTACAAGTGAATTTCTTCCTCCGTGTGATAATGGATCTTACTGAGGCTGGTCAGGCCGACCTTAAGGCCCATTTCGAAGCCAGAGAGAAGGGGAGTTTAATCTTCACCCTCCTTTCCAAAGAAGAAGAGCAAAAGCAATATGAAAAAATCTAATGCTACAGGTTCCACTTCATCTGTGAGTGGCTTCGTGGAATATTCTTCTGCCATTTCGGCAAGTGACCTGGCAAAGGCCGGCAGGTCTGGCGTGTAAGTCCCTTAGAATGAGAAGACCGGGCAAAGAACAAATTCGCAAGGCTAGTTAGCGGAACGCCTTATTCAGAATGTACTTGGTGCATTTTTAGCCCAGAATATACAGACACTTTCGAGTTATTTGCAAATGGCAGATTTTTTGGCTTATGCAATATTCTCCATCAGAGCATTGGCTAGGTTAAATGGTAGACAGTGCAAGGTGACTTGTTACTCAGACGTGAGCCTTCTTTCGAATGCAGCGGACCCTTCCAACGCAGTCAAGATTAGTGATATTTGGATATTCGATGACTATTCTGTGTGTGAGATGTGAAATTAAACAATAAATTTCATGAAATGATGATATATCTGAAGAAAATCGTATACTATTCCTTAGAAGCATGGCTGACCACGAAGCGGACATGATCTAAGAGGGAAACATCTCGAGGCCCACCCCAACACTCTTCTTCACGTTCGTTCGTGACAGGATTTAAGAGTAGATAGATTTCTGCTGTTTAATATTGCAAACATGTCAAGGACGTCATGTCACTGCGGCGAGGTGGTTCTATTGCAACCACTTCGGTCACTGAAAAGAAATTGCTCATGTAGACTTGCAAAGTCAGGTATGACCTTAGTATGGGTAAGCTGCTCCAAACCATACAGCATAAATATTTATGTTCAATGAAAAATGTTTCAATTGGGGAGAATACCCGTTGATTCCGGTAAGCAATGATGATTTAAATGTTTATAGTTTATGTTCACTGTACGAGAACCTTTTCATGTTCATGCCTTTATCTGTCCCTATATTCTCTTGATAAACAACCCTCTTTTTGAGTGAAAAGTGGTAGATGATTTTCCTATTCAACTATCATTTTATGAACCACTACCTCTTGAAACCACACCACGGTTGGGTATGGAAAGAGTGGTTGTCCTCATTTCAGGAAATAACGGATTTCTCTGTTCCATTCGAGGATTTTTTCTCGGTAGTTCAGGCCCTTGTTTTCATTTCGGGCATCTCATCGCCATGTTCTTAACTACTATTCGTAGAACGATGGTTCGATTCCCACACCGTCCGCTGCCTTAATGGTTGGGCGACTGTAAGATAGCTTTCATAGAGAAGCAATATGCCTCCATGCAAGTAATCGACCCCCAAAACATTTGACCCTAGTTCAATTTCCTCTAGCTAAGGTTAGATTCTGCTATATTTAGCAACGCAAACTGCTTTAACTCGTTGGTATGCAACTCTTCATTTAACGAGATGATTCCTCTTGCAGAGGTGTGGAAGCCATCCAAAAGGATAACGGACAAGTTCTTGCAGGACCTTTTACGCCAGTAAATTTAGGAAGTTAACTTGACTCTATAACCAACTCTACTCAGTGTAAAATATAGTTCAGGATAAAAGCAAAAGTATGAATATGGTTGGCAATGTACTGAATTATTCCCTCCTATATTTTAAGGAAGCACAAAAAACAGCGAGGCTAATACACAAGGTCTGTTGACCAAAAATTCGGGTGCTTTCACGTATTCTGATTTATGACCTTAGGAATTAAAAACTTTCGATAATTCCTGGGGTATCATTGGGAGGACATTGGAAAACCTATCATTTGAAATAGGATGTGAAGCAATATAAGCTTTTCAAACCTGGTTAGAATCGGCCTAAATAGTTATGAAGTTATTGCCAAAACAAAATAATTCCAGGGCAAAGCTTGGGAGGTATTTATCAATTATATTATTCGAAAAAGAATCTCAGACAATAGAAGGGATTCCTATTTCGTTAGAATCGGCCAAATAAGTTATGATTTTATTGCCAAAAAAACACTCCCGGGTTAACCTTGAGAGGACTTTGGCAATTGTATCATACGAAAGAGAATGTAAAAATTACGAGTTTAAAATATGGTCAGAATCGGTCGAATAGTTATGATCCGCCCCAAAAAATAATTCTCTAAGCTAACCCTTAGAGCACCTTGTCAATTATATCATTCCAAAGAGAGTCTAAAAGAACATAAAGGTTTTGAATTTCGTTAGAAAAGACCGAATAGTTAGGATTTTATTGACATAAAAATATAAATCCCTGGCTAACATTGGAAGGACTTGGAAAATTATATTATTCCAAACAGAATGTAAAACAACATAATGGTTTTAAACTTCGTTATAAACGGCGGAATTGTTTTGATGTTATAGACAAAACAAACTAATTCATGGGATAACCTTAGGAGGACTTTGGTAATTATATCATTCGAAAGAGAATGTAAAAGAAAAGAAGAGTATAAAACTTTATAAGAATAGGCCTAATAGTTGCAATGTTATTACAAAAATAATAAAAGCAAAACGGGGACGACCGACATAGTGAGATGTAGAGGCGCTTGCGACCAAGGAAGGCAAGAATTCAAAGGAAATCCATGAACGCATGGTTGCAGTGTACACAGACACCGCCCCTTCCTATGCAACCATTGCTCGCTGAAATAGGAAGTTCCGCCATGGTCGTGAATCCCTTGAAGATGACCCCCGTCTAGGACGCCCGTCAGACGTGACCAACGAGGACAATATGGCCCGTGTGGTTGAAGAAATTAGACCGAGAACTTGGAAAATCACATAGAAGTGTTATCAACATCATCCACAACAATTTAGCCATGACCAAGGTCTTTCCCCGTTGGGTCCCTAGAAACTTCACGCGCCATGATCGACTTAAACGTAGTCAAAGTCCACAAGACCAGAGTTGCACAAGCTGCCCTGCGCGAGTGCGGATTCGAGGAGCTCAACCATCATCCCTACAGTCCAGATCTGTCCCCTACCGACTACTTTTTATTCCGCCAGCTTAAGGCTGCACTGCGTGGACGCCGGTTTGGGGACGATGAAGATGTCCAGCTCGCCGTCAGGAGTGGATTGTTCAGCAGTCGGGAGATTTCTGGTTGTCGGGAATTCGAAGCCTCAGGGACAAGTGGCGCAAGTGTATTGAAGTTGAGGGTAGTTATATTGAAAAATAATAAAACACTTTTCCTCAAAACTTATTGACTGCCCCTTGTATATATATGTACATATATATATATATATATATATATATATATATATATATATATATATATATATATATATATATATATATATATATATATATATATATATATATGAATTTATTAAACTACATTGAAAGAGAAAACGGAATAATTTTTCCTTGCAGTAATATTTGTATTACCTTTTTTCAAAAAAATCCGTGCAGGAAAGCGATTCAAACCAGGCACACTGAGGCAGCGAGCACCGCTTTGATCACAGCTAAAAGTATGCCGTTGCTACAAATTTTTGAATATTAAATTCATCGTAAATTATGTATTCCTTAATATCATAGAACCTGAAGAGCGGACAGCTCGAAGCGTTGTTTATACCCAATGAATGAAGATGAATTTCTCCGCATTCTATTTACTCTCATTCTTAGTGAAATTAAAGTTTCGCCTGGCTTGTAGCAACCCCATCGATTATATATATATAAATATATATATATATATATATATATATATATATATATATATATATATATATATATATATATATATATATATATATATATATAGCAGTCTTTCTTGAATACAAATTTTGTTGAAGACTATTGTGTATTTTGCTTTAATTAATTTCCTTTGCAACTTTCTCTTCTTCTAACTATCTTTCTTATTCCATCTTGTAGATGGTGGATTACTTCCTCAGTATTCATCTCTTTTTAAATGAATGATTTTGGTAAAAACTAAACTAAATTGCTAAGCTGTCGATCTTATTCGATCATCTTTGGAGCGCTATGGAATTTCTTGCCTCCTTTACCAATGTACTGATTCGAGTAAGGATCTGAGAGAAAGTAAATTGAAAGAAAATTATTTTTAAGGGGTATTTTTTCGCCTTGCTTAAACGTAAACTTAGAGGAAATGAGCCATTCTTGTGCTTGAAATTTTCGAACGGATTTACGGTTTTATTAATGCATTAACGTACTGTTTATCTAAAACTCTAAATGCATTAATAAAACCGTACATCCCTTCTAAATATAACATAAAATCCACGGAGGAATTCATTCACTTTCTCCACGCTACAAGACCGTCAGGACTTGACGTAGAAAGCCTGTTCACGAATGTACCTATCACTCAGACTATCGACATCATTATTAAACACGTGTACCACCATCCTACAATGTCTCTTCCAAATCTCAACCAAAAGATCTTCAGTAGCATGCTACGTTCATACACATCAAAGGCACCGTTCAGGACAACGTACAGTAATCTATTCACGCAAGTGGATGGAGTGGCTATGGGGTCACCCTTAGGGCCTACCTTCGCAAAACTATTATATGGGTCAACTCGAGGAGAGGAGAGATTATTGGACGGTTTGGAAAATAAGCCACACACATATTGTCGATATGTAGATTTCATCTACATCAACGTCCAAAACGAAGAACATCTCGTTAAGATCAAGCAACAATTTTAGGAGAACTCCGTGCTAAAATTTACTTATGAATTAAGCGGACGGGCAATTAACTCACTTTCTTAGGCGGTGAGGTTCATAACATCAATGGAAACTACATCACTAAAGTACATAAGAAAGGTACAGACATGGGAAGATGCCTCAATGCAGAGATTGAATGCCCTGAAATGTACAAAATAAGCGTAATCAGCTCATAAATCCGCTGAGCCTATAAATGCTGCTCTACGTGGGAACTTTTCCACCAAGAGGTTGCAAGAGTAAAGCAAATACTCGTGAATAATGGTTTCTTAAACAACATGATTGATAAACAACAATGATTTTTAAATAACCATTACAAATATGCGGATAAAAGTGAAAGTAATCATGGAAAAGTCAATAACATCAAAGTGTATTACAGAAACCAGATGTCCACTGCCTATGAAATAGATGAAAAAAATATCAAGGATATTAATATCCGTAACATCAAGGTTAAATATCAAACCGATAAAATCTAACTTATCATCTATTATAAAAAAACAAAAGCCAGCAATCTTCTGATGAAAAATAACATCTGCCCTAACTCCTCGAATCTCAAGTCAACCAACATAGTTTAAGAGTTCACCTGTCCCAATAAAGACTGTAAATTTTATAATAACTCTAAATATATTGGCATGACAACTACCACGCTTTTGAGACAATTAACTCTGAATTTACAAAGCGGAGGGCCAAAAACCATATGGAGAGTGTACATAATATTAACCTAACGCGAGATATGCTCGTTGATAACACCATTATTCAAAGACAAGAGGTTAATACACCAGGCTTAACATCTTAGAATCCATATTAATAAATGAGCACAAACCAGCCGTCAACAGTCAAGCGACAAGCTAGAATCGTGCATTAAAACTAATTTAGAAACTTTACGCACAATAGTGGCTTACTTCCTCTAACGTTACGTTTAACTTAGGCTAATAAATACCCCTTAAAAATCGGGGGGGTTTCACTTCAAATGACTGCGCTTCACTTCAAAGAACTAATCTGCACTCGCTTGAAGAGAGTTTAAAGTCCTACATACTTTCTCATCTGTATTTCGACGTGAAAAGTAGGTGAAGATTTTTTCGCGCTCATCAAGACCGCTGGCGGCTTACCTCCCTGGCCCACTGAAGAGATCGCGGGCACGCGCGCGTTAAGAGGGGAATCCCCACACCGTACCCCACTTTCCGACTTGCGATTACCCCTCTCCTAAGACCAGCGGCACATCTCCAATCCTCAAAACTTCTCTGCCGTTTAAGACCTGTAGAGACCACCGGTACCCGGCGTGTCCAAACCCCGGAAGGAAGCCCTACAGGGCACGCAAATAAGGGGGCCCCATCCGGTGGCGGAGTAGTCAGTACCGGCAGGTGGGTCCTGCTAGACAATTGATATAGGTAAGGCGGATAAGGTAGCACTAGCTTAGAAATTATGAACCATCTAAAGTAGAGCCTAGTTGGCTCCAAGTGAAGAAGATCTACAGAGGGCCTTCATGGACGACGCCAAGGGACAGAAGAATATCTCCCTTTCAGTAAAAGCGAATTGTCCAAAATCCTTGAGGGAAAAGGTGTTTGCAACTATCTTCGCCTCAATAGAGGTTGCACTATTCCGTTTAGTTGACCAAACGTAAGGCTATCTCGCAATCTGTGACGCTGACCATGAAGTAGACAGGATTCTCAGTGTGAATGCACGAGAGATACTCCAGGAACTGAACTTAACCCCAAGATCCCTCCCCCTGTCGCTGCTCAGAGATCCATAATTTGTCGTCGCCTGGATCCATGGGTCGGCTCTCACAGCATCGAGGAGATAAAAAATGAGATAGAGGCAAAGTAAACCTATAAAAAAGTCGTAGAGTTATACAAGTTAAAAAATCGTGATTGAGGTGAGTATTCTTATCTATTTAAAAGCACCTTCCAAATCTCTGAGATGGCCGCTAAGGAATCCGAAGCTGGTCTCGTCCTATTTTATATCAAAATATCCGTTTCATGCATCGAGAGGGAAACCTTGGTATCAGTCCAGGTATGCTTCTCGTGCTATGCTCTGGAGCAGCAAACCACTAGAGATTGCAGATTCCGAGGAAAGGTCTGTAGTAAATTCGCGCAGAGATGGCCACACCTGGCGAGAGTGGCCCTCACTGTACCCTGTCAATGTCGTGTCTCCTGAAAAACACACTGGGCAACGACAAGAAAAAGAACATCCAAGAGGAGAAACACCGCACAGCAACCACAACATATGCACAGGCAACCAAGAGCCAGGAGAAGGAGAAGACTCTTCTACAATTAGACCATTCAATGAATCTGGACCTTGTGATGTGTGTTATACATGCTCACTATTTTAATATCGCAGAGCCGGGAAGTTAGGCTACTGAGTTGAATCGTATATTGACGCAGATTGAACAAACCTACAACATCTGACACACCTACAATAATGGAGACCGACCAACCTGAACGAGAGGATAAAGATTCGCAAAAGGCGAGCCAAATACCAAGAGCCCCAAGAAGACCAAACAATCGTCGCTAACTTACAAGTCTACCAACCTAAACCTACGAGTATATGCCTCCCCATCGGCTCCACTGCCAAGAATGGTAAAGTCAAAGACATTATTGAAGGAATGATCGTGGGAAAATAAAATTGGGATTAGGATTTTAAAATCAGTGAGAAAAAAATGCTTTCGTTACTCAGGCAAGGCAAGAGCGAGATCTGTGGCGAATCATGTCTCATCCTATCCCACGATCAATTCAAAAAGAAGAGATCCGCCAAAATGAGGTCGCCCGCACGCGCTGAGCCTGCAAAAGTATCAAACCTTCATGGGGAATAGTATGAACTCCGCGACGAGATACATCAATAAACTGAAGATCTTTTCTCTAAACATAAATGGCTGGAAAGGTAAAAAAATTATTTACTACAATATAACCCGTTAAGTAGACCCAGATATCCTCCTCATTTCTGAACACGGACTTAATGCAGAAACCGATCCTATAAAACTACACAACTATATCACCATCACGACTAGCCAGTCAAATGAAAGATATGACGGCGTCGCTCTTGCAGTGCGCAAGGGCATCAAGTTAAAAGGAGATAAATAACTTGGAGGAATCGTACCTCACGATAAAACTTAGTACGCTTATCGACGATCTAGTTATAGCAGTAGGGTACAAGCCGTCAAGAAGATCATATTTGCCAATACCTAATTTCTTCCGCCTGTTCAGAAGGAACTGCTCAGTAATTCTTATCGGTGACCTGAATAATCGTTGCAGGGAAACAGGCTACACCACGGCGTTCAACGGGAAAGGTACTTCCCTATGGCTTCTTATGGAATACGGCGTGGTAAATAGAGCAGGCACAGATTTCTCTATATTCCTAACGCTGAGATCATCTACTACTCCCGACATCATACTAACAAATCCCAATTACGCTCTGTACCAAAATACTGTCCCTGGCCCTTATTCTTCATCTGACCACCTTAGTATGATTACCACTATCTAAGCCTCACCTATCCAGGTCAAAACTCCCACTCGCAAATGCTTGCCTAAGGCAGACTGGATTAAATACAAGAGACTCCTCTAAGAATATCGAGTAGAACCGTTGGACGGGTCCACCCTTGAAGACATAGATCCGTACTTCGAAGACGTTATCACCAAGATTAAGGGAAGCAGATACAATAGCTATCCCGAGGGTTGAATACAAAACTCTTCCTGCTCCACTATAGAAAAAGGAGATTAGCTCAAGGAAAGATAGGCTGGAGGAACTTATTACTGAGATAAATGAGAGGAGGAACACGGCGGAACGATACCGTGAACTTAGAAATCTGCGCATGGAAATTAAATATCTTATCAGCGAGGAATCTAAGACAATCTGGGACGGCATCATTGATAAAAATAGACCTGCAAACCGCCCCCCAAAAATTTTGGACTCAGATTAGAAGATTAAGTGGTGCTCAGCAAAATATGATCAATATTACCATCACAGCTGAGGGAAGAACAATCACCGAGGGAGGATCAAGAGATAGAACGCCACTTCAGAGAGTCATGGAAGAAAATTCGACATCACTGAGGAGGAAAATGACGATTTGGACTGGGAATATGAGTAGAGAGTTTTGTCATACCTAGAAGAGTGAGGTCTAACCATAACACCATACCACTTCGTCGATAACACTCGACGTGCAGAAGCCGAAGGAAACCCTTCACACAGGAAGAGTATGAGACAGCCATAAAGAACTTTAAGCAGAGGGCCCCTGGCATATTAGGCATCACCAAGGCGCACTTAACTGAATGCCCCACTGAACATCAATGAAACCATACTAAGTCTCTTTAATGCCTGCTTAAACGTTGGTTAACTCCAAGATCTAATTAAAAGAACCAGAATGATCTTTATCCTAAAACTAGGAAAGCCAAAAAAAAGAAGTAAAAAATTATAGACCCATATCTCTACTTAAATTTATTGAGAAACTATTAGAAAAACTTCTGAACGACAGGCTCAAGAACCTCCTAGAAAAAAAGTACGGATACAACATGCAACAACATGGTTTTCGAAGACACCTCGGTAGGGAAACTACCGTGGCCATAATGACAGAATTTATTGCAAATGCAAAGGCTGAAGATAAAAGAGTAGACGTCGTACTCAGCGACGTGGTTTCTGCATTCCACAAGGTCTGGGTTCCCGGATTAAAGAAAAAATTATGTAACCTTGAAATAAAAAATAATATTACCAGAATCCGTTGTGGTTATTTAACGGATAGAGAGGCAACCATAAAGAACAACGATCACGAAAGACAACCCTTTTCAATGAACGCAGTTTTACCTCAAGGGGGATATCTAAGCCCAACGTTGTTTACTATCTACACGAGTGACCTCCCTTTTCCTACTCAAGATTATGCTATATATGTCCAGCTAGCCTACGATATAACTCAAATAATAACAAGCAACTATCGAGATCCTAGAGACGTCACAAACAGGACAGCTGGTGGGTGAAATTAATAATCTCAACCTCTATTAGAAAAGAAATATGATCCGCACTAATATATGTAGATAAATTTAAGATTCTCCCTATTGGACGTACCAAAACAGCCGACATTAAAGCAAATGGCGAATACTCTCCATACACCCGAGAAGGCCGAGTTCTGGGATTGAAGATCACACCAAATGGTTATACTCACTATATAAAGGAAAAGGTCTCGCAAGCCAAGATCAGAATTAGGCAACTTTATAGGTTTAGCAGACTCTCTTTCCGCAACAAAAAGAAGTTATATTTTTCCCTAGTCAGACTGATCTTGCTATACCCTGCCGTCCCATTACATCTGGCAAGCAAGACGCAAACTCGAATGGCACTAGTAGTGCAAAATCAAGCACTGCGCTTAATCCTGGACCTCAGTTTACTGGACCGCATACCATCGATTAGACTACACGATCTCGTGGAGATTAAGCCCCTAAATGTGACGCTGCACAGCAGAGAGACAGCAATATGAAGGAATATTCAAGAATATTTACCAAAAAGAATCAAAAGAATACCCGAATTTGACAACTCAAGTAGACGCTACCGCCAAGGATTGCCAGCAGCCAACAGCGGTTTCAAGAATATATAGAACCAATTTATAAATAACGACTCCTTACAGGAAAAACGATCAATATTAATATTCAACTAATTAGGATGTTAAACTAAACATTACCAAAAAAATGACCTGTAGTGGACAAAGATTATTAAAACAAAAAATAAAAAAGATTCGTACTGGACAAAAATAACCAAAACAAAATAAAAAGATCCGTAGTGGGCAACAATATTTCAAAACAACAATAAATAATCAAGAAACCCAGAGAGCTCTATCTATCTACAAGAAAAAAGCAACAACTCGAAAACAAAGGCTTGAATGCTTCAAACAAAATGCACGAAAACATCACAAAGGAGTAGGGAAAACCATAGCCAGACGTACTGGCACACCATTCTCCTACTAAAATAACACTTTTCCTATCTTTTTACCTGTCTTACTGTCACACACATTTTTCTCTCTTTTATGATGATAAATCATAAATTCTTTCACTTTACTTTCTACCAGATCCTCACTCCACTCACTAAATCGGTAAAGGATGCAAGAAATTCCATAACGCTCCGAAGATGATCGAATAAGATCGACAGCTTAGCAATTTAGTTTGTTTTTTATAAAACACATTTATTTAAAAAAAGAGATGAATACTGGACAAGTAATCCACCATCTACATGATGGAACAAAAAAGATAGTTAGAAGAAAAGAAAGTTCCCAAAGGAAATTAATTAAAGCAAAATACACAATGGTCTTCAAATAAAATCTGCATATATATATATATATATATATATATATATATATATATATATATATATATATATATATATATATATATATATATATATAATAGAGTAAGTAATCATGATAGTTTAGGGAACTGCAAGTACAAGAAAAGGGAAATTATATACTTACGAATAAATATTTCGGTAACAGTTGTAATTTGACAAACCTTAGCTACGAATTTGTCTCTATGAATTTATCAAGCACTATAAATCTAACTCTATTTTCCTGCGTCTCTCGGCCCAACCCGTTTGAAAAGACGCAACTCATATCCTTGAAACTATCAGTTACTACATGCTAATAGGCATCATGTGATGTGATTGATACCTATATGGAGGTAACAAACGTTTTTTTAATTTTTGTCATTACGACAGGCTTACGTGATTTGAGTCAGACATTAATTATTATTAGCTACCTATATATTTTAAGATTATTTTCATGTTTACGTCTTAACTTTGGTAGAAATGTACATAAAATGGGCAGTTGCTACAAATGCTTCCTCCATTGAAAACTTTTACACTGGTATACAGGGTGACCCCCCTAAAACGGGCTCCAACTTTCGATAGGCCTCATTTCTTAATTTTCTGCAAGGATTGAATGAAACTTTAGTGATAACTGGGTTATTGTGTTTAAAAACAACATATCAAATCTTCTTTGAGAGTCTTTGGATTTCTTTATTCTAGAGCCTGTGTTCGAGCTGACCTCCATTTAGCTCTGTGCATTTCTTGAGGCCCAATACAAAGTTGTCCATGACGTCCTTACAAACTGACTGACTAATGGCTCTGATCTCCTCCTTGATGGCTCCCTTGAGTCCCGTGATGGTTCTAGGTCTCCCTTTGTTCCCTCACACTTTAAGCTAGCTCCAAAGAAATAAATCTGTGGGTTTTAGGTCTCTGCTGTGTGGTGCCCATTCAAAATCAGTCTTGAGCCTGATCATATGGTCACCAAAGATCTTTCAACCAATATCGGGACAGATTTGAGGTGTGTGAGCTTGCTTCATCTGTCTGGAACCAAAACCTCCACATAAGCAACGGGAACATGGACTGCAGATTTTGAGGAACTCCCATAATGCTCCTTGCTGACTGTCACTTTCGCGCCAGATTTCTCGAGGAAGAAAGATCCGATGATGCCTCTGGCTGCGAATGAAGTCCATACCGTGCACTTAGGGAATTTTAGGGGTTTGTGGCTACTTCATTTGGTCTGGATGTTTGCCAGACGAAATTTGTCTTCGCGTTTACTTTTTCTTCAAGATAAAAATGAGCTTCATCTGAGGTCCAAAGAAAGTTAATAAAAGTTAAGCTCTCCTGAATCTTCTGCAGTATCTTGACTGCCATAGCCTTTCTATGTTCCTTGTCTAAGCCTGTAAGGGTCTGCTTCGTCTGTATTCTGTATGTGTAGGCCTTTACATTCATTACTATCTCTCTCAAGTAGAGGGAGAGGTGACGCCCCCGTGTCGTGGGAAGAAAGCTTGTGTGTACCTTTGACTTTTCGAGCTATGTCTGCGAGGGTACCTCGCCTGGGTACCCCTGGTAGGGCTTTCCTTGTCGATTTAGTCTGAAACGAGGTCCAAGACTAAGTGCGTCATTCCTTTTTTTTCTACTCTATCCTTCTGCTTTTTTAAGTTTATCCTATCTCTCCCATGTATACAAAAACAAAAAAGCCTCTTCCTATCGTGTTACTCTTTCCCATTATTCCTTCTATCTACATATAAGGACCTGGCAGCAACCTCATGCGTGAGAAGAGAAGCTTGAGAACCTCTATAAACAACACAAATCAACGCTCACTGGTTTCGAGAGACTAGGACTAGAGGTGTCCTAGGCGTTGGGACACGATGAATGGGATAAGTATAGTGCCCCGTTAACCCCTTCTTTAGCCCGTAATTATTGACCATTTCCAGTGACCGTTGCAAATGCCTCTGGTAGCATCGGTCCGAGGTGCCTGCTCTTTGTTCATAGGTTGATTGTCAGGCCAATAAAAAGCCTTGGGTCGAGTCTCTTGGTGAGGCGGGGTATCCATTGAATGCTGCTCCGAGATCTTAGCCGTCGTGAAGGGAACAAGTAAGAGTTTAGTACGTGGCGTGCTCCGTTGTTCACCTGGTGAGAAATCGATTGCCCGTTCGGGGACCGTAAGTGCTGCTTGGTTGGGAGCCACGACACGCCTAGGTTTGACGAATTGTTCGGACCAACAGCAGCACATGGATAGGCAGGGGTGACACACGCGAGGCGAAATCAACACCCCCATTTTTTACTATTGATTGGTCGCAAACTTTTGAAAGGGAGAAAGTGTTCAAAATGACCGGCAATAAAGGTCCAGGAGCACTTAAATACACGTGAGCAATATGCCAGATAGATAAGTGGTGCGTGGACTTTCCGGAGGGGTGTTATTCAAAATGTCACACGGCCAGTTCCTGCACCGACTGTATTCTAAACGGCCAAATTAAGGAGCTAAAAGTAACATGCAGGGCTTCCTAGGAAAGATATAGGAAGTTGGAGGAGAAAATAAACAGCCTGGAATTGAAACACGCCGGACTGATACGCAGGCTAGATGTCAGGATAGTAGAGCTAACGTCAAGCCCTGAGATTAACACTGCATCTGCAGTATTACCCCCCGAGCTAGGTCCGCATGCTACGGAAAAACCATCAAAGAAAAAGAAAAAGAAGGGAATGAAACAGAAAGAATAGGAAGTTGAAACAGAAGATAAAGTAGAAGCAGAAGAAGAAAAGATAAAACAGTAGAGTATATAACAAAGGAAGATAGGGGAAAAAGATGAATAAGAAAAAGAAGAAGAAAAAGAAGAACAAGAAAATAAGATGGAGGAGAAAGAGAGAACCGAAAGTTCGTTTCCGGAAGGAAAGCCTCAAACCTCTGCATAGAAATGTCCGAGGGTCACCCTTGTGGGCGATTTCCAAGCACGAGGTTTGGAGCCCCTGCTAGTGGCCCACCTTTGCACTAGTGTGAAGGTATGCTGCCAGTCAGGACGGTTGAACCACCACCTCAGGGTAGAGGCTGAGAAATCTCAGATCTCCGAGAATTCAGTCGTTGCCCTGATGGTGAGTGGCAATGACCTCTACCTCCGAGGAGGCAAAGTAGGCCCCAGCGTGAATATTCTCAGCATGGTCATGGGAGCCGCGGACGACTGCGGTTTGAAAACTCGCAGACGGGTCGTTTTAGGGATGCTCCCAAGAAGAGGTCCTAGCCGGACAGCTCACTCAAGGAACGTGACCTTGAACCAGCGCCTGTCTGACCTCTGTACGGCGGAGGGGGTCTTTTTTCTGGACCCTTACCGCACCTTTTACTGTCGAAACGACCTCTACTAAAGGGACGGAGTGCACCTTTCATTCAAGGGAAAGGGTGTACTCTGTAACTTAATCCAAAATGTCGTAGAGCGGACGAAGAGGAGCCTCCGACCGAGAGTGAAGGCGGACGTGAGACAGTATGCCCGTGTCACTCCTGGAACGATGTTCATAGATGTGGTAAAGAGGGGTACTGCCGCACAAAAAAGCCGGGAAATGGAAGAGCGTAGAGGGTACTACATTGGGGGACTCCCTCAAAGTTCTTTTGTTCAATGCGAGGTTAATCAGGAATAAGTTTCTTGAGCACAGTGGCCTCTTGGCAACAGAGAAACCTGAGATGGTGGCCATAACGAAGTCGTGGATAAAAACCTCAAGCCAAGATTTTGAAGGTGAATTCCCGGTTACCAGCTCGTCTTGAAAGATAGGCTAGACAGAGAGGGTGGTGGTGTGTTGTTGTCTGTCAAGAATACTTTCAACTCAACGGATAGCAAAATCGTATCCGACCAAGTGTTGACCTGCCAAATACAGGACCCTGGTGCTATACAGACCTCCTGCCCAATTCATTAAAATGGACAGAGATCTGTATAAGCTACTAGGAGAACTTGTCGAAGACAGAGTGTGTATCTTCATGGGTGATTTCAACATACGTTTTGACTGGGAAACCAGAAAACCCTGTGGCGACAACGCACTACTACTGGAGTTTGCGAACAACGATTTCCTGACTCAATGGGTGAGAGAGCCAACGAGAGGAGACAATATCCTCAAATTGGTTTTCACCTCTGAGGATTACATCGTTGAGGACCTCTCTGTTGGCGAAAAGCTCGGTGGCAGTGACCATCGACTAATTAGATTTGTTGTCAAAGTCCCCAAGGCAGAGCCTGCAACTAATAAATCGAGTAAACTGGATTTGAGAAGAGCAGACTTTGCAGATCTACGCGCTGGACTGACTGACGCGAGGCTAGAAGTGTGTGAGGCTGTTGAAGACTCGTGTAACAGTCTCAAAACCACATATGAGGCTTCAATCGCGTTTTATCCCTCTGAAATGCCCTCATCGGTCTTCTGTTCAACCAAAGTGGTTTAATCGAGAAATCGGCTAACTGCTTATCAGGAAGAGAAATGTGTACAAGCAATCGAAGATCTTGGGTGACTTTGACGAATACCGGAGGCTAGCCAGGAGAGTGAAGTCCAGCATAATGGCGGCTAAGTGGTCTGAGGAACTCCGAGTGGCGAGACTCTGTAAAGACAATCTAAAGTAGTTTTTTGGATATGTAAACAGCCGTAAACCAATCCGTCGAACGATTGGCAATTTGAGGAATGAGGAGGAGACATTCAAGCACTCAGATTCAGAAAATGCTAACCTCCTCAGCGACTACTTCTCTTCAGTGTTTACTAAAGAGTGTGGTCCCATCCCCCAGCGAACGAATCCCTACTCGGGGAAAAAGCTGGAGGATATGGACTTCACCGAAGGAGAAATAAAAAAGAAGATCACTGACCTAATGACGAATAAGTCACCTGTCCCGGATGGGTTTCTACCTAAAGTGTTGAAAGAAAGGCGCGATCAAGTGTAATGTCACCTGGGCGCAATCTTCAACATGTCAATCCGTACCGAATGCGTTCCTGGAGACTGGCGTGACGCGGAGGTAACTCCTATCTTTAAAAAAGAGACCGTAGCTAACCGTTAAACTACCGACCTATCAGTAAGACTTTGATAGTCGGTAAACTCATGGAAAGCATTATGGTGGACAATATGACGTCGTATTTAGAGTCGAACCTGTTACTGAAAAGTTACAAGCACGGCTTTCGGAGGCAACGATCATGCTTGATGAACCTTGTGGAATTCTTCCACTTCGTCTTTAGTGAACATGATCGGGATAAGGCGGTGGATGTGGTCTACTTAGACTTTCAGAAAGCCTTTGATAAGGTACCACACCGCCGCCTTCTCCGCAAATTGCGAAGGCTGGGCATAGAGGAAAAAGTAGCAGGCTGGATAGAGAACTGGCTAAATGGCAGACGCCAACTGGTGGTGGTGAATTGAAAGGCTTCTGAGTGTGTGCCCGTTACTAGCATAGTGCCTCAATGTTTTGTCCTAGGACTACTACTATTCATCATTTATGTCAACGACATGGACGGTGACATGGTTGCCAAGATTTCTAAATTTGCTGACGATACCAAACTTAGTATGAACGTTACAAAGGATGGAAATACTGCCCGCCTACAAGATGATCTTCGAAAGATTGGGGAATGGTGTTGATACGTGGCAAATGACCTTCAAAGTAAACAAATTCAAAGTGATGCATATCGGCCACTATATCCTGAAGGGCACTGCTCTCGAATTCACGGACACTGAGATGGACTTGGGTGTAACTATCACCAGTGACCTCAAGTTCTCGAAACAGTGTATTGACGTGGAGAAGAAACCCAGAGGATGTTAGCGTATACAAAGCGACAGTTTGGATATCGGAACAAAGAGATAGTACTGTGTCTATACAACTCCCTCGTCCAACCGCACCTGGAGTGTGCCGAACAATTTTGGAGTCCTTCATTTAAAAAGGGCATCGCGAGATTGGAACGCGTGCAAGCCGGGGCAACCAAACTGATTCCCTCTATCAGATATAAAAGTTATAAAGATAGATTAAGAGAATTATATATGTTCTCCCTGGAAACTCGGAGACTACGTGGTCAGCTACTCGAAGTGTTTAAAATAATTCCTTCGCTTGCCAATGTTGATTACGGGGATATTTTCCAGCTCAACGAGGGGAGAACAAGAAATCAGGGCTTTAAATTTGAACTGAAGCGATTCAACGTGATCTGTTTCAGAAATTCTTCATTTAGTATCTGCGGTAGTTGGAAAGCACTTCCGAACGAAGTTGTCAACAGCAAATCTTTTGAAGAAGTTCAAATCAAGACTAGATAAAGTCTTGCGAAATCTTTTGTTAAGATCCTCGCGAGTGATCTTCGAGGTTGCCAACAAACACCTTCGAGATTTGCGCCAAAAGCACCCTCCTTCTATTGACCGAAAGGTCTTCTAGGGTACTTATTTTCCTTGTAGCTCCTTGTAGCTCACGGAATATACCGGTGGACTGGCTTCACTTGCGTACTGAGCCTTTTGGACTTTGCTAAACTGACTCTTTCACGCTCTTGACTATCTCAGCTGAACGCTTCTTGGGGCGTCCTGAATAGCTTGGACGGTTATCACTGGCTGCATTGAGGTTTTTCACTGTCCCTTAGTTCTCGATTCGTCACCTAGTCCTGAATTCTGCTCTTGGACGGGGCTTTTTCACATTCGAACTGATGCACGAAAGTGTCATGCACTTTCTTGAACGAGCCTCTCTTTTAATAATGTTTGACGCAGTATATCCTTTTCTGGAGCTTCAAATGAGATCTAGTTGCGTTCACATGCGTCACTTCTATGATGTCCTGTAAACTAAGGGTGATTAGAGAATGAATGAAGGATATATCACAAAAAGTGTATGCAGGCACGTTTTGGGGGGTCACCCAGATTAGTCCAGATATCGACGAGGTCTCCTAACAACGCGGCAAGAACGTATCACTATGCTATTTATCTGATTTGCCTCACATGTACACAGATGAGTTGCAGTACTACTCAGTCGAGGCGAGTTACTGTCGTGCACTAAGGTTGGCGGTGCGAAATTTATTCATTCATTTCCGCAAAAACTGCCGTGTGGCATCAGCTGAACGTCAAAAGACTGGCTTTCCAATAAAGATGAGGGTTCCCTCAACAAACTTGGAGGGTGCAGCAATCGAGGTTTGAAAGTTTGGCGTTGGATTAATGATTGGAAGAGGGCTTAGGAAGCGCGTATGAGAATTCACTAGATCATTTAATGTTATACTGGAAGTAGAAGACAGGGGCTGTTCATGGTGAACAGCCTCTATAAAGGCGTGTTTTAGGCGATCCATAGAGAGAGTATCCTGCTTGGTGCCAAACTGTAGTACAAAGAATTTCAGCCTTCTAGAGAGGACGAGAAAAGAGGCCCTCATATAGGCACTGCAAAGAAGAGCAAGTTGAGTCGCGACGAACAAAAACGTGAAAACAGGTTACCATCTTTTCTGGTACGAATGTTTCTGATTAGCATGAGCTTTTTGGGCATCTTACTTAACTTCGTACATCGCACATACTAAATTATGTATGTATGCACCAGAATAGAATTAAAACGGTAGAGTGTGGTCATTAGAAGGAAAGAATTGAACAGATAAACGAAGTTGAGTACTATTGGCAAGTTACACCACAGGCAGGCCATGTCTTCTTTTCAAGGATAAATGGATACCTAGAAGGATTAAGGGAAGCTTGTCCACCCAAAAGGCTGTGGAGCGAAAACTTTCTTCGAGCGTCAGATGCAACCGTTACACTTTGGGAGTGATAGCTAGTGGTACGAGGACGAAGGGAGCAAATCACTGACATTAGTGCATCGCATTGGTGCGATTCAAATTGACCTTCACCGTTAGTCATGATCGTCACTGGAACATTGAAACGAGAAACCAGCCCTGAGACGAAAGCTTAAGTGACTCTGGACGCTCTGATGTTCAATATAGGAACTGCTTCTGTCTAACGAGTAAAATGGTTGTTCATGGTGAGAAAATAAGTAAAACCAAGCGAAAAAGGCGTAGTGCCTACCAGATTGACGTAAACGACGTCAGAACGTGCCGATTACAGAGGAAAAGCAGCCAGATATGTCTTTCTATGGCATGAAACCTTTGTACGTTGAACAGGAAGACATGCCTGGGTCCTTTGTGCAATAAGTTTGTATGCTGCTCGAATGCCAGGATGGGAAAGACCGTGAGTTTAGTGAAAAATATATGAACCGAAAGCGAGAGGAATAAGAGGGCCAGAAGATCGGGGAATGAAAAATCGAACCAGTATACGTCTTGAAGGACTGTCTGTTAATTTCGTCTCAAGAACGGCCAGTTGATACGAGTTACGCAGTCCTTGTGGGTCCTTATCTTGTTCCTAAGCAAATACTAGGGCCACCTGAAGGGAAGTTGGTGAGTTGTAATCCCGATATCAGGCGAAGGGATAATAGGTGTCTGGTACCACGTATTTTGCACTAGGTACGTAACAAATGTCGCTCATAAGCTGCATGATGAAATCAAGGGACAAGAATCAATAGCCAAGTGCACAGTAGACATGCTACTAGCTGAAAGTGCACCAACCAAATGCCTATGGTTGGTGAAGACAGTAAATTCGCCTATTTCCAAATATTAGCCGAAGAGGCAGGGGGCGAGCTTTATACCCAACAGTTCGTAGGAAAACGTACTGTACATCTGTTGAGAAGCAATAAATGATTTTTAGAAGAAAGCGAGAGGTTGCCAAGAGTCACCAATCTTATGCTGCAACGTCGCACTAAATAGGTAGCTGACGCGTTCGAAGCAACGCTTATGTTAGCCCCAAAGCAAGGATAGGACAAAGACAAAGCGGATGCCATAGCCACTTTCAAGCCAGAAAAAAACATTGCATGCCTCGGAAGACCAGGATAGAGGAAGGTTCTTGTTGGGGATTGAAAGAATATTTAGAGGGGTTGCATAAGGCTGGAAACGTTGGGAATAAATCTGTAGTAAAGGGTTATCATACCACAGGAGCTACATAGTGGCTAGAGTGAAGAAGGTCGAAGGAAGTCCAGAATAACAAGTTTATGCTCGAGAGGACGAAATCCGCAGGGCAAATGGGGTTTCCAAAGAATTAGAGCTGCGTGACATTGTAGCAAAACCAGGTCAATGGCGACCACGTGCCCTTCTCTACCAACGTGGTAATGAGATCAACGCATGAAGCTTTGAAAGCAGGGATGAACCAGGGTGAGGGTGCAACCTACGACGTTATCAGACCCCAGTTAAATTTGCTTATAGACCGATTTCATCGTCTCTCATGGCCGCCTATCAGCCAATATTCCTGCCTTCCGTCATAAAGTCGAAGTTTGGCGAACATTCCCCGCAAATGTTATCGTAATCCCCCCCCCCCACGAAGGAGCCACATATTTCCCCCGCAAATCGCACAAGTGTGTGTGGAGCGGCCGCCAAGCCACACCAAAACCACCTCTCAGGGGGTCTATATAATCCGTCGACTCAGTTTAATAAGCACTAACAATAGACTTCCCAACCAACACCACGACGAGTTGAAAGACTCTCTACTGACCCTCTCACCCCCCCCCGCGATCGGAGACATCGACGATTTCGATTCGAGAACTAAGGCTGAATCGACCTCCTTTAACTCTAGCATAGTCAATCGGCCAGTATTTGACGAAGATTTCCATCACCGAAGGCCATCTAAGAGTACTCCTTCATATAAAGCAAGAAGTGACCCGATTTTCCGCTTCGCAGTCATTGTCTCCAAACTGGTGGCTTCCCTGCAACGAGCACGTAAACAGGTTTACCGTTGCTGCCTGCAGATTGATCTAAAATCTGGTTTTCCCAATCGATCCATTCTTTATTCATCGACCTGAATTCGACCTTCTTAATCCCCAAATTAACCCACCTGTATCTTGCGTAGACATTAACTCCGTTTGTTCGACCATTCCCTTTAAACCCAATATTTGTTTATATTTAAATATTATTTTGTTGCTAGTAAAGATATATTTTCGTCATAGTCTTTCTTTTGCAATCTCAACGCGTACAAGCTACCTGTCAATCTTTAGCCAACTTGCACTCTTAAATATATGTTATAAAAATGACCCGGCAAAGTTAATTATAAACCATCACCACTGGATTTATAACAATTTCCACATTCAGCAACGGTCTAAAACCAACTTTGGCCGAAAGCCCCAAAAGTACCTACGTATATATGTATATATATATATATATATAGTCTGGCCATTTTAAGACATATGAATATATATACATTTCTCTATTATAATATCTGGTGATCAGGTGTGTCAGGGACTTTAAAAGGTCTTTACAGAGATTTTTTAAAGGTAACTCTAACTTTTTTAGAATTTTCAAAGCTGAGTACCCTTTGAGTTGCAAAGACAAAACAAAACACCAAAGAACACTGCCATATTAATTTATCGCATAGAATTTGTATGTGTGTTTAGACCGAGAATATTTAATAGCCAAATTTTGTTACGAGACAGAATTTCTCCCACGGTGACTTTAATCCTCGAAATATTAGGAGAGCCTGAGCCCTGCTCATCTCACGAAGACTCCATTATTTTTTATTATTTATTTATTTAATTGTGTATTATATTAGTGTGGGTATTTGGATAGCAAAGCTTCCGCGTTCAAACAAGCATATTCCTCTGTTCGTCACTAATTTGTGACCGAAGCTTCCTCCGCCTCATGCAGACAGTCCATTAAACCCTCTCTTAAGGACAACGTACGATCCGTGTCACGAACAAAATGTCGTGGTTCTAGAAACTTAAATTCCAGGAGAATCCCTAGGTTTAAGGGGCAAAGACTTTGTCACATATATAAAGAAAGAAGAGAAAAAAGAAACAGCTGAACAAAAAGAGATAAGAGAATTAGCTGAGCAAAATAAAGTAGAGACAATAATAATTAGAATTAAATCACGATCAACTCGAAGCCAGTTCAGTAAATTCCCGTACAGAAGCCCCTTAATCCGCCTCCGTTAAACTCCTTACGTTCAAAGGAGCAGAGGACATCGGATGTTTTCTCACTCACTTCGAGAAAGTTTTTGAAGTTAATCATTGGGACATCGAGACAGACAGTGTCGCTGAACTTCTTCCCGTCCTTAGCTCTCAGCTCCGAGAACTATGTGTATCCCTTTCTTCGGAAGCTAAGGCTGATCACTCAACCCTCAAACCTGAACTTCACCTGGCGTATAATATGACACCTGACTTCTAGCTTCCCAAATTTCACCACGCCCGTAATCTACCAATTATGACCTTTTTTGTTAGACACATTGAACGTCCCCGATGATTATGAGTCCCTAGTAGATTTTGTTCTAAAGGATCAGTTGCTGGCGTGCTTATCACCAGAGATCCGCTCTTTGAAAAGGGTCGTGGGTGCAGCTCTTTCAAAGAGTGCATAGAAGAAGCAGATATCTATGAGGAGATTCACAACATATTCCCGAAATAAAATAAAAAAGCCTCCCCCTTTCATCCCCCAAGAATAAAATTAATAATTCGTGGTTTCCTCCTAACAACTTCCCAAAATTCACCAAGGTTACGGGCCCCTTGAAGCCCAGAAGTTCCTTTCCATCGGAAACCCATGATGTCAAACCCCTCATCTCTAATCCCTCGGGGTCAACTTTTTCCCGTAGGCCAATCGTATGTTTTGCGTGGGTGTCTAAGGCCACATGCACCCAAATTGCCCTGAAAATTCACAACATCGTGGTAATCCAATTCACCAAGATAACCATGTGAATGTTGCTGCTGCTTCCCCTCCATCGCGACCAGAAACTCCAGCTCCAATTTCGTCCCCCAGTGCCCCAGGGCACCATGTTAATTTTTCTTCGACAAGAGCTCTCCCCAAAGTTTGTAGTTTAAAAACGGAAGCTTTAATGTGTGCCGAAAGTCTCCACCCTCGTCCGTAAAACTGGGTGTACCTGTATCGTGGTAAAAAAATGAACTTAATCTCCCGGTGGCTCCTGACCACAAAAAGTTTGCAGTAGTCCATGACTACTTGGGACGAGCAAACCGCTTTCCTGAAGGTTGTGTTAGTCTCTATCAAATTCTGTTGCGTTTTGGTAGTTCAGTGCCCTCAAATCTCACCTAACCCTATGGCTCAGCCCGTTATCACGAGAGCCCAGGCAGAGAAGGAACCCCAGATGCCCGCTGCCCTTTCAGCGGCGTTACGAGCGAAGAATTCGCTCATATACAAAAAGAGTGCCCGAATCTCCTTCTCTTGTGAAAAAAATCTTGGAGACTCGAGCAGGATTCAGTCCCCGGTGACAAAACAGCCTCTTATCTTGTGAAAGAATGCTTGCTATATCGCGCTTGATCGGATGGCGTCAAGCCCGAGACTCATGCCCTATGTGTTTCTCCGTTCGCATGTCCCCCGGTCGTAAAATTGCCCACGATAGTCTGTTTTCTAGCCACTTCAGCCACAATAATTCTGCCTAGAGGATTGTCCTGTATTTCTACTGCCCTGGTGATACAATGCACATTTCTGAATACTGCCAATCATGTAATAACTGCCAGAAAAGCACGGCAAAAGGGCATGTTAAACCGGCTCCCCCTCACAAAGGAAAACTCATAGAGAAACCATTTTCCTAAGCAGACCCTAACCCCAAGTGAGCGAACAGTACTCTTACCTTAAATAAGCTGTTAAGTTGTCTATAAATTCATTTGCCCCAGGTGCCACCAGGGGATCTACATTGGCAGCACTGTTGGCAGCACTTGTTCTAAATTCTATCTTATAGACCAGAAGATGGGTAAGGTACCCGAAACGTTGTATTTAATTAAATGAGACATTTTATATGTCTCATTTTGGGATTTATCCTCAACCTATATATATATATATATATATATATACATATAACCTTTGAATAAGCTACCGATAGGATGTCCCCGAGGTCCATTACATATACACGACAAGAACCTGTCCTTATTAATGAATCCTAAACCGAAACCTGTTTGCTTGACCATAACGAGAAATTCAGACCAATGTCTCTTGGAATCGACGCTCGACTGAACTAATACCGTTAAGAGTGAGAAAGGTTCACTCGAGAAGGCGGCCACCGATTTGGTGACTCTTAATATCGAGGACCTTAACCATCAAAGGTTTTTTTTCCGCTCTTCGGTTTCGTCCGGTACGGATATGATAGGGGTTATTGCCCTTTCTGACCTTGCGTCCCTACTGTCCTTAATATTAACAATCCGCAGGTACCCCTAGCTCCCGAAATACTTAAAACAAATGGTGTAGCGTCTCCTTCTGAATTGGATCGCTTTTGGGAAAGGACGTACTTCAGGATGACTTTCAGGAAGATACTCATCCACGAGATAGCGGAACCTCAAGAGGAACAGCAACAACAGAAACAAAAACAGTGCAACGAGAGGGGCCAATAGAACCTTCTCGATGGCGAAAACGAAGACAGAGAAGGAATAAGGAGAAAAGAAGCAGACTTCTCCCCGTGTGTGGATCTACTAGAACCTTCCCCGAGGTTAGAAATAGAGAAACTAACCCTGGGGAATCTCGAAACAGGATCTCTCAATAATGTACCTTTAGTTTTAAACCTTGTTAAAAGTGCACCGGAAAAAAAGAGTCAAACTACATATCCCAAAGTGTAACTCCTCCCTTCAAATAACAGAGCTCAAATAATTACCTATTATACTTGAGCTATGTAAAGCAGGTACAATTGAAATAACATAAAATCAGATACGTGCATAGGCTTTTCTGAGTCAAAAAAGGCGAAGTAGTCAGGGCAATATACGATATGTCTAAGCAAATGGATAAATTTTCTCCTCCTGAGTTTTAGCTGCCGAGTGTTAACAAAGTTTTCGCAAAGGCAAAAAATGGTGACTACGCAATAAAAATTGATTTAAGATCAGGATTTTGACACATTCCATTTCATCCTAACGCCAGACCTAACTTTGGGATTCAAACTCCCTTAGGTTGTTAGCAATTTCCAAATTACCTAGGGAATTATTCAGGGCCCCTTATATTATGCAGCATATTATTTCCTCAATTGCAAACCAATGGACCCCAAAACCTGGAGTCGAAGCATTTACCTATTTAGACGACATTCTTATCGTGGGTCCAGTAGATAACGTATTAACTGGCTTGTAAAGATAATAAATTCCAGTCTATGTATACATATTTCGAAATCTCTCATCACTCCATGCAAACAATTATAATATTTGGACGTTATCATTAATCTTAGATAATGCACAAACCAGCTAACTGTCCCACTTAAAACTAAAATTCATGGAGCATTATCATACTTTAATGCTCCTAATCTAAAATTTAAATTTTGGACCAGTTTGGCTGAATTGGTAAATTTTGTAATCAATTTCCTTAGACTCACATTTTTTGGATTTAATTATGTTTGTATAAAAATCCCTTATGTAAGTTTATTAAAAAAAAAATTCAGACACTGAAAGTAGCATGAAACTTTCCATGTATTTGCAAACAGGTTAAAAATTTACTATGACGCCTTGCTCACAAGAATTGGCATAAAATTTGGACAAACCAACTTCCTGTGGCCGGCGTCTAAAGTCCCTTGGCTTGACAACATACTCGTATACTTGCTTGAATCTTTAGGTACCTAAATAGCCTTAATTATCTACCCAAATGCACATATATACATGTATATATACATATATAGAAAACTTGGCTGTCTTATATAACATCAGGCGAGGTAAACTTCCAAGTGAAATGTTTAAACGTTTATCTGCACCTTACTTAATACTTTTGTCCAAAATATTTTGTAAATCCTTCATTAATTTTTCTTAAATTAAATTGGCCAAAAATCCAGCAGACTGGGTTTCCGTCGGGTACCTGGACCGAAAAATATTTAGCCCTCTTCCAGTTAGGTCCTCATATGTATATAAGGACCGAGAGGGCGGGAAACCTCTCAGTCTGTTGATTTTTTCCTATTTTCCCCAAATATTTCTCAATTTGTAATATGATAATTTCTCTTCATATTCGGGCTATCCTAATAGTTTTATATAAAGTAGCCTGGCCCAGTGCAAATTTTTATCAATAGCTTTGTAATATTTAATAATATAAATAAAAGAGTACCCCAGTGGTAGTAAAAATTACAACTGTTACCCGAATATTTTATTTGTCAAATTAAATATTTCGGTAACGGTTGTAATTTTGAAACAGCTTAGCTACGAACCTGTCGCTATGAAGTTATCACGACTCTAAATCTAACTCCATGTTGCTTCGTCTCTCGACCCAAACCGTTGGAAAAGAAGACACTCGTGTTCTTGAAATTCTTACTTGTTATTTGCAAATAGGCATCAGGTAATGTGATGCCTATAGCAAGGGAACAAACTTTTTAAATTTTTGTCATCATGTTAGGCTTAAGTGATTTATGAGTCCGAAATTAATTATTATTAGCTAGGTATATATTTTAAGAGTATTTACATGCTTACATATCAAATATTGTAGAAATTTACATTTTATTTGTCAGTTGCTGCAGCCCTCCCTCCCACACTCCAGTTATCCACAACAACGTCACCGCAATCTCAGAGTCTTTTGCAACCACTTTCTTCACATTCTCTAAACTAGATGTTTCTCCTCCAGCTTTTATTGCACACTGTGATGCTGCTGGAGGTGACCAACTGGCTTTTACTTTCTACATAGACAACGTTCCTATCTTATACTATGTTCCGTATCGGATTTTTCAACACCTTGTTCAAAAAAGCTTAGTATTTGTTAGATCTGCTCAACAGGAACTGGGCAGAGAGTATTCTCCCAGAACCAGGGGAATGGCTACTGTGTTCAGTTTTTGAAAACCTCTGTGAGCTCTCTTTATCGGTTCGTTTCTGCCAAATTTCACTAACCTTTTTCCTGTAAAACTTGATTGGGAAATTTATGGTATTTAGATTACATTTTGTTGGAGAGTGACGGTCAACAGTTTCTTCAAATTCTCCTCAAAGTAAAATGCTCTTTCTCGACTGTAAAATTTTATCAACAAGGCCTTTCATTGTAGATAGCACTAACTCACGGTATTTTCGAACTGGCATGTTGATATGGTATGATTGAGAACGTACACACGATGGCGGCGAAGGTAGCCTCCCATTTTTCATCTCTAAATATGTGCTTAGCTAATCGCTTACTCTTACGGTTTGGAAAAAGATGTCAGGCAGGCAACTTTCCTCACTCTTAACTGTATCAGTTCAGTAGAGCGACAACTCCAACAGGCATTGGTCTGAATCTCACGGTTTGATCAATGAGGACAGGTGCTTTGTCAAGTATACGTAGTAGACCTCGGGGACATCCTGGCGATAGCTTACACAAATGTTTTTCTGTTTGTTGATGACCGCATAGATCGCGTTGGTCTTTTTCATAAAAGAAAATGAGAATTCGATTTACATGATGATTTAAGGGTTTGTAAAAGCAACGAAAACGCTCACGACGTAGATTAAATATGAACTTTCTATCACATAAAATTAATTAGCAGTTAGACTTTTAATATATGTATTTTATCACCAAAAACCTAGAATAAAAATTATTCCTATAAAACATGTTTCTTTTCTGTAGTTTTGCTAATAAGACCGCTCGTGCATTTCATTTATTTTCTCATCATAACTGCAATTTGAACTGACACAAATTTTTAAATATTTTCTCTATATCTCGAATTTGTTTTATTTTACCGACATGTATATTCTCAGTATGGCGGGAAAGAAAAGTTTGTACTTATGTAACAATGGAAACATTTCCATGCGTGAACTTTTCCAGAGAATATATCACATCGAAAACCATAAATCTTCTCTACAAAGATTTTTCAATTCGGAAAGTAATAGAGAAGTGCAATCGAGATAATGATTTTAGGGAACAGAGTCATAACATATAATGGACTCGCCTCCCTTATAAATATATTTCCTCCGCTTAAGTATGGTAATTATTCTAGGTCATTTTCTTTAATTGGCCTATTTATAGCCTCTGAAAAAGTAAAAATAACAATGTGGAACTTTACTTATCTGTTTTTTATCACATGCAATTATCATAATATCAAAAGTTATCACGAAAGGAGAATCTCGTATTGTCATATTTTCTTTTTACTCTGTCTTTCTTGCAATTACGGAAAATCTAAATTAATATATCTAAATGTTTATGAAATAAGGAATTTACAGACGTATTGGTTAAAGATATATGTATGTAGAAAGATACTCTTTTTTACCTTTTTTGCAATGCTAATTACGTTGCTATAAAACCACATGGTTAGCCAGGCCCACGCGGCCGATAGTCAGATGGCGAAGCAAGCCCATATGCTCCCCCCCCCCATCGTATGATACAAGTAGAGTGTGGAGAACATCCCCTACGCGGTGATAAATTCCGGAAGTTTCCCCCGCGTAGATAGGGAAAGGGAATAAAAGAGCTGTTTATCACCGACAGTTTGATCCCTCAGCTGCCCCCTGGCAATTCTCCAAAGTGAGACGTATTTCCCATCTCCCGTATGAGGAAACTCCATATTTTAACTCCTTAGCTGCCTTGTAATGGTAGTAAAGAAAAATGTTCGCTCGCAAGAAGACATCGCTCATAACAAGTCGGTATTTTCGTTTGTACCTAACCGAAGGCTTGACACTCTCTCCCCGGTAAGGAATCTACGGTCAAACAAAAGCCTCTGCCCCCGCTGTCTCCTGAAGCAGGTGCGCCCGATTACTCTTTCGAGTCCTCTAAGCACTTAGACCCGTCAATGTTACCCTGAGGTAGCCACACATCTCCTGAGAATTAACAAGGATTCCAGCTTCCCGGTCAAGCCCCAGCTAAGGTTAGAACTTACGCCTTCACAGCCCCGGAAGTAAGGTACCGACCATACCCTTCCTTTTCACTCTTCTCGTGACGAAGTTCCCTTCTTTAAAGACGCCATCAAGTTCGTCTCGCCGACCTTCTACTTTGTCTCAAGCCTCCTTGAAGTCTCTGTTACCCTCTGATCCTTAAGCCCCCCTTTTCCCCCTTTAATTTTGTGAGGCCATTTGGATCTGAGCAGGTAGCTCGAAACTAATTAATAGATATTAGTCTCTCCCAGCGGTAACGATAAATCATTATTCAAAGCTTAAATTTCCTCTATATCATTTTGATCATTTTTAATTTGTAAATAATTTTATATTTTCTTATGTTTATCTTCAATTAACCTTAACGTCACTTTCTAATCGGCGCATCAACGTAGCGTTAAGTCATTAGACGGTTCGCTTTAATAGTCTGAGCTCTCCCCTTCATACTAGTAATCGATTTTATATTATATAGTCGGCTATACCACGACAATTTCTAAAAAGGTGTTTCACAAAGTAGATAACTTGATTACAAAGCAACATTTACGGCTTGGCCATAAATTGTGCCTTGGAAGATTTAACCTTATATTTTGTCATCGAAAATATAAATTTACTTTTAAAATATGTATTTAGCCATGATTTTGAAAGGAACGTTCTAAATGACTTTTAAAGCGAATCTTTTGTCTAATATGTAAATAAATAATGGTCCTATCAGAAACTTATAATTCCTCTTTGATATTCAATTTTTTGAAAACTAAACGTAAAATCTGTCTCTCTCTTTCTATATCTCTCTCTCCTTCTTTATTTCTTTCTTACACTCACAGTCTCTCTCTCTAGAACGATTTTCAAGATGAACCAACCCTTTTTCATAGAGAGATAATTCATTTTAAACAACTAGGTGTTTCGGGATTGGGAGACACATGGACAAATGTATTCGAAGGCTCAGCAGAAGTAGGTGAAATAAACCCTACGACTCCTGTTAAGCATGGGAATGGGAGTAAAGAAAACAGGAAAAGATCAGGGTCAAGAATAATGGTCGCTTCAAATGTAATTCGTTTTGACAAAACTCTCAATGAATTAGGAATAAATTACACGAATATAAATAGTTAGGCAGATAGGAAAGCAAATAATGAAGATATGGAAACCAAAATTTTAATTGTTTAATTAGAAAAGAGGCATGTTAAGATTAACAAAAAAACATTTAAAGATCGCAAGGCCAAACGGATCACGAGGATAAGATTTTTTGGAATTTCATTCCTGTACATAACAAACAAGGTCTGCTGACCAAAAATCGCGTCCCCTCACTTATTCTGATTTATGACATTACGAGCTTCAAAACTTTAAAATAATTTCCGTAGTAACTATGAGAGGACCTTGGTACAGCCAAATACCTTAGCGTAGCATAGTAGAAAACAGCCCAGCCTAGCATAGTATGTATAGCGTATCAAATGCCTAGTCTAAACTTGCCTAGTATAGCATAGCATAGAAACCTACCCTGTATTAGCCTAGTATAGTAAGCCTAGCCTAAAATAGAACAGCCTAACCAGGTATGGCTTAGCATTGCATGCTAGAGCCTAGCTTAGTCTCGTATAGTCAATCTAGAATAAGGTACTATAGCCTAGCCAATATATCCTTGCATACGATAGCCTATCCTAGCAAAACCACACCTAACATTATATAGCCAAGGGTATTATATTATAACCGATATATCCTAGACTAGTATATCATACAATAACCTAGACTAGAATAAACTTGAATAGCTTAGCCTTTTATAGCCTTGCTTAATTAACTTTTTGTATTCTAACATAATATTAACTAGCGTAGCGTAGCATAGCAGAGAATACTCCTCCCTAGCCTATTATACTTTAGCATACTCGAGCATAGCACAGTATAGCCCTATCTATCCTTGTATAGCCTGGCAAAGCATATTCTACCCTAGGATAGTATGACCTGTCCAAGCTTTAACTATCCTAGACAAGTAGAGCCTATACTATCTTATTATACCTTAGTAAAGCATAGCTTAGTATTGTGCAGCTTAACATACTAAATGATATCCTATCATAGCGTTTTATAGCATATATTAGCAGAATATATCTTACCCTTTTACGTATTATCTTAGCATAGCTTAGCATAATATAGCCTAGCCTATAATAGCTTAACATATTATAGCCTATTTTAGGCTAGCTTAGCAGAGTATAGCATATTATAGCCTAGTTTAATCAGCAGAGTATCAGTCGAAATGTTATGATATTATGGCTGAAACAATTATTTCCCGGGCTAACCTTGGAAAGACTTTGGTAATTATATCATTCGAAAGAGAATGTTAAACAACATAAGTTTTTGAAATGTCCCTAGAATCGACCGAATAGTTATGATGTTATTGTCAAAAAAAGTAATTACCGGGCTACACTTGGGGTGACTTTGGCAAATATATTATTGGAAAGAAAATGTAAAACAACATAAGTTTTTTTGTGGTATAAGGGGCCGAGTATGTATGTAGATTTGTTACGTACTTAAATAACTCCGTTACTTCGTTTTCTCTAAGAGTGCGATAGTTCTTTACTTTATTTAATCTTTTGCTTTGCTTCTTTAATCAGGGAGGATATCTATTGCCATGTACAGTGTTTCGAGTATTTAGTTAAATAACTCTAACCAAAATTTACTTTGAATTACAACAGAAAAAATGAAATATTAAAAACAAACAACATCTACAATCAGTATAATAAAGGAGTCTAAGTGAAAATTACTACTTTAAAAATGAATATTACGCGATGGTTGACATCCAAGCTCATTATAATACTGAGCGGTAATTGACACTCATAATTAAATAAAAATTGCTTTCCCTTTAAAAACAAGCGACGCCAGATGCAGAACAACTGAATGAGGAAGGGGTTTAAGGTGTGACGCCGGGTGTGAGGCCTCGGGAGACAGACTGGGACAAATCATCAAACTCCGATGAGAGCTGCAAATGGCGCTTAGCAGTGTAAATTAATCCGAGGATTTAAGCGACGAAACGTGGAGGTATTCTTCTTCCAATCTTCGGGTTAATCTTTAGGTGCTTCTCACTGACGAACAATAAACAAAAGGTGAATATTTTGAAAAATGGGGAGGGAGGCGGGGATGGGGTGTAGTTCACTCTGAGTATGCCTGAATGATAAGGAATATTTCTGGTTTTAGTTGAAAACCGAAATAGGGTGTTTCTCAATAAAAGGGTCTACCCTTCCGTGTAACCCCTAGGAACTGCCTCAGGATGAACTTCTTGTCTGCTCGATTCCGTTTGTGCCGCCGAACTTTGTCGTTTCCATATCTAACTCGATCTGCTTGTTATTCTCTAGCTATCCGTATATATACTTCCACTAGACACTGGGGGCAGAGAAATGGGCGGAGGGCATATGTTTATGCCACTCTCCTAAATCGAAACTTTTCAGAATGTAGTCACTTAGCACTAAAAGCCTCTTCTGGTTTTCGTCGCAGCTCCTACAATTTTGTCTATTAGGCGAAACTAAATCTCAAATCTTAGGGGGAATAGGGAGCCTATTTATACCTATTTATTCCACTTGCTCTCCTCCCCTTCGTTTGTTTATGCAAGCTGGCAAAGAAATTTATTGAGTCTGATTTTCTCGGCGATGAATATAGCGTCTGGTTGCCAGCGGGTCGAGAGGGGAGAAGGGGGGAAGAGTCAAAGTATCGGCCTTCACCCAACATAGCGTCTTGACGCAGGTGTAACCGAAGTGGGCATCTGTTTTTATCGTGTGCTATCGATTTCCTCACATTTCATCCCATCCTACAACCCTAAGTCTCTTTGACATTATCCGCGCACACGCGCGAGTACAAAGGTAGGTGAGCGACATAGGCCTCTTGACCATACTAAGTACGACTCACACCACCCAATTTAACAGAAAAGCGAACAAACAAAATCCTCGATTACACCCCCAAAAATGAGCCTGGCTCTGAAGCGGTATCTAGGCATTGACCTCCTTACACAAATAAACCATAATACATGAAAACATTTAGACACAAGACCAGATAAAAATGATTTTAAGACTAATGGAGATTAACTAACTCTCGATGGGGTTTCGGCTCAGGTTATATATAGGCTTTATCTTATTGGAACATTTTATATGGTTTATATTAAATTGGTTCTCGATGACCAATAACCTACAACGCATTACTCGGCCTTTATGGTTTTTGTGGCTACGCACATATGTTAAAAACTGGTGATAGAATTCCAATGTACGTTCACTAACTTTTTTATGGCCATTGAATATCTTTACCTTCTAAATTACAGCTGGAGCGGCCTGTTTCTTAGTTGCATAAGCGATGGGACCAGGAGTATCATCGTATACATTTTGTACCATGACACACCCGATCCCTTTAACACTGGCGTCTTTTGGGAATCCACCCCTCATTTGAGGTTTGGGCAGTTGGGGAATGGGAGTGGAACTTACCTTCTCCTTCTCTCAAGCGGACGCTTGGAAATCTATGGATGGGACGAGGTGAGTGGTTACATATCACTCAGGGCATATTTTATTCTGGGGGAAGGCTACTGAGGGTAGGAGATACTGTTTATCCCACTATTCCTACACCATGGTTACCACCTGAAGGGGTTCCCATTGGTACAACGCTTCCATGGTTCCTTCTTCAACCATTGTCAACCTATTTTCCTTGCTTTTCATCTTATGTACTTTCGTAGCTCCAGGCCGGGATACAACGGCCTTGATTTCCATCTGATCCTTGCTCAATGCCCTTTCATGCGCGAGCATTCGTTCTCTCTCTCTTTCCGCTTACGCTTGTTTTCCTTTAATCTGTATTTTTCTTTCATCTGATTCTCTTTCCAACTTTATTGTTCTTTCTTCCTCATCTCATTTTATCTGTATTCTTTTTCTTCGGCTTTGATTTCTATCTGTATTTTTATTTATTCTGCTTATATTTTCCACTGTATTCTTGTTTCGTCTATAACTCTTTTCATCTGTATTCTTCGTTCTTCTACTTCTCAATCTCTCTGTATTCTTCTTTTAGCTATTTTTCTGTCCATCCGTATTCTCCTTTCTTCTGTTTCTTTTTCTCTCCGTTTTACTCTTTCTTCTCTTTCTCTTCTCCTCTCTATTCTCTCTTCTTTCAAGACTTAGGCAACCAGATCGTTGGCTGCTAGTCCAGGATTTTGCCTTGTTGGTGGAATTTTTCAAACGATGACATTTTACCTCTGTCCCTACGTCAAATCGCACTAATCTACGCTCAAGGTACTTATGCAACCACGAAACAAGTAACGCGCTGCCTAACTCCCCCCTATCACAAAACTTTCTGCTGATTGGAATAACACCCCAAAAAATAATTAATACCTTGAGCGAGCAAATCACAGATAATTAACTAAAAATTTATAAATAGACCTGATTCTCTTATTCTGTTTAAATTTTATCGAAAGCTAGGCACAAATCCATTATTACTGAAGGGAAAGCAACACAATTAACTATTACTGAGTTCTTCAACTACTCCACACCTGAAAAACAAATTTTTAATGTCGTAGTATAAGGGGCCGAGTATGTACGTAGGTTTGTTACGTACTTAAATAACTCCATTACTTCCTTTTCTCTAAGAATGCGATAGTTCTTTACTTTATTTAATCTTTTGCTTTGCTTCTTTAATCAGGGACGATAAATATTGCCATGGGCAGCGTTCCTTTATGGCTTTCCTGTCATTTTATTTTCTACACTAGCAAATTCCATGATGCAGAAGGTAAAATATTATTCTTATCAGCTATTAGAAACTGTCTTAAAATATGGCACTTGTAGATAATTGTCTACGTTGTTAGAAATCACATATAAATTTACACTTGTAAAGAGTGTATTGATCATATTACCTCTTTGAGTCGGTCTAAATAGAACCAATGATCTTTTCTGGTCCAGTTTTGTAGTTCTTCATTAGAACCATTAGAAGCTGCTTATAAATATGTATCCATTATTTTTAGCCCTATTTCTTTTTTCATTTGTTCTAACAGTATTTCTTTTCTCCATTATTTATAATCTTATTTCTTTTCTCCGTTCTTGCGAGCACTATTTATTTTTCTATATTAGGTTTAGTCATATTTCCCTTTGCTCCATTAATTTACGCTTTATTTTTTTTTTCCTAAATTACAGACCTATTTCTCTTTCTATAAATGGCGTACGTTATCCTATTACTTTTTATCAATTATTTAACCACTATTTACCCCCTTTCCTTCTCTCTCCATTTCTAATCCTCCATTACCTTTCAACCTATTTGTTTTTCTCAATTTTTATTTAATCAGATTATCCAAATCGGGATACGAAATATTCGTTTTCTTTTGATTTTATTATTTATCCTTTTCTCTTTGGTCCAGGATCTTCTCCTATCTTCCAACTATGGGCAAAAAGGTTTAAAACTTTGCCTAAAACATCGTATAAACTTTTATTTGGGAGAATCTTATCTAAAATTTATTTAGCAAATGGGAGCCTTGCTATCCGTTTGATTTGATGTTAGTGGTGATGCTCTCGTTTTAAGTCTCTATTATGTATAATGAGGATCGCGAGAAATTTCCCGTTAAGTACCTGGTTCGATTGCCAACAATGGCTAAAACAAAAGTTTGGGGCGTTGGTATGGAGCTAGTCGCCTAGTTATGACGACTCCCGACAATCGATGACTTGGGTCATACAGCTTTATCATTACACGCAATTACACAGACAGCAAATGCAACTTCTTTTTCTCTTCCATGCTCTTCCGTTCACAAACGCGATACAGCCCTATTAATTCTTTCTATGATTGTTAAAATTAAGTCCTGAGAAATGAGGGGCAGAAAACATACCTCTGAACTTATATTCTTCCTAGACTAATATACTAGATGTTATTTAATGAGTCGCAGCGCAAGTCTATTAGATTATACCTGAGCACTTCAAATTCACAGCTAACCATTTTTGTGCCCCAAGTGCCAAGATACTATGTATTGTACAGTAAATTACATTACAATCTCCAGTATTTTCCTGTAAATAAAATCGAATATTTTTCTCTAAATTTTCTAGTACAATTTTAAGGTGTAGGAGTGGAGGCAAAGAGGGAAAATAAATGACAAAAATTAATCTGGAAGACCAATTGTCTGCCTCCAATTAATAAGAAATTTAACAAATGAAGAACAATAATTCTCAGTTTCCATTGTATATTTAATAACGAGGTGGATGGTGTTTAAAATATTAAGGAATTCCAAAGCTTGATCTTATTGTTTAAATATAGCTATGGAGACATCTAGACAAACGTCTATTGAATGTTTTGGAAAATCGAAACTGAGAGTAATAACACACTCCCCTTTTTAGATCTTTTAATAAGAAAAAATCAAAATAGTCCAGGAACATCAGTATATAGGAAGCCGACTAATACGAGGTTATGATTAAACTTTTCTAGTTTCTTAGATTTGAAATACAAAATCTCATCCATTAAGACCCTTCTTCACCGCGCATACAATCTCTGTTCATCCTACAATTTTATAGACAAAGAATTTCAGTACTTTCAATCTTTCTTTGTGCAAAATGGTTTTCCATGTTTTATCGTAGAAGAGTCAATCCGCACATTTTTAAGTGGATTGTATCAACCAAGCCACCCTGAGATAACAGTATGCAAAAAACAAACATTATTTAATAATCCCAGAGCTGGGCATTTACAATAAAGTCTTTAGCCGAAAATTACACATATTGCTAAGGATATACTTCTGTCAAATAAAATTTCAAATTTACTTTGTCAACAAAACAAATATAATATCTTGCTTTACAACAAAGGATCCGGTTCCAAATAGTTTTCGGAGTTCGATTGTATACTTATTTAAATGTCCTGGGTGTTTCCAAGGCAAACATATCGGAAGCTTCGTAAAAACTCTGAAGGCAAGATTCTCTTCCCATATGGGTATAAGTAATAGAACCGGCAAGATACTTGAAACCAAAGACAATTCAGCGATAGGAGATCACGTAATAAAGAGTAAAAGTGATATCTCCTTAGAGGATTTTGAAATTCTAAATTCGGACAAATGTCCTATTACCGTTCGATTCCTAGAAACACTATATATAAAAAAGCTCTCCCCGAACTTAAATAGTGATCTCTCGTCAGTTCCCGTCCTTGTTACCTGAATTCTTTTGGATGTGGGCTGCGGGGCGCAGCTTGGTGTTTTTGCATCAGCCTGGAGCACGTAACCTGTTACAAATTACAAATTAGGTTAAAGTGGTAAAATTGTGTGGTAGGTATATAAAGGTGTGAATATGTTTCCTAGTTTGCCCTGGTGTTAGGGCATCACTAGCATTCTTCATGTTTTGTTTAAAAAATAAAAATTCCTCCGTCAAACGTAACCTGTTCGTTGGCAAGGTTTTTTATTTAATGTATTTTAGGTTTTTGCTAATTTTTCTCCAATTATTCGTTTAAAATTCATTTTAAAACAGTTTTATATAATCATTAGATTCATAAATCAAAGCCCCCCTAGCCTAATAGATTTTAGCAATTATACACTCGCTAACTAATTTCAATATTTTAAAATCCCTCCTTAATCTCTTTATTGTAAATTCAAGCCCCATTTCTAAATATTCCCTTTAACTCTAACTTTGCTATTCAAACCTAATACTAGCTAGTAAAGTTCTAGATGTAAAACTAGCAGTTGCTCTCTTAATAGTGCAACGTATTTTGTTCGTTTATTTGTATTTTAGGCCTAAGAAGATTACCGTATTGTGGTCGAAACGTCGCCGGTAAATAAAAAGGATGATGCCAGTTATTTTCCTTGCCTTGGGATATCTGTTAAACATTATATATATATATATATATATATATATATATATATATATATATATATATATATATATATATATATATATATATATTTATATATATATATATATATAAATGGATTGCACAAGTAGATCCCTGAGTTTTAATCCTCATTTTTATTCATATAATAGATTTGGAATTAGTATGTATCCACTGTGAGGGGAACAATGACTCCCTCTGAAATATTGCGAATCGATCATTTAATTAAATCGTGACTACTTCTACTAGGAGAGTTATTTGGCCCCTCACGCGAGGTTACATCATCGAAACAATCAATCAAAACACGCAGGCGTCGCGTTGATCGCTCATTAGTCTACCCTCTCCAATTACCTATATTCAAATAAAATATTATTCAAATAAAAAGAAAAATTGCTTCTCTCATTTATGAGGCAAAAAGATAATTTCTATTACAAAATTATCCCCAACTTTATTTTTAATTTGAATATAATTTTCATACGATCATTATTATCAGCTCGTTGTTCTCTTTGCTAGGTATAGGCCTCGCCGAGTAACTTGTATTGATCACGGTCAAGTAATCTTAACTTCTTCTTAACATCTACCAGGGAGAAAATTTGATCCCTCCACCTATTAAATGTTCGTCATCTGACACTTTATGTATACAAGTATCCAGTTTATTATGTTTATTCTACCGATGTTTCCAGCCCCTTTCCATATCAAAACATTCATTATATTTAGGATTTCTCTTTCTTGGCGCCTGAAAGTTATTTATAAAATGTTTCTTCAAGTAATTTTCAGTTACTGTTATTTCTTTTTGTTCCTTCTCCAGGTTTCACTTCCGTAATTTAACTTTAAAAATTCAATTGTTGGAAGCTATTTATGGTGTCTATTTATGATAGCTGTCATTTAATCTACATACAATGAACGCAGCCATAGTATACAGTTAGAATAGCAAGAAAAAGCCTCCCTACCACTGAATCGTTGATTTCTGCAGGTCTATTTTATCCATGACAAGCAAAAGACTATTCCAAAAGACTAATTCCACAACACTAAATAAACTCTTTAGAGCTTCTACATTGTTCTATGGTAAAGAGATTCTTGCTTAGAATAGATGACTCTCGTCTTTTATACATGCCCGTTGCAGTTTGAATGGGGCTATAGCATTGCTATAAAAACAACCACCGTTTATTATTTACTTCTTAGTTGCTAAATAAAATTGTGATAATTGAGTTTTGCTTTAAACATGGATAACCTTTTAAATTTTTCTTATTCGATATATAATAATATAATGTTGCTAAGCAATTAATATAATTTCTAAAATAAAGGAAAAGTCCATTTTAATATAAAATCATCATATATATTAACACACCTTTCGTTTAACAACCAGTGAATGCTTTACCTGAAAATGAATTCACTTATGATTATTTAAATACGCAATTTGATATCCGATTCTAATTCCTTTATATCACTTTGGTGGTATTGTGATGACTTAAATAAATAGTAATCAAGCTGGAGTAAATATGACGATTTGGATGAACTCCCTAAACTAATGCATAATTACTTTCTTTGTTCGTATAGAGTTATATCGAAGAGCCTCCTTTAACCGATGCAAATGTGAAAATACACATGGCAGGATTTGAAAAGTTTGTAGAAAAAGGGGATAAAGCTAAAAATTAGCTCTATTGAGGGCAAACCAAGGCATGATAATATCTATTTAAACAATTGATATAAAACTGAAGCCCTTGAGCGTTTAATCAAGTAAAAAATGCACTTTGAACATGAGCAACAAAAAAAACAAGTGCTCTTCCAGAAAGGTTGAAAACAAAGATAATATCGGATAGTGCAATGTGATCCGACAACGTTTTTGGTTCTAAATTTTCAAAAAAGCATAAAAGGGATTAATTTTTTTTGTTTTAGATAATGTAAAAAGAGCTGTTTTAACTTCGTTTAATTCTCAGGGTCCTCAAAGTTATAGAAATAGTTTAAATAGATGGCATCGTTTCTTGGTTTTACCTATAGGAAAATTTATACTTCTTTTTGTTTTGAGAATTTTTCATTTTTACAAACCTTTTGAATACCCATCATATCGTATACAAATATATATATGTGTGCAGTCACTGTTTGCTTATTTTTTAAGAGCTCAAAATGAATACCTTCCTTCACATCTCACCAAATGCCCAGCAAATATTTCTGCTATTGGTGATTTTCTCTAAAAGATAGGAATGGTTTCAGTTTGCGATCAAGCTAATATAAACAAAGCAATATTCACATATTACTATCATTGTCACAAGCGACAGTTATATTTTGACTCAAATACAATTTCTATTTCTTAAAAAGGGTCTAAGGATTATGAGCTTAATTTTGCTATGCATTTTCAATTAAAATCAACTATAATATTAATTGTTATAAAACAGAAAAGATGATAGAAACATCAAAATAAGATCCAATATATATTTATATTTACTGAAAAGACCCTTCACACGATAGGACCTGTTGTATACCTGTCTGACGACACGCAAGTTGGCAATTATGCACATATAAATAAGATCTATCTCTCCTACTAATTTTTGTATTTTTGTGTTATGCTACTGAAGGAATGCAATAAAACTGATTATTTTCACAACTGCATATGTAAGAGTATGAGATTTTAGTGTTTTCTGCATTTTAATGGTTCTGTACTACTCAAAGAAACTCACAACTCTTAAAACTGACTAAAATATTACTGATGAATATGGATTAGTTTGTAGTTCTTGGAGATACCTTTTAACCTTAAAAAAATACATGAGACACATTGGAACTTACTATTAAGCAATAGTTTTCCTTATAAAACTTTATAAGCATAATAGCAAGTAGGTCAGCAAAATATTTATTCTGAGCCATATAGAGCCAATTGTTACCTAACCCATTCTCTCTGGGCTCCTTATCATTTACCATGCTATTATATATGTGTAAATTTGTATTTTTTCTACTGATGGTATTTCTTTCGGATTTAATTAATAGTTGTCATATATTTTATAGTAGACCTTACTATTATATACTTGCTGAGAGAATCCTTGTTTTACAACCTTTTAGGATTCATTCTTTTCCCTATATGTATTTTTTAAGTAACACATTGTTATTAAATTTTTTGTTTGCCACAGAGTTATGATTACTAAGCGTGTGTTTTCCATCCCTTTTTATTTTTTATTTTTGATGTTAAATGCACTTGTATCCAAAAAACAGCGTGTAAAAGTAAGGCTTTCGCATTTATCGATTGCTAATTGTAAACCTATTATTTTTAATTTCCTTTGCTGTCTTTTTCTTCTTAAATATAATCACAATTTTTGCTTCATTCTTTCGCAGATTAATTGACTCTGAAATTGGCACAGGAGGCATGAAGGGCTCCTTGGAATTCATGCCGGAAGGGCATTCAATGAGAATTAAGAATTACCAAACGCCTTTAGACATCTTGTGGAAAATGTCAGACAGAAAGGAACTAAAGGTTCAGCAATCGACTATGCGACGACATCGGAAGGAAAACCCTTGCTCGACGATCTGCCACCATCATAACACCGGAATTCTTTGAATTCTTTGCTGAAATCAAGAACTTCATCAAAAAATTATCCCCAAAAGTCCATTTGTGGATGCAAAGCTCATAATGCTGGTTGTGCATAAGGGCATTCGCTACTTTTCATATAAGATGAGAAAGGGACATTTTCTGTCAAAGGCGATTCAAGAAATGTGACTTAAGCGCATAAGAAGCAGGTAAACAATTTGAAACATCCAATAAAGCGAGACATATTGAGGTTTACTTAGACATTTAAGGGGAGAAATTCGTCCTCGGAGCGAATGCCATCCTAGTAGGAAATGATGGACCAGTGCAGTGACCAGTGCATAAATTTTTAAAACTTATGTAATGGAACTTTTGGGCTGCCTGTTCTCCAGATTTAAGCTCATGGAGTTTGAAATGTGAAAGATGCTTAAACAGAAGGCTGATATTAAAGTGTCTATGTCTCAATTACAAACTGGAAAACTGCCAGGAGGAAATAAAGCTAAAGCCATGTGCAACATTTGTGCACAGGTCATACCTAGACTTCGTCCTGTCATCGCCGCAAAATTCTGCCACAATTAATATTAGTTATATACATCCTATTCTAACTATTATTTTTTTTTATTTTAGTATAAACATTATATAATATACCATTGGCTTCTAAAAATGAATGAGGTAAATATAAGTTAAACACAATATGTTTCCATTCAACATAACTTTAGATGTTGTATGTCTTTGACAAAATTAAGTTTTGAAATCATAAGAGTAAGATGATTTTAGAAAAATTAATTATTAATATTATTAGCAGATTTTGAATATTTTTCCTCCACTTCGTATTTTCAGTATCCTTAATAATATTTTCACTATGATTCTTAAAAAAACATATCTGATGAGTAAGTATTCTGTGCTCGTAATCTTTGTGTGTGTGAAATGTATAGATCCAGCTTATGCGAAAGGGCTCTTTTATTTCGCGCATGGGATTCTGTTTTGGTTGTGACAAAATGCTTGATTACATTTTTTTTCATCCACCAGTTGTAGGAGGGTACAAAGGAATGACCCTAATACCTTACTAGAGATCCTTAATTGGATGATTTTTCAGCAGTTATCTAATATTTTCATAGATATGCTGGTAATATATTACGGCATAATTCACGTACAATTACTTCTTTACTCATGAAATGATATATATTCTATGCATTTTGACAAGCAGTATCAATTCCGAAAAGTAAAGATTGGAAACCGCTAATTTTTCCCACTGAAAGAGATCGTTTGTCTACCAAAGTTTTAATCATACTTCAATCAATAAATTGATTAAAAATGGAAAAATAACTTTGACAAAGAACTGTAATTTTCGTTAGCATTTTATCGAGTGAAGCAACTCGATTGACAGAAAAGATTGGAAAAATACCATAATAATTCGAGGGTAAGGTGAAAATGTTGATATGTTCCCTCTGGTGATAGCAAGTTTATATGTTGTGTCTATGACATGCTTCATTTCCCTTCTTCTTCATTCATTTTAGAGTTTTTAATGGAGATTTCTTTCAACGATCTTCTTTTATTGTATCAGGTCCAAAATAAACGTTTTATGGGAGTTTATATAAAACGGCACATCAATGGAAATAATGTAAAATAGAATATGTAAGTTATACCATTTGTTAGAGTGGGAAGACGTTCCTAAACCTATGAATCTTTAAGCCAATTGCTTTGGTGCTTAAATCTGATTGGTTTTCCGTGGATGTGAGTCTTACAACCATTCCCCGATTATAAGGTACTCTCGTCTCATTAATTGATATTTTTATTGAGGAAACCTTTTCAAATTATTTGATCAATATAGTAAAACTATCGGAAAATTTAAAAAATTTATATTTTTATAATATCTGCAAATTTTAGATTTATGAAGTGAACTATTGATTTACTAAAAATTCTCCCCGTAAGGTGCGCGGCAATTTGCGATCTTGGCCACTGTGCTGAAGGGACTCAGCACCCCGTCCGACTCCAGCATAGCCTCTGCTCCTTCCTTCAAAACACTTGTGTTTCCTCGCTTTTCATACAACCTCAGCCACATCTTTTTTTCTGGTCAGCCTCTAATTTCACAGGGTAGATGCTGACCTTCTTCTCGGCCAACCGTCCTGGATCGGGGAAAAGGGGGGAGGGAACAATGTTCCCTAACCCTTGAGCTCCGGTTCGGGATGGTGGATTTTTAACAACCTGCTTCATCCCCACCCATACCTTCCTCACATCCCTTTTTCTTTTCACATCACCATCTATCCTTGATTTTACGCCGTGCCCAAGGTGGAGCTGCCATGCTAAAGGGCTGGCCTAAACTTGTGGCATCTCGCTCTGCCAGGCCTATACGCACCCCTTGCAGAGCGGGCTACTGCGAGGAGTTATGTGCTATTGCATCCCGTGAAAAAAAGAGGGTCACTATGACCAGTGATGAGTCAATCAAAAAAATCCCATTAATTCCCCCTCTACCAACGACGGAGCCGCCCTTGGCCAGCTCCACCGAAAAAATGGAGGTCATCGCCCCTGTGCTTGCACAGAAAATCCTCCTTATTTCTCTAACCGGAGAGGAGGCTACTTCTCTTCTACGACTACGGGTGTAGGGGAATCCCCCTCACTCCCTTCTATGGAGGTGCTTTCGGGCACCTCCCTATTTCCAGCAGCAGTCCCTCCTTTACTTTTCAAGGGGACTGCAAAGAAATCCAGAAGGCAGCACATTGCCGACCGCCCCCCATTGGAGCGGCTCGGCAGGGCAAACCCCCTTAGGGAGAGAGAGTAGCCAAGCCCCTTCGGGCGCTTCCCTCAAAATACCTGCTGGCAAGAATATTAAACCTTGCCGGGGTCAAGGCCTGTGCCTCCCCACACTACCTGACTAGTGACAATACTGCCAACGGGACCTGCGATGTCTTAGGGAGGATGGCCAACTGGAGGCGTCCCCTAAGGGAAACATGGTCCTTGAAGCAACCCAGCCTCAGACGGTAGGGCCTTCCATAGGGGGGAATCCGGGCTCGACGCCAATCACCGAACCCAAATCCGCTCCTATGCAAGGTCCTCCTGAAAACGTCTCGGTTTCGAGGCAGTACAGGGATGGGATGGATCTCCTCCGACACGTGCACCTACGACTGCAAAGTGCTTCTCCATTTCCGAGAACGACCTGCCTGAGGCCGGTCTATCTGGCTTGGGGGCTCCTGCCAGCGGAGGGGAGAAGCGAATTCATTCCCTGCCCTCCTCTTCTAAAAAAAGAGGTTACCTGGTGTTTTCGAGCCCGCTGGCTTCAAACGCTTCCTACTCATTCGCTCCACTGATGTCACCATGTTGGCCAAGGGTAACAGGATCCATCAGACGAGACTATTAGCTAGTATAATTGGTAGAGAGCCGAAGGTGCGCCATTTCTCGGATGGGAGCCTTCTGGTGAATGCGGCGAATGCCGCCAAGGTGGCCAAGATAAGTGCCGTTAGGACACTTCATGGCACCGCGGTGGGGGGGACGCCGCACTCTACCATGAACTTTCTAGAAGGAGTACTTTATGCGAGGAAACTCGTTGACACTCCATAGAGGACATCACCTTAGAGCTGTCCGATCATGCGGCGGGCAAGGTCGAACTTGTGATGAGAAAACAGGGAGGGGCTTCAAGGCCCACCCCTACACTCTTCGTCACGTTCGACTGTGAAAAGCACCCTAAGTCGGTGCATGCTAGTTGGTACCGCTACCGCGTGAAGGCTTTCGTGCCACTGCCGTGGCGGTACTATTACTGCCAACGCTTCGGCCATACGAATCGTTCTTGTAGGCGTGCAAAGTCGGGGTCACCCGAAGTCTGTGTAAATTGCTCCAAGGCCGCACACGATAAGTCTAAATCGTGTGTTGCCAAGTGTGTCAATTGACGAGAGCCGCACCCCGCTTCTTTGAAGCAATGTGGTGCATATCTCCTCAAGAAAAAAATCGTGGCCGTTAAGGCCAGGATCGACTCTCATTCCGCGAGGCTAAGGACTTGGTCCTGTAGTGCCCGGCTCTGCCTGGGACGTTTTATGCCTCAGTAGTTAGAAAGGCATCCTCTGCTCCTGGCCCATCCATTCCAACGAGCACCGTTGTTTCCTCGCCAATTCGGAGCCCTTCTGCGGGCTCTACTCAACCCGAGCGCTCCGCTGGTAAAGCTGAAGGCAAAAAGGGTTCATAACCAACCCCGAGTAAAACCAGGGCTCACCCCTCCTCCCCCAGCGTGACCGTTTCCCGTAAGGCGAAACGGCCACGCACCTCCACTGCGTCCTTAGACTCACAGCAGGCAACACCCCTGAAGTTGGTCGCTAGGCTATCTTCCGGGGTTCCTAAAGCTGTCGACCGAAAGAAGGACAGCAAGAAATGAGCTTCGGCTTCTTCACACACGCCTAGTGGTGGACTGACTGGCTCGAAGACGGTGGTTCCTCGAAAAGAGGGCCCCCAGCCTACAAAGCCGCAACGACCGCCTAAAGTATCGAGGCGGAGGAAGGAAAAGACTCGCATGGCGAGCCCAACCTCTCTCAATTAGTTCTCGAAGGCAACAGCGCCTTCAGGGCTTTGTCCGCTATCAGAGCCCGGGGTTCTGCCTCCGGGAAGCGTACGGCTATTCGTGTGAGGGTCTTCTGTTCGAGAAGGGCAACCGCGTCTTATCCGAGCTAGGCCTAGAGTGCATATTCCCTCAATAGAATTGCCGTGGACTCCAAACCAACTCGGAGGAGTGGCAGAGGCTCGTCTCGTCTCGTTCCCCGTTAGCTCTTTTTCTGCAGGAGAACATGCTAGGCGCGTCCCCCCTGCCCGCCCTCCCGAGGTATAAAGGTCTTGCGACCCCACTTCTACGGGATAGCCGGGCTGGGGGATGCGCGGTTTACACCCAGTATGATGTCTTCTTTCTTCCTTTCTATTTAGATACCATCTTTCAGGCAGTGGCTGTGCAGCTTTACCTAGATACGAGGTATACTATCATTTCTGCGTACATTCGACCGTCAGATGACTTCGACGTGGAAGACTTTCGCCGCGTCGTGGCAAGGTTGCCGAGGCCCTTTCTCTTGCTTGGAGATCTGAACAGCAGGCATCTTCTCTTAGAAGATTACTCAATAAATCCTAGGGGACAAGTCCTTGCCGATCTGATTCTAGAGCTTGAGATGGGTGTCATAAACGTGGATGAATTTACGCATCACTGTCCGAAAACCGCTTCATTTTCTTGCCTTGACCTATCTTTGTGCTCTTCGGATGCACAGCTTGATTTTGATTGGTAGTGATAACTTTACCATTGAAATATCATTTTCAGGGCAACTGCCGCCTGAGAACCCACCTCGGTGGTGCTTGGCGCAGGCTCGTTAGCCGTTTTGCACGCCGACCACTCCAATGGTGGTCGGCCGAGTGTAAGACGGCTCTCAAAGCACGCCCGCCGCTCTTCACTTAACAGGAAAGACATCTTTATCAGAGCTGTGAAAGCAAGTCAAAAGGATTCGGGGCAAGTTCTCGCAGGACGACCCTCCCGTTCTCCAGGAGAATGGAACCGCAATCTCAGACCCTGCGTCCGTAACGGAATACTTCGCGCCCGCTTTTTCGGCATTCTCTAGCCGGGATGGAGCTCAACCAGCATTAAATGCACGTCGTGATGTCACGGAAGGCCGCCAGCTGAACTTTACCTCCAGAGGGGGAGAATCCTTCAACGACAGCTTTACTGTGAGTGAGTTGCGCTCCGCTTTTGCTTCGTTTGTGGACACCGCCCGTGGTATGGGCAAAACCTGTACGCCATGATTCGACACCTGGTTGAGTGAGGCATGGCCTTTCTGGTAGATTAGTTCAACAGGAGCTGGGTGGAGTGTCTTCTTCCAGATTCCTTGTGAATCGCTACTGTGCTCGCCTTTCGCAAACTGGAGAGAGATCACTGTACTTCGACCGGTTTCCGCCCAATCTCTTCAACCTCCAACGTATGCAAGTTAATGGAGAAATTGGTAAATGTTAAAGTAGCCTTTTTCCTGGACAGCGGAGGCCATCTTTCTTCTGCACAGTGCGGCTTCTGTAAATTCCACTCCACGTCGGATTCTCTGCTCCGACTGGAAAATGCCGTCTGCGAGGTCTTTCTTCATAGACAGCACTACGCCACGGTGTTTTTCGATCTGAAGAAGGCCTATGATACCACATGGCTATACGGTATCATGGAGACTCTCCACACGATGGGGGCGAGGGGACGCCTCCCAATGTTTATATCTGAATTTTTGAAAGATCGTCGATTCCGCGTACAGTTGGGGCGAGCCCTCTTCGGCCCATAGGAGTTAGAAGAGATCCCGCAGGGAAGTGTCCTCACTGTGACACTCTTTGCCCTGAGCATCAACGGCATCACCTCGGTACTGCCTGAAGATGTTCTCGCTACGCTCTACGTGGACGACCTTACGAACTCTTTTGGCGTGGCCCAGATTCCAACTCTGGAGCGTTGAATCCAACAGGCATTGAACCGTGTCTCTCGCTATGCCGAAGCACACAGGTTTCGGTTTTCTTCGGCCAAGACTCAGTTGGTGCACTTCTGCCGCCAATCACGGCTCCAGCCTGACACAGACTTGATTCTTAATGGGGTACCGTGGAAGTGGTTTAATCACACCGTTTCCTTGGTCTTGTATTTGACCGATGCCTCACGTGGGAGGCTCATATTCGCAGCCTTAGCGTCTCTTGTAAACGCACCATGGATACTCTCTGTTCCATGACGTTCATCGCTTGGGGTGCTGATAAGGCTACTGCCTTACTTTTTTAGCAAACCTTTGTTCGTTCAAAGCACGATTACGTATGCGAGTTTTATGCATCCGCAGCCAAGCGTTTATTAGAGAAAGTAGCATCGAACCACCACACCGGCCTTCGCCTTGTGACCCAAGCCTTCCGCACTTCCCCCATTGAGAGACTGTTGGTCGATGCTAGAGTGATGCCACTCTCTCTACCCCGCGTGCAGTGCATTACTCACCTGTACTCGTGAGCCAGGCACCTCCCTCAGTCGTTAACAGCTCTTACTGCACAAGCAGCTGATCTCGACGGTGTCTATGCCGCCGAGCGACGCCAGTCATACCCTAAGCCCTTTGGGTTTAGGGCCAGAAAACTCCTTCGAGAGCTAGGTATACCTCTTGGGCCGTGGTGCCCCTGGCTCTGCCTAGGACGCCACCCTGGAGGGTACCGCCTTTGGTTTTTTGTCGCCACACCTCTGCTACCAAAGCTTGTACAGCACCGGGGAGTATTGCGTTTGACCTTTTTGGAGCACACCTCGTGTCACGCTGGAACCGTGCTAGTGTATATGGATGGCTCCGAGTCCCAAGAGGGGGTCGGCTTCCACGCCGTTTCTCCTCTGTTCAAAGTCAGCAGGGCTCTGCCAGGCGCTTCGTCTGTCTTTACGGCCAAGCTGGTGGCAATACACCACGCGTTACGGAAGATCACGCGACGTGCCCGGTTCGGACACCGGATTGTGATCTATAGCGACTCACACGGCGCCTTGAGTGCTCTCGGGGCATTGGAATCTCCGCATGCCCTGGTTCGCGATATCCGTGCCGCCACGATTTTTGCGAGCCGGGCGGATGTTGAGAATATCTTCTGCTGGCTTCCTTGTCATGTAGGAATTGCGCGGAATGAGCGCACCGATGAGGTCGCCAAAGAGTCGCGAGGACTCTGCGCCCGGACCAGTTTTTCACTCTTCCTCACACCGACTAGATGGCAGGAATACGGGCAGCTATTCGGACTGCTTGGCAAAGACGATAAGAGACGGTCGAAGGGAACCTAAAGTATTGCTATTGCGCCGCCACTGTTCCCATGGACCTATCCCCCAATCCTGCAACGGCCTAAGGTCAACTCCTGTCGTCTTCGAATCCGACACACTCGTGTGCCGCTTCGCTATCTGATGGAGCGCTCGCTTGCGCCCTATTTTGACGACTGCTTCGTCTCCCAGAATGTTCGGCACATTCCTGTCCAATGTCCGAGTCTGGGTGATCTTCGCGCACTTTACCTGTCCCAGTACCGGGATCGGCGGGACAGGTTTCCCATTTATCTCATGTGTAGTCACCCTGGGGTAACCATGGCTTTTCTAAGGAGCCATCTCCAATCTACTCTATAAGGACCGCCTCCAGATTATCCGTACTGGAGAGAGGGTTTCCTATCCCTAATAGTTATGGGTTCGGGGGCTTCTCTCTTACCTCAATGAGTATATTTGACTTCTGGTGAATTGAGTCTATTGGAGGGTGGTCAATACAATCTAAGGGGTACAGAAGATTCTCTTATCACATATAGTCTTCCCTATCTACAAATATCACAGGTTCGGTAGGTTCCTCCTTGGTTCCTTTTAGAGGGTTGGATTTAAGCGACTCTCCACTAACGTCGGATCCCAGTTTGCTTTCTCAGATGGTGCGAAGACCAAGGTGAGGCAGAGGACCTGCCGCCTCGGTTCCTAGGCTCAACGATGGGAGTAGGTGAACCACTTGATCTCTGTTTAATTTGTAAGAAGTGGGTCGTTCCCACAGCCATAAGGACAAAGACTCCCCTGTCGTGATACTAGATTCCTTGAGGGAAGGGCATGAGGAAGCCGCTCTTAAATTAGGGGTAATCATAGAGATGCCCTTACTCCAGGTGGCAGTTTTCTTAAGGAGTTAACCTGGAGACCGAACCATTTTCGTCCGTGTGCAAGCTTTACAGGCAGCACGAGCCTACGAGGACTTAATACGAGAGGATGCACAAACTGCTACATATGTTTGCCCTTGAGATCCAAGATCTTCCCCACTTTAAAGAAGGAAATTCTTGATCCCTTTTTGTCAGGCCTTGGAGACCTTTCTGGGTCTACAGAGAAAAAGGTTTACTCCCCGCCTGACACGCTCTAAAAAAAGGATGTTGAAGAAAAAATAGAAGAAGACACGGGGTTTTTGTCCCTCCACAGGGACGTAGTAAACATACGCTTCCGCGGTAACAGGCGTGCCAAGAGCAGCACGTTCGGCCCCAAGCTGCCTTTGGACAAGACTGCAAAGATATAGACCAACGCCTCAAATGTCTTGCGAGTAACTTAGAGTATCTTGCGTTGGTTTGTTTAGAGACTACCTGGCGTTTTCAAATAGGCCTACTCCAAAAGCTTAAATTTTATTTGCTCCAAAGTTGACATCATATTGGCAGGAGCCAAATGATCTTTTAGAAGATAACATTAGCAATGCTGATTGTTAGAGAGCTGAGAGTAACCCGTTTTTCGGACGAGAGTCAACAGACGAATGCTCGGAATGTATTGAGTTCCCATTATTAGAGTTATGGGACATTAAATGGCTCTCCACGGTAAATGAAACCGCACTCTTCCATGAATATTGGGAAATGTGCGACTTATGTGAAAAAACTTGTGAACTACTTATTAGAAGAAAGTATCAATGAGCTGGCTAAACAAGGAGTAGTCAATGTCTTACTTGTGAAGTAAAAACAGTGCTTGAAGGCCTCGAACCCACCCATACTCTCTCCACCTTTTTTGATTCTCCTGTTTGCGCAATTGATTGAATCTAAACGGGTTTTCTATTGCTTTTTTTGAAGGCATTCGTTCCACTGCAAGAATTTGGCCAGATTAAGCGCTCATATCGCCTTGCAAACTCGGTTTTACTCGGATTTCTCCAAGACGGTAAGCGATACGTCCTTAACGTGCATAGACAAGTGTCTTAATATCGGTTTGCTTCCATGGAGCAGTGTGGTGCAAATCTCTTAGAGCAGTAAATACCAGCCGTTCAGGTTGTCCCTTGCCTTCCTTTCATGATTCCTTTTGGCGAGGCTATAATTTTGGTCCTGGTTTATCACCGATGCTTGAGACGTTATATCTCTAGATTTATAATCTTTTCTTGCCCCTAAGCATTCGACTATGGAGGGTCGCTTCTTCGACCATTCGGCACCCATCTGCAGATTTTATCCTTCACTTCCCTGGGCGCTTCTCTGTTATAGCTCAAGGCACAAAGAGTTTACAGCCAGTCTTAGATAAAACCATGGCTATCCTCCCGCTCCCACAGCCTTATGATATCCAAAATGGTCTTATGGCTGTTGTCGTGGATCCTTTAAGCTCTATCTCTAAAGAAGGAGAGTACCAAGGAAGTTTTCTCTTCTACACCACTTCCTAAAGATGCACCGATGACACAGGAGATGCGAGCCTGGCCAAAGTGGGTCCCACGCCTCAGAAGCCGCCTCACACATCAAATATTTCAAACTATAGGAAGGAAAGGACTCGCATACCGAGAAGCCTAAACTCTCCGGATAATTGTACAAAGATGCCAGTAACTTCAGCGCTTTGTTCGTCCAACAGTGGCCGAAGCTCTGCCTTCGAGAAGCTTATGGCCATTCATGAGACTGTCTTCTCGTCAAAGAGTGACCCACCAGTCTTGGCCTAAAGGGGATATTTGTTTAATGGAATTGACGTGGTCTCCGTCCATGTAGAAATTGCTGCAGGAGCTTGTTTACTCCAGTCTTTACTTATCTATCTTTTTGCAGGAGGCCATGCTTGACGCCTGCCCCTGCCCACCCTCGTAGCATTTATGGATATTGAGAACCAACCACCACAGAATGGAGGAGGGTAGGAGGATTCGTATTAGGCATGCTATTTTTGTTATTATATTTTATACGAGGGGCGGTCAATAAGTTTTGCGAATCGATAGGGCAAAACAGAGGAAGGAGGATGGCTGTTTGTGTTGGTGTTAGGACAAGTTATGAAAAGTCAGGACCTGCAGCCGCACGCTCCTGCCTCGTCTATTTAACAAGCAGCAGCTGATCGCAAATCGTCAGTCACAAATTTTTCAATAATGGAGAGGTGTTGAGCACCGCGCAGTGATCAAATTATTCACCAAGGAAGGCAAGAATGCAAAAGAGATCCCTGAACGCGTGGTAGCAGTGTACACCGACACCGCCTTTTCATATGCAACCATTGCTCGCTGGAATAGGGAGTTCAGCCATGGTCATAAGTCCCTTGAAGATGACCCCCGTCCAGGACGCTCGTCAGACGTGACCAACGAGCAAAATGTGGCCCGTGTGGAGAGGATGATCCTCGAAAATCGACGGGTGAAGGTCGAAGAAATCGAACGAGAACTTGGAATATCACATGGAAGTGTTATCAACATCATCCACGACCATTTGGCCATGACCAAGGTCTCTGCCCTTTGGGTATCTAGAATCCTCACGCTTCATGATCGACTTCAACGTCTTCAAAGTCCACAAGGCCAGAGATGCACAAGATGCCCTGCGCGAGTGCGGATTCGAGGAGTTCAACTATCCTCCCTACCGTCCAGATCTGGCCCCTAGCGACTCTTTTTTATTGCGCCAGCTCAAGGCTGCACGAAGTGGACGCCAGGTGGGGACGAAGAAGATGTCCAGCTCGCTGTTTAGAAGTAGAATAAACAGCAGTTGGGAATTCGAAGCCTCAGGGACAAGTGGCGCAAGTGCATTGAGGTCGAAGGTAGTTATATTGAAAAATAATAAAACACTTTTCCTCATATCTCGTTTCCTTATATCCGAATTGCAAAACTTACTGACCGCCCTTCGTATATATTCCTCATTTTATGTTAAAGATCAGCTACACATAAATGGATATGACCTGAGTATTGGGACGATTGCCAATACTCTTTCATTTGTTCAGAGATTCTAACGGTAAACATCTTATTTGGGGACTAAGCGATTAATCTTAGTAGTTACCTTATAGCCAACAACAGCTTTCTTTTCTTGTCTCAACTTTCCCTGTGCTCTCTGGTTGCACAATTTGATTTTCGCTTGGAGGGGGTCGATGCCTTCATGGTAATGATAATTTCCGAATCAACTATCATTTTCTGTGCAGGTGTCACCTGAAAACTACCCCTTGTTGATGGGAGCTGGTGCGCTGTTTGCACATTTTAGGAAACGACATATTTCACTGTCCCTGTCGTGAGGCTTAGGTCGGTGGCTGAGGCAGTTTACTTCTTATCAGGCAACCTCATTTACGTGGACCTAAAAAGAATTCATAGGCCGACTGTTGCATTTGCACACTGGCGGTTCTTTGATTGAGGGCAAGTTAAGACGTCCTTTAAAAGAAAGCTATATGCCTACATGCGCTCTAATTGGCGCCAAAATGATTTTACCGTCCTTAAATTTCAGAAAGCTAAGACTAGCTTCCGTTATGTTTCAAGGCACACTTAACGCTGTTCGTAGAGGGTATACGTAAATTCACATAACGGGAGGACCTCTCTTGCTAAAGAATAACAGAAAAAATCGGATGAATTTCTCGCAGGAATCATCTCCCTTTGACCAAAAGAACGAGACAGCTTCTTCTCTACCTTCTCTAACTGAACATCTCCTCCGCCATTATTCAATGCACACTTTCACTAGGTGAGCATGGCATTGCATTTTTCTAGTGTTTGTCATTTTTTGTACAAAGTAGGTTCTCAAAAACATTGACTATTTGTGCCTAAAACATTTCATTATCCAGCGATAGATTTCATAACTAGGTCAAATTTTTGCGCAATATATTCAATCGCAACAAGTTTCCTATTGCAATTATTGAAAGTACCACAGCGAGATTACTCATAAATATTTACCATCACAAAATTACATTTCCGACGGGGTTCTTATATGGGTTTTCTAAAGCTAAAAGGTAAAAATGAAAGAACCAATAATTTTTCAAAAATAATTTAAATAAAATTCACATAGGGCAATATTTTGAGTGTAGAACGAAATCCTGACAAAGGCAAATTGTGGCTTATTTTATTAATTTAATTGCCCCGGATGTGATCAAGGAAACTACATTGGCAGTACCGGTCGTTTGCTTATGTAGAGATTCTGGTCCCACATGGGAATTAATCATAGAACAAGAAGGATTCTCTCCAAGAAAGGAGTTGCCCGAGTTCAGTTTCATTCGATTAATTATAAACACAGCCTCTCTAGACAATTTTAAATTTTGAAATTCATTACTGATCCAGTCTCATTAAGATTATTTGAATCCATGAATATTTCATTACTTTACGCTTAGTTTAATTCAGATCTATCTTACCATCCCATACTTCTGTTTTATAATAACAAACCATTATATGTACACTTCATTTCATAATACTCCCTTATACGCTTTTCCTCCAGTCTTCCGTTCAGATAAGTATCAAGTGTGTATTTTTATGTTTTTTAACCACGATTTGCATCCTTCTTTTTCAAATTTTAAATCATTTAATTTCTAAACGTGATTTATTTTTATGTAACTAAAGTGTTGCTATAGTCTGTTTTAAATTTGTTTTCCAATCTTACTTCATCTTCCCTTTATATCCACAATTTTATATTGTTCGTTAGTGTCTTATTTGTTTAAAACTTTAAACTTCTTTGTTTATTCACTATTAGTTTGTTCATTCTATTAAGAGAAAAAATGCATTTCTCCTTCTATTTCATTTCGTTTCTCCGGCATCGTATATCTCTATATCTATCTATCTATATAGGCCCGTGCGTTTGAAAGAGATTCATGTTTAAAAGTTCCTTTTAAGGAGTTATTTGATTAGTGTAAAAACACGCTAAAACATATTATGTTAACAGTTAAAGCCATCTAAATTTGTTCAAAAATGGAGCAAATGGTATATTTTCGTCAAATAAAAAGATAAGAGCACTATATATGGTTATGTGTAGATTCTAGATGTCCGTGAACTTTTAAAAAATCTAGTAGCATCTTTGGTGTTAGTTCTAAATACTTTGAATCGTCAGAGAATGGAGAAGAAGAGAGGAAATCAAATTTTAAAAATGAATAGTATTGATATTGGAGGTTGTTTTTAGGGCTTCGAGCAGAAAGGGACTTATGTACTTCCTAGATCCAAAACTTTTATCACTTTGTTTTTTTCACCTACATGATCTACAAAAATTTCAGTTGGCGACTAATCTAGATTGATAATGGGCGAAAATGCAAAAGTTATAGCACGGGTATCCTTTTTTTTAAATATATATATTCATAGAAAAGAATGTCAGATATTAACTAGTTAAATTTAAAATATCAAGCAGATCTAATATTTAATGTTGACTCACTTTACTACATCAATCTACTCAATTCTTTCTCATCCCATTATCTTTAGATTTATACCTATTTCCTGTATATAACTAGGTACGTTGCTTTTATTTGCTTTATTTTATCACTAAAGAAAAGCTTAAATCGGACTATAATTTCTTGAAACAATATGTTGTATATAACTCAACCCAACATATAAGAATCTTCCCTTCCTCCAGTTTCCAAACATAACTTTTTAATGCAACTATTAACTACTAGTTGATATTTCTCTTTTGAGTTATAGTTAAAAAAATGAAGGTAAGTCAATCTTCAGAGGAAAACATCATGCTTCTCTCACGTTCCACTATAAAATCAAACTTTGTGCGTTGAGATATATTCTCAAAACTATGATTTACTCTTCCATAAATAATGCATGAAATTGATCTCAGAATGTTGTTTATTGCTTCCATTGTTTATGCTCGAAATTTTCTTCATTTATCAGTCCATATTCAAAGCTTAAATTTACTTTCTTTGCGTGATTCTTGGGGAATATACGACATAAGAATATATAAATATATCAAATATACATATATAGTATATAGTATTCCTCCTAAAGAAAGGAGAAAAATTAGTTTTCCGTGGAAAGAAATTACTTTTCCTGAGGAGTCTTTTCTCTTAAAATTATCTTTCAAATTATATTTGGGGCATTGGGGGCATAAAGGCATTAAGCGCGACACTTTCGTTTCAGTCATTGTAATGTCTATGGCAGAGAGGTTTAACTGCGTTCCCTCAAAAGAGTGGTTGGTGTAGCGTGGGATCCCAATACCCAAAAGCCCCATTGGGGTCCACCGTCCTTCTCAAGGTTGGCACTGTATGAGTATGATAATTTGCTGAACCCCAATATCATGTACTCCATGTATTCTCCTCTAAGAAATACCGAGGCTAGATACCTGTCACACACTAAACTAACATCATGTAGAATGAACTATCCATCACGATAATCCGTTTACTCTCCCATGGATTGAAATATTCCTCGCAGACGAAGCTACTTTGCTGGAAAACAAAGATAAAAATAATTTAAATAGCATCAAAGTAGAAAATAAACTATTGGACAAAGAAAAATAATATAATATATCAGCCTTAAGATAAGTCCTAGAATAATACATAGTCATATTTTAGATAGTATTGTGCACATAAATATAAAATGATATATAAATATGATACAAAAATCCTGGAAAAGAAAGAAACGAATTGCAGATTTGCTAAAAAACTTTTTACGAAATTATAGGGCAGATAACTACGAGGAAGTCGTAAGGAAACTTTTAAGGTACTACAAATAGCTATGTTGCAATATGAGCATGAAGATGCATCTTGTAAACAGTCATCTTGAACAATTTCCAAGTAATTTAGCTGCTGTAAGTGACGAACAAGGGCAGAGATTCCACCAGGATATTAAAGTTTTGGAAGAACGTTATCAAGGATGTTGGAATTGATACATGTGGCTGATTATTTCTGGTGCTAAAAAAGAAACCTGCCGTCAGCAACCAAATACTCTAGAAAGTCCTATAAAAGAAAATTATTACCAGAGTGAAAGCTTCATATCTCTTTGTTTTGTTTTATTCTAAGTCATTTCTATCGTTATAATGTAATTTTACAATAGTTTGAACTACCTGTATTCATGAAAAAAGGAAATAAATGTTGGAATTGATACATGTGGCTGATTATTTCTGGTGCTTGAAAAGAAACCTGCCGTCAGCAACCAAATATTCTAGAAAGTCCTATAAAAGAAAATTATTACCAGAGTGAAAGCTTCATATCTCTTTGTTTTGTTTTATTCTAAGTCATTTCTATCGTTATAATGTAATTTTACAATAGTTTGAACTACCTGTATTCATGAAAATTGGAAATAAATGTTGGAATTGATACATGTGGCTGATTATTTCTGGTGCTTGAAAAGAAACCTGCCGTCAGCAACCAAATACTCTAGAAAGTCCTATAAAAGAAAATTATTACCAGAGTGAAAGCTTCTTATCTCTTTGTTTTGTTTTATTCTAAGTCATTTCTATCGTTATAATGTAATTTTACAATAGTTTAAACTACCTGTATTCATGAAAATTGGAAATAAATGTTAATGCATGACTTCATTTTTAGTCCTAATTTTGAAAAACTGGAAAATAGCGCATGGGCTGTTTACAAGAATCAGGGCCTGATAGAGCCCAATCGAGGTGAAATTCGTTTTCACCGCACAAAAATTACTTACAATCAAGTGTCAGTTATCATTCAATAAAATACGCGTTCTCCAGTGTAATGTGCTGGTCTAATTTATTTGAAATTTTGTAAAGATTTCACAATGAATAGAAAGCAAGAGAGACCTATTTTTCTCTGTTGTCACTCGATCCAAAGCCCTGCTTCTCTCAGCCCTCTCCTCATAAATGTGTCCAAAATTATTGCTCCGTCTGATCTGTTTAATTGTTTTGCTATTCGGGAGCATTAAGATGGCAGTTTCGGAAAGATGTCCATCTGATGAACTTGAACTGATGGGGTAAGGTTTTACCTTTGTCGATCTTGTAGAAAACCTGTTGATTTGAAAACTTTTTATAGCATTCCTTCGTAACGACATATTAGATGCTCTGCCTTTCATAAATGGACTTTAATTTTACTTTGAAGTATACAGGCTTTCAAAATTATTAATGACGTTTACTGAAAATATGAAAACAAACTATATAGAGATCGTCCTCATAAATACAAGCTAAAACGCTTCTCCGCCCAAAAATGCGGAGTAATATATAAAAAAATAAAAATGATCCCCCCCCCAAAAAATAGGAAGATGAACAGTGCACATTAAAATCACATTCATTATTATAATTGACCGCTTTTGCAACAAAGTCTGATTCGCACGCAACTACGTTTCTACTGGCAGACTGGGTAGCGTCCGCGACAGACGTGCGCATTTTTGCCCATGGGCATTGATCTCACAGGAACAAACATTTAGATGCTTGGCCTCCAGAGCCTTTATCGTGTATCCTGGTTTAGTAGCCTACTATGACACCTTTTGAAAGAAGTTATGAGTTGTTTTCTTATTACGGAAACATTGTGGTGGAAGAAATAAATATGCTAATAATTTTAGGCATTAAAAGAGTTTCTAACAAGAGAAGATAGCGAAAACGAGATCAAGAAGAACATGGGAAGATTAAGTTCGTACACTAATAATGGGGTTGATGCTGTGAGGGCGTTAATAAGACGTCTGTATTCAATCAATTTAAACAAACGGGATTATTTTTATTTCGTGCATACGGAATTATTAAAAAAAGACTTACTCGAACCTTTTTAATATCAAGTTTTATAATGCCTAGAGCGGAATGAATACAAAATTGGGGAGCAATTCATGGAATTGCCGATATTGTTCTCATTAATATTCTAGGTGTCCATGGCAAATTCAGAGTTTTTTATATCAGAATAATGCTGAGTGTGAGGATTCCCAGCCGCCTTACCCTCGGAATCAAAGCTGGACTTATCAAACTCTTTTAGGAGCTTCGGCTCCGTACTTAGATTAATACTCAAGCTCTCAGGAGTCATCCAGTCTTGGTATTGTTACCTTCACAGACGAAGCACAACTAAGTCTACAATGATATTTATTCATGAGAACCAATTACAGACAACACGCCTTGTCGAAGACAATCACGAGTTTCGGCCCAACAAGGGGCGAGAATCCGGGTTACATTTGAGGGGAGCCGGCGGAAGTCTACACATTGAGCTAGCCGTGAGCTTGCAATCCCTCAATCCACTATCTGGCGTGTGCTAAGAAGACGTCTACATTTGAAAGCATACAGACTACCCTTCGTCCAGGCAATTCCCAAAGACCTCAAGAGGAAGTGGATGGAATTTTGCGATTCGATGCTGGAGATGATGGGAGACGAAACCTTTATTTCACGTTTAATTTGTAGTGATGAAGCGACTTTTAACTTGCGCGGCACAGTCAATCATCACGATATGCGTATTTTGGGAACAGAGCACCAACATTAAACAGTAGAGCATGAACAAATTGCCCTTAAGGTGAACGTCTTCTGTTCCCTATCTCGTGACAAGGTTTATGGTCCTTTTTCTTTGAAGGAGACACCGTTACAGGTAAAACCTATCTCAATATACTCCAAAACTGGCTCTTCACTTCACTCAATCAGATTTGAATGACCGTATTTTTCAACAAGATGTAGCCTGCCCCATTGGCACCTGATACTGTTATTTTTTCTTGTGAGGATATGTAAAAGATCACGTTTATGTTCCATCGCTACACACTAACCTCGATAACCTTAAACATCGAATAACAACAGCAATCAACTCAGTTGATCGTGATATGCTGATACGCGTCTGGGAGTAATTCTCTTATCGCATTGATGTTTCCCGTGCTAAAGGTGGTGGCCACATTGAACACTTGTTAGAAAGGAAATAAAAGTTGATGGTGAGTAGAATATTAATGCCTTTTCTGTAGTTTTCTAATGCCTTTGGTTAATAAAATATTGCATAATGAAATGGGTTCTTTCTTTTTGAATAACCCTTACTTCATGTAGGAGAATCATCACTCCCCCGTTCTCTCTCAGTGGAGACACGAAGTGATTACCACAAAGACATACGGCCCCGAAACCGTGGGGTTAAGCGCGTAACCACCGAGCCTGGCCTCTCGTCACTATGAAAGGCTTAACGGTTGTAAAATGCAATATCTCCCCTAAGAGAGTGAGATTCAATTTCACCTCAAGTAAGAAATTGGAGACGTGTTTCTTCTAAGCTCGAAGGCTAACGGAAGCCGATGAAAGACTTGGTGAGAAAACCCGTTTGGAATAAGAAATAAGAACCTTTCCGGGCCCGTCCCCAAGCCCTCGCCCCCTCTTACCCCTCCCCCACTTGGGTGACGAGGTATAAATAAGAAACACTGAGGAAAATCGTCGAGGAATACGTCAGTCTTCAGGTGACGAAGTGCCCGGATTAAGAACCCGGGCTACCGAGCCTGGATAGGTAGAATACGTCATTCTCCAGGTGACGAAGTCCCCGGATTAAGATCGGGCTGCCGAGACTGGACAGGTAAAATACTTGGGTGGTCAGATTACGAAGTCCCCTGCAAGAGAGGCAGGGCTACCTTAAGGGGCTAGGAAGCAGCTTAACCTTGAGCCAGTCCCTGGTTATCAAACTGAACCTTAAGTTAACTTGTTCAAGTTCAACTTACTCTCGTCAGAGAGACTCCTCATATTTTGGTGCATCTTAATCACCAGGGGTATTCCTCGTCCTTGAGGAATTAAGAAAAGAAGAAGAAAAAGGCTTCCCCTCGAGCCCGTTACTCGGTGGCCACACCAAACTCATAAGTTAACTTGGTTGAGAAACCAAGTTCAACTTATTCTCCTCAGAGAAACCTCCCTCCGTTATACTCGCCCTTGTGGAAGGCTGGAACTAAGAAGAAGCTCATCCTTGAGCTAGTTCCTGGTTACCAAACCTACCTTTAAGGTAACTTATTCAAGTTTAACATATTCTCGTCAGAGAAACCCCCTCTCCTCGAGCCTCGCTCTTGAAGAAGACCCTCCCCGAGTTCAGTCCTCGCCCATGAGGAATTAAGTAACGAAGGAGAAAAGCTCCCCCTCCTACTCGTTACTCGGTGGTCACCCTGAACTCCAAGTTAACTTGGTGTAAAAACCAAGTTCGACTTACTCTCACCAGAGAGACCACTCCTACCTTGATGCCGCCTAAAGCACCGTGATTGTTTTCGTCCTTGAAAAACCCCTCCTGAATACCGTGTAGACCCCCATCTGCTACCCTCGCCAAAAGTACCTCGTGATCTCGACCACTTCCTTCGGCCGGTCGGCACGCGTCGTGAAGGCAATAACATTCCTGAGGTATTTAAACTCCAGTAGAGTCAATAAGCCTAAATCTTGTATATTGAAGTGCGTGGCGAATTTAACCAATTTTAGAGGGGCAAGCTAATTAAAGTAATTATTGTGTAATATAATATTTGGAGTATTTCTGTGGTTTATGGTTAATTTTTGTGTATTAAATTGTTAAAGTTAAAATATATGTTTATTTTGGGAATTATTGTGAGTTCCTCTATAGACTTACGTGTTTCCTACGGTTCTTCTTTAAAATAACAATAATAGCAATCTTGCACTATTAGAACAAAGCCTACTTCATCAAAGAAGTATATCACTACCACCAAGAATACCACGACAAAAGCGGTTTGTGTGAGGAGAGATTAAAAAGGGGCATTCTCCTACATTAAAGTGGCGTCTGGTGTGAAGTGATCGAAAAGGGACATCCTACGACACTTCATATTTAATTAAAAAACGATAACTTAATATTTTTCTCTAATAAAGCACAAAATCTATTTTTAAACTTTCAGCCTTCACAAGTAAAATAGTATATATTGAACGTCCTCAATGTTTTACTCCTAGAGGGAGCTGAATCACCAAAGCAAATATTTTCCAATGGCATATTACTTAAGTGTGCCTACACTCTTCGAGAATCGAGTTGGGCACATTTTTGGTCTCCAGAATCAGGCACAAGTGCCATGGAGTGATTAATATCTAAAACAAACTGAAATTTTTTTATAATTCCAGTATATTTTAGAAATCGATGTTACTGACTGTCTCTTATGTCCTTTTTTACATTAATATAGGCATGTTGTTTTGTCTACACTGTTTTAGAAGAGGTTCACAACATCTTAGCTCTGGCGCATCGAGCAAACAACTTGTTTTTCATTTACTAACCCCATGTAACTTCAATATATTAATTTGATTATGTAAATACATCATAATTTTGATGCTAAATGATGATTATCTCCAGGTAGTTAACGACTTTTATATAAATAAACTAATAATTAAATATTTTTCATCAAAACCATTAAGCAATATTTCTACTTTCATTGGAGTTTTAAATGTGTGAAGTGTTATAGATGAATAAATTTTAATATTTATTTAAAATTTAAATCCTCCAACTTCCTTGCACCTTTTCACTGTTTCAGTCCTCAAATTTTGTATAACAGTACTGTGCGGAATTCAATTTATGTTTTTTCTTTTTTCATTTGTGACTAGTATGGGTAAATTAATTGCAAATGTTCTTCCGACTCCAAAATACTTTTAATATCACCATCTGGAAGATAATGATATTTTCTACTTCGAGAAAATACGTGCAGGGGTGGGATTCAAGGCAAGCAGAGTGATGCAGCGAACAACCGCTTTGATCTTCATATGAGTGAGCCTTTAACCACTCTGCTTCACGGAAGACAAAAACTAATCTTCAAAATAGATAAGCTTTTAAGGCACGCTAGTTCAATCCGGATTGTGAAAAAGAGAGAAATTAATTGGGAATTTAAAAAGGAAAGGAGAAATTGAGTTAAACACTTAGCGAATACACAGTTTATATCTATAATGAGCACGAGGGAATAATGAAATAAATCCAACACACCGTAAAAAAGAGAAAACGGAATACGTTTTTATACGGAAGTAGTTATTTCCTACTTTGAAAAAATCCATGTTGGGGGTAAAATTTGAACCAAGCTCACTGAGGCAGGGAGCAACCGATTTGATCTTAATAAAAGTGAGCCTTTAACCACTCGGCTAAGTGGAAGACCAAAAATCTTGCAAATAGACAGGCTTTTAAGGCACGCTTTCTCTTTCACAGTTCGGGTAGACATTGCGAAGCGTTCCTCAAAAGCTTGTGTATTCAGAAGATTTTGGGGGTCTAACGCGTATGAAGGTCAAAGTGATTGCTCGCTGCATCAGTGTTCTTGGTTTGAATCCCACCCCAGCATGTATTTTTTCGAAGTAAGAAATATCATCATATTCTAGATGATGATATTGAAAAGTAACTTGGAGTCGGATGAAGAAGAGTTTCAGAATATAAATGCCATTGCTTTGCCAGGTACTGTACAGAGAAACTTCTGTTAGTCAAATAATGTTAAGTTTCGACTGATTAGGAGGAAACATTACCTTCACCATATGTTTGTTTATAGTGTCTGGGAGATTGTAATAAGGAAATCTATAGTAAAATTAACAATATTTAAAAGATATCGTCTGGAAAGTTAGTTAGCGTTTAGCTTATTCATTTCCCAGAAAAACCTCTGTTACAAGTGCAAGAGCAGTAGGGCCCACGAAAAATCTCTTTCACAAAATGGGTTTGAGTTCGAATTCTGGGTGAACTAACATGCCTAGACATTCTGCGTATGAAAGCATCCGGCCCGTAGGAAAGGAAAAGATGGAGGTGGGGAGGGAGTCTGTCCCAAAGATGAGTGGTCAAGTATATGAATGACGAGGAAAACCGTATAACCCTTGCATTAGAGAGTTAGAAAAAATATTGGATAAGAGTTAACTAAAATCGGATTTCTCCCCGTCTCCTCAATGAAGGAAGCACACAGGTAGAGAGTTCAAGTTAGCAATGTCCGTGGTAATAGCTTTGGAAAAAAGAAAGTAAGGCTACACAAAGCTGAATAAGCCAGAGAAGTAATGTGATCTTAGCAAGAAAAGGCAAGATGATCTAACATAAAATATTTAAAAAAAATAAATCGGCTTTTAATGCTGAATTTTTCATTGTCAAGTTTATTTATTGTACAGCTCATGCTTAGTTTTTCAGAGGATGAAACAAATAGAGCATTAGACAATTTTAATGAAGTTCAAAGTGAAGAAATGGAAACAAAATTCCAGCCGCTTTTGAGAAAAAGACAGTACGATATTATTTCTTTCATTTTCTAGGAAACACGAGGGCTAAGTGATGCTGTTGCCAGTTTAAGTGATCATTCTCTAACTGGGATATTCTCTTTGTTATTTATTAGAGATTTGATTGGACATATATTTAAAATATCAAACAAATTTATATGCAAGTCGAAGAATGAAACCTTATAAGCCCACGACAGCTAATTAAATAAATAATTATTTTGCTATTATTCTTTTGATGGGACTCAAAAGGCAAGCTTGTTATAGAAATTATTGTTCATCAGATAAACTGTTAACGGATGATTATAGATAATCAATCATGCTACTTAATAGTTTTGAGTGGTTCCTAAGTAATCTTCATGTTAATGACAACAGTAAAATAACAAGGCTGAATGAAAACAGGTTTGATAAGTTATACACGTAAGATGCTTGATGTTCTATCAGAACAATTTTTAACTTGCTACATTCCACAAGTATTGCAAAGTTTAGACGAAAGCATGATCAAATAAAAAGGCGAAGCTCCATAAAATATTATATGCTCTTAAACCAATAAAAGGAGGTTACAAAGTTTGGATTAGGGCATCTCTAAATTGATATGTTAGCCAATTTATTATATATACAGGCAAAAGAGACAAAGATAGGCTTGAAGTTGCATTGGGAACAAGAGTTGTGCTAGATATGTGCCAATATTTGGAACACAAGGGTAATGAAGTAATTGCAGATAACTTCTTTTCCTCTGTGGTACTCGCCAAAACTCTTTTAGATAAGGGTATAGGTTATTATTTGACCATTCGTCTAAACAGAAAATATGTCCAAAATCTAAAACAAGATAAAGAAATAAAAAGAGGAATGGTTGACTGGAGAATGGAAAGAATGGAATCTCAGTCACAAAGTGGATGGACAATAAAGGTGTGAACATCATTTCTAACTTTCATAAACCAACTGATGTCGCCAATGGACAAAGAAAAGAAAAAGATGGCACATCTGTGGAGATTGTCTATCACCAAGCGCCCGCTGACTACAGAAAATATATGAGAGGTTTTTCCGTACAATTATGGTGTCCTTCGTTTTGAAAGGACATCGCGAGATTGGAACGCGTCCAAGCCAGGGCAACCAAACTGACTCCCTCTTTTAGGCATATAAGTTATAATGATAGACTAAGGGAATTAGATATGCTCTCGCTGGAGACCTGGAGACTACATGGTCAGCTTATCGAAGTATTTAAAATACTTCGAGGGGAGAACAAGAAATCACGTCTACAAACTTGAACTGGAGCGATACCACCGTGATCTGTGTGGGAAATTCTTCACATTCAGTATCTGTGGTAGTTGGAACGCACTTCCGACGGAAGTTGTCAACAGTGAATCTGTTGACCAGTTCAAGTCAAGATAGATAAAGTCTTGCGAAATCACCGTTAAGATCCTTGCGAGTGATCTTCGAGGTTGCCAACGGACACCTTCGAGGATTGCGCCAAAAGTACCCTCCTTGTATAGACCGTAAGGTCTTTTAGGGTACTCTTCTTTCTTGTTGCTCCTTGTTTATGCTTATAATTGCATATGAAAGTTTTGGCACATAATTCCTTCCCATTTTATAGATGTTTCAGTAATTAACAGCTTCATCGTTTACATTGAAACGGGCGTAGGGGATTGCTAGAGCAATTTTTTTTATCAGGCTGCTCTATTTCGAGGTTTAGGTAGGAGTAAACCTTACCAGCGGAAAAGAGAAATCGACACTCTAATTTCATGCACAAAGAAAAGGTTCAAACACTTAATTCCAGAGGAAGTTAGAAAAGATCAGGCAAAGCATTTACCAACACACAGTCCAACAAGGAGGCTTTGCTCTGTATGTCAGAGAAATGGTTTTGAGTTTTTCGATGTAAAAAAGTAATTTCAAACTTAGTTTATCTGAAATGGAAATTTTTAAAGCAAAACAGGTTACCTTTATGTTACAGGTACTTCCATAAATGTTCTTTTTCTTTACTTACTGGTTAACCAAACATCCTATATTTTACTCTAAAAGCGAGTGAAGATTTGTTTATAATATTAAAAATATTCGTGACTTGGTGTTTTAGTTCCATAGGCAGTTAAATCTTTTGGTGATTTAAGGAGAATGTAAGAATTAAGAAACACCATTTTATTTTTTACAATTATTGAACTTCGTTAAAATCTGCAGGATATTGGCATAAGAAAAGTCAGTTGATAATTATGAAACATTCAAACAATATGGATCTTGGAAAAAATGGATCCAGTTCATAAATGGGTTAATTTGTGTCTAAGGTACTGTAGAACTTGTCCGCTTGCAGCGCCGATTGATTGTTAAGTGTATAAAAAACTTCTCCAAACTCATTTTGTGCCTTATATTAGTGTCCTCTTTGGCCAAGCTGACATTTTTAGGCAGGATAATGTCCCTTACCACTCGGCAAACATTATCTTTCCGGATCATTTTGACCATCGTAATTTTTTAATAAATTGGCTGTTTTGCACGTAATTAGCAGTTTAAACCATTCTAACATGTAAACCGTATGTGTACAACATATGGCCATATTTATTTTATATATGTAAGTTATCATGCTATAATTATTTACCATTATTTGATTTGAATTTACTGCTAATTTTGTGATGTAAATCTAATTTTCCAACTCACTATATATGTGCAGTTGCGGAAACATAATTATGCGATTAAAAAGGCAATGTTGTAGCTAAATAAGCTCTTCATCAAGCCCTTCGAATAGTTTAATTAGCTAAAACATTGACATTTTAACCATATAAATATATAGTTTTGGCTAAATTTGACGATTATTTAGGTTTTCTTTTTCCCTGAACATATTTTTTAGCGGTGGGCCATCATCAGTGTTAGAAAGCATACACAGTAAAGATTAGTTGAATAAGGTTAACTAACATAGAAGATTGAAAGCCATCATAATAATGGAAAAGACTTAGCTGCATCATTAGGAGCAGAGCCTAGTTAGGAAAATTGCCAAATTCATGACCGGTCTCTAATCGTATGTGAACAATGAAAAGGTTGTAAGACGTTACATTGATAGCTGCAACACAGACTAAGAAGCCGTGAACAGCACAAAAGGGACACATAATTCATTCTCACTTTGTCAGCACGCCGGAATTCTTCCGACAACTGCAGGGTAAGGTAATAAAAGAGCCACGTAAGGGAAGCCCGGCTTTAGCGAAAAGAAAAATGTATTGCAATTGTCACAATCAAGCAGGCCCCGAATGATTACCTTCTCTATCTCACCAACATGAGGCGCAAGGGAGAAATTATGACAGCGAAAGCCAAGGTGAAGTGCTTGGCGAAGGCAAAGACACGCTTAAAATGCTGGATCATCATGATGAGCTGGAGACGGTCTGGATATTATCAAATAAGAAGAACTTCTGTTTCTATAGGATATATACAAAGTTTCACTTATCATGAAGATCAAGTTCACTCAAACTATGATGATCTTTGGATGTGGCTTTATCATTTGGTAAAACATATTTGAACATGGTATTATACTCAATTCAGCAGGTTATGCTAAACCGCTGGAGACGGTACTCAGACTATGGCTGAATAGGGTTGCTACTAGAAAGGTATACTTGAGGAAAGATTTAGTAGTGGCTGTCGGAGACCTGCTAAGATTTCACAAGCGCCACCTTTCGGCCTCCATATCCCCTGATTTTAAGAACATGGGTGGGGCGCGGTTGAGCGGATGCACTTGTGCACTTACTTCCTAATGAGAGATTGTGAGACTGCGTTCTCACTGGTTATGTACCCACTGACTAGGATGGATCGAGGTTTCTTTGCTTAGGTCTAGTTCATATGATATAATCGATTTATATTAAAACGTATATTCCGAAATAGGATATCATCCAACCGTTTATTACTTCTGTTTTGTCGCATCTAGTGATGAGTAATCATACTCGTACATAACCTATTTCATTTATCTTTTCAGATCTCTATTTGCATTACATTGAATCGTGCGTGTAAGAATCATTAACATAGGTTTTGCTACATGTACAGACATGTAGCTCTTCCAGACCGTGATGCAAAATTATCGGATTTTGTGAAAAAGACATATCATGTTTACTTTAGGGTGAAACTACGTGACTAGGATAAGACATTTGCAACCTATATTTGTTGTATAATATGTGTGGAAAATTTACTGAATTAGAGTAATAAGAAATGGAATAGTTCGCCATTTCTCCTCCCACTGGTAGAGAGGGAAGTAAAAGATCAAGTCACTGATTGCTACATCTTCATTAAAATTCAACAGGCACCATTTCTAAAAACAACCACAGGTTCAATACCCGACTATTCCTTCTACTATAAAAGCCATCCCAAATGTCCCAGATATTCCTGTTCTTGCGCCTGATTTTACCATGGGTCTAGGTCATATTTCAAGGCTAGGTTCACTACCGATACGGCTGAGTTATGCACACAAGCCAGAAGAGAACCACCAATTGGGGCCATTTACGCATGCTGAACTAAGCGACCTGACAGGAAACCTGAACCCTTCCAAATAATCTGTCAGCAATTGGTTTCACATCTTCTAGAGAAATGTATGATGTCAGAAGAGTCAAGATTCTATTGGTATCGATACCGCGTGAAAGAAATGAGGAAACTTTTCTCGTTTGATGAAAGTTTATTTTCTGGTCTACTATAACAACATTGCTGACCTGCTAAACTTAATGAGCCTGAAGTATGATGCTATTAAATAGAGACATTTCATTAACTCATGTAACAGAAGTTTCAATGCATTTGTTCTTAAAAATGAAATAAGTTTTCATCGATCCCTGTTTGACAATCAGCTACAATGAATGAAACCTGCCACAAAATGGACCGTCTGTTATCTGCTTTCAACTAACAGGAAAACAAAAGGCTGATCCGTAGAGATCTTACAGTTGTTGGAATCAGTCAAGGCCTTCAAGGTGGGTACACAATTTAAGCATGCTGTATTTGAATGTAGGACAGTCGAGCTGATGACAAACATTATATCAGACAAGAATGATTATGTCACGGATTATAACCTGGTTCACACAACGCTCTGTCCCACCCTCTAATTGAATCAAGCAAGATATTGCTTCTACCCCTACACATCAAACTCGGTTTGATGAAGAAATTATCAAGCCAATGGAGAGCGAAGGTAGAGTATTTGCTTTCTTCCGTCAGAAATTCCCAAGAGTCCCACGTGGAAAAACTGAAGGCACTTGTATTTTATGGTCATCACATAAGAGGGCTCCTCAATGATGCCAGTTTTGATGAAGGACTGAATCATGCTGAACTTTCTGTCTGCCTGGTTGTCCATTAATTAGTCATCTCAAACTTCCTTGGCAGCCATAGAAGTCGTCAGTATGAGAATGTGGTTGAGGAATTAAGGGAGAATTTCCGCAAACTTGGTGCGCGCATGTCAGTGAAAATGCTCTTCTCTCGGTCCCACCAGGACTATTTTTCCGAGAATTGTGGAAACTTCAGTAAAGAATAAGGTGAGTATTTTCACTAAGATATCCATGTGATGGAGGAACGGTACCAAGGCCGTTGAGAGGGCAAATTTCTTGATGACTGCTGATGATGCTTGAAAAGGGATTTGTTATCTGTTAGGCACAATCAGACGTCCCTAAGGAGACGATATTCCATGACTAGCCTTTTTTGTATTTTGCATTCTTCTTGGTATCAATTAGAACATTCTCTAAGACTTGTGTTTATAAATCACTTCAAAATTGACTATTGTTTGTACTTGCGCCTATAAAAAGGTCGGAGTATAGGAATTTCTGACATGTGCTTATATCTCAAAAACTTGAACTTATATAAAATCAGTATGATTTTCCGGATTTAGACCTTGAAAACACCGAAGACCAGTTTAATGATTAGAGTAAGATTTGCAAGCCATTTGAACATTTTAATCACAGATTGATAGTCAAGCACTCATATATAAATATATATATATATATATAGGAATATAAATAAATATATATATATATATATATATATATATATATATATATATATATAAATATATATATAAATATAAATATATATAAGTATAGTTGGGCAGTAGATTCTCTTCATAAAATATTTAATTGAAGACGCCTGCGAATTTAGCGTTATTTTTTTCTTTTTTAGTCTCTCGATTTGTACTCTATTCCGCCTTTGGTCGTGAGTTAACCCGGGGAATAGTTTGCCAAAATTCATTAGAAAACTAGTAACGAACGACGGCAGGAAACTAGTTCACTAGGCAAAGAACACAATATTCATTGGCCTACTTGCGTTTCGATAGACACCTGTATTATTATCAATGGTTGATATACATATGTAAATTAAGTAATTAATAGCAGAGCTTTATATACATCGGTATATAGATGTTAACGAGTATTTGAGTATATTTCTAGAGAATAGAAATTCTTAAACAGAACCAGGCTTAAGATGGGCAAGGATTCTTTTCGGGGTACTAGAAGTGAGGAAGGCAGAGTGAATTGTATGTTTTTTGTGTATTTAATTTGGTCTGTATTTCTTTTATATAAAAGGCTCGTAATATAATTAGCTGTCGATGGTTTGGAGCATGTGGTAGGATATCAGTTTTATCTCTGAGTGACTTCTGGTTGAGTCGTATTCCATGTTAATACAACGTGAGTATTTTGTAGGCACAATTGTTTAAATGGTAACTTATTCCTTGTGTTAAATTTGTTGAAGTCATTTCTATATATGAATGAGGTAGGAGCTCACAGTCTCCCATTTTGCAGGTATAATCATATATTAAATGACTTCTCTGCTTAGATGTTAGGTGAGGTCCTGGGTTGTTTTTCAGGATAAGGTTGGATGTGTTTTTAATATTGTTTCTATCGTCTAGCTGATTAGTAGTTCCTGTAGGCAACGTATACCATTTTTCCATCTTCCTACGTATATCAGTGTGTATGTCGCCGTTTGTAAGAGCGATAATCAGGAGTACTTGTGCAGCACGCTCGAGTTCTTTTTTTGTGGAGCAATGGGTGAAAGCAAGGTTGATATAGGAATTTATTACACCTTTTGCATACCGGTCAGGAAATTCACGTTTTTGATTCATGCAAAGACCTGGATTTGTGTTTTTGACTTTAACTTGGGCAGTTATTTTATCGTTATGCTTAGTGGCTAGGGTATTTAAAAACAGAAGTTTATTATTTTGGGTATTTTCTATGGTGTAGTTAAGTGAGGAGCAGTTCTTGAATGCTCTTACTAATTCCTGAATTTCTTTTTCGGTTTGTATATTGATGTTTATGTCGTCTATATATCTGCAGTAGATATGTGGTTTTGGCAACATTGAAAAGCCACGTTCTTACACGCTTCTGATATAAAGGTTTGCGAATTGTACTCCGAGGTGAAAACTCATTTGAACGCCGTCGGTTGTCAGGTACAGATCGCCTCTTGGTCCATAGAAGAGGACATCCGTAGTACAGATCAAGAGCATTTCTCTCAATGCATTTTTAAATATTGATAACCAGAAAGGAAAAAGAATTGTATCGAAAACAAAACGTTTGCTAACTTCTATTAATATTCTTATAGAAAATGTATGCTACTTTTAAAGGTTTTGGCCACGACTATAGTTTTAAAATATTTAAGGAAGAATCTTAGGAGGAGTAGGATGTCGATAGCGCACATATAGTGAAAATTTTACAGAGATTTATATCTTCTTGAAGACGGTAACTTGTTCTTCACGGCTACAGTTTGAGTTATTGCTGTATTTTTAAAGCATTAGAGTATATATTATTGTATAAATAAAACAATAAAAAGCATGTTACTATATTTTTTATGATAGCTACAGTAAATCCTATAGTAACATAATATCAAAAAGTACAATAACGTCCATTGTTACTTTAAAAACTACCGTAATTTTCTATCTGATTAGCGGCCAGTGTTTTACTGGTTTCCTCTATTCATAAGCAAAACTTCTGAAGTTGATTACTGACTACTTTTCCTGATACGTTTAAGAGGGAGAATAAAGGTTCCACTTTCCAAGGCATAAGACATCATCATATTCCATATAATTGCTGTTTCTATTCATATATAAAACGTGATCATTGTTTTTTTCTACATCAGTACTCTTAATATCATATGTAAAGAAAATAAATACATTGTAATTCAATTACATTAATTATTGAATAACTAAAATTAAAAAAATTAATAATTTACAAATTCTGACTAGTTCATAAGCTTTTTTCGCTTCAAAAAATCGAGAAATTCACCTTTTAGTTGTTTTTCCAAGTTGATTCACTAAATCCCAATGGGTGAACTGTTGCAGCTATTTATTGTTAGTTTTATATACAGAATTCCAATTATCTTTAAAAATATCGATACTATGCAATTTTTAATGGTATTTTTGGAATCAAGAGGAAAAGCTACTTTAGAAACATTAAAATAATTTGAAGAAACAAAACTAGGGATACCCAGTGTTATAAATCTCTTCTGGAAAGAGATTTAGAATCAGTATGTATCCATTGGAAACAATGGATATATTAGCAGCATGTTGGCAAAAGGAAACATGCCGCCATTCGCAAACAACTTAAAAATGTTTAAAGAAAGCACCATGTAGTCTCTGAATAAGAGGTTCAGCTCAATACTACTGCGAAATTGTTCTTTATCTCGTCATCCTTATGGTAGGGCACCTACAGGACAGACTTACCGTCTTGGACATACCGGTTACCGAAGCGTCAGCAAAATCGTCCTTTCACGGATCCAACTTATAGGCCCTAAGGTCTACCGGACCGGCGTCAACGAGATCCTTTATCGCAATGGGAAAGAATTTCCCTTGTAGACTTGGCATCAATCGGGTACAAGAGGCCCTTGCCACCAGCGGGAAAGCTTGCACATGGGCGGTATCAGTTTGGTCTCTGGCTCCGAGGCGAGGTTTTACCTCTTTTAAAGACGTTGATATCTTGGGCGCCTCACCTATCGGACCATTGCCATCTCAGGAGAGGCCTCTAACTAGACATTTCCCCAGACCAAATTCTAGGCGTTGCGTGATAGACAGGTTGGCCCAGGGATAGTGATAAAGCTTTAGAGAGTTTTAGGCCACAATTCCAAACATACAATAGAAGAGGAGCCAAAGCAATAGTCCAGGAAGAGAAGCATAAGAAAAGTCCAATGAAAAAAGGCGAAATTAATAATATAAATGACACATAAAAGGACCGGAAGCGCGCACTTGCTCTCCCTAGTCCTAGACCAAAAATAGAGTTTCTAACTCTGTCAGGTCTATCCTCACTGGGACTGATGCCGGATGGACATGCAGCTCCTTCCTCTAATAGGAAATGGATGTCGTGTTTCTCTCCCAGGTGTCAATTTCAGCATGGGCTTTTGCACCAAGATACAGCATCGACTTTATTGGACGTATAAAAAGGTTGAACTGAAAGGGGAAAAAAGGTAATGCTGAAAGGGAGCGAGAAGGAACCGCACCAACGACTCCCCAGGTGCCGTCCAAAAGTACAATTTAACAAGTGAAATAGATAAAAGTTGAATATTTCTTAAAGCATCGTTAAATTATGAGAGAATTTTCCCCTTTATAAATCGTATCATTAATAATATTTGAATTAAATTATATAATACTCCTCTTTTGTAGCGAAATTGGTCACTGCACCAGCTGAGTAACTTTAATCTAAGTGACGAAGACAATTTCTTGACACAGGTTTTTGTTTAAATATATTAACATTCCATATAGCCCAGAGCTGCAGTTAATACCTAGCCATCAAGTAAGGTTTATAGTTTCTGAATAAAGTAAAACTGGCCCTTTTAGTTCAGGATAGGAGCAAAATAAACGTTAGTACGATTAACTCTTTTTTTGAGTTTAGAAAATTAAAGCACTCATTTATCAGGTTAGATACTAAACTAAATAAGAAACAATTTCTTGAATCATCATTGTTTTATATTGGTTTGAATAATATACTTATACTTTTAACATAAACCCTTGATACATATTATTTTAATTAAAAAGTTTATGAATAAACTGATAATTATCTAGATTAGTAATGATTTCTTTAAGTTAGGAGAGACAAGTCTTAGAATTTAGTCAATTACACTGGGGAACAATGTATTTTGTCAAGTGACAAAAGTACATTTTCCTACCTTACTTGAGCATATTGAATTTTAATCTGAAATCAGATTCTCTCTAAATGGTAAAGATTTTTCGTAATATCAATAACTAATATTATACAATAATTTTCATTTTATCACGCCTATCATCATGCCCTGAAGTAATTTTGAATCATTATTTTGCGTTATTTATAGTAAAGCAGGTTTTTTTCAAAAACATTTTATTGCATATGAGAAGAAACTTAAATAACACATTAGGATTACAAATTCTGTAATCAAATAGATGGTCATTTATTAATGACCGAACATCAAGCTGGAGGATCTCTTCTTGATTTCAATCGGACAAAAATTTGGGTTTGTAACTTTTTCTCTTGTAAATTTTCTCTGGCTGATCTCTTTTAATCGTCCAGAAGTAGCTCGCCATCAAGTGTCTATCCCCATGACCTTGGTACCGCTCTTCCATGGTCATCAAATCGTGATGGAAGCGTCCCCCTTGTTCGTCGCTCACGGCTCCCAGATTCTCTGGGAATCGGTCGAGGTGACTATTTAGGAAAAACAGCTTCACACTCATGTTGCATCCCAGATCATGATATACGAAAAGCATATTAGTAACCAGATCATGTAGTTATGCACTTTTTTGTTTCACAAGAAGTTACGAACAACGGCGTAGCGAGTGTACTAACGGCATACTTTTAACTGTGATCAAAGCGGTTCTCGCTGCCTCAGTGTGCCTGGTTCGAATCGCTTTCCTGCACGGATTTTTCGAAAAAGGTAATAAAAATTTTACTGCAAGGAAAAATTATTCCCCTTTCTCTTTTAATGTGGTTTAATGGATTCATTCCTTAAATGTATGTATGGGGTACAAAATCCTGAAACAACTTTATTTCTTTATATGAGATTTTACGTTTAGAGTGATAATGGGGCCTAGCATGAACAAACCAGGGCTAAGATTGAAATTTGGGAACGCGTTAATGGAGATACGTTCTAATATATTTCTCGAAATATAATTACTGCATTTTCTGACTGGTTTGGCACTGTTCCGGTAATGCTATGGTAAATATTATACATATGTAGAAAAAGCGCAGATTGCTCACTGTGATTTCGTAAATTGGCTTGATGTTACTTAACCCGGACATCAAGTTCTTTCATGGTTTGTCCATAATAACATTTTTGGCAGTTGTTGAAGCCTATCGAATAAACAATACCAGGTCGGAGCGGTGGGTAATTTTAGACAAGGATTCGATAAATTGTAGTCTCATACTTAAAAATAACATTTATGTTTAAAGGCCTAACTAAGTAAACAAGATAATTTGACTCACGTGCACTTTGTGAGCTTTTTTCATATATATATATATATATATATATATATATATATATATATAAGATAAAAGCTTACAATCCGATATATAGGAAGGTGAAAAACAAGCACGTTATTGATAAAAGTCTCTTTATTTGTCTGGGTTTGAACGTTTCCAGGTCCCAACCTTATCAACGGCACAAAGAAATTAAAGGGTTGAATTTTCTAGTTTTCATAAAATACTAAAATTACATAGTGCAATTTAGGATAAGGTGCTTAATACCAGAATAAAAAATTAAATAATTCATGATACAATTTAAAGATTCGATACAGGTTGATTTATATTTAAATAAGGTTTAACTTTTATGATGTAATGTGATTCTAATATAGGTAGTTCGTTGGGATTGGATTGAAGCTATGACTATGTATTTTCTTCTGGTAATAAACAGCTTATCTTAAGCTACACTATGCAATTTTACTCGTTTTGAAAACTAGAAATTTTACCTCTTCACTATCTTATTTTCATAGTGCCAATGATAATGCTAGGACCTCCAAACGTTCAAACCAACACAAATAAAGATGCTTTAATCAATAGCGTGCTTGGTTTTCACCTTCCTATTATACTCCGATTTGTAAGAAGCTCAACAGTTTATATATATATATATATATATATATATATATATATATATATATATATATATATATATATATATATATATATATATATATATATATATATATATAGAGAGAGAGAGAGAGAGAGAGAGGGAGAGAGAGAGAGAGAGAGAGACAGAGAAAGGAAAAAAGAGAGAGGGAGAGAGTCACAAAGGGTCAGAAGGAATAATATTACCTCAATGGACATTAAACTTAGTCCAGGAATTAGCAGACCTTGTTTGAAGAATTATCATTGAAGATATTTCTGATAAAAAAAAACACATTTGATCGAATCATCAACATGCAGAACGACCTAAGGGTAAGTATCGTGGTATAGGTTTTTAAATACCATACATAAATCTATTATATTTTATTTCTAGAATGAACCGGGTTTCCTTTTGATACCTTTGGGTAGGCTGGGTACTAATACGAGGTCAGATTCTCGTAAGGGAGGGCTAGTCCAATAGAGCTACTTTACTTCTTTATTGGCTGAGTATTCAAAGTCTCACTTTAGTACAGGCTATTACACCGCTATGATGAGCTGAAGGGTTGAAAGTAAAGGAGTCTACAAAAATAGATTTTAATAAACATTAATAATTTAGGTTAAATGGGTAAAATGGGTAGGTGGATGGAATTAAAATTGGACTTTACACAGGGAAATATTAAGCACACAATCATAATGAGGGAACAGTAGGGGGCAATTATAAATTTGGGGAAGCTAAAATATTTGTTACAATACCTTGTACAAAATGGAAGGGGGGAGACAGAGACTAGAGGTCGTGTCCTGCGAATTGGGGATATGGGGATAGAGGTTAAGTCACTTCGACGGGGTCCAGGGTCAACTTGCTTATAGTGGAAATATTCCTTTGAGATGAATGGCAGAGCCTTTGAGAGAGGAAACTGTGAATTGTTCTGGTGTAATTTATTCGAAGAAAACGGAGGGTGTGTTTTCTTCTAAGACGTCAACCGGTTGTTTGGACGACTATGCGTAATTAAGGGGATATTACGCAAAGATCACTCTTCAATGAAGACTTTTTGGACAAGACTTGGGTTCTTCTTTGGATATGGAGACGTTACACGTTGTAGATGGGTATTCTTACGACGAGAGGATTCTTGAATAATCCAGGGTGGATATTTGTTTTATCCAAGAGGGATATTCAATTTTATCCCGCAAAGTCCTTGCCTTCAGCGTTCGACAACCCGAATCGAGGAGGAATAAGATAGTCTGTTCCACGTGAGCTTTTCGTTTACCTCAGGCGATCCCTGCCTGGGTGGAAGGGGAAGGGATGCGGGGAAGACTCCTTGTCTAAATACTCGGATTGATAAGAGCTGCATTCCTCAGCCTGCTCCTCTTATTCGTCACGCTTTTGAGATTGGAAAGGTGCTTATAAGCGACAACAAGGTCCATCACGTGGAGGCAATGCTTGAAAGCAACGATAATTTTTCCATCTTGTGCTTTTTGCCTTATAAGCCTCCCTTTACGAAAATTAGACATTTTTTTCTGTACAAAAAAAGGAAATAAGGGGAGAAAAGCGACAACCCGATACTCTTTTTAGTGTAAGGGGGGGGAACAACTCAGTTCTGATTCGTTTTCTACCGGAACATAAAGGAATTATACACAAATACATACGCTGTTACTAAGATATAAACTACAAACAAAAAACGACCAGCTTCCTATAAAATTGTCATGTGACCACACATAATACTATACATACTACCAAGAAAATGAATACTTAAACAAAGACATAGGTATACAATAAAAATTCTAAAACCACACGACATATGGTTTTCACTTGGGGAGTTTAACCCCCCACCCAAAACATGAAAATAACGGGGACATTCCCAATTTATATCGCAAGGACAGGTATTCTCTCTTCATAAATACATATATTCTACAAAGAAATGGAAGTATACAATATAATCAATTATCCTAAAAAAAACTACCTTAAATTATTACGGATTTAAATATATACAACTACCAAACATTTGTTTAGGGCCATTCTCCACTGAACTAATCGGGATTAGCGGGCAATGCATTTCTGCTGAAGGAATCGGCCATATGATTGTCTGTCCCTTTAAGGTAATTGATTTTAAACTGGTACTCTTTGAGGAGGAGACTCTAGTGCATTAATCTGCCTTTTGTTTTTTTCACGTTTCGTAGATACGCTAGGGGGCAGTAGTCAGTTTCCACGCGACCTTTCCCTACTAAGTACATTTTGAATTTCTGAATTTCCCAGATTATTCCTAAAGCTTCTCTTTTAATAACGGAATAGTTCCTTTTGCAGGGTAATACTTTGCGACTAGCGTAGGCCAAAAGATGACTTTCGCTTCCGTCCTCAAATTGAAGTAGCATACAACCAAGGCCTTTGTTGCTGGTGTCAGTTTGAAGCCACAACGACTTTTCAGGATTGGGTAACTTCAAACTGGGGGCAGAAACTAACTCTATTTTCAAGGAGTTAAAATTAGCGGTGGCCTTCGGGTTCCAGGTTATTGAGTCGGGAGAGTTCTTTTTCAAAAGGTCGCAGAGGGGGGCGGCCAGGGACGGAAAATTTGGAACAAAGGGTCGGTAAAATGAAGCGGATCCCATGAATGACCAGAGCTGCTTCTTATTGCCGGGAAGAGTCATATTGACGATCGCCTTTATCTTCTCCTCTTGGTGACTATGTTGGTTTTTCCCAATATTAAACCCTAAATATTTATTGGTTTCAAAGGTGAAGTGGCACTGACCGGGACCAATAGTAAGACAGTTTTCTCGCAACCGGGTCAGCAACCCTCGAAGCGATACTAAATGTTGGTCCCAGTTGCGAGTAACAATATAAATATTGTCTAAATAGAAAGAGGTATTTGGCAAACCATCCCAAATTGTCCGGATTAACCGAATATAATCGCTACAAGCGGTTATGAGCCCGAAGGGAAGCCTCCGAAACTCCATAAGCCCTTTGTCAATGGCTAACGCCGTAATTTTTCTCACCTATTTCTTGAGCAAAACTTGGTAATAGGCCTTACACAGGTCTAGTTCAGTAATGAATTTCGCTTCATCAAATAGAGTAAGGTTTTGATCTATAAGAGGGATGGGTTCAGCGTCGAAGACGTTCACTGAATTTAGTTTCCGAAAGTCGACACACATCCTATAAGAGCAATCAGGTTTCTTAACTCTGACTATCGGTGAGCAGTAATCAGAAGTAGAGGGTTCAATTATGTTTAATTGGAGCAAATTAATCACCTTTAAATTAAAGGCTTGCCTCAAGTGAATGGGTAAGGGATAAGGCTTAGATCTAACCGGTTCCTCTGTCGTGAGCTTGATGTCGTGCTCATACTGAGTGGTGCATCTAGGGTTTTTGAAAATGACGTCCCTAAACTGACAAAGGAGGAGCTGGATCTGATTTGATTGTTGTGGTGTCAGCCGCTCGTCGATTTACACACCATCAGTTGATAAGTCGAGCTCTCCTGGCAGGCACGGAAAAGGATAGTCTTCGTACTGCTCAACACATACAGTTTGCACAATATTAAGAGATTTGACGGGGTAATCTGATTCCATGGCGGAGCTTTCATCGAGGACCACATTATTAATGTGGACACGGCGGTGGTATCTCTTCAACATATTGATGTGGAAAAATTTTTCTCCGGAAGGTGTTTGGATTAAATAGTCCACAGGTCCTCGTGCCTCCAAACCCGAAAGAGGCCGTTCCATTGGCTTAGGAGTTATCCCTCTCGCTAAGCAGCAATAAGAAAACTTTGTCTCCTGCTGCGAGACGGCGGTCTTTAGATTTAACGTCGAAGTATGTTTTGTACTTTTCTAAGTTTACTTCGGCGTTCTTGAACGCGATGCTGGTGCATTGTGCTAACCTATCACGGAGTTTCAGCACATACGTATAAGAAGATTGAACTTCCTGGTCGAGTTGAGGTTGTGAGAACAACTCCTTTAATACACTAAGCGGACCTCTTACGTTACAACCGTACAACAATTGTAACGGGGCAAAGCCAAGCGTACGAGGCGGAATTTTTCTGTAAGCGAAGCGCACCACAAGAAGATCCCATTCACGTGGTTGTTCGGCACATATCTTACGGAGGATGGACTTTAGAGTACCACTTAATTTCTCACACATTCCATTAGGCTCTGGGTGGAAAGGAGTGCTAAACAGGGGCTCTACCATCAGTAATTTTCCCAAATGCTCCATTAATTCTGAAAGAAATGTCTTTCTCTGCCTTTCTCGCACAATCTCCTCCATTCTTGGCGACACGGGTAAATATGTACACCTGGAGTGAGGGAGCTTACCCCGTAGAAGGGGCGAGGACTATCGTCCATCGTTGAGTAATGGGAACGCTGCTGTGGCTGTCGTTTACCTCGGGCGATCCCTGCGTGGCTGGAAGGTGAAGGATGCGGGGAAGACTCCTCGTTTAAATACTCGGATTGATAAGAGCTGCATTCCTCAGCTAGCTCCTGTTGTTTCTCACGCTTTGAGCTTGATAAAATGCTTCTAAGCGACAACGAGGTTCACATCGCCTTGGGCAGGGGCTTTTATAAGGTGTGGCATCAGGGAGTTGGTTGAATCCTAGCCAACAACACGGAGCTCCCTTTTTGTCTTTCTGCACCGTAAGGCTTCCCTTTCACTACCTCACCGACGGCAGGTGCAATTTAAAATAAAATAAGACAAAATCTCGCCCATTTATACCACGTGTAGGCGAATCTCAGGGAAGCGAAATGGCACCCCCATTCCACATAATTTACATCAAGGTCGCCCCACGCCCAACTAAAATATTCAGACATACTACAACACTTTCTAACGCCGACAAAGAGATTATTATCCTCAACAGCCAGAGGCCTCTCAGAATCTATAACAGTCACCAATTATCATAAAGAAGGCAATTAATGAGTGTGTGGCTCATACTTACGAATCCTAAAACGAAACAGATGACACTACATACAAATAGACACACATACTACATCCAAAATGAATATACCCAACAAACTCACCTACACCGTTCACACAAAGATTCCTGTGGCCAACATTTGACAAGCTCGTAAAATTTAACGCATAGCAAAACATAATAAAACTCGAGCTCAAAACATAAACAAGAAACTGCGCAGGTTATTTCCTTCCACTTCTAAACTACAACTAAACCTATATAAAACACTTTTATGACCAATTCTTGCATATACACCATTCAAACGAGTATAAGCGAATCAAACAAAGCAGAGGAAAGTAGAGCGTAGTTAGAACTCTGGTCTAAAACGCCTGTTTTGGTCTCAGTTGTAAATACGCATGACCACAATAAACGAAAAAAACAAAGGTAAACCACTGAATACATACATCCACACCCGTTTAACTCAACATTTGCGAAGCTAGCTGAAAACCGATCTACATTCTTTTACTCGACAGATATTACTCTGTTTTGGTATTAAAATGCCTCGCAAAAATTAACAACCCCCTAGCCACCACCTATCCGCACAAAATATAACTAATATGAACTACACGTGTCCTCTAACAAGCTCCTCTCCTCCCACCCCCTATCGTCCCCACGCCACATTTAAACCCAATTCCACAACCCTATACACACAACGTCACGCATCAGTGTCTAGTCACTAACCTTTCAACCTTTATTATCAATTAAAAAGAATTTCTCAACTTTTATCGTCTTCTACTGCAAGATCTCATGTGTTCTTCCACAGGAATCGCTGTTCTGTTCTTTCCATTCACAACTTGACTTGACTTCTCATTTTTTAACCTTCGCCACGAATATTAACAAGAAAAGGGCTGAAGACGCCTAGGCTAATAAAGAAATGGCACTTGTAAGCAACCTTTCTCACCTTACGCATTCTGAAAAGAGGCTCGTTGAATAAGTCGACAGTTATTACGATATATTTTTCTTATTAATTACTTTAGACTGGCATCATTATTAAAGTTCAAAGATTAACCACCCACCAATAAGCAAACTAGAAGTATATGTTTTTCTTTGTATGAGCAGTAGCACTGCATCATGTGTGGGGGCAACAAGGCGTACGCTTTACTCCCACTTCCTGCAGCATATTGGTAGATCTGAAAGAAGGAGGCTACACCTTTCAAAACCTGATCCATTCGCAATTCAAAACCATCTGTCACAATGTGGCTCTAGGGCTACACTCGAGAACTTCACGATACTTAATGCGGTTAGAAACATCTCGGACCTTTAGCAGCTAGAGTCAATTTATATTACAATACTTCAACCCAGTCTAAATAATAACTCATTATCTGTCCTATTAAATTTTGTGCTTCATTAAAAAACCTGTTAATTTGTTAAATTTCACATATTGGGGGAGGAGAGTGTTGCAAGAATAAAATCCAGTGACAATTATTTTCCTTCCTATTTTTTAGAAATTCCCTCATTGGTTTTGTTGGTTTTTATCCTCCGTATTTCCAATGTAATCATTTCGTCTCAAGTTTTATGTATATATTTACGTTTGTATTGTGTATTCTTTCTTTAGCACTGATGATGGGATTAGTTATAATCCTGAAACGTTTGAAATATATGTTACGAGGCATCTACGGCTCTGTCCTGGTCATCCTGTTTATACCTCGCCTGAAGCGCTTGCGTCCATCAATTCGTTTGCTACTTATATATATATATATATATATATATATATATATATATATATATATATATATATATATATATATATATATATATATTTATATAGGTATATGCAAAATAATCGTTCCATAAAACTAACTTAACCCAGGCATTCATTACATTCTTTGAAAAACAACAAGTTTCCATAAAACCAATCTCGGCCATACCAATTGATATTTGCACTTATCCTAGGAGAGTTAGCATAAAATATATAAGCACATGTCTTGGCAAAAGGCTGTCCCTAGAAATATAAAATAATTCTGATTTAGGCGCAACTAAAAATATAAGAAATCCGCAGGGAGATAAAAGATTCACTCCAAACAAATAAAAAACACATGTAATTTACCACTCACTTAGAGAAATCTCCCACACGTTAAGGCCTCTTAAAGGAACCTCTCTCAACCATTTGTAAAATGAGAAAATTCTCAACAATGATTTTACTACAGAAATGAGAAAGTAGTTTTCTATTCTAGTTTTTTGCGTAGATTACGAAAATGATCTCTATTTTTCATGAATTGAACTTAGTTTTTAGTAAGCAGCACATTTATTTTTTCCTTAATATTAGATTATTCAATATATAGAGGTAGGAAATATTTGTTATTGTTTTTACTTTATTTAACAAAAAGTACAAAGATAAGTGGAAACAAAAAGCTTATTCATCAAAAGAATTTTATAAGTCCATTTAGTACATTTCAGAGTGTGGTATTATAAATATATATTCAAAAAAAATAATGAATATTCAAGAGTTTTTCAAAATTGCTCAAATCTATACAATAGTCACATATTTTTAGAATATTTAGGCTTCTTTTTATGTACAACATCTTGTCCATCTTTGTGATGTGTCCAGCAGAAGTAAGCAAGCATTGCAGGACTCCAGTTTCCTTTATAACGATTTTCTCTAGTAACAATATCTTGGTGGAATCTTTTGCCATGCTTATCGCTGACGTCTACTTGATTCTCTGGAAAGAAAGACAGTTGTGCAAGCAAAAAATGCACCTTTAGTGACATATTACATCCTAACTCATTATAAGACCTAATCAAATTCTTAACAAGCATGTCGTAATTTTCTGATTTGTCCGTTCTGCGGAGTCCATTACATACACCTTTGAAACTATGTCAGGCCTTAAATACTAGCTTGCTCAATTTTGCCTCAAACTTACTATCTACCATAATTTGTCAAATCTGAGGCTCAACAAAGATTCCTTCTTTAATTTTAGCATAAGTAATCTTAGGAAATTTTGTTTTTAAATATAACAAGGATGGCTGGTCATGCTTTAAGGCTTTCACAAATTGTTTCATTAAACCTAATTTTATGTGAAGTGGTGGCAAAATTATGTTTTTCTTAGGAACCATTTGTTCACGTATAACATTATGACAACCTACTTTGTCTTGTCTATTAAAGGCCATCCTGAGCGTATGTAATGTTCTCTCCGAGCTCTACTGTTCCACTGGCACAAAAGCACATAAATTTTGTGTAGCCTGAGGGCAAGCCATTTAAAATGCTACCACCTCAATATCAGCACAAATTTTTGTTCACTGTATTTAATGCTTTTCAAAATTAAATCTCAATTCTCATAAGATTCTTTCAAAACAACAGAGTGAGCTACTGGTATCGATGGTAATTTATTTCCATTATGCATAAGCACGGTTTTACTACTATATTAAGAATCTTCAATGAAATGTCTCCATTGACTAGGTTCATAATGTATATCTAATTCTTCAAAGAAACGTGGAATATTTTTACAGTAGCATAAATTGTTGTCAAATGAAAATTTGTCTTGTAAATTGTACGAAAGAATGCGAACCTTAGTAATTCAAACATCTTCTGCTACTAAATTTCTTCCTTTCAGTCCCAAGGCCAGTAGTTCTCTCTGTTGCTTTTTTAAGTTTAGATCTCTTACAAGATCATCAAGATCAAGTTGTGACAAAGGTTTTGGAGTAGTATCAACAGTTTCAGGAACATAAATTTCAGTTTCTGGTTCACATGATTTCATATCTGATTCATCAGAGTTAGAAAAAACAATTTCAGCAGGTGCTTCAGGTACTAGAATTTCTTTTGAATGAGGTATAGGCCGAATAGCAGATATTAGGTTGGGATATACCACAGCAGAAGCGCAATTCGTTGTTTTACCTAAGGGTATGGAAATTATATGCCTAAAATTTAAAGTTATGTACATATTTGTGATTACAATAAAGTGGTTCTAAACTTAATTAATATTATATTTTTCAAAAATAATATTACAGTGTACTACTTCCAAATATAGGTTCAGTGGACAATAAACAAGTACTTGCTTTGTTTGTCTACCACACAGAAATAGCAGTCAGTGGCATGATCTAGGGACTCTCGCTATACTATTGGAAGACCAAATTCAAGGCTTTTTATTTTTCCTTTAGACCATTTTGATAAAGAATTAAAGTATATTGTGCAACCGATATGTGGTGCCCATGGTTTATCTTAGTCGCCAATTTTACATCCAAAGTACAAATTATATAGTTTTTTCACTAAAGAAGAAATTTTTCTTTTATTTTTTTTTTAAATGTTCCTGAACGCATATGTACTTAGCCGAATTTATCTGTGCTACTTTTACACTGTCCTGTTGGTATTTTAATTAAAATTGTTGCTTTCATTTTATATTTTATTTGGTTAAATAAAAGAATGATATTTGTTAAAATCTTCAAATTTGGACAAAAAATAATAATTAGCAACTTACCAAAATCTGGAGTCATTTCGATAAAAATGAGTTCCAGTTTTTAAATCTATACATAATACTACATTAAAAAATGTTATTCTAATCTTTGTAGTCGACAAAAAGTTAAATTTTGTTATACAGTGTAATTGGTCGGTTTAAATAATAAAAAATAATAATTCCTTCTCTTTTGGCAGACATTTTCCATTAAGTTTACAATATTTTCCCAATCATTAGTGATTAGGTTTGACAACATTTGCCACTGCACGCTTTGCCCTTCTCGAGACTCCTTAATCTCTCTCATTTTAGAATTAACCACTAGTTTTTACTTTCACATATTTGGTTTATCTATTCATTTCTTTGTCTGGATTTAATCGTCTGTCTGGTGAAAAGAGTATCTTTATTTCTTGCTCAATCTACCATAGAGAGTACTATCTTACCTTCTGGTGAGAACACAGCTCAATTGTTAACATATACTCTAAAACATTCTTTATCTATCAGGCTCTTTTATTTACTATGCAAATCAAGGACTGTCTTCTCAAAGTTGTTGTTCGCAGCATTGCTTGGAATAATGGAAAGGTTTTGTGCTATTGGCTCAATACCAACTTTTATGTATATACTTGAAAATAGCGAAAATACACATGAGTAAGCAAATTTAAGGATAATTCCTGGATCATTTAAGTTTATATTATAGATTGATTCTTATAATAGAAGAACAAAAGCTTCAGAATAAGATTTTAATATTTTTACAGTATTATTTTAATTCCTAAAAATTATTTCATTCTTATTATTCGCCGATCAAAGCCTTGAAACTTTCTATATCTTTTAAAGCTTATCATATCAGGCAAATAATAGTTCTAAACTACGAAAAATGTGATTTCTGTCTCATTTTTTGTAGATATTCATGCTAAAAATGTATAAACCATGTCTTAATATAACAAAGAGACTACTCCTAATGTTCCCTACAAAACTTGGTCAAAAATGGCATTTTTAAGATATTTATTGATCTTTAGTCACCAAAATCTGTCTTATAAATGCAATAAAAAAGATAACTAATAGATTTAAAGGAATAAAATTAATAAATAGTCCTCTACTGGATTTGCAATAACAAACTGCTCCCAATAGCTTTGCATGTTAGAAGATGAATTTGAAAATCGCGAAAAAAACGCTTAGAGAAAATAACCAATCAAATAATATCTTTATTCTGTTCAATTAGAAACTGTTATGTTTAATAATTCATCCTGCTTTTATTTCCAAAGTTGGTTTATAAAACCTTTCGAAATAGGTTTGCATTCTATTTCTGTTACTAACACTAACACTCTTTTTGCCGAGCCATGTAGCAAGGTAATTTAGTATAATTATTACTTTGATATATACAGTATGTATGTATATATTTGTCCTCAGTTATAAAAATATTTAGACATTTTCTATCGAAATTATTCAGATTGATTTCGGTATATTTGATTTTACACACCCCAATAAGACTGAATTTCTAATTTATCTACTGATCCGTTAAGTACAAAATGAGGATAGATGAATCAAACTTATAGTTAAGTGGATCACACGTATATTTATTACTTCTCCGCCCACATTAGAGGCGGTCTTCCTGATTAATCCTGAAAAGAAAATTTGCCTCTCCAGAGATTATTAATAAAGAGTTTTAGTCCCCTATGCCCTCATTACATAGAGTTAGTTAAGGGTTCTATATAGATCGAACGGAATTAGAGCATTAGAACTTTCTAAGGTTACAATGAATTTAGATGAATTTAAGGGCATGGAACAGTTTGAAATGCGCTTCCTATTATTTATGAGATGAGATTAATATAAATTGTGAGATTTGATATGAGTTTGATATAAGTATTAAAAAGCGTTGGATATGTTTTTTGAGTGAACAAGCAGACCTATTTCGAGAAACAGAGTGGAGGCTTACCTTAGTCAATGTGTATCAGATATCAAATACTCACCGTTCTTACAAACGTTCACCAGTTTACACTTCAAGGTTAAATGAATAAGACGTAGTTGCCATTAGAAAGCAGAGCTTTGAGTACATTCTTCTTTATTTTCCTGATCTGTTTAGAAAATGTGTTTCAAGGAACCTAAGAGGACTAGGGATGGATAATAGTTTGTGAAAATTGGGATCGGTTGCAATTTTTCATTTCGCTAAGCATATACGCTAAACACCCTTTCCCTCTTCGTATAACAATAAACCGCTCGTTTGCTGTTTGATATCTAGGGATTAACGCGGTCAGCGAACGAAAAGTTGACCCAGGACGGAAAAACTAATTTTCACGCTATCCTTTCTAACCGAGCATGCATTCACGCAAATACACAGACACATGTGTAGGGCGGTGCAAGTAGCTGCATTTGTTACAACCTCACGCCCAGAGAAACTTAACAATTTTATGAAGTTTTAAAACCTCAGACAATAATTCCTGATTTTTATTCAGTGTAAGAAATAGGTAACACAAAAGGGTATTTTTATGAGACATTTGAAAGAAGTACTCAAAATTAGTATTCCCAAAGAAATAGTTGTAAGGAACTAGCGAAAGAACATTTTGGAGGAAATTATTTAAATTTTTAAACACGAAATGAAGAATTTTAATGTATTAGGAATTATCATGATTTAGATTTAACATGATTATATATTTGAAATGGATGAATAGTGGCTATATAGCAAGCTTTTGAATTCTCTCCCTAGCCAAACTCCCAGTGGCTCTTTGGCGCCAATTTGAGGCTACGTGAATTTCCTCTTACCTCCGATTTGATCGTTCAAGTTCCTGTTTGCTACATGCAGTAACAGAGCTGGGTTGGGTATTTTAAATCCAGTTGTAGCCAATGCCGTTTGACAAGAGTAAGCCAATGACGTCCAATATAGCCGAAGGTTTAATTTGGAGGTGAATTCTTTAATGGATACGCCCCGCGTTATTAAGTCAGCGGGGTTTTCCAATATTTTAAGGTTATTGTAAGAAATGGGCCTTTTGAATTTGCCAGTAAGTCCTTTAATTTGAATTATATCCTGTAGGCAAGTTTTCACGTAAATTGATATTTCATTTGATTTGCAAACATCGTTTAAAGTCAAGAAAGAACGATTCGAGCGTCGAACAGTAATTCAACGGATTTTAAAGGCCTATAAGAAAGAGTCAAGGAAAGATATCAGGGTCTTAAAAGTTGTGACCACACTCATAGGGAGACATTTGACCTAGACGTGATTAAATTAGATCGATTGGGGAAAATATAAAAGATTGAGAATCCTTAGCAAGACGTGCATGCATCGAAAAGTATTTTCAGCTTTTTTCCACTATAATCCTTAATGGCGTATTTTCACTTCGACCAACTTCACCAAATCGGTGCAAAAATTTCCCAAGTAGCGTAGTTTGGGCCAGAAATTGGACAATCTCAATGCAACTCATTAGAGAACAGATTTATTAGGAGTAGTCTATCATGTATGATAACAGGCATATGTAATACGAGAGAAGCAAGCAATTGAAAAACCATTATAGGACATTACGCTTAGTTTTGACGATTGTATCAAATTTACGGGTCAATTAAACCTATTTCATCTCAGTATAGTTGATAATTGTATCCTGAGACTAGTTTGATTCCTCACTTATTTTCTTTGTAAGACTTCTTGGCTTCGAATAAGGCTTTTAAGTGTTCAGGAGTTTTATTTCATGTTCGAAGTTCCAACCACACTTGACCCAACCTCTCATTGGCGCGAGTGTGCATTTCTTTAAGAAAGTGAGCATCATAAATAGCATATGAAAAATTATTGACATAAAATAATTTATTTAAAAATTGAGTGTAATAATCTTTGAGTAATCTCTCAAAATGATGTCTTAAAATCAAATTTAACACCAAGAAAAGAAGTTAGACCAAAGACTAGGACTTGTATCTATCAGAAAAGTCTGCCTCTATAAGCGAGAAAAAACAGATACTATTCTTGTCGCTTATTGACTTTAATCGAATTTGATAAAAAGCTTGTTCAATGTCGGAAAAAAGAATAAATTCGTTAAAACAAAATCTACAAAGGAGAGAAAATTTCGAAACAAGTAAATTTACTCGTCAGAAAAAAGCATCGTTTAGAGAAGAGGGCTGACCGAAATTCAGATAGCAATTAAACAAAGGTCGGATTTTCATGGTGGTTTAAAAGGCGGTTTTTACGACAGAGCGATGGGAGATACACTTAGACTAAGAAGATTTGGGCGTTAAAACAAAATTTCTTTTAAAATTACAGCCACTAATTGGCTTTCGAACGCTTGGTTATAGGCTTAATCTAGCTCCTGTTTTGGCACGCTTCAGCCTTGCCAAGGTAATTTTGAAATTTAATGGAACTTGGGAAAGTACATTAATGAACAATGGCAAATCAAAGAACTACCTATCAGCTTAGCTCTTTTGACTTTTAAAGTTGCTTATCTATAGATTTGTAGATAGACCACGCATCGGTATCCTTTAACCAAAGATTATAGTGAAAACTGCTATAGGCCTAAATATAAATCGATATCTGATATTATGAAATTCAAAGGGTGGAAATAAGAAGGCGACGCACTAAGATCAAAGTTGACCACAAGTTAGAAATTTTCGTTAGCTACCTGTTCCAAATTAGGTATTTGTGGCAAATTAAACTCATTTTCTACTTCGTTTATCGAATCGCTCTCAGGATCGGAGGAGCCGGTCCCCATCGGATTACCATATAGAAAGTACACCTCCTACTTTCCCTGACCTAAGATAGCCATCCTGGTCCACCTGAGGAAACCACAAAGCCTCTTAAGAGGTTAATTCGTAGGCCAGCTAACTCGTAAATTGGCAAATGCAACCAACTGGAGAAGAATTGCAGTTTTCTGAGGCGTAGAAGCAGGGGGTACGAGTACTGCCATGGACCATCTACTATTGGAGTGTTACCTATTCAGATGATACTTCCTAAGGTATCAGGCTATTCCTCTGTCTCTGGAGAAGTCTCAACCAAGCAATGCTTGTTTAAAAACTTCAGAGTTTTGACTGGCATCAACCCTCAGTAGACAACCTATTCCTGCTATTCTATTCCTATGAACCAAGGTTTGGGAAAAGGGCTCGCCTGCCAGACGGACGTCCTTTTCCGTCAGTGCAAGACTTGAGCTTTCAACACACTTTACAATAAAATCTAATTTTGAATTGTAAGCCATGAAGAATTAGATAGACATTTTGAGAGATGCGAAAAAAAGACCAACTCCGATTCCCTTATGCGTGTGGTTTTGGACGCGATGAAAGGTTGATCGGAAAAATATTCGAGGGTAGTTCCCCAGAATGACACCCAATTGGGAAGCTAAAGATTCAGGGATGTATAGAACTTTGCGCGCAAGATCGATTGCGCAATGCAGAGGCAAGAATGTACTCGCCATTCCAAGATACCAGGTTAGAGTCAGATGTAAGTGTTACAATCAGCTTAGAGCTGTCACAAATTTAAATCACGTTTCACAGGGATGGAACATAAAGAAGATACATATTTGAGTTTTTTTCCTGGTTGAACTTAGACGCTAGGTCTGGAAAGATTTCGGCGTGGGACACGATTCTGGTAGATGTCGAGTGAAAGACCAACGGGAGAATAGACTTAGTTCTAAGGAGCTCTGATTTCTACTATAAGGGTTTTTTATATACGTTACAGTTCACCATGTTGTGAGATCCGATGCACAACCTGCAGTTAATAAAGAGAAAATTTGATATGAGGTTTGAAGGGAGGAGTAAGTTTAAAGTTTGAACTTTGTAAGTATGACTAGGTTTAAACTTGCTCATTATAAAAGACGCCTCTGCGCTGTGAGTGTCTTAAATGTTAGATATGAAAGTTTCGACTGATAGTGAAGGTTTAGATAATGAGGTGTGAGAGTTGGAATCTGTTTTGAAAACACAAATGGGATTTGAGTTATATTTGAACTTACTTGAAGGTAAACAATCCTTGTTGGGGCCTAAAGGGCGCCTGAACTTCTCAAGGCCTCTGATTATATTCTTATATTATTATTTGTGGCATGGAAGAAGGGTCAGTCTTGGTAGTCAAGCTTACCTCCATTTTAAAGTTTGAAGGTAATTTTATATAAATTACGTGAGATACAATAAAATCTTCGGAGCTGTTTTCCTTGGACAAATTGATCGCAAATCCTTTTGATTCATACAAGACTGCCGGATTTTATTGAAGAACAATAAGAGTTTTTGCAGACACGAGTCAATGACAGAATCGCAGTTTAGGATCTTAGACAAATAGGAATCGATAACCGTGTATCTGTTGAGAAATTTCCTTTTGATTACTTCCAAAGTAAACTGCATAATTGCCATCTGTACTTCCCAAATTCTTACATAAGATGTTAGTGTATTGTTTAAGATATTCCTACAAATACGCGAGTCTGGTGGCAGAAGAAAGATTAACTCTCGAAGCCAAAAGGTTTTCAAATTGTGACCCAAGGAATTTTAAATTAGATTGTCGGTCGTACTTGAAAAGCGATACAGGGTAATTTATTTGATAGAAATTCTCATACTACAGGTTTGCCCTAGTTGGCCAACTTCTCTTTGAGATCCTAATATTTAACGCTAGATTCGGAGGTGGCCAGAGGGGGAGTGATATTTCACATTTACCGAAAACTCATTTAATTTAGATTGAAAAACAAGATTGTGTTAGACCTGAGCAAAAAGCTCACAATCTTCGGTTGATTGGATTCCCCCCAAGGTGCGGAGAGATTTGAAGGCCTCAAGAATCTAAAGGTCTAAATCATTCACAGAAGCAAAGTTGGAATTACCGTATCTATCTTTGTTTGCAATACACAAGGCAATATGTAAGAACAATTTAAAACTGAAGAATTTTTCCCTTTGGACTGCTGATTCAGGTGCCTCTAGGGTCATGAATCATAATACAAAGGAAAGTCAGGCTACGTAAGCAGCCTGTTACAATTGTTCCGAATATGGTCATGGCTGAAAAGAATGTAGAAGCGAAACACCGAAGTGCGTCAAGGCTGATTCCTTCGAATCAACCTTCAGAAGAATTATGAAAGTTGAAATTATTGACGAAGACAGAGAAAATTAGAAGAATTTAACAAATAAGACAAAGAATTTACTCGAGTCGAAGTACTAAACCCCAGCAAAAAAGATAAAGAAATTAAATTAACAAAGAAAGAGTAAGAAATTAAAGGAAGAACCAATAGAAGCAGAAGAACCAACAAAAGCGGAAGAGCAAACATAATTAGAAGAAAACACTCACAGTACTAAGAAGCGTCCCGGCTTCTCGGATAGGAGACCTCCTCAAGACAGGGTACCTAGTCGACACCGGAGGCATTGTCTTCTTTTCACCCCTGTGTAAACCAGAAAAATAAGATCCAGAACAATTATCTAGAGCTTTATTAAAAGGAAACTTCAAATAGACATACGATTTTTTTAATTTTTTTTTATTAATAGACATACGAGGGTCCCTACACCATAGAAAAAGTAGAGGGACTCCTCATAGATAGCGAGATATACAGCCCGCCATCCAGTATCCATAAGGTAAACATGAAAACAAAGGATAATACGAAGTGGACAGAAAACTTTAGAAATTGATAAATGAAGAAACAATCAGTGTAATAAATAAAGTGAAACTAAAGTAAAAATATAGTTATTGAAAGTGTTTAGAATGAATATGTAACCAAGATATAAATAGCGAAAAAGTAAAAGTGGTTATTAAAAAGGTGGTAATAGTGAAATAAAATAAGTATATTATAACAACACAAAATAAGACTTAAATTAGCCAAAGAAATAAAAGTTAAATAAATTCAGAATAAGAAAAATACATAAAATAATTGCGATTACTAAATGATAATTTTTTTTTAAATAACACAAGGGTTAAAATAACTTCATTTAATAAAGTGTAAGTGAATCAAATATAAGAATTTAAGAACCATACGTAATAAGGTCGTAAATTTGTTTTCAAAATAGACTCTAACTCAATGATAAACTATTCTAACAATCTTTACACAACATTTATATATTAGGCGAAATATGTTATATGCAAAAACAAATTTTAACATTGGATCTAATCTAAGTCATTTGGACTACGTGAATTTATTTATTATTTACTCAGTTACAAAGTACCAAGAAATTTAATGGCTAGTGTCGTGTTATGACATTATATTACATCAATACCATATTCTATTGGGTTGAGGAATAAGTTCTTGCTTTTTTATCAAATTTATTCATTACCAAAAACAATTTTAGAAAAACTTCATTTTTAATTGATAACAGTGTGCAATTTAATCAATAATGTATTCTCCGTTGTTATTTACGACTTCTTCCCAACGTTCCACTAGTTTTTCGATGCCTGTGAAATAAAAATCTCTGGATTTTGACTCGAAGAGTTCGTCTAACCAGGTTCTTAATTCCACATCACTATTGAATGAAACGCCGCGCAAATTGTTGGAGAGCGATGGGAACAGATGGAAATTCGATGGAGCCAAGTCTGGTAAATATGGAGGATGCGACAGGATTTCCCAATTAAGCGTTTAGATGGCGTCTTTCGTCAAATTGAAAATGTGAGAACGATCATTGTAGTGTTGCAGAAGGACTCAATAACGTCGATGAGGTCGCTTTTTACGAACAGCTTCGGCGAGTTGATACATTTGTGAACGTAGAGTTCTGCATTGACAATCTCGTTGTTTGCAAGGAGCACATAAAGAATGATGCCTTTACAATCTCACCAAATACACAGCATCGTCTTTCGTGGATGAAGTCCTTGCTTTAATCTGGAAGTGGTTATTTATTGGGGCTAAGCCATTGTTTTCGATGGTTCATGTTGATATAAACACACAAATTTTCGTCGCCAGTGATGATGGGGGAAGAAATCTGTCCTTATATCCACAAGAAGCTTTGTGACGAACAAGCAAACCTGCGGCAATCGTGGAGCGTTGAAGTTTGTTGCTTTCGCTCAAAACAAGCAGAACCCATGCACCCAGTTTTTGAACTTTCCCCCTCGAATGAAGGTTATTTACTACAGTGTTCTGATCACATACCAATTGTACAGCCAATTCTCTAGTCGATTGACGAGGATTTTCATGAAGGAGGTTGTTTAATCGATCTTCATCCAAACTAATGGGGTGACCACAACGTTCTTCGTCATTAAGATTGAAATGATCGTTTTTGAAACGCGAAAACCACCATTTAGCTGTTATTTCTGATAAAGCATTTTCTCCGTACACAGCACAAATATCTTGACGAGCTTTGGGTGCGTTTGAAATTTTCCCGTCTCAAATGAAAATGAACAACAACAAGCTTCAAAAATGTGCTTTTCTTTCAACTTGAAATTTCATTTTGAGGGTACAGAACAAAAATTAAATTAACACAACTTTTAAATAAATCGCAATGACTTATTACTCAACTTCAAGACGTAGCCTAAGCAAAAGCCTTATAGTCTCCGCTGTTAAGAGACGTAGCCTAACCTTTGCAAATTTTCCTCTCATTATTTATTATTGTTTCTTTATATGTGCAAAAATCCCGTCAACAAAATTTAAATCAACACAACATAAAAAAAAACGCAAGAACTTATTTCTCAACTTAATATCTATTGGGGAAGGACCAATAACTTACAGGCAAACCGACGAAGGGACGGAACACCACTAGTTTAGAGGGGCTGAGTAGCGAGAAAGAGTGCAACGAGGTCAGGTAAATTATGGACAATGGCAAAGTTCAAGGTTATTTAAAGAGGCCTGAACAAAAATATAATTTTATTTACATAAAAATAATGAGAGAGTTGATGGGCAAAATTACCTCAGAGAATTAATGGCCAATATTACATCAGTAAACGAAGGGGGAAATTGTAGTTATAAATCAGACTATGAAGTTAAAACATAAGGTATTCAAATATGGGGGGATGAATTAACTCAATTGGGTTACTGCACGTGAGGTGAGGCCGCTCAGAACTTGTGAGCGGGATGTTAAGGTGATGACGGTTCTCAAAAAAAGGAGGAGGGGGTATCTTCCGGTCCAGGGGAGAGTATTTCGGCCACCCGAAAACGAGGGGCCAACGAGGAAGGCTTTGACAGGAGTTAATGAGAGAAGTTGGAAAAATCACTCAGTGGCGATCGTTAATTGGAATTACCTCACTGGCTGGGACTAATTCCAAAACCCAAATAGTTCAGCTGTCACTTTGCCTTGCTGTTAGCTGCTGACTTGGAACTAGGGGGAATCTTCTTTGGTCTGGGCGAGACTTCTCAATTCTGTCCTTGTCTCAGGGCAAACGAGCAATATACATGTATGAGGTTCTCCCCGCGAGGGGGGTTTAATGGGAAACAGCTCAACTCTCAAATTGCCTCGAATCTTCTTGCGGTTCGAGGCTACCTCTTGTGGAAGGAAGGGGCGGCTAGGCTTACCGATTTAACCCTAACAGAACCTTCTACCTCGCAAGGAAGTTTCGTGCTGGAACAGAAATTCCACGTGGGATTCCCTCACATCTAGTAAATATGTTAATCACCAACAATAACATACATACCTTATTTTCATGCTTTCTCTCGTCTCATCAGTCTTCTGTATTTTTCCCCATTTTCATATATTTACATTAATTATAAAGATTGTAAAATGTAAGGTAAAGTGAATGGTAAAATTTATGGTATAATGTACTGTAACTTATTTATTCTTTTAATAAATCGTTGAAATGTGAAGAAGAGTCCTCAGAGTAGGATTGTTAGCGATTTTCCACTTTACTTTTTCGGGCTCTTCACATGACGCATATTTTAACATACCATAAATTTACTAATCCTAGGCAAAATATCTCTTTAACCAATAAAAACATTTTATCTTGGAGTTTGTTAAAATTTCATAAGAAAAAAGTATTAAACCTACAGTATGACGAAGGGAGCGTATGTCTTAATATCTCCAACAAACATTTCGCATGAGAAAACTATGAACTAAATAATGTGCAATTACCACATTATATGAAGAGAAGGAGGAACGAGGATTAAAATTCTAAAAAGAATCGGCGTAAAATATTTTGTTAGGTAGCATTATATTCATAATCTCACAACCTTGTTTACCAACTTATTTTAGCAAACTTTCTCTCAGAAGTGTGAAAGTATATTTTCTCTCTAAAACCACAATAAGATGTTATCCCCTCTTGGTATAGGATGATTCCAAATATACCACTAGCCTTTTCCCTAAAATAGATATTTAAATTTAGAGTTGAGTACCTCGCATCAATAAATAGTTATTTTACCTGTTTATAATTTTCAGGTTGTCGCTAAAGTCACGATAAACCCAGAATGATATTTTGGTCCCAGCTTCATCAAGCTACTCTGAAGGGTAAATATTAATTGGTCAGGGATCAGGTCAATTGGTATAGGAGGCTATATTGACAAAAAACCCAATCTTGAACTGGAATTTCTTTTCTTTGAAGCATTTGATAGGTATCGCAAATTTTAGGAGACCCTTTACACTGTAGGATCAAAAGGTTTATCATAAATAGGATAGCTAACGTCACCTTTTAAATTAATCTCATTATGAATCTTCGTCTGGGTGATTTATTCTCTCTAAACATCATAATTTTCTCGTTTTGGAACGTTTCAACGTTATCTAATATAAAATAAATTCCACAGTAGTTATGACTTTCCCAATAGCTATAAGTGAGTTCTCTTCGATAAACTAACTCCTATACAGTCTAAATGACTTTAGAGAGGATTCTACCCTAACTTAACGTAAACGAACCTACTTTCTTTGCTGCTTGAATTTGCTGAAGCCAGTTGGAATGACGATTTGTCCCGTTCCCTTCCCCATCTGATATATTTAACCTAGAAAAAATCTGCTGCATAGTTATAAGATCATTTTTTTAAGAAAGTGTTTCCTTTTTAATCTTCTATTGCGCTCTTTCAATTCATTAAATGTTTGACGAATGTCATTAGTATGAGAAAAAAAATTTACAAGATTATGAGGGAAGGGAGAACAAGGGAGGGGGCAACAGTTTTGAAGGGAAATAATTATAATATATATAAGGGAAGAAGAGAAAACGAGAATGTCAGGTTTTGAAAGCTTCAAGCAATTATAAACTAAATAGAAAATATAGAGAAGAAATTTGTGTTTTTATGAAAATAATCCAATTAATAGGAAACAAGGGAAAGTAGAGAGAAAATTTAGTTATGCAAAGAAAAGAAACAACTTTAAGAAAAATATCAGGAAAAACAGAAAGATAACGCAAGTAATGAAAGAAAACATTTAGGGAAAATATATGGAAACGAGAAAAACGAGCAAAGGTCGATAAGAAATAAATAAATCATGAGAATATAGGAAAAGAGAAAAAGACCAAAGTAATATTATGAAAGGAAACAAGATTAGGAGAATACATTGAAAGAGAGAATAATAAATTGAAAGCTTTTATGAAGAAACACATTTAAAAAATATACGCAGAAGAGGAAAAGGAAAATCAGAGGATATATGAAGATTAAATTGGGCAGAATGCAGTGATAAACAGGAAATATAGTTAGTAAAAATATGAAAATAAATTAGGAAAATTTCATTCTTAAAACAGCCTTTCAAACCTGATTCAATTAACCAGGAAATTTTCACCGTGTATGCAAATAATAGGTTATAAGAAATAAGGGAAATGGCGTTAAAAATAATGAACTGAATTAGTAATCAACTTAATAGTAACAACCAAAATGAGAAAATATTGATATCTACTCAAGAAAGAGAAACATGCGATTCTAAGAACCGTTGCCTTTATTTAAAAAAAATATAAATGAACATTTTTAAATATTGGCGAAAGCGATTGGCACCATATTCTTCAAAATCATGTGAAATCTCTACTCCCAACATTTATTAATGGAGAGGAAGGTATGTTTTCAATCGTGAAGAACAAAGTCTTACACTTTTACAGGCACGCGCAGTCCCTAGTTTTATACAACTAACATGAGTGGAAATTCGAACGTTTTCGTGTGGCAGATAGGCGATAAACGAGAGAGAGAATTGTGGGCCTGAAAATTTTCTTGGAACAAATGTAGCGTCAAGAAGTTTAGCCTACGAGGGTGCGAAACTCAAAGGCACATTTTGGGTAACGGAATTGTTTTTGAGAGATTTAGTTTAGGCCAAAATATACAGAGGCCTTCGGCTTCTAAGCGAGTTTCATGTTCGATTTCCTCCTTGTCTATTTAACTCCAGTAGGTCAATAAAACCTTGAGAAACCCTTCGTTGCTTCACTGAAAGCTGTTTGATTTCCAACTTGAAAAAGAATTAGTACATGTGAAAGATTTACTATTAATATTTTTTTATTTTACATATATAGAGTAAACTCCTTTTCATTAATAAAATGAGAAATACAATAAAAACGAGGTTCTAAGGTTATTGGAATCTTTAGTTCAGGAAAGTTCTTTCTTTTACTGCAGGAATAATTCCAATTTTGTTAGATTTTCAATAAAAAATTCAACCTCTAAGAAATAAACTCATTCCATTTAAATTACATATTAACTTGAAATGTAAAATGAAATGGAGATAATATCGTAAATTTATTGGGATGTTATAGCGCTGTTTAAGAAAACCCTAATGATAGTGAACACGTTTGGAAGTTATAGTATTCTCCATTTGTTTCTTTATAGCAATGTTCGAGCAATAAAATTCATTTAAATTAATATACGAATGATGCTCTGAGTAGGATTGTAAAAATAAATCTAAGTTTCGATTTTTAAGCAGTCTACATATTCTTCTATAACAGTTATTTTCAAACTCAAATGAAAATCCATGAATTGACTTACAATAGAGTGTAAACATTATATGGCTACCAATAAACATTGCATCTAGTGAGTCCTACATTTCTTACTCTGTTTTCAATTTTGCTAGAAATGCATTTCCAGATTTGGGACCTATTCTAATTTCCCAGCATAAATTTATCTCGTTTCCCAAACCAAGGTAGAACAAAGAGCTTTGTGTAATAAAACGACGAATTTCCCAACGCGCAGATCATTTGGCCTTGGTGCTTTAAATAAGAAGGCGAAGCAATTACAAAATTGTACCAAATATTTTATATAGTTTAAATTTAAATTAATATATATCCAGGACACGAATGCGTATTCTTCTTTAAGAAATTTGAAAAGTGATGTTGGCTTGTGCACTAATTTATGTATTATGTGATAAACTAGGTATTTTAGGTTTTGAACTTTAAGTATTGGTATGTAGTCATTTCTACTCCAAATAAAGAGAGTTTGTATATGTTAGCACGGATATAGTTTCTAATTATATATATAAAATATATTTAAGGTAGGTCAGGCAAACTTTGAAAAATCTTATCTTCTACATCCATATCAGTCGAAATCAAATTTGTTAAGAATTTTTCAGCAAAATACTAAACTCCGAATTAAATATTAAAACTTACATAATCAAAGTACCCCCTTCTTAAAATAACAAAAAACTAAACTAGCCCTTATTATTGATTTACTTACTACTCCTCATAAATATAAAGAAACAGGATATGTAATCACTGTTAGAATTCGCTCCTTTGTTGGGAGCAATTTTGTTTCTATTAGGTTTAGGAATAAGTTATTGCGGTTTATTTAATGTTGCGTTGATTTAAGTTTTGTTGAGGTGATTTGTGCACATATTAAAGAAACAATAATAAATAATAAGAGCAAAATGTGCATAGGTTAGGCTCCGTCTCATAACAGTGTAGACTATTATTCTTTGCTTAGGCTACGTCTTAAAGTTGAGTAATAAGTCATTGCGACTTATTTAAAAGTTGTGTTAATTTAATTTTTGTTCTGTGACCTCAAAATGGAATGTCAAGTTGAAAGAAAGGCGCATTTTCGACACTTGTTGTTATTGATTTTCAATCGAGATGGGAACAATACAAACGCAGCCAAAGATCGTCGCGATATTTGTACTGTGTACGGAGAAAATGCGTTATCAGAAAGGACAGCTCAATGGTGGTTTTTACGTTTACAAAACGGTCATTTCAATCTTAATGGCGAAGAACGTTCTGGTCGCCCCATTAAGTTGGATGAAGATCGATTGAACGACCTTTTTCATGGCGTGCGATCAGAAAACTGTGTGAATCACCTTCAGTAGATGGGAAAAGTTCAAAAACTCGATGCATGGGTTCTGCACGCTTTAAGCGTGTGGAAGCCATGCACCCAACAACTTGTGTGGAGTTTCGTTCAATACTGATGTGGAATTAAGAACCTGTTCAGACGAATTCTTTGAGTCAAAATCCAGAGATTTTTATTGCAGAGGCATCGAAAAACTAGTGGAACGTTGGGAAGAAGTCGTAAATAACAACGGAGAATACATTATTGATTAAATTGCATATTGTTATCAATTAAAAATGAAGTTTTTCTCAAATTGTAAATGGTAAGGAATAAATTTGATAAAACCGCAATAACTTATTCCTTAACCAATAACTCTTTAATAATATTTGTTCTAGTTATTCAATTGTATTTCCTTTTAACCAATGCATAAATACAGATGTTTATTTTTGATATTGTTTCTCATTTTAATACCGTTTTCATTTTGTTCAACATCTATATAATTATTTGCAATAATTTTGGCGTTAGGTATTTTTATTCTCTCTTTTGAGATGCCGATGGATTATAATAAAGGATAAAAAAGAAGCAAATTAACGAAAATTAATGATTAAATTTTGAATTCTTGTTGAAATTCAATGATTTTGCCATGGTTTATATAGAGGAAAAACAGCAGTTTGAAAAATCACTCAAAACCAAGTAAAAACATACACATCTTGGAAGAGTCTGGGTGGTAGCAGGGTAGAGTCATTAATGCTTTGATGCATCTTCCTAAAAAATTCTCCATAAAATACTAATGACCACTCAGTTTCAAATAACCTCAACAATAACTACATGTTTATCACTACCTACCTTTCCTTGGTGATCATGTGATTAATGTCAAAATTCATCCCTTTTTCTGCCCACTGAATCAGCCATTTCCATTTCTAATTAAAACTTGCGGGCACAAATTGCCATAGAAATATCAACAATATCTGAGGGAGTTTGTAGCAAATGGTCTTTATAGAAAGGGGTGAAGATATGTAGACAAAGCGAAAATGTGTCTGGTCACTCCACCCACTAGGAAAGTTTAGTGGATTTGTTGTTGACATGAGCTTTTAAGGTGGAGGATGTTCAAATGATTAAAATCTAAACAATTTATAATGACAAAAGTAAATGACAACGTATTTAAATTCCAATAATCGTAATAAACATACATTGATTTACAGGATGAAATGGAGATGATCATGTTGTAATTACTCCTTTTGATGCAATTTAAATTATTGTATTCTCCACACAATTGAACATTTTGCATTTTATTATACATTTGTAATTCAACATATAATGTGAAAAATCTATCCAGTTAACCTATGTCAATTTAAGGAAAATAGAAACAGCATGTCAGAATCAGGAAATTCACTCCAGATCAGATCAGTTCAGTCTAGTAAAAACAAAGTAAATCCAATTCTCTGCATACTTACAAGACTCGAATTATTGCATGCATAAAGAGACATCTTTATCTTTCGCTATTATCCGTGATAATGGCCATTGGTCATATTCTCGCCAAATTTCAAGGTGTAATTTCACCGTTGATCGTCACTCATTTCCTGCCGTCGTCCAACGCTCTGCAAATCTATTCCTCTATTGCCAGACCCTTTCCGCACGCGTTTCTCAATAATTTGACTGAAATCAAAGAACATATAATTTACTTCGCGAATATCACTAAATTTAGCATAAGGTAGTAAACATAGTTATAAATTGCTATATAATTACAATGTCACTTATTACTTCAATTGATCCAAAATAAGGTGTAGTTCAATTCGTCGAAATTTTGCTTATGTGTAAAAGTGTGTGTGAGGATGATTTTAGTGTATCCTCTGATAAGTTGGTGTGTTTTAATTCGCATCCTTTGGACTGTTTCTGCTTCTGATTGCGTCACTTATTGAAGAGATTAAAAAAAGGTTGTTTAAACGAATATAGAACATATATCTAACTCTAACTAGAGAGAATCGTTTCATTGGAGTTATGTATGTAGAGAGCAACAAGAAGACAATTTTAAACTTATGCGCTTCTGAACCATAGGCGTTTAAATGTGTAGAGTGATTAGAGCTGGTGCGAAGTGTGTTCTATGGTGTAGAATAGGGTCAAGTTGACCCTTTTTGCGTTTTTAGCCAAGATCGAACGTCTATGGGCGTGGGAGGTTTATTTTAAAAGCAGATTAATTAACTAAGTGAAGGTTAGCCAATCAATCGACTATCTTGAAGGTTCCGGGACAATAGACAAACTGGTAAAAAATAGCTTTACTAATATGCAAATTAATATTATTTTAGAGTTTAAAAAGAGTTTTAAAATAAGCTATTTAGACATTAGATGTACACGAGTCTCAGCGGGTAAAGGCGGGGGGGAGAGTTGGTGGGGACGATTGCCGTATAAACAAACGAACAATATTGACCAAGGGTCGCTCGAATGACCTAGAGCGTATACGAAGCCGACGATGAGGCTTGGGGAGGGGGGTAGTAGAGAGAACACTTGTACATGAAAGTTGCGCGTTGCTGTTACCTCGGAGATTGGTCCGAGGGAGTAATCCCTGCTTTGGCGAAAAGTTCAAATAATAGTTTCTTGACAATGTGTATTAATAGGATGAACTTAGATCTTGCTTTCGAGTAGAGCAGGAATCGAGATTGAGCACCTTTCGTTCGAGGAGCCGGTGGAAATGAGTACGAGGTAGAGTAACGTGAATTAAACGATAATAACCGGAGCTTGAGGGTTTCTGTGAGAATTGTGCAGATTCCAACAGGACGCGAATAGCGGGTACCGACGTTGGGTGGGAAAAGAATACAGACGGAGTGGGCAGACGGCAGGAAATGGTTTCCAACTGGGTTTTCCACCCTCCGTCCGAAGGTGAGGGTTCCAGGATCCGAGTCATTGGCAAGCGAGAGTAGTCTCACACTTCTAGCTCGAGCGCGAGAAGGTTCCTAAGTGGGCAAGGCCAAATTTGACCGACTACCACTGGGACCTTTTCGGCTACCAAGCTTTTCCCGGCTTTCCTCGAGGGCAGGGCTCAGGAGACCACGGCGTCTCATTATTTCACACTTCCATTAGAGCGGACAAAGAGTGTCGCCTAGGGTCGCGTATCTTTCTCGCTCTCTCTCTCCTTCTGATCTCTGACATATTGTTAGAGGCATCTTGTTCATTGCCTGATAGTTTTCATAGTTAGATAAACAGAACCACTCTCTGCCGTATCATTATGAAAACAATCATTCACATTCGTTTGGGTGGCTCAAGAAGGACTGTCAGTCGTTGATATCTCTGTCGTTTTTGACTACAATATTTCCTTAACAAAGTAATTAATGAAGTCCAAATGCCTATTGAATAGAGAAGAAGGAGCGCTGGAAGAATAGAATTTAAGCTTAATAGCCTTGTGATCCCACGTTTGAGATAACGAAAAGAAATTCCTTTAATTTAAAAAGGCTACAAAGACCTCTACATACAAGAAGTTTTTTCTTTGTATACTTCCCTAAACCGCTGAGAGAAGAACGTTATTGTGATCAATTTATTAGGTTTGGCTATTTACAAGTAGTCCCCATTTACTGGGCACTTAAATAAGTCTGAATACTTAAGGAGCTTCTGGTAATAGATGATGTAACTATACTTTTTTAGTAATAATAGTTTTAGCGACCCTTGAAGATACCATCTTAAATTTTAGTGGTAGAAACATCTAAAATTCATAGCACTTATTTGCAATGAGTGCATTGCACATCCATAGCAAAGAATGTCTTCACCATTAGCAGTACCTCCTAGCTCTTGAAGAGAAAATTTCTTTTGTCAATCAAAACTTTCTCCCACAAACCAAAAATTGAATTGTAAGATGAGATGATAATAAAATGTGGTAGTTCAGTAGTCAAAGAATTCTATAACTTGAATTTAATTTTCACGTCTCTATACCCTTGCATAATGCTTGCCATCTCAAATGATTTTTTGAAGACACGTCCTCTTTTATTTTTTGGAAGGTTGCCAATATTTCCATCCTCTTCCTCTATTTGCGTTATCACTTTTTACGTATAGCTTTTTTGGTGAATTTGTATCTCGTTGCTCTCAATTCCTCTTGAGGAATAGGAAATTTAGTTTGTATATTTTAAAGTTTAATTGCAATGCAAGACATGTTTTGCATACTAATTTTTCATTTTTCAAAAGTCTTTTTTTAAAAATGAAAAAATAAAATGTAATTATTAAGTTCACTAAGAGAGAATATTTTCAAAAATTTTCTGTCAAAAACAAGATCAAGATATGACCCAATCATGAAATCAAGCGTTGGTGGAATTATATTAGCTTTCGGAGTCTAAAATTCTATAATATTCTATATTATATAAAGTATTTATGTTTAAGAGTATTTAATTTAATCTTTTAGCATAGATTAATTAAAATACGACTAAAAATCAACTTAGCCTAAAAACACTTGATAAAGTATAAAGTAAATTCATTGCTCAATTTGCACAAAATGTGAGTTTTTCGTAAATACTCGTTAATTATAAACATGTACAATACTTATTCAACTTAACACTTATAATCTTGTTAATAATTTATCTTAAGGCTAGAGAAAATCAATATCACTCACCTGCATATATTGCCAAAATCCGGACGACCATTTTTATCCATACGGCAGATAAAATCCGGAAAAAAATTGTCTTCTTAAAAATATCACGGTTAATAATGTTACTATATTTATCATCGTACATATTATTCGATCTTACCATGTCATTTTTAAAGTATAAAGTTGATAGGCTAATTCTCGTTAAAAAAGACTTGTTAGCATTTATGCGACTAGCTTGAATTTTTAATCCCTTCCAGGATTATCCAAAAATAACTTCTTTCCAACCTAAAAGTTCTCTAGGTTCTTTATTTTTTTTTTCGTTTGGATACGAACGGTGGCCTTTCATTTATAATTGCAGTGCTTATTTTAATGTAAATTAGTAAAATTGATTTATATGGGTAGAATTTGGTATATATTATAATCCGGTCATAGACTGTGTCACTTTGAGAGAAAGACAGAGAGAGAAAGTACGGAACTGCGGAAGTTATTAAGTTCTGAAGGTGTTTACTACAATTTTCGTCCTTAGTCTGGTCTATCATTCGATGAAGGAATGGGGGTTGGTGAACTGATCGCATTTCAACTCTCCGTAGGAGACGGACAAGAATCTATCACATCAAATTCTCTCTTCTAAGGACATTGTAAAGTTTGTATTCTTCCTTCAAGTTAGGCAAATTCGAAGAGCAATGTGGCCGTAGTGAATCTGTATCGGTAGGTTTGTGGTACCGAAATTGTAAATATAATAGGCTCAGTATTAAACTCCACAAATGGACGCTCGGGTGGCCAATCAAATCCTAAAAGGCTATTTTTTTAATTTAAAGAAATAATATGCCACAAGTAATAAATAAAGAACTAAAAGAGAATTATAAAATGGAACAAAATATATAAATATACATCAGTCAATGTATATATATATATATATATATATATATATATATATATATATATATATATATATATATATATATATATATGTTCATCTGCCAATGTAGCGCAAGCAATTCATCAAAAACGCTATCAAAGTGGACACCTCAGCAAATATATTGACACAAATAAATAAAATTCGCTACTTTGCCGTGATAGAAGGTCACTTTTTAAACAAAGACGTTATCAAGGTAGACACCTGAGCAAACTTATGCACACAAACGTACAAAAGTCGTTTAATTGCAGCGATAGAATGTCAACGGTTTACACAAAGCTTGGGATGGAAGTTCAGTCCTAAAACACGGTAGCATCGGTCATTGTTTAATTACCAGCGGCAATTTTTTGCATACCGAGGAACTGCGAAATTCAGTCGTGCAACAAAATCTCCATCTCCAGAAATTAGCTCCTTTCAAAACATCAAAGCAAGTTCCGCCCAAAAAAACAACAGCGGGTAAGAATAGGCCACGCCCATTATTTTCAAGGCAAAAATATACTACGAAATTCACAACAAGTGGGACAGTCAGAGAAACTGAAATGTCAATCAACACTCAGGAGTCAAAATGTAGAGAATCTATCATTCCCTCTTCTAGGCCATCTGTCGTGAGGGAGGCATTTTAACCGGTTATGGATTCCTCGTCTTGCAAGGAGGTAAACTCTGTGACCGGTGTCTCCTCTAAGAACGAGGAAGAAGTATGTCTGCTGAATCCTCTCCACCAGAATAAAGTATCAGACCTAGCACATGTCACACCCTTTTACCTTTTCTACTATAAACTGGTTACCCATCTTTTGCTCGAATAAGTGAATGTGACGAAGATCTGGGCATATCAACCCAGCAACAAGCAGGAGGAAAGGATACGGAGGTAGCCAACGAGGAGGCCAACCGTAAGCCTACTCTCAGATGTGGATTCAAGATTTGACAATAGAAGTCACTTTCTTGAAAAAAGAGAACAACAAAGAAGATGCCAAAATAAACCATGTAGAGAACGACCAAAGTCATTTTGGGGCAAATGTGGAGTAACTCTCTACATTCCATGTTTTGAGCCATATCATAATAAATAAAATCAATTTTTTATCAATAAAATAAACGAAACTCATTATGTAAATGTATAAACTTATTTTTATGTTATTTTGTTTATGTACGGCATCTATTTACATATGTTAAAATATATTCTTATGTATTACCATTATATTTTTTATTTAGGGATCCTCCCAATGATCTATTTAGAAATCAGGTCTTAATCGGACAAATATGGCATATATGTATAAAATCAAGTTCAATTTATGTTTAAATGTTCATTATATATAAGTATAAGCCAAAAAAAAGAATTATTAAAAATTAGAAGTTGGGCGTTAATGGGCTAAAATTTGGCACTATATATCCATTCTTTTTTTATTTTAATCCAAGGACATTTACCTGCATGGTCTGTGTATATGCCTCCCTATCTGCTCGCAAGGCAGCCGTTTTTCCTTAGTTTTGGGGATTCAATTTGAATTTCTCTTTGTTCGTTTTAATTTCGTTCTTTTTCCCTTTTTCATTTAGATTTTTTCTCTCTCTTTCCTGCTCTTTGTGTTATATCTGTTTTTTTTTCTATTGCTGGTGATTATCCTTGTGATCTCATTCGGTATTTGGATGTACATCGCAGTTTCTTCTATAGGCTGTGGTAAGTCCTTGGTCTATATGGTGCACAACGTCAGAGAGAGTCAGCCTCCTCGAGGGACACCCGCTTGTAAATTAATTGCCTCTCTCATCTGGCAAGTTTTGTGTATTACGGCTTTCCTTTCATCCAGGTAGCTCTATAACAATTTTATTATGAAGGCGACGGATCTTACTTTTTATGCCGGGCAACCACAGTTTATCAAAAGCTACTGCAGTTCACAAGGAACTCCAGTAGCAGGGTAAAACGGTAGCTTTCACTTCGGTGCTTCGGTTTAGCCCACTTAGGTAGGAAAATCATCTTTGCTGTTTGAAACACTTAGGGAAAATACCCAATGTTTAGGCATTCCGTCGCCCAAGGTATGCGTCTTTCCTCGTTGACGAGTACCTATGGTGTAATGTTTCCTGTTGTGTTTTTAGTGTTCGCATGATATCTTCCTCGTATTCTCTATCGTATTTAAGGTTCTCTTCCCGAGAGATGCATAATATTTTTTTTCCCAGTGGGTTTGGAAGTGTTCTTGAAGTTCTCGTTCCGTCGCACTTCCTTATTCTGTATTTTTATTTTCTCATCTGGTTGCAATCCTCACAGTTTTCCTTATTAGTTTCAGAATTTCCTTGGATCCATCTTTATGTCCATTTATTCTATTATTTTCTTCTGACCAGATCTATTTTCTTCTTTTTTAAGCTCTTCTATTTGCGCTCTGATTTCTAACAGACTTCGATACCTCTCCATTGTGTTTCCCAATTCTATGATTTCTTTCGTCAAGTTCTGCAATTCCTCCATTTTTTCTTGTTCTCTTCGTCCCATCGTGATGCAGGTAGGGTACTCTATTCTATTGTTGGTATTTATAGTTTATGTGCTTCGGCAATTTTCTTGGTGATTAGTGGCAAATGGGTTTCATTTGTTCCTTGGTAGTTTAGTGAAACATTTTCTCTTTTATTTAAATATTCTTCGTATTTGTTCCAGTCGTTACTTTTCTTCGTGGTATATTAATTTTAATGATGGAGGTTAAGATGGTGTTGATCATACTTAGATGGTCAGATAGCGTTGCTATTCCGGGTTTGTTATGGTGATTTAGGGGGAAATTGGGCTTTGTGAGTACGATTTCAGGAGCAGTTGATGCCCGGCTGGTTAAAAAATTGGGAACTCTGGTCATTCCCAATTTATCAGGTTTCTTTTTAACAGTGGCTAGATGGTTCTTTTTGTACCATTTGTTTAAGTGGTGTAAACTTATTCTTTACATCTTGGGTTTAGATTACCGACCAGTATGTTTGAGGCTGCCTGGCGGAAGAGGTGAAGGAAATTGGGAATTTGAAGTTAGGCTACCTTGGGTGTTGGTATGCTCCAGCTATGAATAGATCTCTTGTAGGCATTTTTATGTTTATAGCAAAATCGGATTCGTTATTTTTTTTTATTTCGGTGTAATGAATTCAAGTTTTTACACCAATTCTCACACTGTCATACCAGGTGTGGGTGAGATTCATATTAATGTCTTTATAATTTGGAATTTTACTGGTTTCTCTTTCAGTGTTAATTTTATGTTGGGTGAGCTCAATGATATCTGGATTTTATTTCCTTATTAGGTTTGAATAGGCCAGTCATTTTTTTTCCAGCCGTTCACCTTGAGTGTAAATATTTTTAATCTACGCTGGTAACTGTCCATGTTTATTTTGTTGTTTAATTCGGTTCTTTGCCTGTTCTCTGGTTTTGTCTGATCGGCCGAGAGATCGAGTTTGTCCGGGTTGTTTCTTTTTAGACTGTTTGTTCGACAGGTTGTAGCACGATTCCGGGATGATTTGGATCATTACACCTTTAATTGCATTATTTAGTTCGCTCTCGTCTATATTTGCGTCGTAATCCCATTTAAATTGGCCTTTTACAATGCCCTCTACAAATTTTTTAGTTAGTAGATTTTGGGGAAAAGGAATGTATGTTAAGTTTTTAGTCGCGTGCGACACTATAATCTCACTATATCGGTTGGTCCCTGTTTGTTTTTTTATCGTTTTGCTAATAGCGTTATAACTATTTGGCCGATTCTAACGAAATTTGAATAACTTATGTTGTTTTACATTTTGTTTCTAATAAAATATTGCTGAAGTTGGTTGGAAACGTTAGTGAATGGGGAAACTTTTATGAGTCCATTTGGATGGTTTATTATTACCTTTGCGGGGTCCTTTTTAAATAAAATATTTCAGAGTACAAGTTGGCTAAAGATTAACAGGTAGCTGGTACGCGTTGGGATTGCGAAAGAAAGACAATGACGAAAATAAATCTTTACTAACAACAAAATAATTTTTAAATATATACACATATTGGGTTTAAAGGGAATGATTGCACAGACGAAGTTAAATTTCTACGCATAATACAGGTGGGTTAATTAGGGGATTGAGGAGGTTAGATTCAGGTCGGTGATTTAAAGTAGGTTTTTAAACCGGGGCACACACATAATAAATGGATCGATTGGGTAAGCAAGATTCTAGATCAATCTGCAGGCGGCAACGGTTAAAATTGCTCACGTGCTCGTTGCAGTAAAGGGGTTAGTTGGGATTCGCTGAATGCGAAAGGGGAAGTCGGCTTACGTCTTGTTTCAGATGAGGGAGCACTCGTCTATTGTCTTAGGAGATGGGAATCCTCGTCAGATACTTGACTGAGAAGGCGGAAGTCGGGTTACCTCTCCCTTCAGATGGGGGAGCACTAGTAGATGGCATCGGAGATGTAAGAATTCTCGTCAGATACTCACCGAATGACTATGGCAGAGTTCAGGATAAAATGAATGCGGAGAGGGAAGTTGGGTTACCGCTTGCTTCAGATGAGGAAGCACTAGTAGATGGCCTTCGTAGATACTCGCTGGTTGTCTATGGCAGAGCTCACGGATGTCGATTTAGCCTACGTCCTCGAATAGAAATAGCCACTCTTGCTTCAGATGAGGAAGCACTAGTAGATGGCCTTCGGAGATGGAAATCCTCGTCAGATACTACCCGATTGACTAGGGCAGAGTTCACGGTTGTCGGTTGAGCCTTCGTTCTCGAATCGAAATCGCCGCTCGGAAGGAGGGGTAGACGAGAGTCCTTCAGTCGAAGTATTATATAGACGCATGGTTAGGTGGCTTTTGGTGGATTTAGCCGCTATCCACACACATGTGAAATTTTTGGAAAAAGTCACTGACTCCTTCGGGGGAGGGAAAATTGTGATAACGTTGGCTTAGAATGTTTAAAAGACTTCGATCTTTTGATGGAAGGCAAGAATTTTGGCTGCTGACAGGTCGTCATGGGACACGATGAATCAGTTCCTAAGCAAATACAGCTGGTGGGTAGGCTGCACCCTCTCCCTGGCTCAGCCATGCTTCCAAAGCTATATGCGGTGATCTTAGTGCCACGTGGGTACAGAAGAGCATTCATTCTGCTACATCTTCAAAGGTTTAGCTCAGGAAATATATTCGTTTGGCAATAACATCATAACTATTCGGCCAATTCTAACGAAATCTGAAAAGCTTATTTTGTTTTACATTCTACTTTGAATCATATAATTGTAAAAATCCTCCCAAAATTAGCCCGATAAATTATTTTGTTTTGGTAATAACATCATAACTATTGTCGCCGATAAGAACAAAATTTGAAACTCTTATATTGTTTAACATTTTTTTTCGAATTATATAATTGCCAAGCTCCTTCTAAGGTTACTGCCAGAATTATTACAAGTTTTAAAAGTCGTAAAGTCATAAATCAGAATAAGTGAGACTGCGCAACTTTGCTCAGCGAACCTTATTTTCCTACCGCCCCTCTCTTACTAAATGATCTTCTGTGCCCTCCACAGTGATCACTCTTTTTTTTCAATAAATACATTTAATTCAATTCGATTCGAGCCCTCATTCTATTCTCACCAACTTTCATAGGTAAAGGAGAAAAATGACAGCGAATCTCCTTTACAGATGATCGCGCAAAATCTAAAGCTTAGTTGTCGAGGAATTGGGGCCGGTACTTTTGGTCAGAGAATTATATATTTAATTACTTTAGCGAGCCAGTCTACCACTAATACTTAGAAAGGGAAAAAATTAACTATTGGCTTAGTAAACTCTTTAATTACTCTATAATGAGAGTAACACAGTGTTATATCCGTTTAAAGGAAAGAACCGGTCAACACGTAGGATCCAGAGAAACAAGAATGAACCAAAAATATATATTTTATTAATATATCAATTAACAGAAATATTTACACTTAATTCTAAAAGTTTAAGATGTTTCGTTCGAATTGAATAAGGGCCTATTCAAGATGAGAGTCCTGATCAATGCAAAGTAGGATGCCCGGAAATAAAGCAATTGTCAGTTAGTTAATTTATGGAGACCTTTTAGTACAGCATTTAGCCAAGATTTCCGTTACACTAAACTCACTAAAACGATGATGGGTGTCACTAAATTTTATCTCTCCTTTAGTTATCTTGGGTACAGCAATAAAAGCAGACTTAATTAAAACAAATATATATAGTCATTGAGACTTACATGACCTTGAAAGGATCAGGGGTTAACGGAGGGCACTATATTGTGATTTTTCAAGATTCTTCGCCCTGCAGCTGGCGGATGGTGGTTGTCCCGGAGATGGTGGAAAACGATTTCTAATTCTTCTATTAACTTTATCTAGGCGGTTATACGTCTAAAAGACGAAGAGAGGAGTTGTGCTCTCTGGCTCAAAAAAAAAGCGAAGAACTTCTAAGTCTTACAATTCAAATTCGTAACTGAGCGAGGGACTGATCACAATGATCTAGTCCTCTATCGTCTCTAACAGAATAATCAATCCTCTTTCCTTCCTTACAGGGCTTATTTTCAGACCGGCGACCGCCCCACCTAAGGGGTACAGGGTAATGCCACTGAGGGAAGCGCAAGGGGTGAGGGAAGGCACCGCGGAGCCCATGTCCGCTTCTTAATAAGAGACACCGTCAACCATAATATTATTTCTCCTCGGTGTTTTTTTTTTATCTGACACCACTATTTGGTGTTCTAACCGCGGGCCTCCAGACCTCATAGGTAATCAGATCTTTTGAGAGCTGCTTAATGACCTTTTGCGTCTACCTTGGTCATGCAGCTCGACTCGTCTACCCACTTGGCAAAGACATCAGAGCCCTTCGAGAGTTTGATAGTCAGACTACTAACGTTCTCACGCCCCTCATTTTCTGGTACGCTTGTCTCGCTCTCTCCGAAGGGGGACTTTAACTTATATCTCAGCTTGGCCCTCGGATGGGGGGGAAGAGGGGGCGTTATGTTATAATTCATCTAAATTCACCTCCCTACTAAAGAAATTAATTTGGGAGGGTATTCAATGCCGATACTTACATATTTCAAAAAGGGAAATTACTGAATAGTATTTCATACAATAAATTTTGATTTACCTGAGAATGTCTCGATAACGTCTGGACCTGACCATACCTCAATTTATACATGACTGTCCCAGCTTAGGCGATTCTTATTTACAATTAGGGAAACACTCGCCATTTCTTAATTTCAACTCTACCAATTAACAATTTATATTACTCTTATATACTAAACTTTACCTATCTTAGATCCATCTCAATTATTATACCTTAGTCGCAATACACCTTAGTCTTCGACAGGATTCCGACTTAACGACTCGGCCATACAATTTTCTGACTATTTTATGTATGAATGGAATACTGATACTACATCGAGAGTAAACTCCATCTTAGGAGCCTTCCTCTGTTACTTTTATTTTTACTTAATATGACAAAGGTTTATTATCACATTCCAACTTAAACTGGCGCCCTATAAGAAAATATTTTAATTCACCTATTGACCATATTGTGGCCAAAGCTTTGACTTCGACGGTGACGTATGCTCTTTCTCAACTCAAAAGCTTTCTACTGACATACGCTATAGAATAGGCAGTTTGGTCATCTTCGTATTGAAGCAATACTCAACCGATACCCTTTTTGCTTGCGTCGGTGCGAATTCTGAAGTTCTTGTTGGGATTCGTTAAACCGAGAATAGGCACAGGTATGAATTTTTCTTTAAGAACCTCCAACTCGTTACTGCATGGGGGTTCTATGTGATAGGGTCTGACGCTGTCTTTTTTAATAAATCATTCAGTGAGGCCGCGATGGAAGCGAAGTTTGGTACGAAATACCGATAAAAAGAAGCGGCTCCCATGAACGAACGGAGTTGTTTCTTTGTTTTCGGTCGGAGCATTTTTACTATGGCGTTCCCTTTTACTTGCTAGGAGGTAAACTGTCTTTGCCCTATTTTGAATGCAAGGTAGTAAATAGATTCATAGTCAAAATAACACTTGGTAGGCCCCGCGGTTAGTCCTTGCTCCTTTAATTTCTCCAGCAACGAGCGTAAGGCTTGTAAGTGAAGCTCCCATGTACTGGTAGCTACGTACACGTTAAAACAGATCGCCACTTAGGCCAGCGATAATTCTCCTCATAATTATATTGTAATTGCTACTGGCTGTAAGTAGTCCGAAGGGTAGCCTGGTAAACTGCATAAGCCCTGTCTCGGTTAAAAAAGCCTTCAGCTTTTTAGATTCGTTAGCGAGCGGTATTTAAAGGTACGCTTGCATAAATACAGTTCAGTGATGAATTTAGCGTCTTCAAATAGATGGACATTTTGGTCTATGAGCGGGATTGGCTCGGCATCTCAAACCATCACTGAATTGAATTTTTGGAAATCCACACACATCCGAAATGATTGATCAGGTTTCTTAACCATAACGATGGGGGAACAGTAATCGGAGTCCGATGGCTCTCAATTTTAAGGAATTCTGATTCATTGTTGAACGCTTCTTGAAGGTTTATCGGCAACGGATACGGTTTTCTTCGCCCCACTGAATAAGATTTTAGTTTGATTTGATGGATGAAATCCTTGGCACATCCGGGAATTCCTTGAGCCAGTTAAACATTTCAGATTTCTGTTGACTCTCTAATTGGAGATTTATATTTTATTCCACGCGTCTGTCTTCCGTAGTGGGTGAGAGCAAGGGCAGTTCATATTCCTCGTCTTATTCCACACATACTATGTTTATGACCTGTAGTGGTGTACACGGGTAAGCGGCAGCAATCAGTTCTTCTACATCTAGAAGGGTAATATTATTTATGCACGCGCGGCGGTGATATTTTTTCAACATCTTTATGTGATAGATTTTTCGTCCTGTCGGAGTATCTATCAAGTAATCGACTGGGCTTCGTGCCTTGATTACTTCGAACGGTCCCTTCTATTGGGCCCATAAATTATTATTTTTGGTCAGGTGAAAAAATAAGTCTTCATCCCCTACCTTTAATTTTTGCGCCTTCGCTTTCATATCGAAGTAGTCCCATTATTTGGCTAAATTATCCTCGGCGTTGTCTCAAGCTACTCACGAGCAGTATTCTAGGCGCTCGCACATTTCCATTACTTATTTGTAAAAATATTTAATCTCTTGGTCGAGATGCGCATTGGTAAATAATGATTTAAAAATGCTCATGGGATCTCGCACATTTCTCCCGTATAATAGCTCAAATGGTGAGAATCCCCGCACCGGTGAGGAATTTCTCTTCATGCGAACAGGACTACTGACTCGGGTGGTTTTGATACAACTTCTTCAACATATTTTTGAGAGTCCGGTTCAATTTATCGCAGATTCCGTTAGCGGATGGAAGAAATGCACTCGTAAGAATTAACCTGACTAGCAGTAGCTTATTAAAGTACTCCATCAATTCGGATATAAACTGGCGCCATCTATCAGATAGAATTTCCTTAGGCAGTCCTACTCGGACAAATAGTGCTTCCGCGCAGGAAATAGTGTCAATTTTCCGTAGTGCGATGGCATCTGGAAAACGTGTGGCACAATCTACTAGAGTGAGGATGTAGAGGTGTCTTCCGTTTAAAGGGGGTTAAATTGGTTTCACCAAATCGATAGCCACTCGAAAGAATGGTTCGGTTATAACTGGCACTTTTTGTAATGGCGCGGGAGGTACTCTTCCTCTGGAGGGATCTTTCTGACACACGTCGCATGACTGGCAATAGGCCACAATTTCTTTGGCAGCCTGGGGCCAATAAAAGTGTCGGAATATCCGCTATGTCGTTTTATTGTGCCTAAAGTGTCCTGCTAATATTCCATCATGAGCGGTATTCAAGATTCTTCGCGTGTATTCTTGGGGTACACACAGTCCTTTGTTGCCATCCTTATTCTCCTCGCTGATAGTACGGTAGAGAAGCGAGTCTTCTACAATACACTTAATTGGATTCTTTTCTTTGACTCGGAAAGTTTCACTTTTAAATTGCCTTTTCCCATAGGGGTTTAAGATTGGTGATTTCCTTTGGGCAATAGCAAAGGAAGTCAATTTTAACCCATTGTCTTCGGGGTTAATTCTAAGGGTCAACTCAGCAGGTTGCTCCGTACTCTGGGTTTCTTGTGCCTGGATGACTACATGTTGGGCCACTCCTTGCTGGGAATTTGGGAATTTTGTCCGATTAGCAGAGCGCAGAACTTAATCGGGTCTACTCTTACGTCCGTCCAACCCACAAAATATCTGTACTGTATATGACACCTCACTACGGGGAATCGGTTGTCGTGTCCCTCACTGTCGTTGACGATGGCGAATTTTGTATGGTTTGGGTAACTGCGGGCAACCACTTGTCGGATACCTCTATGCAAGTACATCCCGTGTCTCTGAATAATGTAGACATTCGGCACCCATTAACTGTCCCATCTTCGAATTGTAAGCCGCCGGGCGAACTTTTGTTAAATAGAAAGTTTACCTGTTGTTGGAGGCCTACGGATGTTGGCGGTGGAAAGGAGGGAGCATCAGATTGTCCGACCGGGTGCGCGGCAGTCAGGTTTTGCACCTGTTGTCTCGAGGACTCCCTCAGTCGGGAGTTCTGTGGGCACTGGTATTAGGGTTTGACCCTTGGGGAACTCTAACCTTTTTTAGAGTGTTTTCTCCTCCAAAACCTGGCTTATAAGTTCCTTTTTAGGCTGAGAACTCAAAGGGCTTCTTCTGCAAATGCCTTGAGGGCGGCCCATTTTTCTTTGGGGAGGGAGCTTTCTCTTTCTTGCACTGCCTCGGATATAATCGAAGATTTACCGCGTGGAGGTCAGCCTCGTCCAGGCAGTCGTTGAAGGTAGAAGATTTTCTGTCCTTAACAAATGTACGGATCTCCTGAGTTAGTGTGCTTAGTAACTGATCTTTAGAATGAAGTCAACGACCGAGGCAACTTCGTTCTCTACCCCTGCTGACCCTATCCAAAACTGTAGGGTTCGACGAAGCTCAAAGCCCAATTTTTTGTATTTTTGTTCAGGTCGTATACGAGCCTGCTTGAACTTCATCCTATATTCGTCGAGGTTAAGGTTTGTTGCTGAGAGAAGTGTTCGGCTTTGAGAGTGGAATAGTCCACAGTCGCTTCTGATGTTAGGGTTCGAAATATCTCTTTGATCCGGTGATTGAGTAGAGGCAACAGTCTGGCCACCAAATCTTCTTCTAGGTCCCAATTATTGACTTCAGATATTTTCTCAAATTTGGACAGATATGAGCATAATTCTTCTTCCTTTCTGATCTCCAGGAGTTTTATGTTGGCCGCTGGTGAGACTCCGGTTTTGGATGTCACTGAATGCACCTCTAACTAGTCTTTTTTAGGAGCTCTTTCGTTGGCTCTTATCTTCTCTCATTCCTCAGCTTCCAGTTTCACTTACGTTCTTTGGCTTTAAGTTTCATCTTACGTTCTTTGGCTTCCAGTTTATTTTTTTTCCTTCTTTCTTCTCTTTCGTCTCTCTATTTCTTCTAAACATACGAGCACAACTCGGGTCCTTTTAGTCCGAGGCTTTGACTTTGGTTCCAATAAAGGTCTAAAGATGCCATCGCGCTTATGTAAGTCATCTACTTTGTTGTAAATTGTGCTTGACCCACCCCACCACCGAAACTTACTCCTTGGACTAACAATTACCTTTAGATTGTTGACACCTCTAACTTTACCAATTTTCCTCTCGTCAATTATTCTATTATTCCTGGTATTCCTTTTACGTGTTGACACTCCATTAATTACACGCTGCTGGGTTCTTAAAAAGAAAAATCTACAAACCTGACGCTACATTTGTCGAGGAATTGGTGTCCCTACTTTTTGTCAGAGAATTATATATTTAATGACTTTATCGAGCCAGTCTGACACTACTAGTTAGGAAAGGAAACAATTCCTCTATTGGCTGATTGGACTCTCTAATTATTGTATTATGAGAGTACCAGAACGTTTAATCCGATCTTTGGAAAAAGCCGGTTAACACGTATGGATCCAATGAAACAACAAGAATTAACCAAAAATATATATTTTTTTAATTTATCTATTAACTCAAATATTTACACTAAATTCTAAAAGTTTAACATGGTTCGCTATAATTGAATAAGGGCATATTCCTGATGAGAGTCTCGATCAAAGCAAAGTAGGCTTCCCGTAAATAAACCAATAACCATTTAGTTAATTTATTGAGACCTTTTACTACAGCATTCAGCTACGATTTTTGTTACACTAAACTAACTAAAAATATGGAAGGGGGCACTAAATATTATATCTCCTTTAGTTAGCTTGGGTACAGGATTAAACTCCTACTAAATCAAAACAAATATATAGTTATTCGGACTTACATGACCTTGAAAGGAACAGAGGTTGATGGAAGTCGCTATATTGGATTTTTCACAAGTATCTGTGTTGCAACTGGCGGAGAGAGAAGTTGCCCTCTCTGGCTCAAGGAGTACTATTCTTGGTAGCACTTGTGTTTTTCTAGTATCCTCGTCTTCTTCACAGGGTTGCCACACTGGGTTTTGGTTTACGAGGTGATTCTAAAAGTACCTGAATGGACATTTCTTGAAGATTAATTCTTCTTCTCTCACAGTTACTGAGATTGTAATTTGAGAGTACCTCGAGGGCGAGCGGATCTTCTTTTGATTTGCTGCCGAAATTCCTGTTTGGCACTTAGGAATTGTGATCCAGCTAGATCTCTTGCTAAGTCTGTGAGGGATAAATCGGTATGGCACCGATAAGAAAAAGCGATGAATTTCTAAGTCTTAGAAGTCGAATTCGTAACTGAGCGAGGGACTGATCACAATAATCTAGTCCTCTATCGTCTCTAACAGAATAATCAATTCTCTTTCCTTCCTCACGGGGATTATTTATAGACCGGCGACCGCTCCACCTAAGGGGTACTGGGTAATGCCACTGAATGAAGCGCAAGAGGTGAGGGGGGGCACCGCGGAGCCCAGGTCCGTTTCTTAATGAGAGGCACCGAAAACCGTCACATTATTTCTCCTCGGTGTTTTTTTTTATCTGACACCACTATTTGGCGTTCTCACCACTTGCCTCTTTACTTCGTAAGTAATCTGATCTTTTTAGCACTGCTTAATGGCCTTTTGCGTCTACCTTGGTCTTGCAGCTCGACTCGACTACCCACTCGGTGGGGAGATCAGAGCCCTTTGGCAGTTTGCCTCTTAGTCAGACGACTGACGTTCTCACGCCCCTCATCTTCTGGTACGTTTCTTTCGCTCTCTCTGAAGTGGGACTTTAATATATATGTCCGTTTGGCCCTCTGGGGGCGGTGGACGTTATGTTATAATTCCTCTACATAAGTATTTGAAGTTTGTTTTTTACCAAACCCAGTAACTTGAAAAGAGATAGCGGAAAGAAAACAAGAAAATTTCATGCCGTACACTCATTTCCTCTCCCAATGGTGAATAACCAAGTACACCACCTTCTCATCTAATGAGACATATTAACTCTAGAGCTCGGTCGGCCATTGGCTTATTGAGAAGTTGGCTGAAAATCTCTTCTATACATGCAGCTTGTGCTCCAGGGAGGTGATATTGATCTATTTGAAGCTACTTGTGTATAATTACATTTGATGCAAACAGTTCCTCACAGTATGATGGGATTACACTTCAATAACTTTCGCAATATGACGGCTGCTTGCCTTAGGGTTAACTTTCAATGCTGTCAGTAAAGCCTCGCTGTCAAAGATTAATGGACGGCTGGAAAGTCATGAATCGGCACGGGTAAGATTCTTGGAGTTGAAACGTCTGTACCACCTCGTTACATTAGCCTGACTGACTGTTATTCTTCTTCAGTATCACAAATTTCCCTCACATCAACACTTGTAGAAAAATTTCATGCAGTTTCTTGTTTAGTGGACACAAACCGAAAATGGCTGGTGACATCACCAGGGTAGCTGCTTGTGAGACAGCCATGTGATCTACGAATGTGAACGAATAGCTTACAAACGCGTTTTTCATATAAAGACAAGCCTCCCGATTTTGGCATTTTGGGGGGTTAGGAGCCAAACCAAAGCTTAACTTAAAAAATAAAGGTAATGGGCCAATTGAACCTCATTTAGTGAAAATGAAAAGTAAAGTATCATTATAAATTTATTATTTTAAAAGATAGAAATTTCTTAGGGCTTTATAAATTTGCTGAACTAAATCGTGTTTTGATATTAGTGAAAATGAAAAGTAAAGTAGCAGCAAAAAGGTATTACTTTAAACGATATAAATTTATTTTGTCTCTATAAATTTGCTGAACCAAGTCCAAGCGAAGCAGCCTTGCCGGATATTATTATGTAGTCACATTGACCAGTCGATCTTTCTGGCTGGTGGCGTCAGCAACCATTTTTGCTTTGTCTCCCCTAAACAAAAAAGCGCTAAAGTTCGCTTATACCAGTAGGGAATAAAAACTCTAATTCTACTTTCCTCCAAACTCAATTCTATCAGTTAGGGCTTACACAAAGAGAGGTTAAGTGCACATGAGCAACAAACAATAGCTGTTTACGGATGCTGGTATTCGATTGAGTAAGGTTAACCAAACCTAATATAGTTCTAAGAGTAAGGCTAACCTAACCTAATGTTAGTGTTGACCATAAAATTTTTTTGTTGTCCTTCCGCTTCCTAAGTAAGTCATGACTTTCTAGCAAACCATATATTTCTAAGAATCTATCGAATACATATGACATATAATTATGAAAATATTCATTATGGAACTTTATTATCATCAATGTATCTACCAATAAATCTTACCGTTTATAAGCTAGGTAAATTATGTGAAAGATTGTTTGAGGGAGATAGGAAAAATAATGACGAGTCTGTGGTATTGGTTATGATAAATGTGCATCAAAAAGGAATAGGAAAGTAGTTTTTGAGTCTTCACACACATATATTTTTACTTGAGAGGGCGATATTCTATAGCAAAAAGATTCCATTGCTTTGAAGAGCCAATTGTTATGTATAATAACAGTGGGTTATTTTGTGGGTAATTGGGTAGAAAACGTCGATTACACTGGTCTGCATTTTGGAATTTTTTAATTTTTATTTTTATTCATGAATGTGATCTTACATATTCTTGGGTTGCTTATTTTAAATATCTAAACCTTTTTTTCTATCACGTAAGGATTTTGAATAAAATATAAATTAATGATAACAATAAATGTGCATTTTTAATATATTGTTACTTATTTACAAATAAATAAGTAATCATGGAAAAGCACATTATTTAGTTTTAAGAACATATGTATACCAAATCAACATGAAATATATCACGGTTATCCTTAAATAATTCAAAATCATCAACATTAAATCAAATAAATGTAAAAAAACATGATCTCTTGGTTATCCTACATACCCATTAAAAGGAAGGCGTACCGCTGTGATTTCCGCTTGTGCTGTGCATCGGGACCATCACGTTTCAATGACCACCTGTAATCTGTCATGATCATGCTCACATTACATTTGCCCTGGTATCGAGTTTCCATAATGTAAATATCCTGATGGAAATGCTCTCCTTGTTCTTCACTGTAGTTCCCACAATTCGTGGGAAAATAGTCAAGATGTGAGTGCAAAAAGTGCATCTTCATAATCATTCTAGACCTAAGTTGCTGGAAACTTTAAATCAGATCTTGGATCATTTTTTCATATTTTGGGGAGCGGGTGTTTTCCAAGAAGATATGGACAATCTTCTTGAAGGAAAACCAGGCATTCACCTCGACACCTGCTAATGCTTCCTCAAATGCTTGTCCTTCATCAATACCCAAATCTCAGGGCCAACAAAGATTCCTCCCTTTAGCTTGCCTTCACTTACACGATCAAACTTTGACTCCAGGTACTTGAAAGCAACTCCATTCTTGTTCAAGGCCTTCACAAAATTTTTCATAAGCCTTAATTTGATGTGGAGTGGTGATAGCAGAATTTTATTAGGGTCAACTAGTGGCATAGCTATCACGTTGTGATTTCCGGGTAAAAACCTGGCTCTTGGTGCTACTCCTATTTTTCATAGTGTTGGCTGTCAGCCCTACTATCCTAGAGACACCAAAAACAGAAATACTTGGTGCATCCCTCTTGTAGACCTAGGAGAGGAGCAATAACTTGTAAATCACCACAAATGAGAAAATTGTGCTGATGATACTTGATTGCAGTTTTTAGTGTTTTCAAATTTTCGTAGGTTTCGGACATTTGGATACTATGGCCAATTGGTACAGATACAGCTGTTTTACCCTTGTAGAGAAGAATGGTGTTCAAACTTCTGTTAGAAGAATCAATAAAGAGGCTCCATTAATCTGCTTTGTACGGCACCCCATGTGTTCGATAAGGCCCGAAATATTTCAATAGAAAATTAAGAATCCTCTTTCTTAAGGAACTGAATGAATTCCGCTTCACGATGACGGTACCAATCGAATGTTGTTCTAGAAGTCTGTGTTCCTTCAATCTAGAGCCAAGTAACTGTGCACTTTCTTTTGGAAGGTTAAGGTCTAGCAGCAGGTCATTGAGCTCAGCTTCGCGGAGAGTTTGTGATCGTCATTTGTTGGTGGTTCATAGTCTACTTGCATCTGATTAGTATCACTAGTATCGGACTCTGATGAAATTTTCCATATCTCAAGTGGCGCAAGCACAGGTGTATCATCCGGGTATGGAATAGGCCTTATTGCTGAAGGAATATTTAGGTATATTATGCGATCTTTCTTTTTCTTGTTGAATCTAGCTACATTAATCATACAAAAGTAGCAGTCATCATGGTGATTCTTTTGTTCTCAACACACCATTGGTATTCCAACTCTTGCAAACTTTGTATGGGGCAAATAGCTTGTCTTTGTCTCCTAACCTGCAACCAAAATAAGCTAAATAACAACGCTTCAGCAGAGGAGTAATATTGCTCTGGGAATCTGAAGGGGTGAAATGCCTGCAGACTTAGCAAAATATGTCTGCTGAAATTATACAGCCTCTAGACATAATCACAATCTAAAGATAAAGAAAAACATATTAGCAATATTAGAAATATATCTATATTATATATATATATATATATATATATATATATATATATATTATAGTATATATATATATATATATATATATATATATATATAAATAGTTACTTATGCTATATAAAAAGAGAAGAGTAACGTCTCCGTATAACTCGACAACGTGATGTGATAGAGATGAACAAAATACAAAGTAAATCACCCTTTTTCATATACATTTTGAAAAAGATGTCATACATTCAATAAAAAAAATGAAGCAGACCATTGTTATTGGAGGGAGGAGTTATGGAGCTCTTTTGCAGTCGCTTATTGGAAAAGTATATAGTTAATGATTTTGATGTCTTCCTCAAATTATCAAATATATAAACTTGGATGAAGGCAAATTTATATACCCATGTAAGGATATTATCTGAGGACAAGTTGTCGAATTTTCATTAGTTGAGATTAGTGTACACAACTCTAAATAGTCAAATAAATTGTGATCTTGTGCTACACCTATTTAAATGTATGTCAATGGGTATACAAAGATTGTTTGCTATTTATGTTGTGTTTGTGTTGCCTCAACCAAACTGGCCTCTAGATAATGATTTTATCTCTCAGATTGCATCTGACCAGATGTATGAAATAAAAGTGGGATTGTACGCATATTTAAGTCAATTTGAGATTTTAGTTCAATGTTCAATCCGTGTATTAGCTAATTCACGTTTTTCTCAATTTAACAGTGATTTTGTTCATAATTCACGCGACTTTGATGGTACTTTGTATCCTTATGATTAAATTGTATTATTGTATGAAAGGTTTAATAAAGAAGCATCCTCTAAAAAATGCATTTTACCTATCTTATTATGACATTAAACTATACGAAATAAAGATGATCACTCCCAAAGTGACCAAGAAAAGTTAATCTCTGCAAACGGAAGAGGGAGAAACTATCCTAACCCAATCTAAACAAATGATAACTACTTTCCCGAAAAAAATAATTAAATTTTGTTCGGGCAAAGTTTAACAGTTTATATAACAGAACACTCCCCCCGCAATATCGCAGCCAAAAAGAAGTATTTCTGATTTTTTTTTAATGTGAACTAGATTATATCTGGGAGATAACAGTTTACTCAAAATAGCCTGCCTCTGTTTCTATCGCGCTATAAGACAGCTCGGAATCTTGCCGCATACTCACCGTAAGGTGCATGACTATTAAATTTCTTGGCCACCACACTGACGGAAATTAGAGCCCAGTCCAGTCCCAGCTTAGCCTCTTATCTTTCTTTCTCACATCCTGTCTTCTCACCATACACCTCACTTTCCATACAATCTCTCCCACAACTTTATCTTTTCGGCCTCTAATTTCACGGGGTAGACGCCGATCAGCTTCTTTGCAACCAACTATAGCGGATCGAGTTTGGTATGGAGAGGGGACGACCTCTCTTCACACCTAAATTCCACTTGGAGGGGGGGGGGGGTAATAATCTGCTTCACCACCATCCACAAATTCTTCACATTCCTTTTCTCTCATTTTGCGAGGCTAAGGACTTGGTCCTGGTTGCCAGCGCTACTTGGGACGTCTTATCCCTCAATATTAAAAAAAAAAAAACTCTATCCTGGCCTCTCTAGGCCTACGGGCACGCTCATTTCAGCGCCCATTCTGACCCCTTTTGCGGGTTCTACCCACCCAAAGCGCTGCCCTAGTAGAGCTGGCAGCACAAAGAGTTTACGTCCATCCTTGGCTAAAACCAGAGCTACCCCACCTGTTCCCCCAGCGTGACCATATTTCGCAAGGCGAAACAGCTGCGCACTTCTACTAGATATTAGATTTACAGAATGCGACACCCTTGAAGTTGATTGTGAAGTAATTTCCGATCTTCTTAAAGCTGCCCCTCGAGATAAGAACAGCACTAAAGGAGTTTCAGCTCTTACGCCCACCACGAGTGATAGGCTGGGTGACTCGAATGCGTTAGATTCTCCAAAGGAGGGACCCCTACCACCGAAGCCACCGCGTCTGAGTAAGGTTTCGAGGTGGAGGAAGAAAAGTTCCACCATGACGCGCCCAACCTCCCAGTAACTCTTCAAATGCGGCAGCGCGCTGGGTTCTGCGTCCAGGAAGCGGGCGGCCATTCCTCTTACGGTCTTTTCTTAGAGGAGCGGCCCCGCAACTCCTCCAAGCTATCCCTCACGTCACATTTCTTCAATGCATATCCACGTGCTCTGGGTTAACTTGGAAAAGCTGCGGATGCTCGTATCCTCCCGTTTTCCATTAGCTATATTTCTGCAGGAAACCATTATGGGCACGTTATCCGTTTCCGACCTCCAGTGGTTTAATAATTTTGCAACTCCAGCATCACGAGATGAGGGGCCGGGAAAGAGGACGCACTATTTATACCCGGCATCATATCTTCGTCTTTCTCTTTGCTTCAGATAACTCCTTTCAGTAGCTGTGCAGCTGCACCGAAATAGTGAGTATAAATTTATTTCTACGTATATTCCACCATCAGCCGACTTTGAATCGGGTGGCTTGCGCTGCGTTGTGGCATGGTTTCTGATGTCCTTTCTCTTCATCGGGGATCTGAAAAGTAGACACCCACTCTGGGGAGAGTACTCAATCAATCCCAGAGGTAAGGTCCTTGCCAACCTGATTGACGAGAAGGGGATGGATGTCCTAAATGTTGATGACCTCCATGGTAGTGATAACTTTCCCAATCGAATATCATTTTCTCGGACGCTGACGCCTGGGAGCTTGGCACAGGCGCGGTGGCCCGAATTCAGGAAATGACTAAAATCTGAATTCGGGTCAAGTTCTTACAGGATCCCTCTCTCCTGTTCTCAAGGACAATAGAACAGCAATCTCGGACTCCGCGTCCGTGAAGGAGTCCTTTGCTCACGCTTTCTCGGCATTTTGTAGCCGGTATGCTTCTGCGCTAGCATACAATGTGTGTCGTGACGACGAAGAAGGCCGCCGGCTGGACCTTACCTCCAGTGGCAGAAAACCCTTCAATGACATGTTTACATTAAGTGTGTTGCGTTCTGCTTTTGCTTCGGGTGCTGGCACAGCCCTTGATCCTGACGAGATACCGTACACCATGGTTCGACACCTGCGTGAGCGAGGTATGATCTTTGTCTTAGATTTGTTCAAAAGGTTCCGAGTAGAGGGTATCCTCCCAGACACCTGGCAAATTGCTACATTGCTCGCTTTTCGCAAACCGTGGAGAGATCACTCTATCACGGCAGATTTTTGCCAAATTTCTTTAACCTACTGAGTGGGTAAGTTAATGGAAAAATTCGTAAATGTTAGATTAGTCTTTATTCCCAGACAATGAAGGCCACCAGTCTTCTGCAAAGTGCGTCTTCTACAAGTTCCACTCCACGTCAGATGGTCTGTCTACTTCAAATGGAAAAAGTCGTCTGCGAGGCCTTCCTTCGTAAACAGCATTCGGGTCATAGTATTCTTTGATCTGAACAAGGACTATGATATTGCATGACGATATGGTATCATGGAGACTCTCTAAACGATGAGGGCGATGGGATGCCTCCTAATCTTTATATATAAATCGTCGATTCCGCGTACGGTTGGGGAGAGCCTTATCCGGCCCAATGGAGCAGGAAGAGCGTGTAGTGCATCAAAATGTCATCAGTGTTATACTCTTTTGCCTGAGCATAAACGGCATTAGCTTGGTGCTGCAGGAAGATATTTTAGCTAAACATTACGTGAAAGACTTTTTGATCTCTTTTGACGCGGCTCATATGCCAACTCTCGAGCTTTGACTCCAACTATCATTGAACGGCGTCTCTCGCTTCATAATGTGAACAGGCCTTGGTTTACTTTCGCCATGACTAAGGCGGTGGACTTCTGTCGGCATTCACGGCTCCACCTTGAACCAAACTTCTTTATAAATGGAGTTTGCTTGGAGGTGGTGGACTCGCACCGTTTTCTTCGTCCTGTATTTGACTGATGCGTCACATAGAGGCTATATTGGCAGCCTTTAGGTCTCTTGTCTCCGCGCTATGGATATCTTTTATTCCTTGATGTTCAGCGCCTGGGGCCTTACTTTTTAACCTTTCTTTGTTCGTTGGAAGCTTGACTATGGTTGCGAGTTTTTTGCATCCACAGCTGAGCGCGTATTGCGGAAGGTAAACTCAATCCACTACATCGGCCTTCGCCTGTCGACAAGTGCCATCCACGCGTCCTATATTGAATGCCTAGTTGTCGATGCTGGGTAGATGTCACCTGCTCTACCCCGTACACAGAGCATTATTTGCCTGTACGCATTAGCTCAACAAATCTCTCAGGCTCCAACAGCTCTCAATGCATCCACAGATGATCTCGACGGTGCCTATGCCGCCAAACGACCACAGACATACCATGAGCCCTTTGGATTTAAGGATAGGAAACTCATTTGAGAGCTCAGTATACCTCTCGGGCAGGGATCACTCCTGGTTCTGCCCAGGACGCTACCCTGGAGATGGCACATTTGACTATTTGTCAGCATGCCTTTTCACCCAAAACTTCTATAGCGGTTCTTATCACGCTCGAACCGTTCCAGTGAATACAGATGGATCCAAATCCCTAGAGGGGTTTACTTTCCATGCCGTGTCTCCTCGATTTAAACTCATTGTGGCTCTGCCATGCGGAGCGTCTGTCTTCATGGCCGAGCTGTTCGCAATACACCGCTTGGTACGGAAGATAACGCGACGTGCCCGGTTTGGAGACCGTATTGTGATTCATGGCGATTCACAAAGCGCCTGGAGTGCTCTCGGGGCATCGAAATCTCTGCGTTCCTTGATTAGCAATATCCGTGATGCTACAGTTTTGGCAATCCGGGCACATGCGAGATTATCTTCTGTGGGTGAGATGGACATGTAAGAATTGGAGAGAATAAGCGCGCCGATAAGGGCACCAAAGATTCCGCGAGCACTGGGGCCGACCAGACCAGCGCTTATCTCTTTCTCACACCGATTACATAACCGGAATACGGACAGCTCTCTTTGTTGCTTGTAAAGAAGATAGAAGAAGATTGAGGGGCACTTAAAGTTGCATGGTGTTCCCATAGACCTACCTCCCAATGCCCCGCCAGCCTCAGGTTGCTTTCTGTCGTACCCGAATTGGACACACTCACTCGACGTACAGCCATTTAATTTAGCGACCGCCTGCGCCTAATTGTGACAACTGAGTTGGCCTCTAGACTTTCTGGACCATTCTTGTTCAATTTCTCAGTCTAGTTGATCTTTGCGCATGTTCCCTGTCCCATTATCTTAAAGAGCGGGGTCGATATCGCTTGTTCCTTTTACTCGGGAGTGCTTCCTGCTCACAGACTTGCGAACAATATGAATTTTGTAGGAGTTTATCCAACTTGATTTTACTTGATTGTATGTGTAGTTCGTATGTTCATCCGCCTGGGAGACTTGGGCCTTGACACGAGGCCAGAGTGCCTTTCCTTCTTGTTGCATTTTTGTTTTGTTTTCTTTTTTGTTGTTGTATTTAGCTCTTGTTTTTTATCGTTGCTATTTGTTATTTGCATATTTTTCATTTTTATTTTAATATAACCTTGTAGTAGGCAATTTCGAATGTTCTTAGCAGCCTAAACACTTGAGAAAAATACACCAAATCACTTTTCTAGGTCCATATTCTTTTAGATTGCTCGCATCGTTTCTAAATAGACATGCAAGTAATAAAATTATTGCCAAACAATTGAGGTTTAGCAGTTAAACATTGGTGAGTTACTTTTAACAGTTCTAACTCGAATATAATAGTAAATGAAGGCTTTGAACTCTGTATAACATTGTGTAATTTCAATGGTTGCGTATAAAAGATTATATAAGTATGATTACATGAGAGTAAAATTTTGCTTTTGGAAGTTTACTTTTTATCTATTGTACGTACATATAAGTAATATAAAGAAAGAATTTAAATAAAAATAACTTGTCTCCAAACAATGTAATTTTAATGGTTGCGTATAAAAGATTATACAATTATGATAACATTGTTTCGAGACAACTTATTTTGATTTGAATTGTTTCTTTATATTACTTATATGTACGTACAATAGAGTAAAAGTCAAGAGTGTATGCCCTGATGAAAAGTAAACTTCCAAAAATAATGTTTTAGTCTCAGGAAATTTCAGATATAACTCTAATTTGGTTATCCTAAACACTTAAATGTCATAATAGATAGAGTATTTATGAGAATTGGTAGCAAAGAAGAAAAAAGAAGTCAATATATAATATAGAGCATCGTGTAATCAAAATATGATCATAGAAGGAAAATAAAGAATATTCAATGTCAATTAATTACTGCTGGCAAACTCTTTTTCATTTTAATGCTCTACAACTTATGCTTTTCTAAAACAAATTAAGGGAGAAAATTAATTTTACTAAAAAGATTCGTTATGATAATAATAACAAACATGACTTTTGGTTCTTTTGAGACCTCTTGAATAAATGTGTGCTTTTTCCGAGCTAACATTTTACAACGTTTTCTTACACATTTCCCCAAACAGCTATCTGCACCTTATTAAACACATAATCGCTTAGTTGACTCTTAGACCTTTACAGGTTAGTGCAAGCTATTAAATGCTGTGTACAGTGTTCGCCAAAAGAATCTATACATTAAGAATTTGGGGATAACTTTGGTAACACTATTTTCGTTTTTTTTAAATGTCTTTAGTGTTTCTAAAGTGGTTTTACCTCCTGACTCCAAAAAATACAACTGAAAATTGTATAGCATCGATATTTTTGGAGATAATTGGAGTTTATATATTAAACTAACCAGCATATTCACATTCTCCATGAATAATAGTTGATAATATTTTGTCCTTGTATTCATTTTTAAACTATTGAAAAAATGTGATTATAAGAGATAACCTACTAAAGTACATTGAAGAACGTGTTTTCTTACTGTGAGCTCCTTTATATTTACACACCAGCGACCATATATTCTCCTCTATCATGCAGTGTTCCATCTTTTTTGTTTTTTTTTATCCATTACAGTAATTTCCTGATGAAACCGCTCACTATGCTCCTCACTTACCTCTCCCAAAATTTCACGAAAAAAGTCTAAATGTGAATGCAAAAAGTGCACCTTTAGTAACATTCTAATCCTAGATTCTTATAACTTTCTAAAAGTTTTGCCACCAGCTGCTTCTAGTTTAGGTCTTTATTTTTACCAAGGAATACCTTAACTATATTTAAAAATGAACACCACGCATCACTTTAAAAAGCACTTGCGGTCAAGTAAATATATCACCCTTAACTTTGGCCTCTGATAGCTTTGGAAAGAGTAGAGGAATCTTTTGAAAGGCTTTTCAACCATGATCTAATGCTTTTACAAACTGTTTACCAAACCAAGCTTTATATGAAGTGAAGGTAGAAAAACTTTGGCAGGCTCTACAAGAGGCTCTCTAATTACATGTAGATTTCCTGGCTGCAAGTCATCTCGAGCGGGCCACTCAACCTTCTGGTAATGTTCATGATCAGCCCTACTGTCCCATAGACAAAGAAAACATGAATACTCACCCTGCATTGCGACTAAGAAGGCAAGCATTATAAAATCACCCCTATCATACCATTCAAACTTAGTATAGTTTAGTTTCTCGAGAATCCTTTTACATTGTCATATTCTTCCTTCGTATGTACCGAGTATGCTATAGTCAGGAATGGATACTGATTCCCATTATGTAAATAGTAAAACAGCTTTCAGGCTTTTTATAAAACTATTTATGAAAAGTCGCAATTCTTCCGGGTTGTGATCAATTCCATGGCGCTTCCTCTATACTTTTGTTCTTCAGTGCTTCCCTAACAGATTCCATTCATTAAGTCTGGATGCCTAAAGCTCAGCTCCTGACTTAGTGAAACCCAAGTCCTTGATGAGATCATCCAGTTCACGATGATTTGGAAAGTGTGGGCGGGTACTCATTCTTGGCTCAAACATTTCATTCATTTCTTCATTGTCACAACCTTCCTTCTCGCCTGATGAGACCTCCATCATACACTCTATTTGAAAAAATATATTCAAAGAGATGCGTTTAATAGCTGGATCTTAAATATGGATTACATGTGTGATCACATTACAATAAGCATTAGCTAGATGTTTTGAATATTTCAGTATTGATTTTGTTACAAAGAATATAGCCTGCAATTTGATAGGATATACTTACATTTTCTGGCGGCCGTGGAACCAATAAGGTATCCTCATGTGGCACAGGTGCAATAAAAGATGAAATGTTGGGATATGGAAGGAAATTTCTTCCCTTAACTTTTCTGTACTTTGATATGCCAATCATGCAAAAATAGCAATCATCGTGATGATTTTTTCCCTCTTGCCTAACTCTCCGCAAATCAAATGGCATTGCATTTCTTGCACCTCTCAGCCATGCATCTAAATTTGATCGAGAACTTCTACATATCATATGAGGGGCCCATGTTTTGGGTGGGTCACCAATACTCAATCCAATGTAAAGTCTATAAGCAATCCAGTACTTTGCACCTTTCACAATTTCATGTGATACATGCTTAGGTTCAACATAGGTATCAAACACAAAATAGAACGAATCTGTTAAATTTCTGCACCCTCTTGTAGCCATAATCAGGAAAGTCAATATTTATCATATAAACCTAAAAAAGACAATTAATAAATTAGCGACAAATTTAAATGTGCTTTACCCGTACCCCATACATTTCTTTATATTAGCATAATTTGTTATATCCCTCAAATGGTCGATGGTGGAGAAAAGATAAGGACATGTTTGAATCAGTGCTAAATTTATTATTAAAAATTTGTGAAAATTTGTTACCCAGTATAATAAAACGAAAAAAAAATACAACATACATTTTACTTTCACTTTTAACTTACATCTTGTACTTTGTCATGTTGTCCTTGCTCTTGATCATCATCTTAAGTCGCTTTTTCATCAAAGTGGCGAGGTCGGAGAAGTAGGAGGAGTCCATGGTGACCTAAAGCTTCTTCAGCACCTCCTTCATTTCCGTGATGCTGGTGGGTCGAGTTTTTCCAAGCTTTCTTTTTATGACGTTCCAAACATTTTCGATAAGATTTAGGTCAGGCGATTTGCCTGGCCACTCTAAAACAATGATATTATTATCTTCAAGGAAGTTTTCCACTGCTTTTGACTCATGGGCTGGGGCATCATCATTATAAAAAAGTCACATTCGTGACTGTCTCAAAACTGGATCATGTGCTCCCTTAAAACCTCGATATAATTATTTCCTTTCATCGTTATGTTCTTAGAAATCAATTATCGTCCACCACTGCCCTTATTTCCACTAAAATCATTTCATATGATAAGACTGTCCGGGTGCTTCACTGTATTCACTGTGTTTTGAGGGTCATAACGGGACACATTACCCTAACGATGGACTAACTTAGGGAAGCCCCTGACCAGCCTGAAGGTGCACTCTTCACTAAATATCATCTTCTTCTACTGAGCTGAGGTCCATTACTTGTAGTTGTTACAGAATTGTAACTGTTTTTTCTTCAAAGGTTGAGTTACATGCGCTTCTTTGCGGCATGACGAATAGGCATAATTAAGTCCTTCTGCAGGAGGTGCTGAATAGTTCGTTCTGAGACGTCTTTCAGAACTCCAGAATATTTTCCCTTAATGGCTACGGCAGCTCTGAAAGTATATGATATCACTTCTCTCCTGAGGATTTTGTCTAAGTGATAATAAGTCAGGTAAGGGGCTCTAGAGCCTGGCTTCCGGGGTGGTACGGTGCTGGTTGGCACTGATGCAGCAGCTTTTTTGAGGTTGTAAATGGCAATCCTCGTGACTTTCAGTTCTGCGGCTACGTTTATTACAGAAAAGACTTAATTTCAATAGGGCAAGGGCACGGGTCTTCTCCTCCATTGATAGTTTAGTTCGACCGAGTTTTAGCACTTGTAGCAATGATATAGGGCGGAAGATTCGGTTATTGAGTGCAAGCTCACTGAAGCATGTTGTGTTGAGAAAATAGGCAGTGAGTCAGATTCAAGCATGTTGCATTATCACTAGCTCTCCCCATTTTTTCTATAGCAGAAACTCAAATCAAATGTATCCGCAAAATCTCGTATTTGATTTTTATTGTGGTAAAAAAGTAGTCTCAATATCACGAGATATTCATTTTTCATAACTGAACAAGATCTGAACTTTCCTAAATAATAGTGTGCAAAAAAGACTAATATTGTTACCTAAATCTCCCTAATTTTCCTTTTGCACTTTCCATAATTATGTTGCTATAGTTATATATTTTTCTTTATTTGCTTATTCTATCCCGTAAGATCTTTTCGGTACGGTTGATCTCATTTAATTACACTGTCTTACTACTTCCGTGATATTAGAAATTGGCTATTCTCGTTATTTTGAATACACAAAGGTTTCATCTAAAAACTGTTTCCTCGTTATCATGCAAAATTCCTGCAAGAAAAACACTTAATTTCCTTAACTGCAGATTGCATTATATGCGTTTCCTTCCTAATAAATTTATCCGGAAAAAATCAGCACCAAAGAGCAGCAATTTTTTCAACGCGATAAGACTTGCTAGAATTTGTAATATGCTATTTTGCCCAAAAAGCGTATTAGAATAGCCTCAGGAAAAGGTAGACGGTTAGTAATGATAAATATCTAATTCTTCTAGTTTATTTATACTTTTTCAAGAAGATTAATTCTTTAGCATAAACTCCGCGAAGGAAAATGATGGCATGAAAAAGTGCGCGTAACCATAGAATCATTGCATCTTTGAACAGAAGCATACTTCATCTCATTTTTTAAAGGGCAAATGGGCATTATAAAATGCTGGTAAGGAGAATTGAAGTTAAACCTATAGGGAATTCAAAAATATTTATTATATAAGGATAGATAGCCCTTTTTCTTTTTTGTTTTTTCCTCTTCAAATAGATGAATATATATTCACCAAAGAATGAATGATGTTGATTTATACTTGTGGTGGACTGGGTAGTTAAATAAAAGAATTAAAAACCATCGAGTGAATCTGCACCAGAAAGTATGTGAGGAGAGATTCGTAAAGAAAGTGTAACTGTGATATATATATATATATATATATATATATATATATATATATATATATATATATATATATATATATATATATATATATATATATATATATATATATAATATATATATATAAATATATATATATATATATACATATATATATATATATATATATATATATATATATATATATATATATATATGTAGATATGGGCAAAAATTACTACACTACAATATTTTTTGATATAAGAAAATAATGAAGTAATCAAACGTTGCACTTTGCTCAAGTATGTTTGCATCATAATTTGAAGGTGAAATAAAAACTGTCAATATATGTGAAGATAAGATTTGTAATGATCCCCATTGTTCTTAAAGAAAACTTCAATTCATTTTGGCATCCTAGAGACCAAATTTGTTATTATATCTTGACTGATATTCCTCCCTTTTAGTTTAATAAGTACCACATAATGCTCATAATTGGATGTCTTCTGTTTATCATTCACGTTTAATTATCGATCACAAATTCTGTATTGTGTTCAAATCTTGCAAATTCCTGATCCAAGATACTAAAAGTTCGATGTTATTTTCAACCGCAAACTTTGTTATCGTTTGATTCCTTAACAATGTGCTCCTTCATGTTAAAAATATAGATATAATCAAACAAATTGACCCTAAACTATTTGTAAAAGTTGATAACGAAGGACATTTTGGTAGCATTTTGAGTTATGTCAGTGTTCATGGACAAAGATGGAGGAGGTTCATTTCTCTTATATGAGAAGGAGTGCCAAACATGGATATTTCACCGAAGGAAGGTTCATTACAGGAGTGTAACCCATATTTTTAAAGTCATTTATGATCTTAATGATACGGCTACATAGCCGTATCATTTGGTGCAGGGCAACAATAGCCGCCTGCATTTCTTTGGAAAGAACCAATGCTGGAATTGTAAAATATTTCAACATCAATTTTTTACTATATATATATATATTTATCTAGGAAACCTGCATCTCAAGACATATATTGATGGTAAAATATGCACAATCTCGCTTGAAGGTCTTTATTTCTGAGTTTTGGGAAATAGTCAAATAAGGCTCGCCTCAGAAATGCGAGCAAAATGAGTTAAAAGTTGAGAATCGTATCAGCAATTATGTCGTTAAGTGACTAGAAAGAAAAACAGAGATATGTTCTATTGAACCACAGAGATCAGGTTGTAAGAGGTGAAATGGTCACAGAAGGCTGAAGAAGAGATAAGAAGAATTAAAGGTCAGTGGTTATACACCGGAGTGTCGTGTTTATTTATGTTTAGAAGGTGTTATTGTAGTATAATTCCTCGGCAGAGGAATGGGAAATGATGAGCTGATAGTAGAACGTGATACTCATGATGCTGCTAATTTAGGTATAGATAGTTGTTGGTGGTGGGTAATCGAAAGCTGATAGGTATCTGAACGAAATGTTATTCTGCGTGTATTAGTTCATATACTGGGTCTCTTGCAGGTTTTCAAAGCTATTTTGTTAAGCACGTGTGAATATATGTGTTGTAAGGTATAAGATGCTTGATTTCATGTAGTGTAGACATGAGTGTCTATCGAGTAGAGCAACAGGCGGGTCTCAGTGGAAAGTTATGAATAGGCTGTCCTTTCCACTTCCATGTGAAACTCGCGCCGTGAGGGTAATTTATGTATATGTTAGAAGTGGTCGAGCTACCGTTGTTTCCAAAAGTTCTGTTGGACTCAGTTTTATCTTTAGAAAGGTTTATGTGTGTGATAGAAAATGTTCCGTAACAAAGATTTAAAGGTCTATTTTTCCAACATTGTGTCCTTTTTTCAGAGGGTCTTATCGAGTGTAACAGGACTTTTTCAATGCACATTAGTGTTTTTTTTTGTAAGTGTACTCGTAATTTGCGGCTGGAATGGTAAATCTTGCGCAGCATTATGTTTCATGTGCCTTGCCTCTGGTTCTGTCACTTTTTGGTTAGATGAGAGTGGAGGTATTTATTGAATGTAGCCCGAAGTAACTTGATGCGAGGTTTGTATGTAAGTATGTAGTGTGGGGCTGAGTAGTAAAAGTCTAGTGTAAGTCCATATATCTATACCTTATGCATGTAATGATATCATGTAATGCAGAGCTTTTTCTGGTTTCAGATAATTCGTAGCTATTCTGGTCCGTGGCCAGAGACGAGAATGGTTGCGTATTCAGCGTACCACAATTGTGTGTGTGTGTGTGCAGGGTTTCGGTAGCAGGTGGGTGTTCTTATTGAATATTATGTGAAGGTCAGACGCCAGTACGCCGTCATGTAGTTTGAATGGATGTGATTTTGTTTTTTTGTATTTTATTTGGCGCCTTTTGCCGGTCAGGCTTGAGAGAGAAGACTTCTGGTGCAGACTTGAACTCGGTGTTTTTGGCTAATTTCCACCAATTTCCGCGGGCTACACCTGTTCCATGTTAATGGAAAATGTTTGTTTGTCATCATTTAGGTGTTTTTTGTACGATATACTCAACAATGTTCACAACTGATTGAGTGTCTCTGACAACAAAGGAATCAGATTTAATGAGTGAAGATAGAGAGGTGGAAGAGTCAGGCAGAGGTAACACATTACCAATCTTCTCTCTTTTATCAGGTTTTCTTGTGTGGTCAAATATCAAAACAATGAGTTTTGATATTAAAACCAGCGTTCTCATATATGCATTTATATATGTGTTTGAAGTGGGAATCATTAAACCAACGCCATAGTTCTATGGCTTTTCGTATGCGTGTATAATACGTTTTCAATTGTTTCCCAGATGTGTACTGTTGTTTGTAATTAGTCGCAAAATATCATTAAACAAGATCTAGATTTCCTTTATCGTGAATGTCGCCTGAAAAGTATTTAGGTCACGGAGTCTTCATTTGATGAGAGTAGAATCAATTCAAAACCAAACTAAAGGAATATATCGCTTCCATACCTCTTCGGATACTGTGTATTTTTTGCTAATTTCTGGCATTTAAGTGATATTTTTATTTAATTTCCTGAGGATCAGAAAACGGAATGAATATCTTTTGTTTGTGCTTAATATCTACTTCATACAAGCTATTATTTATTATGAAAGCAAGAGAATTTGAAGTAAATATAGACTGCCCCACATCTAGCCATATTTTGAACTAACAGGCACTCACATTATTTTATCTATCTCCCGACATATTTATCTTTCATTACCCTAGCTATAACTAAAATTATGAAACTGGCAAAAATTAGCTAAGGAGATTTTTCCAAAGAGAGATTTAAAGAAAGAAACTTTGCTTGAACGCTAAAATTTATGGTGGTACCAGTCACTCCAACACGACGCCCTTTATTACTTTTACTTCATAGAGTAAAGTTCAATGGGTACGGAAAGAGAGGCAAATCCGTCACTAGACGTAATTAACTAGATATTGTTTAACAATTGGGAGATGATGAGGACGATGCTTATGGTGAAAGGATTTATGTTGATTTTCTCATATCTATATTTTCTTCTTTACACAAGTTGATCACTTATATTATAAATTTGTTTTAAGATATTAAAATTTTAAAAAGTTTTTGGCACATTTAATTTGAATTTTTCTTCATGGCAAATTGAAAGGAACAATCTAAGATTAAGTTAAAATTGCTAAATAATTGTTATGTTTTTAGAACTATACTTTGATTTTGTGAAAAGCCAATAATAAACTATTTTTAAGTGTGTTGGTATTTGCATAATAAATGAAAAAAGAAAGGGTTTGTCAGGCAAACTAACCCAAATCATTATTATCTTTACTGTATCACCTCCATATATCATTCTTTATTCATCCTCTCCGCTTCTCCTACCTTCTCCACTTTTAATATCTCAATCCCAATCTCAGCCAAACACATATTTCAGTTAAGATGACGACATCTACATCACCATCCAAAGCAAAAACAACTAACCAACTTCAAACAACAATTCGACGAGAAATCCGCCTTAAAACTTATGAATTAAGTACGGACAATAAACTCCCTTTTCTGGATGTCGAAGTCAAAAATTTTAATGGAAGATATATCATAAAAGTGCATATAAAATGTAGAGACATGAGAAGATTCCTCAACTCAGATGACGAATGTCGTGAAAGATATAAAAAGAGTGCATTAGGCTCATACATATGCCGAGAATAAGAATGCTGTTCTACGTGAGAACAATTCTATCAAGAGATCTCCCGCGTCAAACAAACCCTCGTAAACAATGTTTTTCCAAACAGCATGAGAGAATACCAACTTCGAACATTTTTACGAAAGCACTTTTGAGTCAAAGATCAAACTGAAAATAAGCAAGAAGTAAAAAAACCCATCAAACTATCCTATAAAAAACATATGTCTACGGCCTACAAAATAGATGAATTATGCCATAATAATAATAATAATTAAAACCCCAAATAACAGAAAATACTCACAACAAAATAATAATGAATGCGATAGGCCTGATCACCCGGCACTTAGCATGACTTTGCTAATCTCTCACACTGCATACTCTTTTCAACACTTTTATTTCTGTCTATCTACCCACACACTCTTTGTTTTCCCTAAAAACACACATACTCAATTACATTCATTTGTAATTCGTAACTCATAATTTAATCAGAAAAAGCAAGTCACTCGGAAGATGATCGCGCAAGAACGAAAACTTAGTAATTACAGTTTTGTTCGGATGAAATTAGGAGAAATAATTTACCATTTAACAGTTAGAGAAGGAAATAATAAGGAAAAAAGAAAGGTGCCAAAGAAAATGAATCAAGGCTAAATATACATTGGTCTTCAACAAAATATCCATTCAACCAAATTGCTAACTATTTATTTTTAATATATATATATATATATATATATATATATATATATATATATATATATATATACATATATATATATATATATATATATATATATATATATATATATATATATATATATATATATATATATATATGTGTGTGGCTAGGTAAGGGTAATGATAAGAATTACCTAATCCGCTAGAGAAATTCTCCAGAGTTCCTCAATCCTCTTTAGGTGCGTAATCTATACGACAAGACAACCATGTTTTCCTCAAAAGAGAGAAATTTCATGAAACCGGTTGTAAAAGCTACGTTTAACTTCAACTGGAATCGGAGAAAATGTGAATTTTGCCTGTACAACTTCTAATTCCGCCTGGCAACGATATCAGGAGCGTTACTTATACGATAAGCTAATGATAATTTTCTCTAAAAGGAGAAATTTCAAGATGCCTTTTGTATAAGCTAAAGGTTTACTTTCAAAATAAAATGGAGAAAAAGTTAATTTTGCCCGTGGATATTCGCGCTTTCTATTTCTCTTAGAAATTAACAATAACGTTCTAGTCAATGCGGTTAGATATGGGTAATAATTAGAATTCCTTAATCCGCTAGAAAATTCACCTGGAGTTCCGCAACCATCTTAATGAGTGTTACATAGAAGACAAGGCAACAACCATCCATTTCTCTAAAAAAATAAATTTTAGGAAGCCTTTTGTTTAAGTTAACGTTCAACATCAAAAGAAAATGGTGAAAATGTAAATTTTTACCCTCGATCTTCCTCCTCTCTATTTTTTTTATAACTGAAGAATAACGTTCTAGTAAAAAATACCTATAATACACATACACCTTACCATATTGATGTTCAAATAAACATAAATTAGCTTGAAAATATAAATATCAGAAAAAGTAAAGATTCTTCGCTTCTCTTTAGATGAGAAGTAAGGTAAAGATATTTTTTTCCCGTAAATGATCAGTACAAACAATGTGCAATCGATGCTGCCCAATGGAAAGGCAATCATAGGTACCCTTGACACGTATACGGATCCAAGACATGCTAGGAACTCTCTAGTGTTATAAGCCAAAAATTTGCAAATTATATATTGCTCATTTAGAATTTTTTTTAGAAAAATAAAAATATAAACAGAAAATATACCGTAAATATATAGATGATATATTAATCAGATAATAACAAAATCATTAAATGGTTTAAAAAAAACATTTGAAGAATCATCAGTAATTCACATCAGAAAATAGGAAAAGAGAAGAATTAATTTTGTTGATGTGTATTATATATCAAAAAGTTATAAATTTAATACTTCAGTTTATATAAAATAAAAAAAATGATGGTGAATATTTAAATTATAACAATGTACTGCCTCGTCGATATTTAATTAAGATTATGAAAACACTTCTTCGTAGAATATTCATAATTTTTTCAGACTGGCAAAAGTTTGATACCAAAGTTATAAGGATCTAACAATTTTACTCAACAATGATGTATATTATAGACCATAATATTAAGCAAACAATAACTACTAAAAAGACACGTAATAAGACAAAAAAAGATATTAATAGTATATCAATTCGACCAAATTAGAGAAAATTATATTTAAATGAAAAACAACAAAAAAAGATAATAAGTAATATTATTAAAAGCAAAAATATAAAAATAGGAATTAAACTTTATATTTAAAAAATAGAAAAAATTCTAGTTGTAACCAAAAAATTACTGCCTGCGGCTCTATCTGAAATTGACCATTTGGTATACCAATTCACCTGTCCAACAATGGTTGTAAAGCCATTATTAATATTACATTGTTTTACAACAAAATCCTGCAGACCAGATGCAAGCAGTCCTAAAAAATAGAAAAATCAAATCACATTTTGCATAAAACAACAAATTCACCCTACAATTAAAAGGACTAATACAAATACAAAAAATATCTTCATGTAAAGCAAATAAAAAAATCGATATAATGTTCTTTAAATCATTATGTAAAAGATATAATGACCAATCTCTATTTTACAAATCAATATATAAAGTTTGTAAATTATTTCCGACCAACGTAACATTAAATGAATCCCTCTCTCTCTCTCTCTCTCTCTCTCTCTATATATATATATATATATATATATATATATATATATATATATATATATATTTATATATAAATATTCTATTTCATTCATGACTCTTAGGTATAAGTGTGATTTCTTTTTTATTTTTTAGCAATTAGAATGTAACCACTTTTGTTGGGTTATTTTTAAGATCTTACTTGTCTCGTCACCACACCCCCCGCCACATGCAAGTTTAAAGTCTATATAACGGTTGGTGATGTCTGCATAGATACTGAGCATTGAAATAGTTATTTAATTCCGTGCCTATGTCTTAATCGTGTTGAAAGTTGCCATAACGTTTGCACCTGTTTCCGCTTTCCCTAATGCTCAAATGTACGCCCTGATACATCAGCTTTAATTAAAAAAATATTTTCTAAGGTGCCGTAGAATTGCTGGATATTTAAAACTCATATAAAGGTGTATTTTATAAGATCTGAGTTTCTTTTTTTCATTTGGTCCATTATATGCTTAAAAAAAGACTATAACACATCATATATAAATCATCTTCCTGGATGAAATTTGCTTTATGTATATAAGAATTGCCATTTAATAGGCCATGATTTGTTGTTAATATTATTAAATCTTAAAATTTAATTTGTATAATTTAGTCATAAAGAATTATTTCCACTGAAAATGCAAATAGATTTAATAAAAAATTAGAAACAAAATCCGAACAAGATATAATAAAAGATATTAAAAATAACAAAACGGCCAAACGAGTAAACATAACTGATCCTTACAAGCATAAGAGCTCTTTTGCAATAGGGTAATCACCGCCAATCAGCAAGAAGTCAGAGGCTTGTTAGATGTTTTTATCTTTGCAACGAAGGTCAGTGAATATCGTTGTAGAACTATATCAGTAGTTTAAGTTGTACGGTATGATGGTTAACGGCGAACGAATATCATAATTTTGTACCCCAATTTGTTCTAATCCTTTATCTTAGGATTTGATAACGATTTCTATACAATGTCTCTTCTCCTAGATTTATATTCACCCTCCCCCTTTATCTTTTTTTTTATTTCTTCCCTACAATATTCCGACAGAACATCCCTTCATTGCAGGAGTGTAGTACAACTAAACCTTTGCATAATCGTATTTCATGATAGAAGTAAGTTTATGTACATCAAATTTTAGAAATGTGCAAGGATAAATTTGAACATTGTCCACGATAAAGAGCAATAAATTCGTACTTTTGAGCATGTTTTATATTTAATGCACATTCTAAAAAAATCCTTCTTTGTTATTTTTTTTCTGTTTTCTCTGCGTTTCGAACAAATTAGATCTATAGTTTAACTCTTGTTGTTTTGTATTTTCGTTCGGAACTTCATGCCCTTTTGCATTTAATTTGTTTACTACTTCGTAATCTTATCTCGAGAAACCTCAAGCTGTTTTTGAATTAGGAAAAGAAAATTGTATGAAGAATTCAAACAAGACTGCTATTAGTTTAGGAATTTTAGTATGTAATAAAAGCTTTTATTTAAAAGTTAAATTAGTGGCAAAGTTGTACATTTTTCAAATATTTCCTAAACACTTTGCTAAACTTCTTATTTTTTAAATTTCTATAATGAATTTTCATTTTATTTACCACTTTTAGATACTTTATTACAAACTTGGGTTTCTTAATTGCATTTTATCTACAAGTTATGTAAATCACACATGTCTTTTAATTTATTGTAATTTGAGGTTAAAACCGTTGATGAATCGCTAGATTGGATCTAAAAGAGAAGGTGAAATTGTAAGTCTGATAATTATTTAATATTTATCCTTTACTCTGAACTATTCAAACACTAATCTTATTCATATAAAAAAAGAATAGTTTTCCTTTGTGGACGAGGACAAAAATAATTTTGAGCCATAATAGCCCAGTCTAAAATCTGCCTGAAAGTTATATACGTACTACATAAAAAAATAATTACAATTTAATGATGATAAATTGATCTTAGAAAAATAACTACTTTGTGTTTTATTTTAAAACAATACTTAGAAAACCAAATATTTATAAAAGAGTGAGAAGCTTCAGAGTTAATTAAAAATTTTAATTTTGTCACGATCTTTTGGAGTTGTTGGAATGTGAATTGAAAACCTTTGTATTTCATTCTTGGTAATTCAAGGATGTGGTCAACGTTTCTTTGGGCAATGGAAACTTTGCACCTACCAGCCAATAAATGTCAGAACGAATGTATTATTTCTATTACGAACATCCTTCATAGCAGTTAACAAAGAATTAGAAAGTTTCCAAAATTCGTGTGGAAAAACCTGTAAGTTTGGAGCGTGTAGAAAAGGTATCCAATGTGATCCAAAAGACGGTGGAATATAACGATTAAAAAATTAGTTGAAAATATTTGTAAATCTTATAAGTAAAAAATATTTCGTATGTAGGCCTTTATTCCCGATAATTCTCGAACATCTCATGCCACAGGCATGATTCAATTGTAGACACTCTTGCGCTACAATCTTGATCCATTCATTTTTAAGAACTTTACAGAGTTCTTGAGCGGTGTTCCGATTACTTGTTTTAGCCCTTTTTTCACAGATCTTCAAAATTCTTTTAATGCAATTCAGGTGCGGAATAGTTTAGACTAGTTCATATGAATGATGTGTTCGTCATCCAGGAAAGCTTCATCAAATTGACCGTGTACCATAAAGCGTTAACTTGGATGAAATTTGCAGGTTTGGTTTCGCTGGTTTTGAGATAGAGCAAAGCATGCTAGTGCAGCAATTCCTATTTCACATGTAGATTCACTCTATTCCGTAAGCACACAATTACTTTAGCGTCTTGTAGCAAAATCTCGCCCTAGACCATTAAACTTTATCCGTCCAACTTACCACTCTATTCGGTGCAATTGAAATATAATCATTCGCCTGCTCTACTATTCAACCCTCCAAAAAATGGGCTTAGTCTTTAATTATTGACAAGCCTCCATACTTTTTGGCCTCATTAATGGCTTAACTGCAGATTATGCAGTGCGAAGATTGTTTTCCTCCAGGCGACCTAACTCACCTGGAGAAATTGAAGCCAAAATCTCACTTATCTCTCGACAAAATGTTGCTGGCACCTAAAAAATGTTTTTTCTTCCTAATTTCGGTAATGTTTCTGACTTTCCTGGCAAACGGTTGATGTTCAAGCCTTAGCAAAAATTTTGCACTAAATGTTTAGAGTGCTTAACACTCTTTAAAATGACTTGAAAGATGGTGCAGTTTTATGATCCCGTCCTGGACAGACAGCGGCGTGACAGATAAGTTTAGTTATCTGTTCAACTTTTTGAGAGAAAATAACCTAAAGTAAACGAGATTAAATGTAATTCATTGCGATTAAAGCAAAGCCGTTTCTTTCTGTAAGCTAAGCGATCAGATAATTTTTAACAACAATTTTTCAGAAAATTGCTTCCTGATCACTTTCTTGTTATACATTAAAATTTGGAAAATTTTGACACACACGTAGTTTATATCTGTATGATACTGTACACAATTTTTGCTCCTTTAAATTTTATTTGGAAAAACTTGTAGAAGATGTATTGATTAAATTGCAGGCGTTCTGAACTTTTAGATAAAGGGAACAATTTTCTTTTATTAAAATATTTTGAAAAAAATGATGAGAAAGTAAATAAAATTAGAATAATGCATAAAGTTAGGCATTTAATATTATTTATGTATTCATATGATAAAATCCTATCTTCCCCAAAATATAAAAAATAAACTCACAACATAAAATATTTACACATGCAAAATAAAGGAAATTTTTTGGAGAAACATCCTAGAAGTTTCTTGTGATCATCTGGCAAATATTTGCTTAGTAGACGCCACCACACGTGAAAGATACTATTGAGCACCGTTAAAGAAAACTCGATTGAAAACATGGGGTAGGACTCTTTTTGAAATTTTAAGATAGATAGTAAGGCCCAAGAGTGTGATTTGGGGAGTTTTCAAATTATATAATGAAAACTAAACCTTTAAATCTCCTACAAAAGTCGGTTGACCCCACAAAGTCCAAAGAAAAAGAAGTGAGGCATTACATAGTGGCACATCACCATAATGCATCTGGTTTTTAAGCTCGTTCTACAACCACCAAACCAAACTCCAATAAAAAGCACCAGAAGACAAGACAAGACTCGAATATGCAGAAGTTCACGTTCTTTGGAGGAATAAAGATTCAAATGGAATTCATTTTAACGACGAAAGTAAATTTAATTTAGTTGTATTTACGAGCAGAGGCTTTTTAGACGCAGTACAGGTGACAAACTTAACTATAAATGTGTTAAAAGTTCTGTCAAGCATGAAAGAGGCAGCATTATGGTATAAAGGGTGTTTTTTGTTTAGAGTGGTCTGCTAGTGCGAATAATTCGAGGGTGAATGAAAAAAGGGACCTACACCTTGTATATCAACATGTTATACCCTCACTACAAGTATCTCTGAATCAGCCAACATTATTTATCCAGGACAACGCGCCATAGCATACCTTAAGCGAGTAAAATACTATTTTGATCGAGGAAATATTAAAGTTATGTAATGGCCTGAACCCAATTGAGAGCCTATTGAATATAGTTGGATACAAAATTCGAAAACGCAGCCTTCTAATGTAACGGATTTATAGACTTACTTTCAGTAAAAATGAAACAAACTAATACCTCAAATTTTACAAGAAACGGGTGCTCTGTGCTGTTTTGATTATCTTTCTGGTTTAATTTACTTAACAGACTTGTTTCTTTAGACCAAAACGCTCTGTTCTTAGCACAAATCACAAAATTAGGACCCTTTTATTCATCTTTTACAAGCCCAATTTAATCTTAAATCCCTTACATAGCACGCTTAACATCGATTCTTATACTATGAGTAGCTTTTCTCTTCATGTCACCTTTAATTATATTGTGATATTATAAGGTGATGTAACGATTACATTAAATTATCTTCTTAAATGTTTTTGTCTGTAACCATATTTCACTTATAATAAATCGATTATTCGTTAAATATGTGACTGATTATCGATATTTGTAATTATTATAGGGTTTATAATTTTTCACCGAGTTAATGATTATATAGGCATGGACAAAGAAATCTATTACATAGAAGCATGTTAAATTATTAATGATATGTTAACAAGTATTTTCCCTGCACTTGATTGTATAATTTAATTCCTTGTTATTCTGTTGTGAAGTCGTTGTGGAAGAGTTTAATCGCTCAATTCTATCATCTTTATTATTTTAAACATATTTCTTATTACCTATCATTGGCTTTTCATCTTCTTATGTGTATTCCTCATTAATTTTTTCTCCACTGCCTTTCTTAAATCGAACAAATTTAATTTCCATTCGTAAAGATCAATTAATTTACATTGAATTTATTTACCACCATATATTATCCAGTCTAACCTTTGCCCGCAACTAATTTCCTTCTATGATACTCCAAATTTACCATAGAATTCGAATTATTTTCATGAATATTACGAAAGTAACAATTTTAATTAAATGATCAGGCACCCAACCCTATTTAACTATTGATATATGGTGTTCTTGAATTAAGGAAGCACCTGAATTAAACTAGTTTAGGGATGTTTTCTTTGAACAAGATTGTGCTCTCGATTATCTATATATTTTATGATGGGATATTATCTAGCGCATAGATATTTCTAAAGGTATATAACATGGGTAGACAACACTAGAGGTCCATGACTGGGAAGATAAAATCGCGGTCTTTATCTGTCGTCTTGATCTCATATTTCGATTTTTATTTTCACATGATGATCTTTGCTATCATCCATCCCTCAATGTGATGGTACTTCTTTTCCCCAATGAAATATCTATTAAATAATCTATTGTAGTTTTCAATTGCTCTTGTTTTTACTTTGGTTTTATTCTTTTTAGACGAAGCCTCTTAGTGTTACACAATATTTACTACTCTTCCCACTACGAGTCTCATTTATGTTAACATTCACTCAGCCAATATGAAACGATTATAAAATTTAAGCTGAAAAATTCCCCCAAAAATTGAAGGTCCAGTTTACTCTCTGTAGGGTCAGATTAAATACTGATTTTGATAAGTCAAATACAAATACAAATACTTTCATTTCTGAATCTACAAATACATACTGGTTAAAAGATACAAATAAAAAAACAAATAATCCTATTCCATATTTAAAAAATTCAAATAAAAGTACTCTTAAATGGTTCTGTTCCAAGTTGATCCCAAAGAAAATGCCACTGTGCATCCAAATTTAGATGAGAAAACAAAGAATTCACGATTGGGGAATTGAATTTCTCATATGGTATATTTGCAACGAAGCATCAACATTTAACACTCTTTGCTTGAATAAAGATTGATCAATTTCTAGTATTATTTTCACCGTAGACGAAAAGTAGGTTTTGTAAAATAATAATAAACGTTCCATACAATAGATTAGTCCTGAGGAAGACTATTCCTCCACCAATAACAAGGCTCGCATCCCAAGAAGATTATATCGTGCGTGTTTATTATATAAATAGCATAAACAATTTGAAATTTCTTATTTTAAAAAATCAGTCAGCTTTTTTTCACGCTCACTGCCCTGTGATAAGGGAATCCACTGGTAAAGGATGCGATTTATGCAAAACGTAATTGCTGAAATATCGAAAAATAAACAGAAGAAATATAAGCACTAATTGGACTGATAAGAGAGTGCATCTGTTCTCTTTGAACGAGGTAGATCCATAAATAGAAGCTATTTGTTCCAACAGCTTGTTCTTTCTCTTTTTATTTACTGTTATAGTCTAAAGGTTTTTAATTCGCTCTTCATAACTTGGACACCGGTAAATTCTGAGTTGAAGTTGGTATTAAGCTATAGTGAACTCCTGCATGAGACCCATTAGGGATCCATAATATTGTGGTCGATTATTGACCAAGAGCCGAAACAAACTGTTGACAAAAGAGTGTGCGAGCTTAGAAAAGTTGGTTAGTTAGAGTTAGGATATATAAGATAGCTCTCCCCTTGTGGAGGGGTTAATATCTTACCATTCACCCGTCACCAACTAAGAAACCCACAAGAATTGGGTCACACTCGAACAATGGTAAAGGAAACATGGATACCCAAGTTAAATTAAAAGGAATACCACTCCGATTGATGCTAAGTGGAAGAAAAGGAACAGCTCAAGAAGTCACCTAGCAGATTTTCTTAAAAATAGAAATACTATTTTTAAAGTGCATAGAGAGACACAAAGCATTTGCACTTATATGATCAAAAGGAAAGAATATGGAAAAAACTCCTTTCGGTGGCCGATAGTATAACCTTGATAAAATTACAAGGTGAAGCGAGATTTTTACTAAACATCACGTGGAAGAGGAGCTTTGTTTGCAGAAAATTATAACCATAGATAGGAACAAACAATTACGAGTAAATTAAGCATTGAATTAATGGGCATGCTGATGCCCCCCGGACACTATCAGAAAGAAGTTTTTCATCAATATTGAGACGTAATTCAGGTGCTACTCAACTCAAGACCACACCCGAATTGAAAACCACCTGCTGCACAAAAGAACTAGTAATATTTTTTGCTATGTTACCGAATGCCTAACAATTCGCAACTGAATTAATAGAGCATAGAACCACCGGACAATGCACAACTTCCAGCCAAATAAAATATGTCTTTAAAGGAAGAAAAGGGAAAGGCATGAGAAGAATACCATTAAAAATAGACTTCTGTTGCATATGGAATAAGGAGTAAAATGCCAAGTAACATAACGGCTATCAAACATGACAGGAGGCATGTTTATCAAAATATACGCATGTGTAGTACATACACCTGTGAAGAACGCTCTGCAACCAGGAACATATTGAGAATGTACCGATTCCTCAGAATAGGAGCCAAGTGACACGAAATGCAGGAAAGAAGAAAATCTAATAATAAAGGAGCTCCAACCCGACGGCAAAATCCCTCAACTCTTCTCTCTAATTTACGAAACAACACAGTTTAAAAAAACAGACAAGAGAACAGAAGCAATCACCAAAACCCGCTACAAAACGGTAAAGACCATTACCTAGACGCCTACATATTCAAAAGAACGGAGAAATACTTACATTAACCGAACAGATAAGAATAAACTACAAGGAGAGTGCTACATGCCAAGGGGAGAAGAAAAAAACAAAAATTGCCAGAGGAAAAACCGGAAAAACAAAGTAAAAATTGAAATAAACTCTCCAAAAGATAGATTATGACCCAGCAGTGAAGGATTTCGGAGAAAACTAAACCAAATAAAAGACAATGCAGGAACTTTAAAATGAAAATAGAATATTCAGAAGGAAATAACATAGAAGTCGTGGAGCGAATTAAATTGATATTAAAAGAAAATTAGAAGAGGATTTTCGACATAAACGAAGAGGAATAGGAAGAGCTTGACTTTTATTTCAAAGATAAAATCATAGACTTGATTAACCGTGGAAATAAATCATCCCTATCATTTCCTTGGTGCAAGGAGAGGGACCCAGGTTAGCATGAACTCAATCCTTAGCACTCAAAAAGTCAAGGCAACAATATTGGGTTTTATGCACAAAGCTGCAGGGATATCTGAACTCACTAAGAGAAATTATGAAGAAGCTCCCTACCATATTTTAGTTGGAATCTCAAAAACATTAATTGCATTGTTAAACATAGATATTTCCAAAATGAGCAAAGAATAGCAAATATATTCTTTATTCCTAAAAGAGGAAAACTACCAACTTATCGGGAAGCTATTGAGAAAGTTATAAACCAGCGATTAAGTAAGCACCTAGAGGCAAGTGAAGTCCTAAGCTATGGCCTTACAGGAACGGGGAAATGTAGGCAAGTTGTAAGGCAGAGGAGATAAGGAGAAAAAATGCGAACGAAAAGAAATTTAAAATGAGTACAAAAATTATCAATTTAAAGATTATTCTAATGTTCAAAAGAAATCTTTAAGCTATTTTATGTTTATAAAAAAAGATAAAGGTACAAAACCAGTAAAAAGTGCTAAGATATACGATCACCAAAACGGTATAGAGCAAGCGCGTAAAAGAAAGAGACAATAGTGTCATTGAGAAATAAGATTCAACAGATAAAACAAAAGATAATATTAACTAAGCAATTATACAGTCAACGATAGTGTACTCAGTTATCCCAAAGTACACCATATCTAAGAGAATCATTATCAAACTGTAAAGGATACAAAACAGAGCGAAACTGTTTATCACCAACACAAGGAGGAAAGTCAGAGAAAGAAGAGGGGACATGAAAACTAAAACTGAGTCAAACTGAATTACAACTGCTCAATAAAATAATAGACAAAACAGCAAAGAAATTATTAGAAAGTACAGGAAGTATTGGGAGAACAAATTGCAGTACTCATAGACCAGATAAATGAGAGGAGATCACGCTCCATTTCCACACCTATACAGCCAAGATATCCGAAGGTAACAACCAATTACGTATATATTTATTTAACTTATTTTATACCCAAATGTGACAAACGATTATTTATAAGTTTATATAACTAATTTTACTAGTTACCTAAATATAAACAATGCACCTTAATGATACACAAAATACGAAATAAGAGTAAAGAAAACGCAAAACCAGCAGTAATAAAATTCAACATAACGGTTTAAACGCCTAAAGATACCACAAATATAATACAAACACATTAAATGGCAATAAAAGATACCTTGATATTAAAGCATCAATAATTTGCAGTGACTATTTTCCAAATTATATTACTCTAAAAAAAAGAGATTATCAAGACCTTCATTCAACCTTACAATCAATGGCAAACCTCCAACTTCCTTCAACTTCTCCCTAAACTTTTTCTACTATCCTTCATCCTATAAGAACATAAGAACATAAGAAAAGAAGGAGACTGCAAAAGACCATTCATGGCCTACACTTGGCAGCTCCTGTGGGCTCATCACTTGTTATGAGGAACAAGGAGAATATAATAAAAAAAGTTTAGGCCTGGACATAGTACACACCCTGCTTAGGAATTAATGTAAAGCTCTAGGTCAGAGGTGAGAAAACCCTCGCCGACGAAACCAATTTTCATCGCCCCCTGAGTGATATATTTGTATGCACAAATTTTAAATACTGAAATTTAAATAATCATTGTATTTCCAAGTTCCATGGCGGCAGTCTAGAACAATGTTGCGTATTAATTTTTTTAGATATGTACTTAGGCATGAGTATATCGCACCATGTAATAAATTTAAACAACATTTACAGAGATACAAGTGTCAATTTTTGTTTACCTCTCGCTGACTTGTTTCATCCGAAAATTTCACCCAAGGCTCAAAAAAGTTTCTCCACACCTGATCTAGGTTAACCGATTGCCTAGGTACCTTATAAAATCTACTGCTGTATTTTCAGTTTAGGTATCTCTACCCTTTACTGTTACTTTCCCTCTCTGCACCCCTTCCTTATTCATCGTTCCTGCTGAAACCCGCATGAGCTCTAGGTGTAGTGGTGTGAAGGACGGAGAGGAGTTTGGGTGAAAGTTTCTGTCTCTCAATCCCCCACCTTACCTTTCAATTCATTTCATCGTCATTCATGTCTTAACCCAATTCATTTGAACTTTGATCAGCTGGACCAGTTATATATAACACTTGAAGAAATTTTCCAGCATTACCCAATAGAAAAAGAGGGCTCTTTCATTATGAAAACACAACTTCATATCGCAAGATATACCATATAAAAGCTTAACAATTCAGAATGAGAACTTTATGGTAATCCTCTATACTTACCTAACTAAGCCCCATCAGATTATTTTCTTTTAGCAGTTTATTAAATTACATAAAGGGAATAAAAATTTCAATAACAGAAGAGATCAGAACAGTTCAAGAAACGTTTTTTGAATCAAAGTCAAACGATGTCTACAAACATGGTATTCATGAAAACTTATAAGAAAGATGGTGACTATTGGCCGAAGTTAGTATAAATTTTATTACTTATTAAAATAATAACCAAATACTTATTATATATTAATAATTTAAAATATTTTTTTATTTTAATCCCTAAATAATGTTAAACATGATAAAAATGATATTAATTATTGCATGAGCAAATACAGTGATAACCACCAGTATCGAATGCAGTCTTCTATTCTATAATATAATGCTACTACGTGAGTGCCAGTTACCCACATTCTAATTACTTCCTTTGTTATCTGTTTTGTGTACGTTGTTGTAAAACATCAATACTTTTAATGATTCGCTTTGGATTATTATAAATTACTTCCATCAGTTTGTTTTATACTCTCGCTTGAACTATTAGATTAATTTATGAATTGAAAGAAATCAAACATGTCCTAAAAAATCGGTTTGGCATGTTTTTCTTTCCTAAATGATTAAGACTCTTTACCACCTTTAGGAATGTTAGATTATTAAATTTAACCTAATGCCCAAATGCCTCTGAGCAAAAAAAGAAATAAACACTCGAGTAAGGATATAATGGATAGGTGTTGTGACTCTTTGTTTTAGCAATTTATATGCCTCTGTTGCGTGGGGAATATTCTTTTTCAGGCGATTTATATGATTAATGTCAATATTATTTAAAGATACGGAGTTACCTCTAGGGTGTTTTATTCTGAAGTTAAATAGTGTTGGTGAATTTTTATACTTTTATAAATGCGGTATCTAAATTATGTATATTCTAATCAAGTTCGTCGTCTGAATTTGTCATAGATCATTTAAATTTGATTGTTTTTAAGTGACGTATCCGTACCTCTTTACGATTACGTAAGTAAATAGAAAGAATAGTAGAACCATCACTGTGGAAAACGACAGGATATCTCCCCAAATTCTTATATGGAGCATTTCAGGCCACAATGCCTGAAATATTTACATTACAACAAAAATTAACCTAAAAGGTAAAGAATCTATGGCCTTTGTGAGCTTGCGGTAACTTCAATAAGACAGTAAATGACGCCTCAAAGATGATAAGGAAAAATGAAAGGCATTCTTTAATTTTATTTCGATCAAACTCTATATATAGTTTGTATAAAAATTGTAAAAGAAAGTATAAATTTAATTAACCAGTAACATGCGCTTGGATTAATATTGTTTAAAAAAATAGAATTCAGTGATAAATGAATATAAAATACCAAATTATTTGTTCGGTCTTTTGGTCTTTTTGGTATAACTCAAATATATTCTTAGGAAAATTGAGAACGAGAAGCCACCTATATTATTGTATGCAGAGGGCGCACTATAATATTTTATATTATGAATCAAACATATATATATATATATATATATATATATATATATATATATATATATATATATATATATATATATATATATATATATATATAAATAAGGTTGTTTCAATAAGGTCGCTCAATTTTTAAATGTAAATAAAACAAGTCGTATGTGATATATGCACTCAATTTATTTTAAATTTAAAAGTACATTTTATGGCATTAAGTGTGAAATAGGATGTTTAATTGTCCGCGGCGGCTTACCTAGGTGGAACGTATTCGGGAGGCCCAATTTTCGATCCCTTTGTCGCATAAATCTAGCTGAATTTACTACATGGTGTTCGTTATGTTGACTTTGAGGACATCAACTCTTTTTGGATTATTTTTATAGACCTGCGATTTAAGGTAGCCTTAAAGAATGTAGTCTAATGGCGTTAAATTGCATGATCACGCCGCCGCGCGAGATGACCCTGCCCTGAAATTGCTGGTTTAAAATTTCTATTGTGGCATGCGCAGTGTGGTACGCAGCACCGTTCTGTTAGAACCACATATTGTTAGTATCCATATCAGGCATATAATCCAGTTTAGGCCACAAGAAGTTGCTTATCGTCGATCTGTAGTTCTTGCCGTTGATAACTATGGCAATCTCATCTTCGTTCTCAAAAAATTACGGACTGATGATTCCGTTAGACGAAAGTCCTCACCAAACAGTGACTTTGTTGCTATGTAATTGGTGCTGCTGTCGCTTATGTAGCTTGTTTTCGTCCCAAATCCGACAATTTTGCTTGTTCACAAATCAATTCATCCAAAAATGGGCAACGTCGCTGAAGATGATTTGGGGGGAAAAATTTGGGGCAACTTCCAATTACTCTACAGCCCAATCAGCAAACACACGGTGTTATCTATGGTCGTTTACATTAAGTTCCTGGGTAAGTTGGATTTTCTTCGGGTGCAGACCCAAGTCCCTACGCATAATTCACCAAACTAAAGTCGCAGAAAGGCCAGAGTCTTGTGAACGACGAGGAATTGACTGCCTCGGATTTTCCAGTACACTCATTTACGGCAGCAATGTTTTCAGCATACATTGCGTGTCGGCGACGTAGGGGTGTTGGCTGATTGTTGATCGACCCTTTTCCCTCGAATTTAGCAAACAAGCGTCGAACAGTGGACTCGGCAGGACGATTGTAGCGAGGATAGCAATCACATAATGCGCGGAACGTTTGTCGAACGGAGCACTGATTTTGATAATAACATTTTGATAATATACCTAATAACAAATGTGTAGGAATTTTTTAAGACAAAGCTAATTACAAATCATGAGGTTCAGAAAATATATTAAAATTAAGGCCTCGCTTTTTATTTTTTCTTATATAAAGGCAAATTAAGAGGAGAAATCAAGAGTTTTACGCATTGTTTTTTCCTTATGTTAAAAGAATTCTGATAGAAGTTTTTTCTTGCCTATAGCTCTAGAAAAAAAGCATTGATCTGAAAAATCTACACCATGAGTAAATTAGTAGGACACAAGTGGAGCGGCTTCGCGACTCCTCATTGGAGTATGAACTTTAACTTTGCAGGCAAACCTTCGGTCTGTTATTTACATGCTATTAAACTCAGGCAAGGGTTTTTTTCTCTGAAGCAAATTAAAAAGGTTTTAGTAAATATCTTCTCATAATCTATTTTTTATTCGTGTGCGAGTCTAGTCGTGGGCTACTCTATATATCAAGATGTCGATCAGATGGTCGGTTGGTTGATCCCCGTTTTGCTTGTATTTCTTTGAGTAATAACATTGTAACGATCCGGCCGTTCTAACGAAATTTTGAACCCTTGTGTTGTTTTACATTATCTTTCGAATGATATAATTTGCAAGGTCTTCGCAAGTTTAGCATAGGATTTATGTTATTTTGGCAATAACATCATAACAAGTTGTCCAATTATAACGAAATTTTATACTAGCATGCACATGTTGTTTTACATTCTCTTTCGAATGATATAATTGTCAAAGTCCTGCCAAGGTTAGCCCGGGAATTATTTGCAATAACCTCATAACTAATCTCCCGATTATTGCGAAATTTGAAAGCCTTATGTTGTTTTACACTTTTTTTCGAATGAGCAAATAGCCAAGGTACTATCATATTAGTATGGGATTTATTGGATGTTTTGAAGGTCGTAAGGTCATAAACAGAATAAGTGCGAGCAAACGACTTTTAATCAGCAGACCTTGTTTATATTTATATAAATCCCTAATCTCTTTGTTTGTTCGACCAGAGCAACATGAGCTAGGTTTACACTAAATTTTTGATCGCGTGTGGAGAGCAAAAGCAACCTGTTAATCCATGCACCACACGAAAAGACACAGCCTATTGTTTACCAACAAGTGTTGCATTGTAGCATTGATTAAATGATAACCTTCGCCTGTATCTTGCTCATGATATTTCTTTTATATTTTAGACGGGGACAACGTCGGGTACTTCATTCAGCTTGATTACTCTACACGAAAATAAATCTATCCTCAGAGTTTTCTTTTTCACACCTCTCTTAGCTTCTATATAAGAAAAAGTAAAAAAATCGCCATGCCTGAATTGTAATACATTTTCAGAACTTCGCGTTTTTTTTAAATATTGTTTAATTCCCAAAACAATCTTTTTTTCATATTTATTTTTATTTATTCTTAAAAATAACTTTGATAAAATCTTCGAATATACGAAAAACAGCTTTGTTGGCTGTTTTACAAAATGAGAAGAAAATATTAGAAAGAACTTCGTAAAGGTTTCAAATATACCTAGGTGGCTCACAACTAAACTTCAAACCATTCAGACAAATGCATTTTTATAATATAGTGTTATGGAATAAGAATTGTCTTTCTTCCTTAAAATAGGTTTTTATGCCAGCTCCCCTCGACCTCAAGTAAACCTGGTATGCTCTCTGACTAGAGCATTCAAATTATCCATTTATGTTAAAGAAATCCCTGAAAATCCACGTACTTTAACTTTCAAGAAAATTGTTATTACAAATTTCTTAATGTTTTATTTTAACAAAAATCATAAAAATTTTCAAAGATAAACTTTAATTTATATAATTACATCTTACTCATTGCTCTTCAATCTCACTTCACCGGAGGACAAATTCAACTCAATAAATTAAGAGCCACATTTCTCGCGCGATAATCTTTTCGAATGTTATGAAAGAGTGAATTTCCGAGGCTTCAGAGCTGCAAAAAACATGTTTACAGAACTTTCCAAAAATATTTCCCTTCACCGATAATTTTTTATGCTATTTCGGGTAATAAATATTCAATATCCAAAGCTTCAATGAAAACTTACTTTTTATAATCAGTAAAACTTTAATTTGTAAAGCATTTCATATATTGCATGTCTTGTTCATCATTTTGAGAGGGCAAGGGTTATTATAAGTGCATTTTATCTTGATGTTTCACATTTTTATCTATAAACTTGCCTTATATAGTTATATATATCTTCCCTCATTTCTTTCTTTAAGTGTATTGCATACTTCTTTCTCTTATTTAGATTTCTTTTAGCCCTTAATAAATAGATGATCATCCTGGATTCATGTAGGAAGAAAGGAATAATATATATGTATAAGAACAGATAGATAAAATGAGAATACACCTGGCAATCTAAATAAAAGCAAAACACTTTTGTTAATTTCCATAAGTTAATATTCTTTTTTTAGTTTTTCTGATCTCTACGAAAGATCTCCTTGTTATCCTCACATTTTTTGTTTTTTTCTGTGTTTCTACATGTTCAGTCTCATGAAGGAATTTTTCTATAATAATTAGCGTCATGACTAAAATTGATGAAATAGTATAAATTTAATCCTAATATTTTATTAATTAACCTATATTATTCTATAAAACGTAAATTATTAATAACTAATGGAATGTTTTATATAGCACTTTTATTAGTGTAGATGTTACCTAAAATTCTCTACAGTGTAATTTATATTTTATTTCAGACTCACAGCCTCAATGCAATAGAAATTTATAATGAACTAATAGACACATTTAATAAAGCCTACAGTGTTTAATATATGTCTCAACTACGTTAAGCTAAGAACAAGGATTAGTAGGAGACTCAATTATGGACAGGCCTCCAAACAATTGCGAAAAAAATCTAATAGAAAACTTACGGACCATCCTTGAGAAAGATTTTTACGGAAATGGCAAGCAATTAACAACAAAATCACCTAATAGAAGCCACCCAAGATGTCGCAGAAAATGTTTCTGCCAATTGCATACCAATTTTGAAATCATCAGTAGACAGCAGATTGTTAAAATGATTCAGAAGGGTTCCATTGTTCAGGAGCCCTTGAACAGTTCTTTTCCTCAGCGAGAATAGCTCCACCCGACCTATGGGTTACCCTTGATCTGGTTAGGTCTACGGGAGCACAACCTTAAATAAAAAGGCTGTGAGTGAGGTTCCACATTGGGCGGCTTTCAACAAACATGATGTTCGTCAGATCTCTGCAACCTCTCACAGTTGATTGTCCTCCTGTTTACCTTTTGCCACCATCAATTCTGTGTGAGGCTAAGCTGTGGAGATATGCCCAGCACAATCCATTCTCCCTATTAATCTACTCACTGCACAAGCACAGCTTCATTCATCTTTCATCTTTTCCTTTTTCTCATCTCTCTCTTTCATTCAATCATCCCCACACACTTATCCATCTATTAACCTTTTATCATCATACCCATAAATTCATCTCCATTTTCATCGAGTGAATCTTGAGTCGTCTTCGTATCCAAATGCCTTTAAATTTTATTCAATTATGATAAAACAATTCATAAGTTGATTATAACATTTATTTGGAACGGAAGATTTATAAAAATAATTTACTATATAGTATCAATCTTGTAATTTTCACCTTGCATTCAAATTATCTTTGATAAATTTAATGATTCGCCCATCCATACTTTTCTAATAAATTTTAATCCATAAAACTTCATTTCATTAAAGTTCATCACACAATATATTGTATATGTAGATATAACTTGAATTAAGTTTAAGAATTAATTGAAAAGCAATTAAATAATCAATATATGTATTAAAGAATCAGTTGCCTGAACATATTTAAAAATACTAAATCTGACAATTATTCAGTAAAGGAAGCCGATAGGTAAAGGTTATACTTCTGCAAAGGAAGCAGTGCGAAGAAGTTTAGAATTTATTTCTGTTGACAGGTTAGGAAGTGTGAAGGAAAACCAAATATTGTTTACCCTTGAAGCCAATTAGGGTGTTTGTCTAATTTTCTGATTATTATTCCTCACTAAAAAGATCTGGACCAACACACTTTCAACAACATTTTGGAGAACTTATTGCATGGAGGCAACCATTATCGTAGGTTGAAAAGTAGCGTCCTGAATATTTTTTGATCAGGAAATCTCAATTTTTTATTTAAATAAAACACAGTGGAGAATATAGAAAAATAATCAGGAAAACAAAAATGCGCAGATGTGATTAGCAAATTCTTGGATATTAATCTAAATTTATGATTATGAGTGCCTATACTAGCCACTCTTTGAGCTTTCTGATAAAAATGCATTAACAAAGATATATAAAAGCTTTTAAATCTGAGACGATCATTAAAAAATTATTAGTACGTAATAATTGTAATAGTTTGGGTGAAGGGGTTATTCAGTTGAGTATTCTGGTTGCTTAAGTAAATATGATGGACAAACAGGTAAACAACTTTCTGTTCGCATAAATCAACATAAATATAATGTCCGAAGAGGAGAAGATAACAATGCTTTCTTTGTCCACATGTCAGATAAGGACCATCTAATTAATTGGAACTCGGCACGATTGATTTATCGTTCCAATGACCCTATAAAAAGGAATATCATTGAATATGCTTGTATAAGCAAATGTGATAATTTTAACCTTTCCCCTGGCTTATATAAAATAGATGCTATAATTAAAATACTAATACTTAAAGAAATTATTTCGGACTTTTGTTTTTAGTTTTTATATACAATTTTTAGTTAGGTGGCCCCAATTTTTTGTTTTTTTATAGTTTTTAATTGTCACTGCTCTGTTATGTACATTGGATTTTCCCCACTTTTCGCTCCTCGTGTCTTATAATCTCCTTCTTTAGGCTATCTCCATTTCTTTTAATCTGTTACCCTTTCCGTCTTCTCAGTTTGACCTTACTACCTGTTTCTTGTAATTCTTCCGTCTTCCTCATTGCTGATTTCTTGTTTTTGAGGAGGTCTTTTATACTTTTCTTTCGTATATATACCTCTAATAAAATATTATTTCTTGTAGTTATCCTGGGTAAGGAACTTAATAAAGTTCAAAAGTACTTGGAAACACCATTTAATTTTTTCCTGCGTGACATTGCATTCATATATATATATATATATATATATATATATATATATATATATATATATATATATATATATATATATATATAGGGTATTCGAAAACTAATGGTACATACTTCGAAAGTAGGTATAAAAATCAAAAATAACAAGTTTTACATGAATAAGTAAAAGTCCAAAGATCCATCGTTTTCGAAATATCGAATCGTAAAGATTGGAGGTCTCTAGGGATATTTCTTACTTCCGGCATTTTCCTAGATCCGCAAATATGGCAACAGTTGTTTACTTTAATGGTCATCTGTTATCAGGGAACATTGTAGAATAGCTCCGACAATATGATTCGCTTAACACATTCTGAAGTGGCAGATATGCACATGGAATATGGTTCGCCTAATGGCATTGCTAGATTGGCTGCTCGATTGTATGCCGAGCGTTTTCCCAACCGTCATTTGCCTGATCATTGCGTTTTCACCAGGGTGCATCGACGGCTACGATACACTGTCAGTTTTCAGATAAACAGAAGAGAAGTGGGTGGTCCTTGTGGGCGAGTTAGCGCTGAGAACGAAGAGCGGATACTATAACCTTTTAATACAAACCCACGTACAAGCACTGGAGCCGCTGGAAATGCATTTGGAATGCGTTATCACTCAATAGTATGGCAAACACTCCATTAAAACTGCCTATACCCGTACTATTTCCAGAGAGTGCAAGAGCTTTTTCCAGCCGACCTTAACCCTTGTTAACGGTTTTCACGTTGGTTCATTAATAAGACCATTGAATATAATGAGTTTCCAAAGTATGTGTTCTTCACTGATGAAGCTACTTTAATGCAAGGTGGTGTGTTTAAAACATACAACTTACTCATGTGGAAGAATAAAAACCCTCACGCTCTAAATCAGAGCCACCACCAACACCGGTTCAGTGTTAATGTGTGGGCTGGTATTATTGGTGCCAATTTAGTAGGGCCCTATGTGGTTACAACGCATTTAACCGAAGATCACTATGCAGTATATCTATAAGAGGTATTGCAGACCTTCTAGACGATGTGCCTTTGGGTATTCGACGTCAAATGTAGTTTCAACATGATGGCGCTCCAGCGCATGGCTCAAGGAACGTGCGACAATATCTAGACCGTACTTTTCTCAACAGATGGATAGGACGCTATGGGCCAGTGCTATGGCCAGCGAGGTCTCTAGATATGACACCAATGGACTTCTAGCTGTGGGGCCACATGAAGAGTTTAATTTATGAAACCCAAGTGCAGACAGAGATGGATCTTGTTGGAAGGATAGTGGACGCTGCAGTATTTGATCGTGTTCGGGAAACGCTTCTGCGTAGGTACCAGACCTGCATTGACGTATAGGGAGGACATTTCGAACACCTATTGTAATTCCAATTCCATAATAAAGTATGTACCTTAAATGTGTTCTTCCTCACGTACTACTCTTGGGATTGCCCTCACCGGAGTTATTTATGCCATACTCAACATTACGATTCGATATCTCGAAAACAATCTTTTTTGGGACATTTACTTATTCTTGTAAAAGTCGTTCTTCGGGTTTTTATACCCACTGTCAAAGTATGTACCATTAGTTTTCGAACATCCTTTATATATAAAAATTGATATATAAATTCCAGAAGCAGAAGAGAAATAGGTGTCCTTGCATGCTCTGACCTCCGGCATAGAAAGCAGTGCTCCTGTGCTAGGAATAGAACTAATAGGCTATTAGGGCATAACTTGGAGGAGCGTGAGAAAATGGAGTTTTGATGTCATTCTGAAAGTTTAGTTTACAATATAATAATAATATCAAACACACTTGAAATGAAAAATTATAACAATATTTTAAATAGAAAATTAAAACAATATTTATAAGGAATAACGCAACTTTCTGACAACTGTGTACATACGCGAGAAAGGAAAAGAATTCGAAAAGATTTTATTGAGGAATTTAAGGTGGTAAAAAGGTTATAATAAGTGAGACATAGTTATGTTTCTTATTTATAGTGAACATTATAGTAGGAGTAGCCATGTTCTTATGCAGGACAAGTTTAAGTTTAGGAAAGAGATTGGTAGTAATTGGTTTGCCTATCAAGTCATGGATGAATAGAATGGTCTTAGTTAACATGTGATAGAAGCGTCCCCTTGCTGAGTTTTAAGAATAGATTAGAAAGATTAAAAGATGTGGATGCTTATGATTAACCTTATATGGGACAAGCATGAAAGGATTTGTGTGGGATGGTGTGCTATAGGAGATAAGCCTTTGTTTAAGTAAATACGATATGTCAATTTCTTGAATCTTTGACTCCTAGACTAATGGAGATGAGTTAAAGTGTTCAAAAGAGGAACTTTACGTAGTTGTAGCATAGGCTCCTCTAGTAATAGAAATGAAACTAAACAAAGGTGAGTATGAAATGACCTTGCACGGGTGGTAGATGAAATTACTAATTGATATTGTCGGGGTATACTGCCGAGTATGTAAGTACGTTTGTTCCGTACATGAATAACTCTACTTTTCTTTTATTTTTATTCTTTAAACAGGGAGGATTCGTAATATTATATATCTATCACCATATGCAGCGTTTCGAGGATTTAATTAAACAACTATGGCAAAAATATACTATTAATTAAATAGAAGAATAAAATATTAAAACTTTAAATATACTAAGGCTATAATAAGAGGATATAAATATAAATTAATACTACCAATGAGTATTAAGCGATGGATGGTAACTAAAGAACATAAATAGGTTGGAATTCTTTTACCTTTACCTAAGAGGGAGTCTGGCGTGGCATGACTTTGAACGAGAACCTCATTGATACGATGATCCGAGGTGTGAGGCTGAATAGGACACACAGCAATCCGTCTCGCTACGCGAAAGATAACGTTGGTAGAGGTTATTTGGGAATAACAGCTGATCCCAAAGTAAGTGTGGAGCGCATAGCGATGCTTCTTGACTTGACGATATAAGCGAGGGAATTGTGGATGTACGATTATTCCAATCCTTGGGTTACACTTGCGGGCTTCTGGATGATGAGCCTCTACGATATAAGCGAGGGGATTGTGGATGTATTATTATGCTAATCCTTTGGTTACACTCGCGAGGCTTCACGATGATGAGACTTGAACAGGAGGTGAATAATTTCTCGATTGGAAATTCACATTGGTATTCCTCAATGGTGAAGGATATCTCTGTTTTAATTCAGAAAAATGATATAGAGGGTTTCTCTGAATGAGATTGGTATGAGAGTGATTCTCTATACCGATGGTCTACTCTTCGATGTGACCATAGAAACAGCCTCGGAAAGAAAAATCCCGCTTGGTTCCACTTTTTCTTGATTCCCTGATTTACTCATGGACTGCTCTTCTTCTCTCAATTGCTATCTCGATTATCTTCATTATTTCTCTATATCAAACTATATATACGTCGATTATCCGCTGGGAAGAGGAAAGGGAAGATGATTGCTACCTATAAGATTCTCTTCTAGAAGAACCATTTTTCAACGTTGGGACCCTTCGCTCTTTTGGTTAACTTCGGAGACAGAGAAATTTTGTCTACTAGAAGAAAATAGACCTAAACAATAGGAGGAGACAGGGAGCCTGTTTATAGATTTTTATTCTAAATTTTATCCCGCCCTCCTTTGTTTATATTAACGGACTACGAAACCTGTTGATGGTAATCCTTTTTTAGCGAGCGATCTCGAGGTTTGTTGGGACAGCGGGGCAAAGGGGGTGGGGTAAAGTATAGAACCATATTGAAAGTAATTGTTAACGCTTTTTAGCCAAGCTAGTGTCTGTTTGTCGTCGCGATATTGATTTCCCCACAGTTATTCTTTGATAGTTGTAGGATGCACAAATGTGCCTATAGATTGCAAGAAAAAAGATGGAAGTGGTCAGGCCTTTACTATGCTATCGGTGAATGAAATTCAAGTAAATAGAGCAGGGATCTGTTCTGAAAGAAAGTTCTTTGTGTCGGACACGTTGTCTCAACAAAACGATGCCAACACATGTGCTGTGTAACTGTAAAAGGGAGAAATTAAGAGCATTGCAATGATCAACCTTTTTTCTCGAAATCTTAGTTGCATAAGATAATTTTACTCAGACAAACTTTTTCAGACCTTCTCAATTCAATTCTAAAAACGGTTCAGCTCTACATACAAAAGATTTTCATGCAATTTTAAGTTTTTAATATATTCGTGAGTTTCAAAATTAATTACTTGCACGTTAATGTTATCAACAGGAATATTACAATTATTTTGTTTTTCTTTCAGATCTAATCATGGTTACAAGAAGACGTCAATGTGTGAATAAGCCGGACGCTTTCTGTTATATTTGTGGATGCTTCACACTTTCGTGGTATAGGAATTATATATATATTTATATATATATATATATATATATATATATATATATATATATATATATATATATATATATATATATATATATATATATATATATATACATTTAAGTACAATTACACGCTAATGGATAGGTTCGCCCAGTTGAGGAAGGGATAATGAGAATGGGAGAGAAATTCGTGCCCAGTATGTTGGTAATAATTATCAAAAATAAGAGAGTGCAGATGCAGATTGGCTTAAAAGTTAACTGAAGGACGACAGTCGTTCAAGGTAATTTAGTGGATGCGACAAAAAACTGAAATAGTAAATATATACAAAAGAGGTTTAAGTGATATACGTGATCAAATAAATAATGGAAAAATTCGGTGTGAGCACAGGGGCGAATCCAAGGGATTAATTCAGTTAATTACCTGACTCGGATCAGAGTCTTAAACGGGGGCTATTGTAAGCCGAATTGTACATAATAAAAATTGATTTAGGAAACCCGGAATATAATGAGTTCCGCATCTTCAATGTCTTTCACGTGTTAAGCGTCGTAGGGAAGGTAACTCAGGGAGTCGAGAATGCAACAATGGAATACGTTTTACCTCAGAGTTCTCGATGATCGGGGGTATCTTTTACCTCAAGCTTCTCGATGAGGAAGTACTGATGTGAATTCGCGGAAGAACGGCTGTTGTAAGGAGATGCCAATTCACTGAGGAGATGTTGACGGCGGAGAGATTTTAGCCATCAGGACTCGAATAAGCCACGGAGGATCCGACCCGAGAACGTAATGTGTCTTCGTGCGCGGGAGTGCTATGCTGCCTAGCCAGCGAAAAATCTCCGGTTATATAGGTGGTCGGCGGGCGGCGAAATTGCCTCGGGCCACGGCGTGCTCACCTGGGATTTGAAGTCGCCGGCTTTCGGCTTGAGGGGAAGGGGCGATCCGAGATAAGGAAGCGGCCAAATAGCCGTTTGGGTTTTCCCTCGTGTCAAGAGTATAGAAGGCGAGCTTAAATCACCACAGTACGGGAAATAGGCCTCGCAAGATGTTGGAGGAGCAGAAGCGGCGCTCACATGGTGGACTTGGTGAGCGGAGTTATTCCAGAGCTGGGAATTCTGGGGTAGATTATACGTACATGGCCTTCCACTCCGTACATAAAACAAACTATTGGTCTCCTGGGGAATGAGAACGCAGGTGAATTTGAAATAAGATGTTTAATACAAGTATCTCTGGGTTCCGATGGAGGACAATCTCTAGGTATAGAGGCACCCTATACCTTAACGAATTTAGTGGTGTTAAACGGAGGGAATCGTGAGTTAGTAATCTTGGACTTGGGAGGTGAAGGCGCAGTCTTTTTATTCTCCCTCAGACAAAGGTTTTGGCTTGCTGCGTAGACATCCGCCTCTTCAATGCTCTCCATGAAGTTGTAACACCTACAGTCCTTCACAAATACGCAGATTTCTGTGGGTAGCACAGCGAATAACTGATCTTCAAGAACAAAATCAATTACAGACTCATAATCATAAGTAATCTAAGAAGCGTCATACGAAAATTAATATTTCGCTGGAGGGTGAAACTAAATTGAAGGAAGCTCTAAAATGGTTGGATTCGGGCATGTCGAAATTTTGAACGGTAAAAGTCAGGGATAATATAGTAAGACGCCAACAGATCAAACTTGAGGCTGGAATAGTTGATGGTGGCTTCCGAGGGTAGGAAAATGAAAATTACTTGGAGCTGGGAGGTGAGAAGGGGGACTAATTTGGCGACACTGTCTGCAACGATGGCCCAATGAGTGAACGCGGGAAGCTTGACTGATGTGGATTGGAAGAGGGGGCGCTTCCGTACGAGAGTTAATTTAAACAGTCTCGGTCTGGGCGCGATGTAGCTTTTAGTTCATGCTGTCGGATTCTCTCTCTTTCTTTCTCAAGTTTTTCGTTTTCTTCTTACTGCTCTTTCTTGCTCATCTCGTTCTCTTTTTTCTGCTCTTTCATTTTTTCTCTATCACTTTTTTCTTCTTTTTCTTGCCTCTCTTCTTCCGGAATGTATGAAATGAGGTCTTTGCCGGTTATTCCGAGGGCTTAGACTTGCAATTTAAATTTGCCGAAAGAGGATATCTTGTACGGAGGTTCAATTGACCACAGGCAAGCGACGGGGTTAATGACAAGGATGAGCGCAAAATACACACAAAAAAATAATATGCCCTGATAGATTCGGGAGCTTTGCTTCGCTAAATAAATTCTACACTAGCAAAAGATAAATAAAATAAAAGATTTGAGCCTTCACGGGCTAAGAAGGGCTAAGGGGGCTAATAACCGTCTTTGGGATTAAATAGACTCAAAGAAGAAAGTAAGCTCCAGAAATTTGAGTTGAGAAAAACGTTCACGGTCTAGATAGACACGCAGAATAATTAAATATGGAAGGGTCATTCGACGAATCTAAAAATAACTTGAAAGGAACTTAGCTTTAAGAAAATATAAGGAAATAGAAGGAAGTATTGAGACCAGTTTTTATAATATATATATATATATATATATATATATATATATATATATATATATATATATATATATATATATATATATATATATATATATATATATATAAAGACAAAAACACGTTAATGGCTAGATCCGACCATTTGAGGGGAGATAATGAGAATGGGGGAGAAATTTGTCTTCAGTGTGTGGGTAATAATTATCAAATATAAAAGAGTGCAGATTGTTTTAAAGGTTAACTGATGGCTGATAGTCCTGCAGGGTTATTTAAAGGATGCTACAAAATTAAAGTTTACTAACAAAAAACAAGATATTAAATATATACAAAAGAAGTTTAAGTGAGATACGTAATCAAATAAATAACGAACAAATTCGGTATCAACAAAAGGGCAAATCCAACGGATTAAATCTGTTAATTACCTGTCTCGGATCAGAGTTTTAAACGGGCGTTACACTAAGCCTAAATGTAAATAATAACAATTGGTTTAGAGAGCCTGGATTATAACGAAGTCTGCATCTTTGATGTGTTTCACGGGCTAAGCGTCGAAGAGAAGGTAATTTGGGCAGGCGAGGATGCAACAAGGGAATATGTTTCACTCAGAGTTTTCGATGGGTTGGGATACTGTTTCATCTAAATGTTCTCGATGAGGGAGTATGGTGCGAATTCGCGAAATAACGGCCGTTGTAAGGAGCTGCCAATTGACTGGGGCAATTTTCACAGCTGAGAGGTTCTAGCCGTCGTTACCGGAATAAGCCATGGAGGTCCGACTCGTGAACGGAATGTGTCCTTGTGGTCGGCGGGCGGCGGAATTGCCTCGGGCCACAGCGTGATCTACTGGGATTTCAAGTCGCCGGCTTTCGGCTAAGGGTGGGGGGGTATCCAAGATTAAGGAGCCGGTTGAATAGTCCTTAATGTTCTCTCTCGGGCTAGGAGCATGGGAGGCGAGCTCAGATCGCTCCGGGCGCGGGAATTATGTCTCGCAAGATAAACAAAGATGGTCTGATAAAGCCATGTTCGCCCTATTTCTTTCTGGCTTCTCACGCTTTTTTATACGGTTATGGTGACGTGGATCTTCTAAAGTTTGAAGTTGGACCTCCAGATTATATTACTCTATTCCTCGAAACACTTATTCATCAAAGGCGTAATATAATATCATTTGAAAGGCGTGCTTATAAACGTACTTTGGTCTAACTCTTGGCGACCAAGACAGAAATGGTCTCCACATACTGTGTGTCATAGCTGCGAGGAAATGCTGCCTCCCTGAACAAAAGGTAACTTAAGAGTTTACATTTCGGTATTCCCATAACCTAGCGAGAAATGACAAACCACACAACTGGCTGTTATTTTTGTCTGGTCAATACAAAGGGCATTGTCAAGAAAAACAGACAAAAACTCTCATATCCTAGTACTCTTTAGCAATCCAACCTACTTTTTCCTCTGACGAGCTCCAAATCCCGGTTTTTGAAGGATTTATTCCATCTAAGGATGTGGGTAGTGACCAAATGCAAAAGACTGCCGATTAAAGTTACGATATACTTTTAGAATTTCGGGATCCTTCTTATAAGACACCAGAGTCATTAACTCCTCAACAGTTTATCCATCCAGAGAAGAATGACCTTGTGCGTGATTTGGATCTTGTCGTTGAATGGCCATACTCTCTCTCTCTCTCTCTCTCTCTCTCTCTTTATATATATATATATATATATATATATATATATATATATATATATATATATATATATATATATATATATATATATACTTAAGTATGTACTTTGGGGCTTAAAGCCGAAGTTTGTTGAAGACCAGTAGTGAAAGGGGTAATTGTTAAGAGTCCATTGGTGATGGTTTATTATTAACTTTGCGAGGTCCTTTTAAACAAATATTTCAGACTGCAAGTTGGCCAAAGATTAACAGGTAGCTGGTACGAGCTGAGGTTGCAAAAGAAAAACAATGACGAAGATATATCTTTACTAACAACAAAATGATATTTATATTTACACAAAAATTGGGTTTAAAGGGATAGAGTCGCGCAGACAGGGTTACAGGTCCACACAAGATATACGGTAGGTTAATTAAGAGATTAAAGAGGTCAGATTTAGTTTGGTGATTTCAAGGGGGATTTTGAACTGGGGTGTTAACAAAAATAATAGGGCAATGGAGTAAGCCAGTTTCAAAATCAATCGGCAGGCGGCAACGGTTACGATTATCTTATGTGCTCGTTGCCGAAAATAGGCCATTTGGGGTACGATAAATGAGACGGAAGATAAATGTCCAGGTTCAGCCATGCTTTCACAGCTCCATGCTGTGATCTCAGGATATACCTGATTACAGTAGGGCACGTGGTCGCCATTTGACCTCATCCCGTTAAGGTTTATCCAAAAAGGCAGCTAAAGTGTTAGCCTCTATTTGCAATAAAAGAATCAACTGAGCGATGCACATAAAATTTCATACTTCCGTAATCTGGAGCAGGTTTTTCTACCAATTTTTACAAAAGAGAATATCTTTGGTTATTTTCCTAATATCTCAGGGCTATTCCAGGAATTAGGAAAACCAGTATACAATTCAAATGACTGGTGATTATTTTTAAATAGTTCTAAGCGCCGTTTGAAGTTTGTTCTACTTCAGAATGGCAATGTCTATGGGTGTTTTCTAATTGGGCATTCTGCGTATTTATGAAAGGAAGATAATGTCAATAAAACTGTGCTTAACCTACTAAAATACCACGAGAACAACTGGACAATTTGTGTGAACCTTAAAATGGTTAATTTCTTTCTAGGTCAACAAAAAGGATTTACAAAGTATCCCTGATCTCTCTGTATGTGGGACAACCGAACTCGAGAAAAGCATTGGAACCACAAGGAGTGGCCCATCCTTGAGAATATAGAAGCAGGTATGGCAAATATTGTCTACGATCCAATTGTTATATGAGATAAGATCATTTTTCCTACACTCTATACCAAGCTGGGTTTGATGAAGCAGTTGTCAGGGCGTTGAATACTGACGGTGAATGCTTCCAAAACATATATACTGTCCTTTCAGGTTTTTCTCCGAGAAGATCAAAGCATGTGTTTTAGATGGACTACAGATTTGTACACTTCACGCGAACAAGGATTTCCAACCTGTGTCCACATGGCCTAAATGGGCCATGGAAAACTTCAGTGGGCCATAAAACTTTTATTGACTCATAGACAAATGTTTCATAACATTTTATCAAATTTCCAAACTAATAGCAAATTCCGGAAAACCTCATACTATTGGTGAAGATTTGATTTTCCCCTCAATATCTGTGGCGATTTTTGCTGTCATGCAACAGCGTCCCCAAGAAATTACTGATTCTATCCTGGTGAGCAACAATACAGTATCAAGACGCATCGATGAAATGGCAGAGGATATCGAAAATCAACTAGTGTTACTTTGACAAGTAAGTTATTTCGCGGTACAGATTTATTAAACACTTTTACATAATATTCAAGTCAATCTTATGGCCTGTGTTAGGTTCTTTTGATGAAAAAAGGGAATTCGGAGAAGAAATGCTTTTTTCTCGCAGCCTTGTGATAGATACCAAATGAGCAACAATATTTAAAAAAGTATTGGACTATATCCGGGATAAATATTTCATTGGGTAACATCATAGTATGTGCAACTTATCATCTGTTGATATAGCAGGTAGATACAGGGGCTTTATTGCATATTTAAAAGAAAATTCGTTTGTCATAAATATAATTATCAAGAGGAAAGGTACCTCTGGCCTATATTAGCACCTAGAAGACCACCTCATTGTTTGAGGAGACCTCAAGACTGTAGAAGAATACTTTTACACCCAGGCAAATTAACAAGCATCAACGAGAAGGAAGAAGGAACCCGACAGAAAGGCTTAAAACCGGCCGACATAGACGAGAGAGAATGATCAAAGAGGGTACCTCTTCGTATCCTCCCTGGCAAGGAGAAACCTACAGGTGAACAAACCTTTAGGACAATATTGACGGACACCGAAGTGATTTTACTAAATAAATACATAAAATAAATAAATAAATAAAAGCACAAGAGTGCAACAACTACCTGAATTATAAATTAATAACAAAAATAAAAGGCTCGCAAGAGATACAAAACGTATTTTTTTGACCTTCCCCTATCGATTTTCGTGGATCATCCTCTCCATACGGGCCACATCCTCATTGGTCACCTCTGACGGGCGTCCTGGACGGAAGTCATCTTCAAGGAACTCACGACCATGGCAGAACTTCCTATTCCAGCAAGCAATAGTTGCATAGGAAATGGCGGTGTTGGTGTACACTGTAACCATACGTTCATGGATCTCTTTTACTATCTTGCCTTCCTTGGTCAAAAATTTGATCACTGCGCGGTGCTCAACCTTCTCCATTGTTGAAAATTTGTAACTGACGATCTGCGATCAGCAACTGCTTCTTAAATAGACAAGGCAAGAGAGCGCGGCTGCAGGGCCTGACTTGTCATAACTTGTCCTAACACCCCCACAAAGAGCCATCCCCCTTCCTCTGTTTTGCCCTACCGATTCGCAAAACTTATTGACCGCCCCTTGTACATCAGCCGCAAGGACTTCATTGAATAAATGCATTTAATACTCAATTTTTTATAGTGTGCTTATTTTGAAAAGGGTTATATACATATTTTGAAGCCAAAGAAATTTATATTGGTTTTAATTTATTATTCGGCAGTAAAAGTTCTTTCGATTATATATTATATTATAAAATTTGTGAAACTATATAATGGTTATAAATGGTTTTCTGATTGGAGATGCCAAATATATTTTATACTTGTGGAATTGTGTTTGCGCAATAAATAGACATGACAGACATATTTATTGAATATATTATCCATATGTAAAATTGGAATATGTTGGGGGCTATAATAATTTTATGGGCTACCGACACACTTCCGGTTCAAACTGCGCCATGGGTTAAAAGTGTTTTGAAAACGTATACTCTAGTTTTACAAACTAATTTAGAACAATATTGCAAGCTGAGCCTGAATATTGCATTCCAATCAGCTAAGTTTTTTATGCTAAGTCAATTTTTTTAAAGGTCAGAACATAATTATATTAATTACATTTTAGTGATATTTTCTGTTGGTTTTTGCTAATATTTCTCATACGAAATCAGTTTTTACCATAAAACATCGATTTTAATACAAGTTATTAAATTATGCTGGAGTCAATCCGAGCTTTTACAAGTTCAAGCTAAGTTTATCTTAATTTTCATAAACTAGATAATATTCTGCTTTTACCAATACACATAAATGTACAAACAGATAAGGCGAATCCGATTACGTTTCTCTTTTGAAAGTACGTTACAGTAAACTGTGTGCCAATACTTAGTCGAATGATCTAGTATGGGAGAGGTAGGCGCACGGTATCATTCCGGGTACCATAAAAGCTGGCGTCCCTAGCGTTTATATTTGGTGTTTCGAGCGGAAACCTGCGCACGAATATTTGGTGGCTTGGAAATCATGGAATAGGCATTGCGGCTACAAAATATTTAAGCTTAGCTTAATGCCTAGAACAATTTTTAGGTTGCTGTGTATTCAAGTCAATGGCTTGCGGCCAACAGCCTTGAGGATGCTTTAATATGGCATAATTTGATGTTTAATTATATAGCATTTTCTTTATTATTGCTAGTTTTTCTCATTTGTTTGTCTTTATTATTTTTGTTGTACCTCTTATTTAAATCAAGGATAAAAGCTTATACATTTACTTGTTTGTATTTAGATTAAGAATTTCTAGTTAGGTAATATGGTTATTATGGCATGATTTAAGCTAAAACACAAATGTCCTAAGACAGGTGTGTTTCGGCGATAGGGACATAAGTGATCTTTTTTCACTAATTTAAGGCCGAGTGCTGATTATATGGACTATAGTGTTCAGTCATAAAATTAAATGCATTAATGAATCTGTAAATATATACTGTTACGCAGTTAAACCAAGATATAATATATTGAGAGAAAAATTGTTTAATTTGTAATATAGGATTTGTTCGATACGTTCTTCTTATTTTTAACTATATAATTACTAAATAAACAAGCATTGAAAAACTTATGAAAATCCCCCAAATAATAAACATTGAACTTCCATGGTCTATTAAATATGAACTAATAAAATCTAATCCAATTCTAACGCATCAGACCTCAGCTACTTAATATGTATAAAAATTGCAATCAATCCATAACTAACACAAAAGCAACGCAATGTATATCCTTTCAACTGCGTCGCTAATAACAATTCTTCAGAAAACCATCAAATACACTTGACACAAGTCAAATTTTTATCTTTTATAAATGGCAATAACTGGCGGCAGATTGTCAAATCGTCAGTATTCGATTCAATTCCCACTTTCAATCTCTAAACTCAGGAAGCTTCAATATTGGTCAATCTTTAAGAGCTTCCCTAGCTGCTATGTTAGCTAAACTCTTGTGCCAGAGTATATATTAAGAATTTTCCATTAATTATTTTATTGTTATTATTTTTTTTACTTGATTTTATATGAATATATTGAAACAACGAATTTATTTAGTTATAATTCATTGTACAGTTGAAATTTGAAGCAAGAAGTCTTTAATCTGTCTTGTACGTCAAACAAATCTTTTGGTATGCATTACAGAATCGAGGTTCCGTTTTGGGCACCTACATTTTATAGTTTTCGCGAACACTTTAGGTTCTGTAATGATTTGCTAAGTAAATTAATTAGCTAACAATACTACACTTTAGCAGATAATAAAGGATAAGGAAGACTCAAATTGTTTAAAAAAAATTCTGAATATTTTCATTAAATGGCGTAACCAATATGGCATGAAGTTTAAAGCTGCCGAATTAAGAGGTTTAGACTTCGGAAAAAAATAATTATAACATTAGATAGTTCATTCAAAATGCCGTGATGATAGAAGCAAAAGGGCAGGTCGATCTAGGAATTAAAATAGGTAATAAATTAAATTTTTCCATTCAATAGTTGCAATTAGAAATAAAACAGCAAGAGTTGCATAATTTATCAGCCAATCCGTCGGAAAACAATGCTCCCTTTTGACCTGCACAATAAATTAGAGATGTATATATAATATAGCAGGTACAACGTCACTTTACCAAATTAAGTGGAATAAAAAATCTTAGCGTTAATATTAGGCTTATAATCATGGAAGGAAAAAGGATGAACAAATGGAAATATGTATATAGAAATATGTATATGTACGATATTGCAAACATATCTTTGTAATTTGACTGGCCTTACAGTGACGCGAGAAGACGACAAAATGATGAACAATTGGAAATTAAAAACGTCAAGGGGAAAATTTGCTTTCTGTAACCGCATCTTTGGCACCGACAAGGATCCATAAAAGTTTTTATATGGCAGGCCCTATTTAGAATAAGGCTAATTTGGGTGGAACTTACCCATAATATTTTTAAGCTATTTTAATTGTATTTTATTTTAAATAGTCATCTATTTCTTTCTTTAGAAATTCTTGTTTTGATCGTTGAATACTTCTTGTGTTAGGTTCTTAGGTTCTAAGAACATACCACAAGAAGTATTCAACGATCAAAACAAGAATTTCTAAAGAAAGAAATAGATGAATATCTAAAATAAAATACTATTAAAATAGCTTAAAAATATTATGGGTAAGTTCCACCCAAATTAGCCTTATTCTTAATAGGGCCTGCCATATAAAAACTTTTATGGATCCCTATTCGTGCTAATAATTTTTTTTTGGGGGGGGGGAAGGAATCAAAATAACCTTGAGGCATAAATGAGATCTCGATTTATACATAAGTCTTGAACAGAAACTGTCAACACTTCAACCTATGATAGTTGCCTGACATCCTTTTTTCAAGAAGACACGTTTATAGCTGAATTGAGATTAGTTCTCCCCTCTCCAAATTTTATAATATAATCCATTTCTCTCACACAGATCAGATCTTAGATATGCTAGATTCCATAAAAATACTGTTATCTCAATTAGTCATGGTGGACTAGTGTTTATGTATTATGTTTTTGTACTAACTTATCACTGGTGCCGTTAAAATAGCTTTCTTTTTCAATTTTTTAGAACTGGATTGGAACTCAAATAAATCGAAGTGCAAAGTTGACTTTTAAATTCTTTGTTACATCTGCAGAAAGTTGTCTTTCACATTTTAAGCAAGAATTACATATTTTAGAAATAATGTGTATGACGCTTTCATCGGAATCAAACTAACTGACCAAGATAAGTTATTTTTCCTTAATACATGTTGAAAATCATGTACTCAAAACATTACTTGATTGGAGAAACAATTCAAATGAGAAGATTCAGTTTGGTATTCTGCTGGTGCGGATTGGATGGAAAGATCGCACCATAGAGAGTTTTTTCTATATTACAGTACCCCATGGAGCAGGTTATTCATTTTCTGAACCTGGTATCAACATTAGATCATCGTATGACTGAGATAGTGCTGAGATGGGACCAATGAAGACAAGTCTGGTACATATCCGCCAGCAGAGGACTACTTAAAAGTTTTACTGACTCAAGCTATTCTAATTGAACTGACGCAAGATTTGAAGGTAAGGAGAAAATGGAATCTTTTCCGCTACTATGTCTATTCTTTATAAGAAATTTCTGTTGGAAGATGATGCAACATCCTTTTGGGATCACAACTCTGGCAAAAGCTGCGAAATATTTGATTATTTCATGAGGCCTCTTCACTGGTGTGTTGCAAGAATATTGTTTACTTGTCTGATTCGGTAGGTTTGAAGTATATAGCGTGAGAATGTTGACTTTTCACTGACTCATTAATATGACGTATTAATGCAAGTCTTCTGATCAACGACCTAAACTTCCTTTCGATACCAATCATGCACTCATTTGAAATTGGGCTCTCAACATACAGTAATTGGTCTCTTCTTACGACTTCAGTGTAAGTACATGAATTACACTGTTTAACAAAATTTCACTTTTGTCTTGTCCATGGGTTAAATGTGTTATTCCCCAATTGCTTGTGGCTCCCATGAGCAGACACAGAGTTGAGAATTCTTACCCGGAGCCCAAGAAAATTCCCCTAGTTCCAAGTCAGGTGCTAACAACAAAGCAAAGTGACAGCTGAACTATGTTTGTGTATTGGAATTAGCCCCAGCCAGTGAGGTAATTCCATTTAACGATCGCTACCGAGTGATTTTTCCGACTTCTCTCGTTAACTCCTGTCGAAGTCCTCTTCGTACGCCCCTCTTTTTCGGGTGGCCGAAATACTCCCTCCTGGACAGGACGTTACCGCCCCCCGCCCTTTATTTGGAGAACCGTCATCACTTTAACATCCCGCTCAAAAGCTTCGAGCGGCTTTGTCTCACGTGCAGAAGACATCCGTGAGTCCTTACCGTGATATCTTACCCGGAATCTTCTGTAAGCCAACCCCTCTCCCCCACAGTAACCCATTTGCGTTAATTCCCCCCATTTGAATAGTCTCCTCCCGTAACACCTTAAGTTTTAACTTCATAGCCTGATTCATAACTACAATTCCCCCCCCTCCTTCGTTCATCTGATGTAATTTTTGCCCATCATATCTCTCATAATTTTTATGTAATTAAAATTATATTTTTGTACATGCCTCTTTAAATAACCTTGAGCTTTGCCATTACCCATAGTATACCTGACCTCGTTGCACTCTTATCTAGTTGTTTCACCCGTCGAAACTCGTAGCGTTCCGTCCCTTTTGTCGGTTCGCCTTGAAGTTATCGGTCCCTCCCCCCATAGATATAATGTGGTATTGATATAATATAATGTCATACCACGAAAGTCATATATAGCGCCAGTTCCTCAAATTTCTGAGCTCCTCGTACCAACTCTTCCCAAAAGATCTTGGTTTCATAAAGTCCAATGCCGAGGTTTTAACTTCGAGATTTCAAGCAGTGAGATTTGGTAGATGTCAATATGCAAATATCAAATCAGAGAAAGCGTCGCCCATGTTTTTCAAGCTCTTTTACACGTCAAAATGAGCTTTGCTTTTAAAACAATGTGACCAGTCTGTTCGAGGCAATCTGAATCGCATGTAACCCCAACGAGTGGCGCCTTTTCATTGCTAACTCATCCAGGAGCCTCAAACAGTGCTGCTTCAAAACGGCAATATGTATCATTCTCTTCCACCTTGCTCATTCGGTCCAGATCAAAGAGGATTACAGCGGGGACAATAATTTGCTAGATGCATTGAAATGTGAAGATTAGGGTTGGTGAGTTATCAGAGACTTCAAAATGGGGCATTCTTGATGGTTCTCCATGACGGCTTTATAAAGATTTCTCATTATCTTTGCCTTTGGGACAGCAGGAATGCCGTGGCACACTACCATCAGCGGGATTGGTCACAACGGACTGAGTCTAGTGTGGGGAGAACCAACGTCAAATGGGAGCCTTTTTTGTACCCCCGAAAAGTACTGTTTCCAAATCTGCACTTAAAATTTGGCCTTAACGCTTTGATGCCCAAATATAAATATAGATATAATTAAAATTTTTATTATGTTTAACTAGTTTTAGGGGAAGCAAATTAAGAACAGAACAGCAATATTTTTTATTTTGAGAAAACGTGAACTAAATAAAATGTGGTTCCATCTGGCACCATTTGACACAAGGTAAACAGTTAACTTTTAAGTGCTTCGTGATTAAAGGTAAATTTACATATTGAAACGAAACGGTTATATGCTACTTTTTAATTGTATTAGACCTGTATATTACTTTCTGTGAAAAGATCGAAAGCAATTTCTTTTTACAGTCAGAGGCAACATTACACTTTACACATCTAATTCGTGTATGCGCAGTTACGTATTCCTTACATCTTATCTTTTTCGCAATGCACTCAGGTAGATGCAGTGTATTTTCAAAGCGGAATGATTCTGTTGGCTTAGAAAGCAACTTTCACCTTATTGGAAGACTTGAAGCACTACTGGACGGTCGTCCTCTCTTTGGTGTCTCTGGATTTCAAATTAGTCTACTTGCAATATCGCAGCGAAATTTATTTAGTTGCATCAATTGAAATACTCACCTTCTTACACACTCTTTTGTACACAAGCCATACATTTACAAGACTCAGATTCAGACAGTAAAAAAAGACCATCATATACAACATTCGTGATTTGAAATCAATTCGGTAAAGTTCTATAAGCATATCATTGAGATCGACGTCACCCATAAAGGAATTATATTCTTTCACAGCAAAAGGCCTCGGAAAATTGATATACTCTTTTGATTTTATATCATATCATCTGCACTCATCTTTAGAAGCTGTAGATGTACCTGTTTATTGTCATACCATTTAACTATGATACAATTAGAATTCTGCTCCACCCTTTAGTCGTAGCTTCTTCTTCCTTTCTTTTTCACTTTGTTCTCATCTTCTATTTCAAATCCCTTGAGCCTGTTAATACCACGGTTTAAAGGCTCAGAATTCCTCCCTCTCTTAGCTTTTTTGATAACTTAAGTGATGAAACCCGGTTATCAAGGTAGATCTTGTAGTTTTTGTGCCTTGGTCCATCCTGGCACAGTCGAATCACAAATTGTGAAGAAATTCCAAGCTCTTTATTATCACTTATAACGGTTCCTTTTTCATTATAAAATTCGAAATTATATACAACTCCGCTTTCTTCAACCCTTGATATAAATTTGTACCCCTATTTTAAGGGTTTTGTGGATTATACTGTTTGAATGTAAGGCGTGCTTTAGTTGGGATGATTTGGTCATCCACTGCTTGATACTCTTTATGTGTGATGTTCATACAATTTTTTCGCAGAGCTTCAAATACGGGGCTTGTGTTTCCATATCTTCATTGTTATTGAAATGGAGAAATTGTTTGATTTTTTCAAGGCGATTCCTGCTCATTGCATCAGCTACGACATTATATTTCATAGATTTATTCCAAAAGGATCGGTGAGATGGAGTTGTCATAGTCCCTGAGATAATCAAAATTTCTATATACACCTTAATTTCATCGTAGGGAATGTGTATTTCCTGCCCTAATTTGTTCCAAGCATATATTCCTGTTTGTTCACAAATAATATTTATCATTTCCTGATCCAAAAATAAATGAAAGAAAAATATGGGAGTTTTGCCTCCAATTTGGATCAAAATCCACAGAATCCTTCTTCCATTCCGTATCCTGGGATAGGTGGTAATCATTTTTCCTATAAATTCCACCAAACTTTCTTTGCTCGCTATTTTTTACTTTTCCAATAAACGAAGAAAGAGGAATGTTTTCTTCATCCGACGCTTAATCTTCTTCTATTTCAACTGAGCTGTTTACTTCATGTGTTATTGGCAGTTCTGAGACATCCTTCTATATATTGCTTACCACGTCATCTCTAATGTCACTAATCTTAAAATCATCTAAGGATTTTTATCCATCTGGTAGAAAAATCATTGAAAGAGCTTCGGAGACATTAAGTTTCCTTGGCATCTTGATTCACTGTAATAGGGGAAAAATAAAATGTAACATACCTATAATAAACTAATAATAAATAAACAAAACAATGCTTACTCTATGTCCAACGCTTTACTCAGTTGGGAACGAGATTTTCAAAAGCAATATAGCGCCCAAGCCTCCTATTTACCGGCGCTATATAGATGACATAATTTTGAATACGGATAACCTCGAACAAGTGATTGGCCTAGTTGAAACATTTCATAACAACTCGTGCTTAAATTTCACCCACCAAACGGAAGATAAAAGATCACTCCCCTTACTTGATATCCTCAAACTGCCCAGGAGTCAAAAGTTCTGACCCAAGTATACGTTAAGGCCACGAAGTTGAGCTTCTGCTTGAACAGTTGTTCTGAGTGTCTGAACGCTACAAGAGATCAGTCATTAATTCCTTAGTTTACAGGGCAATTTCTCATTCATTCTTGTGGAAGGATGCTGATCTCAAACTTAAGAGGTTTTCCCGAGTTCTCCTTAACAACGGCTATGAACAAGAATCCATCTACGACACCATAACAGAGAAAATGAACTTGGCTGCTGGTCTTGGCGTCCAGTCTATTCCGAAAAGAATAATATCCACCATTATTACATGGCCAATATGAACACCTGCTATCGTAAAGACGAAAAGGGTCTCAAGGCCATTCTCCATCGTATTGTGACCCCAAACTTTTCTAATACGAATATAAATCTGATTATATACTACAAGACCCCCCAAAAAGTACTTGCATCTAGAATAAACAGCTGTCTCCCTTCGACGCGCAAACTCCAGGAGACTAACGTCATGTACGAATATTCGCGCAAAGTTGGTGACTGCGAACACTGACGACTAACAGCTTACCTTAAAGATATCGCGATTAAAAACATGACCACTCTCCATGGCACTACCCTAACACGTGAAAAGCTGAATAAGGACACCTCTATCATCCTGAGACACCCAAACCATAAAAGATTGCGGATGGCCGAAGCCATCATTATTCAAATGAATAACCCGGCAATTAACGTGCAACTTCCGTCCCCAAGCTGTGGGAGAATGGTAATGCATCTTTATGAAGTAATGTTCGATGCCAATTTGTGTTTTCAAATCTCCACTTTTGCCATTGATAATTTATGAGTAGTAAAAAAAACTGAAATTTTATAACACCATTTTGTCCATAGAATTTAAAGATATCATTCTTGTTCAAATTATTAATTTAGTATTAATTTTTAATTTCTATTAATGCTCCTCATAGAAAACATTATTTGGCAAACTCTGGCCTCCAGGTATAACTCCTACAGATACACAGTATGAACTCATGGAGAATTCATGTGAATTTTTTTCAGTTTTGCTTGTTCGTAAAACGTGTTTTGGTGTTTAATGAGTAAGTTATTCTAATATTATTACTTTGTACTTCAATCCTTAGAGATGGGATTAAACGTATCAAAATAATAGTATTCCTAGAAAGTTCTTCGCAAACTTAATAAGCTTGGAACCCTTCATAGCAATTGATTATATTAACGAACTCCATCAGATTAGATTTGAATCAAATCGAGGAGTAATTATTGACTCCTGGATTTACTAACTTATTATATTATACCATTTTATACTATTATATGCTATTTTGTACTATATTATAGAGTATTATAGCGTAATATAGCGTATCATAATTATTGTATCATCTTGTATCACATCGTATTACATCAAATATTATATCATATATCATAATGATGTTGAGCTATGTCATATCATATTATGTTCCTTTACGTTGTGTCATGTTATGACATGTTATGTTATGTTATGCTAAAAATATCAAAACCTGCGTTTGAAATTAATCTTCAATACACTCTCATACACACACACACACACACACACATACACACACACTGAAACATAATTTGTGATGTACATTCTGATATAGAGAAATGGTAATAGTGCCCAATATTGCGGTACTTGAAGTACCACAAAGTTAAATATGTTAACTTGGATGTTTAGTTAAATTACTCACTATTATTAGCCTCTTCACGCCATATAATTGCAATGGTTTATCTTAAAATGTCTTATCTGTCCATCTCCCTCTCCATCTCTCTCTCTCTCTCTCTTTCTCTCTCTCTCTCTTCCTTTCTTGTATATATATATATATATATATATATATATATATATATATATATATATATATATATATATAAATATATATATATATAAATGTAGAAGTCTCAATACCGCGTACATAGGTGTACGCAGAAATAATCCGAAACAAGCTAAGTGTCCCTCCCATATTTCTAAATGCACCAGCCTCGAATTCTCTATCGCCCCTTTCTCGAACAATCGTAAACTCCGCCCTGGCTCGACGGTGTGCAAGACATACTGTCTGCCCACAGATGAAAAAAGGCATTTCGCTTGGCGATACGGATTTTATGACAATTTCTGGCCCTCTCTCGACTTTTACTCGCGAGGGTAATAAAAGGAAACCTTTTTCCTGGATTCAAGCAGAAGACATTAGCTCTACGTTGTGAGGTGGATCTCGATCCACATAAGAAACACTACGCCCGTTGCAAGAAAGGAACTTCTCTGGGAATTGGTTGTAGCCGTCACGGTACTTCTAGGTGCCAAACTTCTCGCAGACACCCCTCCTTCACAGTCAGAGGTTACAAAGAACCTCCCTCAGCGGATTACCCTAGACGTAGCTAAGTTAGCGGTTTTGGCTACACACTCCAGGAGCCAAATAATCAGATAGGCACTTCGAGGAAGAAGAAGTCGGATTTGAGCCACAGTTGGCTCGCCATCGTGATCTGGCATACGATCAACATAGCACTTGTCTAGGATTACCCTCTCATTCAGTAACCTCGGATGGCTGAGCTAAGTGCGATCATCGTCACCAAAAGAAGATCTTTACCGTCATTCTCAAACATACTTATGAACTCAAAGGTATCGTTAATTGAATAATCTGCTCCCCTAACTTCACCAGTATATTTGTGAACTAGAATTTGCATCCCGTGCCCATAACCTCGAGTATTAGAAGTTCTTAATTAAGTGTTTAACTCAATACTAATATTCCATTCGTTCTGTCGGGTGCCATTAAGACGCAAGCATCCTAGTGAGTAATTTACAAGTAATCCGCACAACATTTTTCCATACTTACTTATTCAGTGCAAGATTAATTATATTTATATTTATATACTCTGTTGCTTATTTCAAATTCATGTACATTAAAGATTATTTTTGTATATGTGTGTTTATCTATTTTGGACGATCCTTTGGCAATTATTAAGCAATCCACTCAGCTTAACTCTCAATATTACAACGATCCATCCATGATTGGCTTTTACTGAGTGGGGACACAGTCATGGGTTCATGATCTTAGTTTTGATCAAAAGATACGCACTGGGTTTATTCTTAATCTCCAGAAGTGGCTAAGTTAGGTGCATTGGATACACTTCACCTTCGCTTCTCCTCGGTGCGGTAATAAAATATATGTCCAGGAAGTGAGACTGGGATTAATCACTAACTAAACCTCGACAATATACGAAGGGTGGTCAATAAGTTTTGCGAATCGGTAGGGCAACACAGAGGAAGGGGGGATGGCTGTTTGTGGAAGTGTTAGTACAACGTATGACAATTCAGGACCAGCAGCCGCACGCTGCTGCTTACTCTATTTAAGACGCAGTAGCTGATCGCAGATCGTCAGATACAATTTTTTTAACAATGGAGAAGGTTGAGCACCGCGCAGTGATCAAATTTTTACCAAGGAAGTGAAGAATTCAAAAGAGATCCATGAACGCATGGTTGCAGTGTACACTGACACCGCCTCTTCCTATGCAATCATTGCTCGCTGAAATAGGGAGTTCCACTATGGTTGTGAGTCCCTTGAAGATGACCCCCATCCAGAACGCCCGTCAGATGTGACCAACGAGGACAATGTGGCTCTTGTAGAGAGGATAAACCTCGAAAATCGACGGGTGAAGGTCGAAGAAATCGAGAGAGAACTTGGAATATCACATGGAAGTGTTATCAACATCATCCACGATAATTTGGCCATGACCGAGGTCTCTGCCCGTTAAGTGCCTAGAAACCTCACGCCCAATGATCGACTTCAATGTTGTCAAAGTTTACAAGGCTAGAGTTGCACAAGCTGCCATGCGCGAGAGCGAATTCGAGGAGCTTAAATCTGGCCCCCAGCGACTACATTTTATTCCGCCAGCTCAAGGCTGCACTGCGTGGACGCTGGTTTGGGGACGATAAAGATGTCTAGCTCGCCGTCCAGAAGTGGATTGAACAGCAGTCGGGAGATTCCTGTTTTTTGGGAATTCGAAGCCTCATGGATAAGTTGCTATTAAAATATATTTTAGAGATATTGTTTGAAACCTTTCCTATTTCTATTCCCAGTGCAGCCAGCTGTAATTTCATATTATGAAACACTCTCACTGAGTAATATCTTTTTAATTTAACGGGACACATAATGGGTGGTAATTAAAGAAGAATTCAAGTGAGTCCACTGTGAGATTCTTTTGATGCCTATGAAGGCCCTAGTATTGTTACATGGGGGCCTGTTAGTGATTAAGCGAAGCATATTATAGTTTGCATCTGATTGGTTATTTTATGCCTAATATTTTGCAAACAGATTTATTTGCAAACCTGTGGAAGTAAATTGGATTATATTATTTTCAATACGAAGAGAAGCGAAGGGAAGTGATTGTTGATAGGAAAGAAAGAGAAGGTAGGCAATTTGAAAAACAGTTCCCTTTTTATATGTTTTGATTTAATTTTGTGTCAAGTTCGGTATTCTCAATTCAGGATGGCTTTGAACAAGGAATTTTTGGAGAACCTTAATATTGAAATATTGACCAACTTATACCTTCACTAAGAAGGCATTATTAGAGTTAGAAGAAATAGTGAACATTGTGCACCTACGTGGCAAAATTTTAGATTAGGCAAATCTATAGCTGCCACTTTAGTTTGGTGATAGTGAAAACGAACAAAACAATAAGATAAGTAGGTTTGAGAACCAAAATGGGCAGAGCGGTTCCTAATTGTGAAAGAATATAGTCAAGGAAGATCCACATTGACACTAAAACCCACATAGCTATCTAACACGATGTAGCAGAATAAGGTCTAAGGGCGACCATGTGCCAGTCAGTACCCACTTGTTCCTGAGATCACCGCATGGAGCTTTGAAAACATGGCTGAACCACCACAAAGGGGTAGCCGACTTTTGCCCCAAATCGCACATGTGTGTGGAGGTGGCCTCCAAATCCACTAAAATTCACCTCACCAGGCGTTTTATAATCCTTTGAATCAGTTTAGTGAGCAACACCAATAGACTTACCATTTAATACAGCGAACGAGCTGAAGGACTCGCCTACCCCATCGGCGATTTCGATTCGAGGACGAAGGCTAAATCGATATCCGTGAATTATGGCATAGTCATTCGGCCAGTATCTGACGAGGATTCCCATCTGAAAAAGGCCATCTATGAGTGCTCCTTAATCTGAAGCGATAGATAACCCGACTTTCCCCTTCGCAGTCATATAATCCCAACTGCCCCCTTTTCTGCAAGAGCACGTAAGCAATTGTAACCGTTGCCGCCTGCAGAGTGATCTAGAATCTGGCTTACCCATTCGATCCATTCTTTGTGTATAGGCCCCGGTCTAAAATAACCCCTTTAAATTACCGACCCGTATGTGACCTCCTTACTCCCTTAAACAACCCACCTGTATCTCCCGTAGACATTTATTTCCGACTGTGCGACCATTCCCTGTAAACCCAATATTTGTGTATATTTAATATTATTTTATTTCTTTGCTAGTAAAGATATATTTTCGTCATTATGTTTCTTTTGCAATCCCAACGCGTACTAGCTACCTATTAATCTTTGGCCAACTTGCAGTCTAAAAATATTTGTTTTTAAAAGGATCCAGCATAGTTAATAATAAACCATCACCACTGGTGTCATAAAAATTTCCACATACACTAACGGTCTTCAACCAACTTCGTCCCAAAGCCACAAAAGTACCTACCTATATAAATATATTTGTATATATATATATATATATATATATATATATATATTGTCGTGGTATTGCAAGGACCGAGTGGTGGTGTATGTACGGATAGGTTTGTTACGTACTTCAAAACTCCTTGATTACATTTTCTCTAAGAGTACTATATTATTATTCTATTACGTTATTTTAATTTTTGAGGATTACTAGTGCCATGCTTAGTGTTTCGACGATTGAATTAAATACTTCTAAGAAAATATTGTTTTAATTACACCCTATAAAAAAAACAAAAGTGAAATCGAACAAAACAAACTACTTAGTTATGAATTAAACTAGTTTAAGTTAAACTTACTAAATTAAACAAATTAATATGATATTTATTGAAAAACATGGGTTTCCAATAGCAAATGAATTTTGTTCTATGTTTGGGTTTTCTCTTATGTTTTTCTCCTGTTAGTTTCATATCTGAATTACACGTCTTAGAGGTCTTCCTTTACTTCTATTGATAAACCTCCTGTTTTCTTTTCATGAGGTTTTCACTTCAATTTCTTTTCTGAGGTTATCCCATGTTACCTTGTTTTCTTCTATAAGATGCTTCATTTCTTCTTTCATTCTTCTTAGCAACGTTTGCCTTTCTCTATTTGGTCATACTATCGCTATTTAGCCATTGACACTAATTATTCGTTTGTTTTTCTCCCTCATTTATTTTTTATATCATGAATTTCGTAAGTGGTGGGGGTTCCTTCTCGGTATATAAATTTTTTCTTCTTCAATGAGAGCTGACTTCTTAAATTCAATTCATCATCTGTTTCTTTCATCAGGGTTTATTAAGAGCGGTTAGGATGAAGCCTTTAAGATCATATTTTTATTCTTCCTCTTTGGTGTCCGATATTGTAGCTCCTTTTTTCCTGAACCGGTAACTCCATTAGTTTCTGATTGATTACAGGTATTTTTCCTTATATCACTATATGTAATGTTGATTGGCTGCATGTGGATTTTGTATGGCATATAATAGCTCCTCTTGCGACGATAGGATTTTAAGCCGCATTGCTTATGTTGTACGTAGGAAACCTGGAACGACTCTTTCGAATATGCTTATGCTCCTTTAGACAAACAGTTAAAAATTGTGTACACTACGATTACTTTTTACGTAGCCCTTTCCCTGCACATTCCATTTAGGTCTCCGATGAATATGGTGATGACGAGGTGCATTAAATTGTGAGATTCCTGTGATGACGAGGGTCATTAAATTGTGCATAGGAATTAATTCTAATGTGCAAGCAGTCTATATAAAAACCATGGTTTTATTTGTAATTTATGCCTTTTCTGATTATCCTAGGCCCTCCCCGTCAAAAGACCTCCCTTTTTGGATAAGCGTCCTTCTCCGAATAATAGAAGATTTTCATAGCGTTTCTCTTTTGTTTTACTGCCACGTTTGATACCCAGAAAAGGGCCAGCATTATGCGCTTAAGTGGTTTTCCTACGTGGTCTATTTGAACCCACAAATGAGTCGCTTCGCAGAGCTCATGGCGCACGACAGGTTTGGAAACCGAGTGCAGGTGTCGTAAGGATGATTGCGCGAAGTCGATTTGTACCATGTTGGATGGCAGTTCTTTTATGAATCTGGAATCGGTCTTAACATAAGAACATAAGAAAAGAAGGAGACTGCAAAAGACCATTCATGATGCTACAAAAGGTTTTGGGCACAAAACCAACGAAGGCAGATGGCACTTTGAATAGTTCTGATTCGAATTGAGCACCTTTGTCAGTTACCACATAAAGTCGGACTCCAAATCTAGAAATCCACCTGTCCATGAAAGATAAGGCAACCGTTGCGGCACTTATGTCTGGTATCAGTAGCGCTTCGATCCATCTTGATGTTCGGTCGATGCATGAGAGCAAGTACCGTTTGTGCGATGGAGTAGGATGGTCCAGGCAGTTTACACGGTGGAAATGTTCCTACTATATCGATATGTACCGTTTTGAACCTCGAGGAAGGAGTATTAATTGGGAGATTCTGCGATCTTTTGTGACGATTCACTTTGGAATACTGAGAGGGGAGCCACCTTCTTGTCAAGGAGCGGATATCCTTGTCCATGTTTGGCCAGAAATACCTCGATTTGATGAGCCGAAGTGAAGACTTGATTGCAGGGTGTGACATGTGAAATTGATAGAAGTTTGCCCTTCTGAATGCCAGCAAGAAAAACGGTCGTGTGTTTCTAGATGTTATTTTGCACCAAAGCTGAACATTTGGGAAAAAAAGGTACAAATTCAGGCGTGAATGAAATTTCTTTATTTAAAGATCATATTCCCGCCATGACGCCAAAGCTCGAAGATCAAGAGAGTCAACTTGGACCAAAATGACGTTCCTTGAAAGTCAGTCAGCAACTACGTTATCTTGTCCACGAACGTACGCGATGTCACTAATGTACTCCATAATCGCTGTCGAATGGCGGTGACGGGAAGAGTTTCCTTGATGCAGGTGCGTAGAGAGCCTCATATCTTTTCAGTATTGCTTAGCAAGGGAGCGATAGATGCTGCAAGTCATCGATTATTGAAGCTACTACCAGTTCTTCAGACAGTTTAACTTTTGATACGAGCTTAGTTCGATTATCTTTTAGCATGTCATGCACCCAGTATATTAAAAGGTAATGTCTCAAAAAGTCAATGCCTAAAAACGGAGAGGTGGTGTCTGCTACATCCATACACTACCTAAATAATCAGGGAAGCCTTAAATTTTTCTGTCATTAGCTGTTAAAATGTTTATGCCAGATTCGCGCACACATCTGATTTCACTAATCTACTCGGAATAATTGAAACACTTACTCCCGTATAAATTAGGAATTCACATTAGGTATTATTTACCCTCGTGGCCGCGTTTACAACGGCATGCCTATTTAGTTTTCCGCTGGTACTAGCGAAGATGGCCTGGAAGACAGTTGCAGTTGCATGGATCTTTCAACTTTCGGCTACCTGTACCAGGATTTGCCAAACTTCGCTCTTTCGCCAAAGTATATATACGAGCGACACACTACAGGTTTGGGTGCTTTATGAAAAGGACGCAATCTCCCCGGTGGATTATGCCCTTTACCATTATTTGGTCGCTGATCGCGCATCACTATAATTTTTACTCACATTTTTATGGGGATAAATGCGTTGGAAACGGCACTGTATTCTCTCCATTCACATACGTGTTTCTATTATGGCACTGCACTGGGTTGAATGTTACAAGTTCATCCGTAAGTTTCCCTAATTATGCTAGACTTAGTTTTTGGGAGTGGTGATAATTGGCGCGATATTAGGTGGTAATGATTGGATGAATTTGTGAGGCATTAGCTCTTCACTCACTCCTTCCTGAATTGCTGTCTTCTGTAACTCTTCCCAGTCAATTGAAGGTCAGCCTGTGAGCAGGGATGATTCGATCAGCTTCTCAAAAAGCTCGAGCTTAGTCCTCTCGTAAAAGCCAATTACTTCTTCCGTTAAACTCTGGTAGTTACGACCTGCTATAACATCCGCTGGAAGACGTTTAACTGTCTTGGGTGGTAATGAGGCAAAAATGTGAAAGAAAAGTTTCTTCTTTCTTCATGTTAGAAATGTAAAATTGGGCCTCAACTATTTTTAACTACCGGAGTCTGCTGCTTCGTTTAAAATGGGCGGCATGATGTTGATGGCATTCATGACATCCCTTTCAATTTGTCCTGCCTTTCAATTGCTTGAAGAGTCCATTCTTAATTTACTGCCTTCTCTGTTCGGTAAAAACAATGGGTCATCAGGTATGGGTATATATATATATATATATATATATATATATATATATATATATATATAGTCACCAGTTATGGTTAAGGAAGGAGACGGTCACCAGTTGTACATATGAAGCAAATGACGGGCACCAGCTTAGGTACGTCGCATGGTCATAACTTTTGAGTGATGGTAGTTGTTGCGGTGATTTATTAATTTTTGCTTTAGTATATATTTTATAGGCCTAAGAAGATGACCGTATTATGGACGAAAAGTCGCCACTAAATAAACAAACTAATTGTCAGCCGCAATTTTCCTTGCCTTATATAAAAATATATATATATTTATTCTGGCTAAATTTAAGGGTTTTTATAACAAAATAAACACGCAATATCTCAGCCAAAAATATATGTACGTATTTTAAGATTAAAGAACTTAAACTAGATTTTGGCTGAGAAATAACAATTTACTCAAAGGAGTCTCCACCAGCTTCTACTGCCGCCTGATGACGACTCCAAATCATTTCGCATGAGTTCTTCACTAGATCAATGGGAAAATCTTTTAATGCCTATTGATCTTGGCTAACAACTCATTATTCATGTTGCAGCCAGATCAGTTTCTTTATTTCTCGTTCAAGCCCGAACTTTAGTAATCTATGTGATTAAACTGGGTGATTTACATAAGAGGCTAGCAAGCAGGGTCGGTGAAGTGGTAGACATTTTCCGATAACCACATTGAGTCTTTCCAGAGTTCTGGCCTTTCGAAATCAACCTATCCAGTCATGGTTTGACTACAGTCTCCACAGCATGACGTTAATCTGACTGGAGACTCACCCGAAGACAACTTCAATTGTAGTGGACCTGGTTTTCATGATACATGGAAAGTCGCATCGATTTGAGGCAAACCGCGAGAAATTTCTGAGTGTTGGGCAGCGGTCCTCTGAAAGTTCTTTTCTTCTAATAATAACCAAATCATCCTCTGTTCAACAAAATGCTACCACTTGTTGTGGAGCTTTAGTGACATCGTCAATGGGTATTCCTTGGGTTTGACTGTCAGATATTTTTTCCCTTTCTGTATAAGTGATAGTGAAGCTTTTCATTTAGGGATAGTTTCATAGTGGTGACTCAAAATAACACTCACTTTCGCCATTTCCTTCTTTTCTTGCTAGGATCGTCACTTACCTCTTCCTCTAGTTGTTAAATGAATTCCGGCGTTACAACGCAAACATAACGGCTGTGTTGTCCATTTTTGCAGGCCAGGGCTTCGTTGTCTCCGTTGTAGCTATCCATGTCACCTCTTACAACCTTAAAAGTGTTCAAAGGACATTAAGTTGCATTCATAACGCCGGTATTTCGATACCCAGCGCAAATCATCATAATACAGTTAAAAATTTCCAATGTTCAGGGAGCTTCTCTTTCTTCATGCCAATTAACCTTTCATCGCCTAGAAAATTATTCTGCATGTCATTTAACACCGTTGATGGTTCGACCATTCCTCAATTTCCAATTTAGAAAACATAAAATTTAGCCAGAACGCCATTTATATATATATATATATATATATATATATATATATATATATATATATATGAGGAATTAAACCACATTCTCCGAAAACAATTGAGGCCTACCCCCCCCCCCCCCCTGGTAGTGACAAGTAGGGGATTGGGGAAAAAAAGAGGGGATCTTTCACGACCTGACCCTGTGTTATGTTTGTAAGCACTTTTCTTATATTTTCTATCTAGTGTCAATTGAAAAATGGTGTGACATTCACCAAAACTGTTCGGAATTAAATTGTCTTCGGAGAATTTGGTTTAATTCCTTATCTTTTCTTGCAATATTGCATTAATTTTCATCATATATATATATATATATATATTTATATATACAAGCGAAGCGTGCCTCAAAAGCTTGTCTGGGAAGATTTTACGTCTTCTGCGCAGCTGAATGGTCTAAGGGGCGGTTTAATTAAGATCAAATGGATTGTTGGCTGCCTCAGTGTGCATGTTTCGAATCCCACCCTAGCTCGAAATTTTTTCGAACAAGTATATAACTATTTCCGAAGAAATCTACTTCGTTTTCTCTTTCTTGCTGTGTGTTGGATTTATTTCACCTTTCTCTCACACTCATGAGAGATATACATTATATATATATATGCATACCTACAATACGATTAAAAAAGGAAAACAAAAAGTAACCTACATATTTTGAGTAAAGAAGTCAACTTGCCATTCAGAGAAAAATAGTTAAAAATATACATATAAACTAGCTCACTTACCCGGTGTTTTACGGGTCCAAATTTAGATTTGATTTGTATCTAGCTGATTCGCTCTTCAGCTTGGCTACGGAGATTTTCTAGTATCAAGTATAACTTAATATTTGTTATAACATAATGTTTTTAATATATACATAGGTGTGTACACATACTGAGTTGCAAATCATAGTCCAAAGATAGTTGCGATTAATATTTAGTTTATTCATCATATATGCTAAAAAGTGAAGACTAAATATCACGATTACTAATTCACTTGAAACTTTATCATTTCAAAAGTTTAGTTACTTTACGAACTAACCAACAAAGTTCCGTTTTTTGTATATATCTTTATAAACACTTTAGAATGGAATAAAGTTATATCACATTGTGTGAGATAAGGTGCCGGATGGATTCGCAATTCGAGCCGATTTTACGGTTAAAATCTTACATGGTAAATACTCAAGAATATATTCCTTCGTTAATCTTAGAGTCCTCACAGAAATAAGCCACATTTATACTAGTAGTAAATTTCTGGGGCTAAATCTCGCTTCAAAGTATCATAATTTATTAAAATTATAAGCTAATCTGAGTACAGAAAGAGATATAAACAATAATTTAAGAATGAGCCAAAAATTTAAAGCGAACTTTAATACAAATATTTTTCCATTTATTCGTTAAATCAATAAAAACAATTCAGCGAATCGGAAGAACTCCATTTTAAGCCAGAATTTAGTATGCAGTTGATCATTAGCTTTTGTTTCCTGGCGTCGATTTGTCCTACTTTATTAATTATCATTATTAGTTCAAATTGGTTCCATTCAATTACAAAGCATTATTCATGAAATTCAAAAACCGATGCAAACTTTGTTTGCTTTTACAAAAGGCTACGTAATTCACAAGGCAAAATGTATTGAGAGCAAACTCTTTTTAATTGAGAACTAAAAGGGTCGTAAAAGGAATAGAAAAAATAAATAATCAAATATAGGACAAAAGGAAAGAAATCAAGGAAAAAACAAACGAACATGAATCGAGAGGATTGCTAAATAAATAAAGGCAGTTGGTTTAAAATTGCATTTCGAGAGATATATAATTATAGGGGAACGATAAATTTATTTAAAATCTTCCACATAATTTAAAATAAGAGAGCAGTTGTTGAATAGTTACCTAAAAGTAAGAAGCGAAAACCAACAACAGGATTTAAGGGAAAAATGTTTGTAAGGAGAGATCTGTAAAGATTGTGGTGAAGTTGGTAGAAGTGAAATGGTGTGGAAGAAATATTGGCACATATATACCTATGGGCCTTTGGGCGTGGAGGGCACGCAATCCTACAGATACAACTTTCTGCATTGGTGCCTACGCTACATTTTATCTTCTTGCCTGACAAAATATGAGCCAGAACCTGTATGGAGCAAAGGCAAAGTTTAACAGAACAAATTTCACAAAGCCTAAATCGTCAACGGCAAAGAAATATTTATTTTCACACTTAACACAAAATAAATCTTGAGAATATAAAGGAAAGCGTCTTCCTTTTTTGTTTCCTCAATGAAGCGAAATAGGAATCCAGTACAAGAAATCTTCGAGTATTGGGCGCGCCCTTATCCGAAGAAAGAATTTGGTTTCTAAGACTGACCTCCCTCCTCGAGGCAGTCAGTATTGCGCAGAATCTTTAGTAGGAATAATAAAAAAACGAAATAAAGGAAAGAGAATTTTCTAAATATTTATCACCGAACATTGGTGCAAAAATATCACGTCTTCACTATTCAGTGATCCACATTACCGAAACACACTTGTACACCTGGATTACCGACCAAATACAAAAGTGTGCACCGCTTAGCCTTTCTCTAATCTGTATCCATAGAATACGGGATCTTTACCTTCGGCAAGAACGTTGTTCGCTCATAACTAACGGTCATTCACGTGTGCATGCAAACTGCCGGGCGAGTGGAGTAAAGGGATTACTCAATTTAAGTATATTATATGATATTATATGATACTAATATAGTTACCAGTCGTTGCTTAGGATATAAAGTCATGTCTTAAATAAATATAAATGCATATATTTTTAAATTCTTATATTGTGGCACAAAAATATTCTACTTGCTGATTATTATTATTATTTGTCAGGTGAAGACAGTTTAAGGAGAGTTACCCACTCTACCTTTCAGATATTACCATATACTATCGTATAGTATCTTATAGCATATAATATTATATCTCATAGAATATAATTTATCATATAATGTATTCACAATGAGTAAGCCTTTAACTGCTCACGCCCGGTAGTTATGGGCAGTAGTTATGGGCAAAGAACGTTGTGCAGGCAGAAGCAGATCGAGAGTCTTATAGATACAGATGATAGGCCATTATATGATCTTATGCGATATTATATGATTTTATATGATATATGCTATTATATGATAAGGAGACTGAGCAACTCTCTTTCATCTGCTTTCACGCTACAAATAATATTAATAATCACCAAGATATTTTCGGGCAGTGCCGGTTACCTAAGCTAGTACAAAGTTGAGCATTGTTATTGTACGAAGAAAGAAAAATGCAAAGAAAGATGGAAACAAGCTCGTGTCTTAATTTTGGAGTGACAGAGTGTGGTTTGATAGTTTCGAATAACGGTTCAATTTAAAAAACGTTCATCTTCATGCAAAAGAGGCAAGTTTTAATGTTGATGCTGTAGCCCCATATTTTAGCAAATTAAGAGCGGAAGATATAAAATGCTATTCTCTGAAACCTGTGTTCAATGTAAATGCGACATGTCTGTTTGGAAAGAAAATGCCACTGCGAACGTAAATCCTTAAGGAAGAGAAAGAATGATCTTGATTAAATGTGAATAAGGATTGATTAATCGCATTAACGTCTAAACAATTTTTTGTGACATCATTTATTTCACATTCACCATCCTAGTCAAAAATTAGTCAGTATAAACTTTTTTTCTAATATATCTTAAAGAAACTCTAATTTAATATTGTTATGCCTGACGATTAAAAATTATTTAGTTTCCCGTGAATTTTCATCGAAAACCAAGAAATCCTAGTACTGGCCCCTTTCCTAAATGCTCAAATTTCAGGATCTAGCGTGCGTGCATGAAGACCAGTGAAATATTGATGAATGGGAAGAATAATAAGCTGAGTATTAACCTAATGAATAAACGCATCGATTTTTTAAGCCCCCTAGAACAATAAGACTCAACTATCTCTTTGTCCAATAAACCTTTTTTTTCCTAAATTATTCGCAACTTCCCACTGATACTAATAATGCACCCTGAATTATATACAAATATTAATGAGAATCAATTAGTTCTTCTATATTCGTACAAGGGCATTTACGTTAAGATTTTGTGTGCAATTTAACACATTTAATAGCAATAGACATATTTTTTCAAAGTTTGATATCTGCCAAACATTGCCTCCATTTTCACCAAGACAAGATTTTTCATTCTTCATAATGCTCATCGGGCAATTGCCACCAAGGGTAAAATTCGCCATATCTAGGTTGGCCCTTATACTAAGTCATTTTCAAAAGTTTGAATTCACTTTATGCGTATAATGAAGAGGAAAAGCAAACAGAATAACTGATAAAAACATATAGGACAGAAAATAGATTATTTCTGGGTCTGATATGTATGTAATTGGAAATACGTTCATACAAATATTTCAAGCACATTCAATTTACCAGGAATTCGATTATCTTAGCGCTTTCCGTTCACCAAATACATCTGTGAGAGATTTGTGTACCAAGGTGCAGAAAACTTGATAAAGTATTTATTTTCAAAAATTCTAAGAACCCAAAATCAAGTCGGATGTTATAGTAAATTTCTTTTTATACGTTTCAATAGCTAGTAAAACCATTGCATGAAATATAGAGGTTAATTTAAAGAATTTGGGGTGAATAAAGGTGAGGATTTTTTATTTACCATCGAAACAAATTTTTGTTAAACGATGCTCCCTATTTATGACGGCTGTTTTATTAATAAATTTCTATCTTCATACGACTCTAGTTTGACTTTGTTAAACGAGTGAGAACAAAAAAAGTCAAGTTATTTCAGATCATTATATTATTTTAACATTCTAATCTTTCAATAAATTTGATAGCCAATTATATAAAAATGCAGATAATTTTAATTTTTTTGAGACGAATAGTTGAAGGCATGCGAAATGCTGGTGCGGAACGACTTGACCCATCAAATTTATTCTTTTCTTTGAGGAGTAAAACATAATATTTTGTTAACACGACCATGAATTCCTCCATGAGGTAAAAAATTAAAAAAAAAAAATTCTTAAAAACATGCTCGCCATTCACTGAAAATATTCGTCAGAGCCAGAGCGTAGGTGTAAATACCGCAAGAACGGCATTTGTCATAAGTATCAGGAGGTACGCTGCTTATTTATATTACTCGTAGATGTAATATAATTTTCTTTTGGGGGCAATTTTTACAATATCATTATATATTTGAATATAATTTATAACGATTTGGGTAAAAAATCAAAGACTAAACACAAAATTAATGACGTAATACAGAGAGAACCTTGAATTGCCCTCTCCTGTTTGAAGGAAAAACTTATGCAAATAATGGCATATTAATATAGGTGCAGAAAATATTGCATTAAGATTTATACAAATAAATAAATTAAGCTAACTCGATCAGAAGATTACAACCAATACAACCACTTGTTGCAAGAACAGAATTTAAAAATATCACCAAATAACAAGTGATTAGAGTTGATGGTAAGGACAAATGAGACAAGGCAGCCACACATTTTTGTGGTTGCTAATGAAAAGGTCATCAAAAGCTAGAGTAAATAGAAATGAATTGGGTAATAGATGTTTTCTGTGGGTAAGACACTAAAAGTTCGAGCAATCAATTCATTTGATTTGTCGATAGTAGGAGATTAAGGAGGGAAAACGACCTTTTCTAAAATGAGAGAGAACGCTTCAGGTAGAGAGCATGAATGGAGGCTCAGATTATGTATACACGGGCATTATGACCCGGATATTAACACCTTGGTCAAAGTGGTACGTGCACAAATGATTTCTGATGCAAAGTACTTTAAAAATATTACGGATTCCCCTTTAACATACTACTTATAAGTGATGTCATAATGTCACCATATATTATCTTTTTATATCTCTCTCTATCTGCATTTCTCTCTCTCTCTCTCTCTCTCTCTCTCTCTCTCTCCCTCTTTATATATATATATATATATATATATATATATATATATATATATATATATATATATATGATAGTTAAACCACTGAATATGAGCCCAAAGTTTAATTCACGAGACTAGTTTCAGTATGTAGTTTATCATACCATCTATAGTCTTATACGACTGAAGAGGTATCTGGCCCCTCCTAATCCCTTTTCATCGGGCTCCTTAACTTCCTCCACCTCTGTGAGCCTCGCCCTTCTACTTCTCTCCGCTATTATTAATGCTTTTTGAGGAAATTTTATTAAAAAACCCTTTGTATATTTTAGTTTCAAGAAGCCTTTCTTAATTTTCTCAAATTCATCATTCAAAAGGCTTTCGTTACAAATGAGAATAGACCTTAAATAAAACCCAATGACTACCTGTCTTCGTTTACTTACCATCTTCAGAGAGAAAATGTATAAAATCATCGAGTAAATTCATTTCATATTTTTAAAAAATTGTTTATTTGATCGGGAGTTTTCTCCTTAAGAAAGACCTCTTTAGACGTCTAATAACTGGTCGTTGCTGATTTTGCGTCTATCTTCGTAATCTGTTTGCCTCTTGTAACAGGTGTGTTACAGTCAACCCCGATATGCGATGTCTAATTGCTGGAAGTTTAGAATAAAGATATTCTGTAGGAGTTGAGATAGTATCAGTTGCGAAATGTGTAGAGGCGAAGATAGTAAATAAAAATATTGTGTATTAGATGTTTATATGAATGTTGTCTATAAGATTGGATCTGATGTTACTGGGTATTAGCGTGCTGGATGAGAGTGTAAACGAGAAGTGCGTATATAGTATGTTGCCTGTATACTTATGCATTTTGCTTTTTTATCTATTTATCGTTTGGTCACCTATACAATGAGAAAGCTGAACACCAAATTTATATATATATATATATATATATATATATATATATATATATATATATATATATATATATATATATATTTGAAGATATCACATTAGCGTAAGATATATATCTGTGAGAAAATAATAGTAAACAAAAATATTTGAATTAAAATTTATTTATAACAAGATAACTAGTTTCGGCAAAGTTAAAATTAATGCAATTTTCAACTGAGTAATGAAAAAGCCAAGCGAGGAGCTCAGGGTATATAATGCAAACTGAATACTAACAATATGATAGCTCAAGAAAGAGGCTAAAAAAAATAACTATTAGGGTCCATTCATGGGAAATTAGACATGGCAGAGAACAATTGCTTACGGGGGTTTATAAATACGATTGGGGACTTTATGACAGCTTGTTTCGTGCGTTTTCATGATGTTTAGTATTTTGTTGGCCACACATATAGTGAGATCATTGCTTGGTTTTGTCATTTCTTAGTTGAAAATGCCATAAATTATAACTTTGCGGATAAAAGTTCTGTTGTTATAAATAAATTTGGATTCAAATATTGTGGTTTACTATTATTTCCTCACACATACAAACACAAACACACACATATATATATATATATATATATATATACATATATATATATATATATATATATATATATATATATATATATATATATATATATATATATATATATATATATATATATATATGCAAAAACTTCCAAGGGAAAATTAAAAGACGAATTACAAGTATTTTCGAAATTGTTCAGTCCATTCTCAAGGAATAACGATTTTTTTTACAAAACTTGTATATATATATATATATATGAGCAACAACAGGGTTATGCCTCACCCATGTACAAGGAAAAAGCACAAAATAGATAAATATTATCAAAGACGGCTATGGCATTTGGCAGAGTAACCAGATTACTTAAACCCTCGCCCCTTTTCTCCCCTCGCCTTAAGGACTACCCGAAAGGCCTTCGCACCATGATGACATGCACTAATCATCAGATATCTGGTCAGGCAAGAATAACATTTGTTAAACTGGAAATATTTTCCCTAAAGAGTCGGGATTTAATTTCACTGCATAGAGGAAATTAGACAAACGTTGACTAAGAGCCAGAAGACGCCTATAGGGCTAAGTGAAAGAAGCTCGGCGAAGACCCGTCAGAGGATGAGGCTTAATTTCTAAGAAGTCATCCCTCCTTCCTCTTTTCCCTACCCCCAGTGAAGTGGTGAAGTATATAGGCGGATAACTGTAGAAGAAAGCAGAAGATCGAGTTAGCGACTCAAGACCACGAAGTCCAGCTAGATCCCCTAACAACCCAGGGAAGGAACACATGAGAAGCTCATGCTGAGCCAGTTCCTGGTTGTCACACTGAAATTTAGTTTAGCTTGTATTGAGAAACAAGTTCAATCATCTCTCTTCAGAGAAACCCCCGATCCTGCTCTACAACAAAACCTAGAGATACTCCTCACCATTGAAGAATACACCAAAGTGAACTCCCTCAAACACTCTCTATTCTTCAAAGGATTCGCTCGTTTGCTCTTCGCTCGTCATTGCGAATCATTTAAAGATTAACTAGAAGATTGGAAGAAGTATACTTTCACTGTCCTGTTGTTGAAATCCTCTGACTAAGACAAAGTGCTTAACGCCATCCGTCGCCCACCCGAATTCACCTGTAGCTTCAAGTAGATCCCCGATCCAGCCAAAGAGTTTAAGTGTCTGTGAATACGTCCACGTGCCTGGCCGCAAACAACATTCTTATGTCCACATAAAAATTGCAGCCAAGTTCAGTCTCCAACCAGATTCACGTGTAGTGATTTAAAGGTAAATAAATTCCATTATTTTAGGGAAGGTTAATTAGCGTACAATAATAAAGTGAGCCTTGGGTCAACCATTAGTTTATATTCATTTGTATAATTTAGTAAGTCTTACTTAAACTCGTTTAATTCATAGCTGTACAGTTTGTTTTGTTAGATTTCACTTTTGTGTTTTTTATGTTATAATTAAAAATCTATTTTCTTAGAAGTATTTAATTAAAGAAATCCTTAAAGATTAAAAATAACGTAATAATACTAAAATATAGCACTCTTTGAGAAAACGTAATCCTGGAATTTTTGAAGTACTTAACAAACCTATACCTACGTGCACCACCACTTGGTCCTTGCAATATCACGACATAAATATTTGGTGTCAGGTTTTAGGAGTATTTGAAGAACTCAGTTTAGTTGTTTGGCTGGCTTTCCCTTCAGGAATAGTTAATATGTGCCTAGTGTTCGAAGAAAAGTTAAAATAAAATGTTCTGTCTATACATTTGTGGTTAAGTGTTGGTGATTAGCCCGTTAATGTTATTAATTATTTTTTGTGGAGTGGTATTCAAATTAGCCGAAATTGTCGGGATAAGGGTGAGGTAGGTAGCGCGCGACTTGCTTAGTGGTTGTATGAGAACTTGAGCGCACAGCGGTAAGAGTTTAACGAATATACATACTATGGCCTAGGTCAAAAAATTCAGCGGTGAGAGTTTGACGGACCTACACAAAATGGATTCGTTCAAAAAATTCTACCAACAAGGCCAAATTCTTTGACTAGAAGGTAAAGATATGGTTGCCTACGTCCTGGAAGAGCAGAGAATAGAAACCGAAGAAAGTAGAAGAAATTGGAAAAGAGAATTCGAAGAAAGAAAAAGAGAGTGCGAAAGAGAAAACAAAGATGGAAGATTAGAGTGAAAAGAGGAAGCAAAGAAAGAAGAATAGAGTGCAAAAGAGAAGAAGAAGAAAGAAGAATACAGATGTAAATAGCAACATAAGAAAGGAGAATACTAAAGGGCAGAAATATAGAAGAAGAAAGAATACGGAGTGGTAGAGAAGTAGAAGAAACAAGAATACAGTGGAAAAAGAAGCAAAAGAAAGAAGAATTCCGAGGGGAAGTAAAACAAAAGAAAGAATAATATAGAGGAAAAGAGAAGCAGAAGTAATAAGAATGAAGGTAGGAAGAGAAGTAGAAGAAAGGAGAATACATAGGGTAAGAGAACTAGCGAAAGTAGAAATAGAAGCCGGGAAAAAAGAATAGTGATAAAAAAGAGAAGACGGAGAAAGAAAACGCCAGATAAAAGAGAAGACGAAGAAAGAAGAATACAGATGAAAAGAAAAGCTGAAGAATGAAGATAGAAAGAGAAGTACAAGAAAGGAAAATGCAGAGGGAAAGAGAACTAGCGCAAACGGAAAGAGAATCCGAGGAAAGAATAATAAAGAGGGAAAGAGAAGCAGAAGAAGGAAAAATAAAGATGAAAAGAGAAGTAGAAAAAAGAAGGATACAGATTGAAAGAGAACTTTCAAAAGTGGAAAGAAAAGAGAGAGAGAGAAACGCGGCTTTTTTCCGGCCTGGACCTAGGCAAGTACTTACGAAGAAATCCCAGCCAAATGGGGTGACGATGAAGGAAGAAGGAAGTGAAAACGCGGTATAGCCAGGTAAACTAAGTCAGGTGGTAGAAGCAGATAACGAATATCCCCTACCCTCAGTATCCTTCCCCCAAAACGAAAAGTCCACGGAATTACAATTATAACCCCAATTAACCGTGAGAGCCACGCCCATAAACGATCCCGTAAAGAAACTCTTCTCCAAACCCATTAGATCGAATCCAAACTCGATCTCTCAGTTTAGTTTGGTAAAGGATAGCGATGGGACTCCTGTTCCCATCACTTATGCAACAATGAAAGAGGCCGACCTAGCCATAATGAGGAGATTAAAGTTAGTCAGTTGTTCATAAAAAGGTAGTACAAGTACGTTGGAATTCCATTACCAGTTTTTGACATAATTAGGTAGACACAAAAATCAGAACGGCCGAATCATGTGCTGTAAAGTATTGGTCATCAAGCACTAGCTTACTATTAATTATATTACATGGGTCGATAGGGTAGAGCCTCTGTATAACCTGAATCGAAACCAAATCAAGCGTTAATCTTAAAAGCATTCTCTTTTTGTTGTTCGAGTTTTTTGCATATATTTAAGGTTAAAGGTTTAGAAATGTAAGGAAGTAGCTGGCTAGATACCATTTTAGAGCCAAGCTCCTTTTTTTTCTCTGTTGAAATGATGATTTGTTGTTTTGGGCGGTTTATCTGTTAATTTGAGTGTTGTGAAACGTACCCCAGTAGACTCGCGAGGCCTATGTCAATCACCTACATTTGTACGCGCGCGCATGTTCGCCCGAGTTGAAAGAAACTTAAGTTAATAGGATGGATGACCCCTCTAACCGTATGAATCATTATTATGCTCTAAGACATGTAAGTTTGCTTTTGTCGAAGAAGTTTGTATATTTGTTTTTGTTTTTCACTGAAGTTCCCCCTCCATTAACCTCTTCGGAGGGAGGAATGTAGGGAAATTGATATCCAACCCTAAAAACTGAGGCCCTGTCCCTTCACCTCAACATCCTGGCATTTTCCAGAGTAACCCGATTACTTAACCTTTCGCCCTCTCTCTTCCCTCGCCTCAAGGACCACCCGAAAGGCCTTCGCACAACTACGACATGCACTAATCATCAGATCTCTGGTCCGGCGAGCATAACATTGGTTAAAGCGGCAATATTTCCTCTAAGAGTTGGGATTTAATTTCACTGCATAGAGGAAATTAGACGAGCGTTGACCAAAAGCGAGAAGATGCCTTTAGGGGTAAGTAAAGGATGCTCAGCGAAGAGCCGTTAGATGAAGAGGCCTTATTCTTAAGACCGCATCACTCCCTCCTTCACCTCCCCCCAGTGGAGTAGGGAAGTATATAGGTGAATAACTGTAGATATAAGGGAAAGATCGAGTTAGCGATCGAGACCACGAAGTCCAGCTAGAGTGCCCAGCAACTCAACGAAAGGAACACCGAAAAAGCTCATGCTGAGCCAGTTCCTAGTTGTCACAGCGAAATTTTGATTAGCTTGTATTGAGAAACAAGTTCAATCATCCCTCTTCAGAGAAACCCCCTATCCTGGTTTACAACAGAATCCAAAGGGACTCCTCGCTATTGTGAAATACCCAAAAGTGAACTCCCTCAAACACTCCCCATTTGTCAAAGGGTTCGCTCGTCATTGCGAATCATTCCAAGGTTAACCAGAAGATTAGAAGAAGCATACTTTCACGGTCCCGGTGTTTATATCATCTGACTAAGACAACGGGCTTAACGCCATCCCTTGCCCTCACTGAAATCACCTGTGGCTTCAAACCGATCCCGGATCTATCAAACAGTTGCAGTGTCTGTGAAAAGTCCACGTGCCTGGCCGCAAACAACATTCTTGCGTCTACATAATTATTGAGACCAAGGTCAGTCTCCAACCAGATTCACGAGTGGTGGTTTTAAAGTTAAATAAATTCCATTATTTTTTGAAGGTCAATTAGCGTATAATATTGAAGTGAGCTTTGGGTCAACCATTACTTTATATTCATTTGTTTAATTTAGTAAATCTTACTTAAACTCGTTTAATTCATAGCTGTACAGTTTGTTTTGAAGGATTTCACTTTTGACGTTTTTTTATATTGTAATTAAAAATCTATTTTCTTAGAAGTATTTAATTCAATCCTAGAAACGCTGAGCATGGCAGTAGAAATCCTTAAAGATTAAAAATAACGTAATAATACTAAAATATAGCACTCTTAGAGAAAACGTAATCACTTAATTTTCGAAGTACGTAACAAAACCTACTTGAATATGATAGAAATATTTAGCTTTTTCAAGAGGCGGAGAACAAGGAAAAGGTTTCACAAAATGGTAAAACAAGGGAGTTTTTGAAATCGCATGCGGAAGGGATTTCAATTGTGTAAAACCATTTTGGGGCCAAACCTAGCAATCCTGCAAGATATTTTTGACTGTAGGATTTCTAGATTCGGCACAAAATTCTTTTTATACGGAATTTCTTTTATTTTCTAAATGTAAATAAACATTTCTGTACTTAATTTTTATCTTTTACCCTATATATATTAATATATTTCTATTATAACACAGAAAATGACTAAAATATAAAGGTGAAAAATATTTACCCCACGCCACCATAATGGTATACTTTGCCTACGCACCATGGGGTAATTGATAATACTGTCTAGCAAAGTTTAACTTTTTGTCGACTACAAAGATCAGAATAACCTTTTTTAATGTAGTTTTATGTATAGATTTGAAAAATGGAAGTTGTTTTTATCGAAATGACTCCAGTTTTTTGTAAGTTGCCAATTACTATCTTGGTCAAATTTTGAAGATTTTAACGAATCTCATTCTTATTTTCAGGTTAGTTAACCAAATAAAATTTGAAATAAAAGAAGTAATTTTAATTAAAATGCCAAGAGGACTGTACAATAATAGGAAAATAAATCCTGCTACATACCCATTGTGTTCACTAACATTTAAAAAAAATCCAAGAAAAATTCTTCTCTTGTGAAAAAAATATATAATTTTTTGGGGGGGATGTAAAATTGACGACCAAGATAAACCATGGGCACCACATATCTGTTGCACGACATACTTTAATTGTTTATCAAAATGGCTTAAAGAAAGATACAAAGCCTTCAATTTGGTGTTCCAATGGTATGGCGAGAGCCCCAAGATCATGCCACTGACTGCTATTTCTGTTTGGTAGACATACAAATTAAGTAATTGTTTATTGCCCACTGTACCTATATTTTGAGGTAGTATACTGTAATATTATTTTTTTTAAATATAAAATTAATTAAGTTTAGAACCACTTTATTGTAATCACACATATGTACATAACTTTAAATTTCATGCATATAATTTCCATACATTAGGTAAAACAACGAACTGCGCTTCAGCTGTGGTATATCCCAACCATAGATCTATCATTGAGCCTATACATCCTCACGAGACATTCCACTACCTGAAACACATGCAGAAATTGTTTTGTCTAACTCTGATGAATCAGATATGGAATCATGTAGACCAGAAAATAAAATTTATGTTCCTGAAACTGTTGATACTACTCCAAAACCTTTCTCACAACTTAATTTAGATGATCTTGTAAGAGATCTAAACTTAACAAAACAACAGAGTGAATTACTGGCCTCGAGACTAAAAGAAAGAAATTTAGTAGTAGAAAATGTTTGAATTACTAAGTTTCGCATTCGTTCAAACAATTTACAAGACAAATTTTCATTTGACAACAATTTATGCTACTGTAATAATATTCCACGTCTCTTTGAAGAATTAGATATGCATTATGAACTTAGTCAATGGAGACTTTTTATTGAGGCTTCTTGATATAGTAGTAAAGCCATGCTTCTGCATAATGGAAATAAACTACCATCGATACCAGTATCTCACTTTGTTGTTTTGAAAGAAACTAATGAGAATTTAGATTTCATTTTATATGCTTTAAATACATTGAACATAAATTATTGATTTGTGCTGACCTAAAAGTATTAGCCATTATAAATGGATTGCAGTCAGGTTTCACAAAATTCATGTGTTTTTTTGTGCCAGTTAGACAGTAGAGGTCGGGGAGAACATTACATACGCTCAGAAGAGACAAAAGTAGGTTGTCATAATGTCATACGTGAACCATTGGTTCCTAAGGAAAACATAATTTTTCCACCACTTTACATAAAATTAGGTTAAATGAAACAATTAGTGATGATAAAATTAAAGTAAGAATCTTTCTTGGGCCTCAGATTCGACAACTTATGGTAGATAGTGAGTTTGTGACAATATTGAGAAAGCCAGAACTTGAGGCCTGGCATAGTTTCAAAGGTGTATGTAATGATCTCCTTGAAAGGCACAAATCAGAAAATTGCCAAATTCTTGTTTAGAATTTCATTAGGTCTTATAATGAATTAGGATGTAGTATGCCACTAAAGGTGCATTTTCAGCATTCTCATCTCTCTTTCTTTCTAAAGAATCCAGCAGACGTCAGCGATAAGCAGGGTGAAAGATTCTACTAAGCTATTGCTACTATAGAAAGTCGTTATAAACCAAACGGAGTCCTGGAATGCGAGCTGAATTCTCCTGCACCCTTAACAGAGATAGGCAAGATGTTGTACATAAAAAGAAGCCTTAATATTCTAAAAATATGTCTACTGTATGATTTTAGAAATTTTGAAAAAATCTTAAATCTTCATTATATTTTTAAATAATTTTTTATAATACCACACTCTGAAATGTACTAAACGGACAAATAAATTTCTTTTGATGAATAAGCTTTTTGTTTCCTCTGATCTTGTAACTTTTTGTCTAACAAAATAAAAATAATAACAAATATTTCATACCTCTATATACTGAATAATCTAATATTAATAAAAAACTAAATGTGCAGATTACAAAAAACTAAAGTCATTTCATGAAAAATAAAGGTTATTTTTGTAATTTTCGTAAAAAACTAGAATAGAAAACTACTTTTTTATTTCTGTAGGAAAATCATTGTTAGACAGTGTAATTACTCACTGTTCCTCCCCAAATCTCGCCTCAAAGATCTATTATCTGACGGCGCCGTGTCCGTTTCAGTCGGCTCACACTCCGCCGCTGAGTTAAAGCTAAACAAAATCGAAGAGAAAGAGATATGAGCTAAAATCAATCATAATCTAAATATCTGTATGTATGAGAGTACACCACTCTATCAAATGCAACGTTGTAAACTGCAGAGATGCCTGAGAAAGCATAGTATATTGGGATTGATCATGTTCTACTCTAAGATTTCAACCACCTGCATCGAAAGGAAAATATTTTTTTCCAATTCAATTAGGCTTTTAATGTACGCTCTGTAGAAATACGCTACCGAGGACTGTAAGGTCGAGGGCATGGTTTTTACAGAATGGACCATATCGTGACACACTTTGAAAGAATGCAACAACAGGGACGACAAGTAGTCTCAATTGTGGGAACCACCACTGCACGCTCTATATGTACTGTCCCATAAAGTAGAACATGCAAAATTAGCAAAAAAGATAAATCTTTGAATAAAAAATAATTAAAAAGCACACAGTTAGAATGCCTCCGTTGCGAAATCCATAGATCTTTCCATTAGATTACACTGGTTAAGTGCAAAATACATTCTCACTTTGTAAACGTTGAAAATCTATGGATATATGCCACCGAAGTTAACAAAATCATAAAGCAGAATGGGATAAACCCAATGTGGTTTTCTTTCAAACTCCCCCCTACTCCTCGCGTGACTTTTATTTGCCCCAAACAAGGATCATGGCTGCGATAGCATCAAGATCTGGTTTTAAATCAAGAAATCCCTTTTTGTTTACGCCAAAAGAAACTGAAGCAATTTAGTGTATAGAAACATGTCAGCAATACTAGAACAAAGCGTAGCATCGAAAGAGAGGAGACAAGAACAGAGCTCTTGAAAAAACTTCAATACAAACACACGCATTCAGACAACTTCAGACTTAAACAAAAAACCTATGCCTACTCATCAGCACAGTTGGCGAAAGTCACTATAATCAAGGACATTTTTTAACGCCTCCTTTGGAGCAACACTTTGAAACAAGGCCTGCTTGGGATAAGCCTCTATTCCTGCTTCATCTTCTCTCACCATCTTTTCCAAAGAAAGTAGAAGGTAGAGTGAGATCGCTGGTCAGAGAAGGACCCCCTAAAAATGATAAGATACAAGAGGTCCTAGCGGGGAAAGTTATGTTATTTACTTAAGAAGACTAAAAAATTTCTCCTTAAAAGCAAAACCTTTGAAAATAAGACAAACGCATTTAATAACATCATTAGACAACTAGTCCCGGATGTTATACTTATTATTACACCCATTGATGAACTAGGTGACCCTACCTCTCTATTATTAACTTAATATGCCTGTTTAGAACAACATCTCTGCCATCCGGAGTAGAGGCTTAATTCATGCTGCCTAGAGGTTGGCTACACTACCTCAATCAGTGGTGCAAGAAACACATTGAGGCTGCTGATTGGACACAACGTAGTATAATTACAGTTCAGGTTTGCTACGTACCTGAGAAGAAAATATTGAACGACTTTAGTTGTTATACACAAGAAATCAAACTTGGATCTGATAAATGCCACAACGGCAGGACTATATATACACAATCAGATCCTATCAGCAAGATTACCACTCTTTCGACATCACCAATTCAGGTAAACATCCAGTGATTGGAGCACCTGCAAACAGTACTTTCAAGATTATAGAGCAGACCATCTAAACGATTTCACACTGGATGAGATTGACAAACACTTTAGCCACCTAATAGCGTGAATCGAGGACGCGGTCAGAATTGCTATTTTTAGTGTCAGAAGCTCTAAAAACAGTTATGAACGATTATGGTAAGGTGGTGGATAGAAAAAGATACGTGTGTAATATATAGATGGTATTTAAATACCTAATTTGTGAAGAAGCATGTGAAATTGGAAAAACCTCATAGGAAATACATACCTCCAAGGAGATTCCAAAGTTTAAAAAGTGTTTGCCTACGAAAGTGGCTACCTTTCAACTAAAAATGGAAACTAGCACAGCACAACCATCTTCTATGACTTCTGAAACAATTCTGAAGGGCTCTGAGACTGTGAGTGTGGTAAGAAACACACTGCCGTAAGCCAACAAACAATTTTAACCATGATATTCAATTATTAGCGACCTAAAATTAGTTAGAAATTTCTTTTGGTCTCGGAAGCATTTTTTGGTTGTTGTCCGGTGTTATTAATTTTCTATCATTTCACATTCATTTGTTCCAAGTATTTTATTACTTGGCAGGTATCAATATCATTTGCTAATTTTTTGGCGCCTGTGGTGCTTCTCATTAAGGAAGTTTTTATGGGCTTACTAGAAACCTTTCTAGATTACTGTTCAATTGAGAAAATTGTTTTTACCCATGATCTTTTCATCACTAGCCAATTCAAAACTGAATTTTGGTTTCTTATATTATGCATGCTTTCTTTGATTGCACCAGCTTCTTTTATAATTTTAGGCTATTAATCACTACGGTCACTTTTCATATGATGCTCTGCCGTCGAGCTAACATATAATTTTTGTAACTCGAACAGTGTATAGATTTCGTATATATACTCGTACTTGGTGAAAAATCTAAAGGTTTATCCGTCGTTTGTCACTGAAAATAAAATCTTTGGTTTTAATTCAGGGTATTCCTGTAATTTGCCATTATTTTTCAATTTCCTTTTAAATTCAACACTGTATAAAAATAACACAATTTATTCCTTCTATGTAATTCTATTGTAAAATGATTATATTTTCTGAAATTTACAGCTTTTGTTTTTCTATAAATAGCACGAAACAAATTACGTCCTCTTTCTTCCAATCTTGGAAACTTTGGATTGAATGGAAAGCACAGTTTTACGTTATTATTTAGGATTTTGTCCGGTTTTCGCCCGCTATCCAAAAAGTGGAACGAAAGGTTTATTTAAAAGAACTCTTATTTCCATGTCTAAGCGCGCCAAAGTTTGGCTTACAAATATTTATAACCTTATAATACTTAGGCTAAAACAGGTTAGGTTCTAACTAAATGATCATTATTTAGGCAACGAGACACCAAGGTTGAAAAGAATTTCAAAATCTGGACCTAGAAAGAACTTCCTCGATCACCGCTGAACTACAAACAAAATTCAGAACAACAGATGGATAAAATTATATACCCCTTCGAAAGACAAATTGAATGCAATTTAAATTGCATATAAAATAAGCTAAACATAGATTCCTTGAAGAGGATCTTTATAACTCCATATCGACCCGTGAAATAAAACATACTAAAATAATTTCATAGAAATTTTCATGTGTTCATTAGCTAGAAAGCCATTGTGTGAAGCTTCACGCAAATAATCACGCAATAGTAGCAACATTGTTTCAAAGATAAAGCTACCTTTCCTCCCTCTTTTCAGCCCTAGTAAATATTAGAAAGGTCGTTTTAAATCAAAAGGAATTTCCTGCACACAACTTATAGAATGTGAAAGTCTTCTTCAGAGTCATATTTCCAGAATATGAGATTAGATGAGAGCCCTGCCATGTGGAATTTGCGCTAATCATTTTCTACCATTTAATTTCAATTCATCATATGTTTATATTCTACATAAATATGAATTCTTTGGTGTTACGAGAAGATTAACTCGTGATTCTATGATAGGGCTGCCTCAAGTCGCATCTCTCTATAAATGAATCAATAATTAGACTAAACATCCAGGAATGGCCAATCTATTACTAATAATATGATTCAAAGTGGCGGGTTTGCATCACAGTATTAATAATAATAATAATTTTTGATTCATGCAAGAATTATTATAAGGTCTCGATAAAAGAATTATATTCCTTTTAAATTAAACCAATATATATAAAAAAAGAATATGTGTACTCTTATTTAGAATTTTTCCAGAATTAAAAGGGAAACGTTAGTTATATGGTGCATAAGATTTTGTGGGAGAAACTAAATTAACGTAGAAAATTGTAAAATATAGATTTTTCCATTCTTTAAATTTAGAGCCATACTTGATATATGAATTATTAAGATCGCCTCAAGAATTGTAGCTGGTTTATTGGAGCAGTGAAAGGTGTTTTTTTTTCATTTACCTGATGGTTTTATTTCTTTCCTATGATTTAAGCCATCAGGAGCATTAGAGAATCTGGTGCTAGCTTCTCCATCTGCGTTTCCCCTACAATAGGTTTCTTATGCCATTGAAACATGAAAGTTCTTACATAATTCGAATCGTTTCGTTGTTAACGTTATATGTTTTTTGCTAGCGTATCAATCTAATCAAGCTGAAGAGGATCTGACAGGAGTTGGATGGGACTGGCTGTGATTATGCGAGTACGGCTGTTTGAAAAATTACTCTAAGCATTCAATACGAAAACAACTGCCTATATTTATCACCAGATCTAGGCTATCATTGTCACTGATTCCGACAAGATACTGAAGAGCATTGCTAGGGACGAGGGAGTGTTTGATACTCTTCTCAGGTGGCCGTGCAATAGGACATCTGCTACTATGCATAGAAGATGAGAAAGAACCAGTGTCTGTCGAGGAAGATGAAGGACAATAGAAAGGAACGTCCTGTGAAGCTTGACAACAAACTGAAGCATTCCTTTAATCCATGCATATGTTGGTTCTTCTCAAAGGAGAAGAATTTGTACCTGGAGTAAGTGGTGAACTTGCAATATAACATTTGAAATGATGTGACCTCCAAAGAATTGCCGAGAGTCCTGAAGATAAACTTACTCTCACTGGCGTTCAGGCTTGCCTGTAACATGGGCGATGAGATGCAAGTGTTTTTGCATCTCGGAGTGTATCAATCTCAATAAGTCGGAATACATCAAGTGCCTGTTTAATTTTGTGTTCCCCTGGATCCTGAAGGTGTTTGCTAGAAATTGTGCGTGTGGCACACAAGCAGGAGGACCCATTCTTGGTTGTAAAGCACTTTTTACTATATCACTCCGAGCAGTCTGGCCTCCCAACTCCCCAGACTGGAGTCTTGTAGTATGTGTTGGGCGTAGTTAAGAGAGACCATAATGTCTCCATCCACATGTAAAGTGGAGCTAAGGTCCATCATCACCACAGTTTTTACCCGATAAAACATTTTAGCGGTCTAGAAAGCCTGTGGTAGGTTACAACCCCGTATGGAGTCCATGTTTGCGGTGGACGAAAATTTCAGGGATAAAATGAAAAACACAATCCTTCAAGTCTTTGGTATGTAACTTTGGTAAATATTCGTGTATAAGTGAACTCTCTCTAATTTTCTTATATATTGAAGTTGAGCAATACATTACCCACTGCGTCCTCTATATCGTTCAATTATCTATGAGTCTATATCATTTTTTTACAAATGGTTTTTTCATTTTACTGTAAGGAAACATCTGAATAATTTATAGTTAGGCATGTTGATTAGAACAATGGAAGAAGAACTGTCATTTGCTTTTTCGCATGGGTTTTGTAATTGAACCCCATAATCCAATTATAAATTTTCATCATTTGTAGTTTATTAAAATAATGGCATATTTTGAACACACAAAATTGTGGTATTCAGGTTTGAACAATATAAGGTGTAAAAGAAATTGACCTTTTGGGACTTATTCTCCTTCAGCCATAGGAGAGAATTTCTTTTACGTTGATTTAAAATTTGCCGTTAAGGGTCGTCGCTGTTTCCTATTATTATCTTGTATGATGTGATATTAATTTTCATATTTTAAACTAGTACATAATTTATCTACATGTATTAAAATACGGATTCATCTGTGCCATAATTCTCATTTTCATGTGGATGGATAAGCAATAATTTTGCATATAAGCCCATAATCGTTGGTTAGTGTTATAATTATCCACCGAGGGTTAATTGGAACACAGCTGGATTTGAAGTGGTAGTAAGTTTGAAAACCCTTAATTAATACTTGCAAGCCCTTTACCTATTATATTAGATGTATTGGACCCATAGGAAGGCTACCACACTCCGTGAGTATGTCCATAGTTCCCTCAGAAAGGAGATATTGTGTGTATTAAGTGCTTGTGTAAATTTTGAAGCTTTTAAATGTAGTTGTTTGATTTTGTCTTGACTTTATTTGCATCTGGTGCATATTGGTTTTGAGGCAAGTTTTATTCTCCGTTTGTATTTGTGCGTTATATTAGTAGAGTGGCTGGGACTGAGTTGAGATAGGTTTACACTGTCTTATATGTAGCGATTTTTCTGATTGTTCATTAATGGAGGTGGATGTTTAAATATGTTTGGGAGAGAATAGCGTGAATGTATTCGATTAATTTGGGGGATGGTTGTGAAGAAGTGAGATTATTGTAAAAGTGGTGGTAGTAGTGTGGTGTTTTTTTGTGTTTGGGCGTTGGGGGCTATTTGGTGTGTGGATAATGAGAACTTTACAGCCACATAATTTAAAGCGCGACTCGAGCAGATGGGCGCGAGTTTTAACTAAATATCTAAATTATTCGAGCCTTGGGGATGCTGATAATAGGTATTATCACGTTTTTAAACAGTGCAGGAGCATAATTGATCTGAGAAACCTTAATTCTTCAAAGATGAATGTTGATTTTTTAATTGCAATTCATAGCCGCAATTAGTTGTCCTCCCCAAACTAGAGAGGCTAAAATTCGAAAGTAAATTAATCTAACCTAAACTTTCCTAACCTAACTTAACTTAATATACATTAACCTACCTAACCAGGTGGCACCACTTTTAAAGAATCTGAGTACCATATGTTACTCGTGGGGTGAAGTGCCCCCCAATTGTGACCTTTGTTAGCCATCCAGGACACGCTAAGTGGCCTTCTATAGCGATCATATAAATGTATATACATCCATAAGTACATACAAAGAGACTTACAGAAATTATATATTACGTAGCTTACTTTTATATTTATATTATATAGGGGTTTTGAATTTATATACATAGTTAGATTCATATATATAGCACGACTTTCTTGCCTTGCGAGACACAGGTACCCTACATGAATTATTTGTAGATGGATTAACCTATCGAACATTTAATCACAAATCATATATATGAGCATATTATCGTCAAGCAGCCACACAAACGAACAATATATATATATATATATATATATATATATATATATATATAACATATACTTTTAGGATGTGCATTTTTGCAATATTTTTAAGTGAACAAGTAAAATGGTAGGAATTTCCAGTGCATTATTCATCCCCCTCCTTCTCCCCGATACCATTATCCCCTTACTACCCCCCCCCCCTCCTGCCTCTCCCGAACTCCCTGCCTCTGCCCCCCTCTCTATCCCCCTTCTCAGTCCAACTTCTCGTTCCCCTTCCCACCCTCCTAACTCAAATCATTCCCCTTATTTCCCACTCTCCCACCTTCTCTCCCTCCCTTCTCTCCCCCCCTTCTCTCCTCCCTTTTCTTCCCCCTCTCTTACCTTATTTTATCTCTACTCCCCGTATCCCCTGTGCCACCTCTCTCATACCTCCAATCTTCTCCCCTCCTCCATCTCCCACACCCTACGTATTTACGCCCTTTTTATCCTTCACCTCACTCCTCCACGCCCCCTTCCCTATCTACCACATTTCCCTATCCCTCACACCCATCGCTCTCTTCAATTCTCAATCCCAACATCATGTCCCCCCTCTCCTTTTCCTATCACCTTCTCTCTCTCCAACCCTCTCCATCTCCCTCTTCTCTCTCTTCCCCTCTCTCTAAATCCGCTTTCTCCCTCTGCCCTCCCCTCTCTTCCCTCTCGCCCTCTTGCAACCTTACCCTCTCCCATAGCTCTTTCCTTTTCTGTCCGGCAATTTCCCTCTCCCCCAAACCCTCTCCCATTACTCTATTACCCTTCACCTTATCTCCCTCATCTCCCTTCTCCCCACTCTTTCCAACTATATCTACCCCTTCCATCTAACATCTCCTCTACACCCACCCTCTTCTTCCCTATGGATACACTATTGGGAGAGGGGGAAAAGGTGTAGGGGGAAAGTAGAAGCGGCAGATGGTGGACATAGTGAGGGAACGGGAGCGAGGGTAGTGGGGAAAGAGTGATGGAGGGGGAGAGAGAAGGCAAGCTGTATATTTTTAGAAAGTATTTTTTGAAATATATTTTTAATTTATAATAGCTTATTCCATGAATGAGCTCCCCCTAACCACCACCCTCCTCCGTTAAGAAGAGGAAGAGAGAGGTAAAGCTATTTGGGAGGATAAGAAAGAGGATGGGAGGTTTGTTCTATAGGACTAGCATCGTCATTTCTAAACCAGAAGCCTCTTCCATTAAATAAATCTCGGATTCTCAACAACATCCTGATTCATTGACCATCTTAACTTTTGCCTCAACTTCTTTCGATTTGAAATTCTTAGAGCAGATGTACATCAACAAATTAAACCCCAACATAAATAATTACATCCCTCCAATTTAACTTTTCAACATATAACTAACAAACACATCATTACATTAACCAGCTAACAACAAACCGAACAAATTTCGTTATAATTTTTCTAGCGCTAGTTGATTTAATTCGTTCACACTTGTGGGTCGGTTCTGTTTATAATTTAATATAATAGGTTATTGTATTGTTTAATCCAGTTAGTTTTAATTTGTTGATACTTAAGTCAGTTTATGTTAAAATTTCCCTTTTTTCCTGTATGGTTTCAAATTTACACTGCATTTTGTTTAGTAATTCTATATAATATTATTTTTGTTTTTACATAATTCTCAATATTTGTCAATTTTATTGATTTCCCCTGCCTTTCCCCGCTTTTTAGCCATTATATAATGTATTTTTACTAATCTTTAACTGTTGTTCTAAATATTTTTGGCCCCTTTTCATCAGTCGCTGATGATGGTCCTAGTTAAGGTCTAAAATGTCCGGCCATTAAATGCTTAGAGCAATTTCCTGGGTCTTTATATTCCTACAACGAATCAGATTCCTAAGGAAGAAATCAATAACAAAGTAATATATATATATATATATATATATATATATATATATATATATATATATATATATATATATTACAGAAGAAAGGGACATTGAGAATGGCGAAAGCCCTGTGGTGGTTGTTATCACCCGCAGAACTTGCATTTGCAGTTTCGACAAATCCTCCCCTTCAAGTAGAGTTAAATTTTGGCGGGCTCAATAAAGATGCGAACGTAATCTTAACTCGTAAAAATATGTTGCTAATGGTATTATTCCCGTTAGCTCAGTCGTCAGGCACTAGTATTGATAAACAGAGTTCTTATGTTTGAGCCCCCAGGAGCGACCTTTTTTTTCCGTGTGGCATTTCTCGGAGTCAACTCGTGTAAGATTCCTGCTCTCTTTTTTCTATGTAACCATTTGATATAATTTTTTTTTATTAAGCAGCATGAGGCTTCATGTAGTTGATGCATGGTAGCTTGCACATCACCAAAAAAGGAGATGTGCAATGGGATGTGGATAAGTAAGCAATAATTTTGAATATAGCCCATAATCGTTGGTTAGTGTTATAATTATCCACTGAGGGTTAATTGGAACACAGCTGGATTTGAAGTGGTTGTAAGTTTGAGAACCCCGTTATTAATACTTGCAAGCCCTTTACCGATTATATTAGATGTATTGGACCCATAGGAAGGCTACCACACTCCGTGAGTATGTCCATAGTTCCCTCAGAAAGGAGATATTGTGTGTATTACGTGCTTGTGTAAAGTTTGCGGCTTTTAAATGTAGTTGTTTGATTTTGTCTTGAATTTATTTAAATCTGGTGCATATTGGTTTTGAGGCAAGTTTTATTCTCCGTTTGTATTTGTGCGCTATATTATTAGAGTAGCTGGGACTGAGTTGAGATAGGTTTACACTGTCTTATATGTAGCGATTTTTCTAAGTGTTTATTAATGGAGGTGTATGTTTAAATATGTTTAGGAGAGAATAGCGTGAATGTATACGATTAATTTGGGGGATGGTTGTGAAGGAGTGAGATTAGTGTAAATGTGGTGGTAATAGTGTGGTGTTTTTTGTGTTTGGGCGTTGAGGGCTATTTGGTGTGTGGAAAATAAGAACTTTACAGCTACATAATTTAAAGCGCGACTCGAGCAGATGGGTGCAAGTTTTAACAAAATATCTAAATCATTCGAGCCTTGGGGATGCTGATAATAGGTATTATCACGTTTTTAAACAGTGCAGTAGCATAATTGATCTGAGAAACCTTAATTCTTTCACGGGGAATGTTGATTTTTTAATTGCAATTCATAGCCGCAATTAGTTGTCCTTCGCCAACTAGAGAGGCTAAAATTCGAAAGTAAACTAATCCAACCTCAACTTTCCTAACCTAACTTAACTGAATATACACTAACCTACCAACCAGGTGGCACCACTTTTGATAAATCTGAGTACCATATGTTACTCGCAGGGTGAAGTGCCCCCCAATTGTGACCTTTGTTAGCCATCGATGACACGCTAAGTGGCCTTCCATAGCAATTATATATATGTATATACATCCTTAAGTACATAAAAAGAGACTCACAGAAATTATAAATTACGTAGCTTACTTTTATATTTATATTATATAGGAGTTTTGAATTTATATAGATATTTAGATTCATAAATATAGGACGACTTTCTTGCCTCGCGAGACAAAGGTACCCTACATGAATTATTTGTAGATGGATTAACCTATCGAACATTTAATCACAAATCATATATATGAGCATATTATTGTCAAGCAGCCACACATACCAACAATATATATATATATATATATATATATATATATATATATATATATATATATATATATATATATATATATATATATATATTTATATATATATATATATAACATATACTTTTAGGATGTGCATTTTTGCAATATTTTTTAAGTGAACAAGTAAAATGGTAAGGAATTTCCAGTGCATTATTCATCCCCTTCCTTCTCCATCATCCCATTATCCCCTCACTACCCCCCCTCCTGCCTTTCCCAAACTCCCTGCCACTGCTCCCCTCTCTATCCCCCTTCTCTGTCCAACTTCTTTTTCCCCTTCCCACCCTCCTAACTCAAATCATTCCCCTTATTTTCCACTCCCCCTCCTTCTCTCCCTCCCTTCTCTGCCCATTTCTCTCCTCCCTTTTCTCCCCTTTCTTTTACATTCTTTTATCTCTACTCCCCGTATCCCCTGTGCCACCTCTTTTATACCTCCAATCTTCTCCCCTCCTCCATCTCCCACACCCTACGTATTTACGCCCTTTCTATCCTTCACCTCACTCCCCCACGCCTCCTTCCCCATCTACTACATTTCCTAATCCCTCACCCCCATTGCTCTTTTCAATTCTTAATCCCAACATCATGTCCCCCCTCTCCTTTCCCTATCACCTTCTCTCTCTCCAACCCTCTCCATCTCCCTCTTCTCTCTCTTCCCCTCTCTGCAAATCCGCTTTCTCCCTTTGCCCTCCCCTCTCTTCCCTCTCGCCCTCTTTCAACCTCACTTTCTTCCATAGCTCTTGCCCTTTCTGTCCGGCAATCCCATTCTCCCACAAACCCTCTTCCATTACTCTATTAACCTTTACCTTATCTCCCTCATCTCCCTTCTCCCTACTCTTTCAACCTATATCTACCCCTTCCATCTAACATCTCCTCTACCCCCACCCTCTTCTTCCCTATGGATACACTATTTGGGGAGGGGGAGAAGGTGTAGGGGGAAGAGGGGAGTGGCAGATCTTGGACATAGTGAGGGAAGGGCAGCGAGGGTAGTGGGGAAAGGGTGATAAAGGGGAAGAGAGAAGGCAAGCTGTATATTTTTAGAACGTGTTGTTTTTAAATATATTTTTAATTTATAATAGCTTATTCCATCAATGAGCTCCCCCTAACCACCACCCCCTCCGTTAACAAGGGAAGGAGAGAGGTAAAGGTATTTTGAAGAATAAGGAGGAGGAGGGGAGGTTTCTCTTATAGGACTAGCATCGTCATTTCTAAATCAGAAGCCTCTTCCATTAACTAAATCTCGGATTCTCACCAACATTCTGATTCATTGACCATCTTAACTTTAGCCTCAACTTCTCTCGATTTGAAATTCTTAGAGTAGATGTACATTAATAAATTAAACCCCAACCAAAATAATTACATCTCCTCAATTTAACTCTTCACCATATAACTAACAAACACATCATTACATTAACCAGCTAACAGACCAACCGAACAAATTTACGTTATATTTTTTCTAGCGCTAGTTGATTTAATTCGTTCACACTTGTGGGTCGGCTTTGTTTATAATTTAATATAATAGGTTATTATATTTTTTAATCCAGTTAGTTCTAATTTGTTGATACTTAAGTCAGTTAATGTTAAAATTTCCTTTTTTCCCTGTATAGTTTCAAATTTACACTGCATTTTGTTTAGTAATTCTATATAATATTATTTTTGTTTTTACATAATTCTCAATATTTGTCAATTTTATTAATTTACGCTGCCTTCCCCCGATTTTTAGTCATTATATAATGTATTTTTACTAATCTTTAACTGTTATTCTGAATATATTTGGCCCCTTTTCCTCAGTCGCTGAAGATGGTATTAGTTGAGGTCCAAAATGTCCGGCCATTAAATGCTTAGAGCAATTTCCTGGGTCTTTATATTCCTACAACGAATCAGATTCCTAAGGAAGAAGTTAATCACAAAGTAATATATATATATATATATATATATATATATATATATATATATATATTTATATATTACAGAAGAAAGGGACATTAAGAATGGTGAAAGCCCTGTGGTGGTTGTTATCACGGGCAGAACTTGCATTTGCAGTTTCGACAAATACTACCCTGCAAGTAGAGTTAAATTTTGGCGGACTCAATAGAGATGCGAACGTAATCTTAACTCGTGGAAAATATGTTGCTCATGGTATTAGTCCCGTTAACTCAGTCGTTAGGCACTAGTATTAATGAACAGAGTTCTTATGTTTGAGCCCCCAGGGGCGACCTTTTTTTTTTCCTTGTGCCATTTCTCGGAGTCAACTCGTGTAAGATCCCTTCTCTCTTTTTTCTATGTGAACCTTTCGATATCATTTTCTTTATTAAGCAGCATGAGGCTGCATGTAGTTGATGCTTGGTAGTTTGCACATCACCAAATAATGGGATGTGTTCACCTTGCAGTTGCAACACATACCATCTAGCAAGCACATTTCTATTTGGGCGGTGGTCTTTGCAGAAGCGAACGGAAAGATAACTTTGAGAAAATAAGTTGCTAACGAAATTGCTCCCGTTAGTTTAATGGAAATTGCATTAATTTAGATCACTAGAGCTCTGAAGTTTGAGTCCATTCATAGGCGACGAGTTTATTTCACGTGTCTTTTATAGGGGTTATCTCCTGTCTGATGTCTCTTCTCCTGCTTTTGTGTAATCTTTTACACCCATATCCTGTATCAGGCAGCATAAGACTGTATCTGATAGATAATTTCTAGTTAGCACGCCCCCCACAAATTGTCAGGAGAGAACAAAGAAGACATGAGTTTACACTCTAGTTGCACCATATACGATCCTGCAAGAACAGATTCATTTGGGCAGTCGTCTTTGGAGATATCGAACGTAAAGTTTACTTGTAAAGGATAAGTTGATAACGGCATTAATGCCGTGAGCTCAGCGGTTGTTTGAACCTTTCGCAAATAGTCATTCCGATTCATACTATCTACCCAGTTCTCCTATCCATTCCAGCTGATGCTGCTAAATTCAAAGATTTTTAACCTATTAATAAAGTTTTTTGGGAGCTTTGATTTCAGATAAACCGATACTTATCATGTTTAATGAAGGATAATTATTAACTAATACCTAATATTCGCAAGTATTTGCTAGTATCATCTATCTAGCACAGATTTATTGCTTGCCTACAATCTACAAGCCTGAAATTCTGCTTCGATCAACTCTCTTACACATTAGTTAAATATATTGTCTCGTTGCTCTCGCCCTATTCCAATATACACTTTTCTATTTAAAATTAATGTGAGTTACAAACAAAACATTAAAATTATCTTTGCACAGTAGGAATATGTTTGTCAGCTTTCATGGTTAATTTTGCTTCACTAGGATTCCATTACAAGTTATATTTTATAAAGGTAGTGACAACTTTGTACGATATACCAGAATTATATTTTAATCTTTATTAAACCTAATATTTAAGTTACATATTTCACAAGAGCAATAGTTTGCTGAATATATTGGCAGCACTGTGCGAACTTTGGGGACCCATTTTCCTGCACATATGGGAATTGGCCATGGAAAGGAATCTTTTGTATCTACACTAAACAAGAATATTTCCCTATAAGATATCACAATATAAATTGTAAAACGTCAGCGTCAATGGAATACTTTAAAATTATAGCTAGCAATAAATCTCTGACCAGACACAGGATATCAGAATCAATATATATTAAATCTATAAAACCATCTTGGACTTCAGATATTTATATATATACTGAATAAAGTAATTTCCTTCTCATTTAATATAATTTACTAAGACAAAATAGATGGCAAGATAAAAAAATCCAGATGGTAAAACTTGATGATGAATGTGAAGAAATTATAAACACTCACAGTACCTCACTCACACGCTCTCGCTTTCTCAGACACCCTCTTTTTCTCACAGAGAGACACTCTTTCTTATACACACAATCTTTTTCACACTCATAATCTCTCATGATTTTAATCCTTTGCACAAAATTTTTAAGATTTTTATTCTTTCTACAAATGTTTTTCGAAAAGAAAACTTTTGTATCGAAGTAACTGAAATAAAATTCTCCTCTTGGTTTATTCGCAGTGATCAGAAATTTATAATAGTGTAACTTTTCGGAATATTTTTCGGTAGTAATTATAGACACAATTTGTATGCAATTTTAAGGATTTATTTTACCGAGGTACCAATGTATCATTATAACTTACTGTATTAAAACAAATTATAATTACATATGTTTATAGGACTCATTTCTAACTTTCTAATGCCAGATATGCTTGAACCATTCCCTCTGTTCGGAATTGGAAGGAGAAAGTGAGTAACTGAATCTGAAACAACTAAGAATTTTGCATCAATAGACGGAAATCTAATTTGTGAAGATATTCTGTACGGCAATCAGGTAGAAGGCGAGATTCTTAAAATGTTCTCCGATCTAAAAAGGCATTTACTAGATATCAATAAGAATACTTGATACAATTACTTCCACTTTCCAAATGATGTTCAATGACATTGTTTCTGGTATAACTATCATATACACAAACTTAGAAAGTCGCATTCTATTCAAATACAATTGATATTAATATTGCAATTAAACCTAGACAAACCCAAACCAAACTAAATATCAAAATTAAAGATCTCCTGACTTTCATCATAAGTAAAGCAGCTTACAATTCAAATCAACAGATCCACCAATCAGATCTAGCCTTCGTCATCTGTCAAGTTGTTAAAAATCATAATACAAACAAATACATCTAAACAACCTAACCTAACCTATAGGAAGCAAAATTTCCTTAAAGACCCTAGTGTTTCTTAGAGAAGCAGCACTTACACACGAGAAATGGCAAGTATTTTGCTATTAATAATAATCACTGATATAATCCTAATTTTCAAATTTTACTGCTTCTTTTAAAATATACTACACATACGATGGAATCTCGTTTGATAAAATAATCAACTGCAAAGGAAGTAATTCGGTTACAAACTAATAAAATCTGTTATAATATCAAACTAACGCCAGTATAAAATATCATAGACCAATTCGGTTATCAGGAACTGGAAATCCATTGAGATACTTTAGGTTAATCTATTAATGCAATGATGAACTGCAAACGCACATCTGAGAAAAATAATCAGGACCGCATTTACTTCATATCCGATGATTTATCTCTAAAAGAAGCCATGTTTAATCATGGTTTTAAAATTTATAATATGATACAAATGATTCACATCTGAATTTATTGGCCCACATAAAGTGATATACGACTAGTAACACTTGTTTAAAGAAAGCTAGTACGGATATTCAAAAGGAGAAAAGTAAGTTCTTATTTGAGGAGAAATTGTCATAAATACTAAGTTTGTTAATATATTCACAAAGAATAGTTCTGCGCGGATTGCCTAGCGGAACTGCTATCGATTACTTTCGAATAACGTTCTAAGTCGGATAAATAATATCTGTTTGCATTTCAATATTTAATTACACAATTTGTTCAGTTTTGCAAATAGAAACACCAAAGATTGGCTAAATTTATCCAATTTCTTTCACCTTAAAATAATAAGGAACATATATCTAGTCTAACTTGCCCAATTTTTTTTCAATGTACGTCACTTCCACCAAAACTTAAGATGAATGAGTGTCGTTTTAGCAATACTTGACACTATGCTTTCTTTATTAGGGTCAAACCTAACATTTATTTATGCCACTCACACCTATTCCCATTTTTACAGCGAAGGTTGCATGAATTAATAAGGGACAAGTCTTCGGGTCGTCAAAATCATTGATACCAAGACAGAATTCTCTATCGGCGTTTATTAAAGATTCCTTAACTAAAAATGAAATGAAACCACTATCAGTTTCGCAAAATTAAGACTGAAGAATTCTTTTTTTTTTTTAAACGATATACGAGGGGCGGTCAATAAGTTTTGCAATTCAGATATAAGGAAAAGTCTTTAATTATTTTTCAATATAACTACCCTCGACTTCAATGCGCTTTCGCCACTTGTCCCTGAGGCTTCGAATTCCCGACAACCAGAAATCTCCCGACTGCTGTTCAATCCACTCCTAGACGGTGACATGGACATCTTCATTGTTTCCAAACCGGCGTCCATGCAGTGCAACCTTGAGCTGGCGGAATAAAAAGTAGTCGCTGGGCGCCAGAACTGGACTGTAGGGAGGATGGTTGAGCTCCTCGAATCCGCACTCGAGCAGGGCAGCTTGTGCAACTCTGGGCCTTGTGGACTTTGACGACGTTGAAGTCAATCATGGGGCGTGAGGTTTCTAGGGACTTAACGGGCAGAGACCTTGGTCATGTCTAAATTGTAGTGGATGATGTTGATAACACTTTCATGTGATATTCAATGTTCTCGCTGGATTTCTTCGACCTTCACCCGTCGATTTTAGAGGATCATCTTTTCCACACGGGCCACATTGTCCTTGTTGGTCACGTCTGATGGGCGTCCTGGACGGGGGTCATCTTCAAGGGACTCACGACCATGGCGGAACTCACTATTCCAGCGAGCAATGGCTGCATAGGAAGGGGCGGTGTCTGTGTACACTGCAACCATGCGTTCATGGATCTCGTTTGCATTCTTGCCTTCCTTGGTAAAAAATTTGATCACTGCGCTTTGCGCAACCTTCTCCATTGTTGAAAAATTTGTGACTGACAATCTGCGATCTGCTACTGCTTGTTAAATAGACGAGGCAGGAGCGTGCGGCTGCAGGTCCTGACTTGTCATAACTTGTCCTAACACCCCCACAAACAGCCATCCCCCTTCCTCTGTTTTGCCCTACCGATTCGCAAAACTTATTGACCGCTCCTCGTATATGTGACCCGTTATTAGACTCAAAAATTCATATCTTATATAATATATAAATATATTGCGGAATACTTGCAACTCAGGAAATGTTGAAGGAAAAATTATGCCTGAATGAGCTTTTGAAAGTTTATTTCTGAGCTTTCACACCCAAATAGGGTCCATCTTCATCACTAGAATAGTTTAGGTTGTCAATCAATGTGTTTATGGATGGAGACATGGAAGCGTAGAAGAAATGGTTTGGCAAAATATTAAGAGGGTATAGTGAGAGGTAAAAGGTCATTGTCTATACACTAATGTGACATGTTTTTTTTCCATGGAAGAAGTATGGGCGGAAGGAATATTAGCATTCATAGAAACGCGCCATTTGCGCTCCAGGAACATTTCTTTGCGTATAGGTGTTGGCTCAGTATAGTCACAAGCTGCTGGATACCTTCGTGCCTCCGTAGCGTTTTGTCTGCTGTGAATGTGTATGTATGTGGGGTTTCTTTTTAGTTTCTCCATTAGCCGCGTTAATTGTGTGTAGTCGTAAGTGCTTAGTGGTTTTAGTTTGTTATTTCATTTCGTAAAGCCATCCTTATATACAGGTGCCCTTTATAGTAGACCTCTGGATACACTGTGGTTCGCTATGTTTAGTGTGACACACAGCTGCGAGTGTGGTGGCGGCGTATCCTGCGAGGCTTCTTATTTGTAATTTAGACCATGTTTGAATGATAGTACATATAGTGCGTGTGAAATCTTATGAATTTTTTAAATGTTGCCACTAATATTTTGGTGGTATGTAAGTATGTTTGCTTTGGGGCTTTGGTTGGCTTGCGTCCGGTCTGTTTCTGTATATTTATAAGTTTTGCATGTAGGAATCGCGTGCACCATATTTTTGTTACCTGTTTCTTCTGAGGGTTCATGGCAATGAGCCACTTGTTCTAATATTTTGTCATTTGTGCGTAGTGTGCGATTCTTTATTTTCCATCGAGGCAGTCGTGAATAGTATTGTTGTCGGCGTAGGATATTGTGTATCTGTGTCTGAACTCAACATTTGGGTGTAGTGTAACTTTTGTGTACAGGATATATATAGTCTTGGGGCCATTAGGCTATCCTAGGGCACGCCCGAACGTGGTGAAAATGGGCATGATGTTGTGTTATTAAATTGTATATAGCATCTCCAGCACGCGAGTTAATGGCAGCTTAGCCTTCTAGTGCAGAGTGGAAGTTGCTTGTTGTTGGCCAGTTTCTAATGGAGTTTGTTATGTCACCCCTTTTTGAAGAGCTTCTAGACGTAGTTACTAAAGGACAGTGCCTTTTTCGTGCTTGCTTTTCTTTTCGAATGATGATAATCATCATTTCGGTGAAGCGGCAGCTTTTGAAGTCGTATTGGCAGGAAGAAGACCAGGCTCCCTGCTTCATGAAATTCCGGGACGAGTATTCACCACATGTTCTAGTATTTTGACTAAGGGCTCTATAATAGGCCTTTAATTTTTTTTGTGATGTATTGATACTTTCGAAAAGTATCCTGAGGCTAGAGGGGCGTTATAGAAGTGTATTAATTTTGATTAGGTTGCTTCTGACTAGTGTTGTACGAATATCGTTTGTAAGTCGAAAGGACATAGGGCTATTGTTGGGACTTGAATGCTTCGAAGATATCATCCGTATTCGTGAACATGTGATTGTCTATTTTAAGTTTTATGGGATGAGGGGTCTGTGCTTAACATAATCCTGACGCGCCACCAAAAATAGGAGAAGTTACCGGAACGAGCAACATCCACGATGCAGACGATCTCGATCCACTGTCCGTTCTCCTCCAGCAGCAGGCGCTGCAGAAATCGGGCACCATAAGTCTAATATTTAGTTGTCGTGGGCCTCTAGCATAGGGACTGCTATATATCCTAATGATTTTGCAAGAATTGAGAAGGTGGATAGTTTTATTAGTGTGTAATTTTTTATGTGACTTGTGCATGATTGGACCTATTACAACGGTGTGTATGAGTGCCTTTCATTGGTTGACTTGCGGTAACGATATTGTCTCTCAGAGTTTGGAATTGCGTTATGTATTTGCGGCTATGTGGTTCCTGAACTTCACTCTGTTCAGGTTCGTGTATTCGTATATTAGCGGTGTAGTAATTAGACTTGGCGAGGTGAAAGGTAGGAGACAGATGGTTATGTGGTTGGATTGTGGGTGGTACCCTGGGGCATTGTGAATGTGGTATTAGTTTGAGCAATAAGTTCTTGCGTTTTTTTTTAATGTTGTGATGATTTATTTTTGTTGACGTGATTTGTGCACATATTAAGAAACAATAACAAATAATAAAAGTTAAATTTGAAAAGGTTAGGCTACGTCTCTCAACAGCGTAGAATATTAGGCTTTTGCTTAGGCTACGTCTTGAATTCGAGTAATAAGTCATTGCGGTTTATTTAAAAGTTGTGTTAATTTAATTTTTGTTGTGTACCCTCAAAATAGAATGTCAAGTTGAAAGAAAGGCGCATTTTCGACACTTAAGGTTATTCATTTTTAATCAAGACGAGAACAATGAAAACGCAGCCAAAGCTTGTCGCGATATTTGTGTTGTGTACGGAAAAAATGCTTTATCAGAAAGGACAGCTCAATGGTAATTTTCACGTTTCAGAAACGGTCATTTCAATCTTAATGACGAAAAACATTCTGGTCTCCTCATTAAGTTGGATGAAGATCGATTGAAAAACTGCATTGAATCATCTTCATTCGATGGGGAAAGTTAAAAAACTCGGTGCATGGGTTCCGCACGCTTTGAGCAAAAGCAACAAGCTTTAGAGCTCCACGATTGCCGCATATTTACTTGCTCGCCACAAGGCTAATCGTGGATATAAGGACATATTTCTTCACCGCATCATCACGGGCGACGAAAAGTGTTGTGTTTATGTCAACATGAACCATCGAAAACAATGGCTTAGTCTCAATAAAAAAACGACTTCCGAGATTAAAGGAAGGACTTCCTCAACGAAAGACGATGCTGTGTGTGTTGTGGGATTGTAAAGGCATCATTCTTTATGAGCTCCTTGTGAACAACGAGATTGTCAATGCAGAATTGTACGTTCAACAACTGTATCGACTCACCTAAGCTATTCGTAAAAAGCGACCTCATTGACGTTATGGAGTCCTCCTGCAACACGACAATGCTCGTTCTCACATTGCCAATATGACAAAAGACGCCATCCAAACGCTTAATTGGAAAATCCTGCCGCATCCCCCATTGGATTTCCATCTGTTCCGATCGCTCTCCAAGAATTTGCGCGGAGTTTCGTTCAATACTGATGTGGAATTAAGAACCGGATTAGACGATTTCTTCGAGTCAAAATCCAGAGATTTTTATTGCGAAGGCATCGAAAAGCTAGTTCGACATTGGGAAAAAGTCGTAAATAACAACGGAAAATACATTATTGATTAAATTGAATATTGTTATCAATTAAAAATGAAATTTTTCTAAAATTGTTAATGGTAATAAATAAATTTGATAAGACCGCAAGAACTTATTCTTCAACTCAATAATTTGTTGTGAGATCGTTATGCGTGCCAAAGAACGTATGGAAGGCTGGGTCTATGTGCTCGTTAGTTAAGTGTTGCAAGGCTTTAACCAAGTATATTCTCACATCGATTGTTATGTTCAAAAATAGTGTAGGATAGTCTGCATTTAGATCGCCCACGAAGAAGAGTCAACGATTGTAGGTTAGTAGTGACTGGAGTGGGATATCTGTCTGCAGTTGTAGGTCGGGTGGTCTGTAGTGTGTAATAAATCGAATTAAGCTAGTGTCTGTTTTTATTTTGCATGCTAAGAAGTAGTGAACCTTTGTGCCTGTGAGGGCATAGTTATACGGCGTTTTGCTCAGATCGCTGAGCATTTTATAGGCGCCTATAGGGTTAAGTATTTGTTTTAACTTATAACGCGAATCCCATTATTCAGACGGTGTAGACTAGTGGAGTTCCGGAAGATTATATCTTGGTGTTGTGTGTTTAGTACCCAGTTCGAGATGGTGTGGCAAACTGCGTGCGAACTGAGTACATTTAAGTGTACGACTCTAGAGTGTCCTATCACTTTGGAGAGCAAAATGCGCCTGTAGCCATACATCTCCCCATCTCCTGGTACTCGGAAAGGATGGCTTAGGGGCGCCGCAATGTTTTTCAGACGATGTGTGTGTGGTGAGGTTTTTATATGTGGTTTTCGAGAATTGGACAAGAAATGGGTTTGTCTTTTTGGAGAAAGTGCGTCGAAGCGGGTTAGACGTATTAGAAGTAAGAGGGAAATTAGGGATTGAGAAGAGCTATGATTAGTAATGGGTGTAGGAATAGGAGTAAGTGTAGGAGTGGATCTATAGGTAGGAGTAGGTGTAAGAGTATAATTAAGGGTAGGATTATGACTGTGAGTATTAATGAAAGTGGGTTTAGGAGAAGGGAGAGCAAGTTGGCGTTTCAAGTAAAGGTGAATTTATGAAGGGTAAGTTTTATCGAATCCTATCTGTGTATAGAGAGAAAAGAGGGGTAACTGTAGAGGCATAAAGAGATCATGTAGTCTTAGAAGAAATGGTTCGGAAAACAACTTAAGGGGTATTATGGATAGCTAATAGGTTGGTGGCTATATACTGATGCGACGTGTTTTTTATGTGTGTGTATGTTTGTCTGGCATGAATGGAGCGTCAGGAGGGAGGGTGAGCTGAATGAAGAGGAGAATTCATGAAAATGCGCCATTTGTGCTGCTAGGACATTAAAGATTTAATAGGTGATAAATCAGGGTAGTCTCGTGATGCGTGGTACGTTCGTGCCTCTGCAGCGTTTGTCTGGTGTGAATAGGTATGTATATTTGTGGGTCTCTTGCCTACTTTAACCTACCCTAGCATAGCATAGCCCTATTTAGCATAGTATAGCTTAGCATTGCTTAGCATAGCCTAGCATAGTATAACCTAGCCTAGCATTAACTACCCAAGACAAGTATAGACTATACTATCCTATTATACCTTAGGCAAGCATAGCTATTGTCTAACTTAACATACTATATGCTATCCTAGCATAGCATTTTATAGCTTAAATTAGCAGATATATCTTACCCTTTTACATCATATCTTAGCATAGCTTAGCATAGCATAGCATAGCATAGCCTTGCCTAGCCTATCATAACCTAGCATAGTATAGCCTATTCTAGGCTTGCCTAGCAGATTATAGCATATTATAGCCTAGCCTAGTCTAGTCTAACAGATTATTAGCTGAATAGTTATAATGTTATTGCCAAAACAAAATAATTCCCAGTCAAATGTTGGGAGGAGGTTGGCAATTAAATCATTCAAAAGTGAATGTTAAACAACATAAGGTTTTTAAATTCCTTTTAGAATCGGCAGAATAATTATAATGTTATTACAAAAACCTAGAACCGACCGACCGACATAGTTAGATGAAGAGTCGCTCGTGACCTGACAGGCATGCGACTAAAAAGATTGATTGAAATAAAAGACTAAGGGGAGTAATTTTTAAAGATCCGGACATTTATATGGAGTCTAGTCATAATATTATGCCATTTGGTGAGGTGGGGGGCTACTTTATGTTGTGAAGATTGATTATGAAGTCCTCCTCAATTATATCTTTGAATGCATTAGAGTTAATTATACTCCACCTGTTATGTTTGAAGTAACCGTGTATGTGAGGTTAGGCTTGAGGATACAAAAATGAGCTTTGTATTTTCTATTGTTTCCTTCAAGCACCTAGATGTGATTATTGGGTTTAAAATATAGTTTGTGCAAGTTTGTGTATGTAAAATTTGCGTATTTGCGCGCCCCTTAAGAAAGGTTCGCTATAATTCTCGAAGTGTTTTGTGATAGAGGTAATTTTTTTTCTATCAATTCCATATTAACTATGTTTCATAGAATTCGTGATATATAGCAATTCTAGGAGAAGGTATCAAATCTCTAGCTGTTCGTGAGAAAAATAGGATACAATATTAACAGAGAGAGCAGACACTATCATCGTTAGATGAAAATTGTGTATAGGAGAAGGATAATCCCTAACATTACTACGCATGGCACTGCATTTAAAGTTATCCAAGATTGAATTCATAGTCAAACAAGTTTCCGAAGGCGCAAATTGACCAACTGGTCAAGGTTTGTAAACCTTTGGAAATATTCGCAAATAAAGGGGCATAATTTTGGGCATATTATTTTATTCAGTTTAAACGAGTTTTTTTAGTAGCCCATCTGACGACCGTGTACTAGGGCAAAAATCACCGTACTCACAATATAGCCTACTACTAGGCTAGATTAAGGAACAAGTAACAATATGTAGATAAGAACGATAAAAAGGACAAAGACTAAAGAAACAACAAAAAAAGGCAACAAGAAAAGAGCGCGCTCAGGCGTCAGGTTTAGGCCCGCCTCCCTCCTGTGCGAAGACTTGCAACCTACAATAAACAGTCAAATAAAACTCGTGTGTTCTAACCAGCCGGAGTATAAGAAACAAGCAGTAGCGACCCTACTCTTCCAGGTACCGGGAGACGTAACGCACCCGAAGATCACCCAAACTGAGACATTCACCCAAAATGTGCCGAAAGGTCTGTAGGATAAAGGAGTCGTCACAATAAGGCACAGGATTCGCTCCATGAAAGGGCAATGCATCGAGAGAGTATGTCCAATTCTATGACGACAGAAAGCAACCTGAAACCGTGGGACATTAGGGGGTAGGTCCTTGGGAACAGTCGGGGTGCAATAACATGTAACTTTAAATTCCCCTCGACCGTCTCCCATCTTCTTTGCCAAAGCTCAAGGATGGCTGACCTTACTCCTGCCATGTAATCAAAGTGAGAAAGAGCGAAACGCTGGTCTGGTCGCCCAGTCATTAAGGACTCTTTAGCGCCTTTAAAGGCGCGCTCATTTTCCGCAATTCCTAAAGGTCCAGGAACCCAACAGAAAATAATTTTGACACCTGCCCGGTTAACCAAAACCATGGCGTCACGGATATGGATAACCAGTTGATGCGGAGATTCCAATTACCCAACAGCAATCAGGAAGTTTTGTAATTCGCTATAAATCCCAATCCGGTCACCGAACCAGGCACGTCAAGTTACTTCCCGTAACAAGCGGTGTATTGCAACCAGCTCGGCAGTGAAGATTGACGCAGCGCTTGGCAGAGCCTCGCTTTCTTCCGAAAGAGGGGATACTGAGTGGCAACCAGATCGGTATGGTGGATCAAGTCTACCTTCCGCAATACACGCTTAGATATAATTGAATTAAACTCGCTTCTGTACTCGAGCTTCGTACGAGCAAAGGATCGATAAAAAAGTAAGGCAATAGCTATTTCAGCACACTAGGTGCTGAACGTCACGGAACGAAGAATATACATTGCGCTGGTTTTCAAGAGTCCCTAAGGCTTCGAATATGAGCATTCCAGATGAGGCGTCGGTCAAATACAAGAAAAAATAAACAGTGCGAGTCCAACCCTTCCAATCACAACTCATTTAGAAACAAATCTCGGTCAGGGTGGAATCGTGGAAGCCGGCAGAAGTGCAGCACCTTAGCCTAAGGAAAACCGAAGCCTGTACGCTTGGGCCTAGCGAGAGACGCTTTTCAGTGCCTGATGGAGAAGATGCTCCAGAGTTGGTATCTGGGCCACGCCAAAAGAGATTAATAGTTCGTGCACGTAGAGCGTAGCGAGAACATCTTCTTGCATCACCACTGGGGTAGGGTTGATGCTCAGGGCAAAGATTGTAAGCCTGAGGACAATTACCTGCAGGAACCCCTCTCTCGGCTTCATTGGACCAGATAGGGCATCCATTACCACTACGCGGAATCCACGATCTCTCCAAAATTCAGATATAAAGATTGGGAGGCATCACCTCTCCCCTATCATGTTGATAGTCTCCATGATACCGTATCGTCATGCGTTATCATAAACAATCTCCAGATCTAAAAACACCGTTGCGTAGTGCTGTCTACAAAGGAAGGCATTTTTCAGTTGGAGCAGAGCATCTGACATGCAGTAAAACTTGCGAAAACCACACTATGCAGAAGATAGAGTGCCTAAGATCTACAGACCAAAGGTTAATCTAACTTTACCAATTTCTCCATTAACTTGCAGAAGCCGGAGGTTAGAGAGATTGAGCTGAAACCAGCCAGGGTAGAGTGATCTCTCGCCGGTTTGCGTAAAGCGAGTACAGTAGCAATTCGTGAGGAGTTTGGGAGAGTACACTCTATGGAACATCGTCCTCACCAGAGGCAGTGTCCGAGCACAAAACGAGAGTGGAACGCAATTTACTTAATGTAAGCCTGTCGTTGAAGGGTTCTTCGGGTCTCCTGGTAAAGTACAGTCGGCGGTCTTCCGCGACATCACGATGCGTATTCAATGCTGACGGAGCATCATTCCCGGCTAGAGAATGCGGAAAAAGTGGTCAGGAAGGATTGAGACACAGGCGTGTGGTCAGAGATAGCTGTCCCATTCTCCTAGAAAACGGGGGAAGCGTCCAGCCAGATCTTGCAACGAATACTTTTAACCTGCTTCCACACCTCTGCTAGAGGGGTGTATCTATTAAGTGGAGACACGTAAGTCTACCAAGAAGAGCTACCGGCGTGCTTTGAAGCATAACGGAACCTAGCGTAACTCGACAAAATTCACGGGGGAGTTTTTATTGTGCATGCAGGCATACCGCGTCTGTTTGAGAGCCGCCTTACTCTCGGCTGACCACCACCGAAGCGGTACGCGTGAAAAAGGGCCACACTTTTTAGGAGTTATATCTAGGCCCACGGCGTTGATATTGCTGGTGAAGAACTGAACGGCTTTATCTACCGATCTAAACTCTTAGAGTGAGACAGAAAAATAAGTTATTTCCTGAAATGCGGACCAACTTGCCCGCACAAAGCAGCACCGGGGCACGCGCTAAGGCAAAAGGTGCTCGGAAAGAAATATTTGAATGGAAAAGTGATAAGTATCATGAAAGTCATCGTCACTCCCACTTAAAATTAAGCTGTGCATCCCGAGAGCACAAAGATAGATTGACACAGAAAAATGAAGCAATTGTTGAGCCGTAGTGCGTAAACTCTTCCACATTTAGGACACCTCTCTTCCGCTTGTCGATTAGGTCGCCAAAGACATGACCCCTAGAATTGATCAAGTAGTCTGCCCAGATGGGATCTCTCCTGTTCAGATCTCTGAGCAAGAAGAAGGGCCGTGGCAACCGTATCACGACGCGGAAGAAGTTCCAAGTGTCGAAGTCGGCTGACGTTTGAATGTACGTAGAAGTAACAGTATACCTTCTATTCCATGTACAGCTGCAGAGCTACTGCCTGAAAGGAGGAATTTAAGCCAAAGAGAAGAAGGGAGACATCATGCCTGGTGTAGCTGCGCATCCTTCTGCCAGGCCCGCAGTCCTTAGTTGTTTGTTTGCAAAACCATTATACGCGGGGAGGGTTGGCAGGGGCCCGCACCAAGCATGGTCTCCTGCAAAAAGGTAGCTAAGGGAAAACGGGAGGAGTCGAGCCTCTGCAGCTCCTTCCACTTTGCGCGGCATTTGCGGGAATTCGATTGAAAGGAATATGGTCACTCGGCCTAGCTCATAGAAGATGCGGGGTCCCCTTAGAAGAGAAGACCCTAAGGGAAATGGCCGTTTGCTGCCCGGAGGAAGAAGTCCGGGTGCCGTTGACCAAACAATGCGCTGAAGCCGCTGTGGCCTTCGAGAATTTATCGGGGGAGTTTTTTCTGCCTCCGGCTCGAAACCTTATGCAGGTAGGGCGGGTTCGGAGGCGAAGGTCTCTCTTTTGAAACATCCAGCGTCTTCTAGCGACCCAACCTGCCACTGGGTTTGTTCATAGTAGCACAAGCTCTCTGAAAGTACAACCTCTAACCTCCCTCCCCATTTATCGGAGACCACATGCTATGATATCCAAGTATGAACGACGTCATTTCCTGTTCGAACATTCTCGAATTTTTTACTCCTGACAAGGTTTAAAAACTATTTCCCAATACTGCGAACTCGTCCAAGCCCCTTCCCCCCCGATGTCGAGGTGTGAAAGAGTCACTTTGTGTTGCTACTTGCTGCTAAATGATAAATCGACTCCACCTCCGGATTAAGATGTCTGGAGCTTGTAACTCCTTTCTTCTAACTCCCCCTTCCTCTTCAAAATCGGACATAAAAAATACACGAGTTATTCTGTAGTTCGAAGAGTCCAGCCCACACCTCAAGGTCGTCCTTATCGTCTCGTCCCGTAAGCGTTCATCAGAAAGCAGACTTCTTCAGCCGTGATTATACCTAAGTCAATTGGTTGTTTCTGTAAAGGCCAAGTCTTTGAATTTGTGCAACAGTCTCTATTCGGTAAATCGAACCGAAGATTTGACAATCCCTCCTCAGAATAATTATCAAGAGAGTAACTCAATCTAAATAATTCCCTTTTGTCTATTATTATTCTTATTTTAATCTTTGTAAATAAAATAATATTTTCATTGTTTAACTTTAACTAACCTTGAACGATATTCTCGGCCTATTCAAGTAAATCTCGCCAACCATTTATGCACTCTGTTTAATTATTAAGGATTTGAAACCCACGCCTCAAGTGTGACCTCCTAGTCGGTTGTTAATCCCTACGAACAGTCCTTCAACGGTTGCATTGCAGTAGGTGATTAAGTCAACTCACCACATAATATAGGAGTAGTGTATGTTATAGAGTGGTGGTACCACGGCATATATTATATTTATATATATATATATATATATATATATATATATATATATATATATATATATATATTTATATATATATATATATATATATATATATATATATATATATATATATATATATATATATATATATATATACTACTTCTATATTATAAAAACTGGTGTCAAGTGTGTGAGGTCTATTACATAGTAAATCAGTTTAGTTGAATTGCACCCCTTTGTGTTTTAGTAGTTCCCTCTTATTATTGAAGTTTCTTTATTTTCTATTTTTAGCCGAAGTACGTTCAAGTTAGTTCTAGATCAGTGGAACTTTACTCTATTTAAAATTTAGATTATTAGTTGGGACTTGTTCTGTGTGTTTTTGTATTCCATTGACCGGTATATTCGAGTTAATCTTTAGCCGGATTAACCGTGAAGGAAGAGTTATAGTCTTACTTTAGTGTGATAATTTTTGTAATACTTATTTCGGGGAATATTTAGGCTTCACTTATATTGCCGAGCAAGTTCGTAACGTCAATAGCCCCGTTCGCGGAGTGCATTTCCCCAAGTAAGCCAACAAGATGTCTTTTTCGTTTGACCGTTTCAAGATTCAAGGAGGGTCGTTGGGCCTGTTGGGCCGAGAATAATTATCTTATATTAATGAAGGGGAGAGAAACGAAAGAGAAGAGAGAAGAACGTAGGAAGAAGAACTAAGAGCGCAAGAAAAAGAACTTAGAGAAGCAGAAATGGAAGAACGTAAGAGAATGAGGAAGCATGAACTGGAATTAAGCCGTAATCAATTGGAATCAATTTCAATTAATTTGCAGACCAAAACTCCCCAGTCCCCGGCAGTAAGATTACGCGTCTTTAAAAAAGGAGAAGATTTTAGATCATATCTTATCCATTTCGAGAAGATTTTTGAAATCAAGAATTGGGACATCGAGGTAGATGGTGTCGCCAAATTGCTTCCCCTCCTAAACTCACAGTTGAGAGACATATTCATTTCCCTCAGAGTCCACTGTGGACTACTCTAGCCTCAATTATGAAATCTTAGCTGCCGTAAATATGACCCCAGTGTAAAATCGTGCCCGTTTCCGTCACGAAAGGATCGGCCCCAGGCAGACCTTTCGCCATTTTGGGTATACCTTCCAGAAACACCTCCAATTTTGATCAGATGCGTGTAAAGTCTCCTAAGAGTTCGAGTCCCTTTTGGAGTTCGGCCTAAAAGATCAATTCCTAGCTTCACTGACCCCCGAAATATGTGTCTTCGTTAAAGACAACCGCTGCTCTACGTTCAATGAATGCCTAAAAGAGGCTGATTTTTTACGCAAGTGGCCATAACTTGTATCTCAAGGTTAATATGAGGCCTCATTCGTCTCCTCCCAAGTTTAAGATTAATAACTTCAGGCCCCGTCCAAGAAATACCCCTAAACTCGTGAAAGTACAAGGCCCCTCGAAACCAGGATTTTCTCTCCTTTGGAACCAGGAGACATTATTCCCATAATTACCACTTCTCTGCGTCGTTATTTCCCAGAAGGCAGATAATCTGTTTCACGTGCGTAATAGAAAGTCACGTACGCACGAACTGTCCTAAAAATTCTCGATTCCAAAGCATGTTCTCCTAACAGGTAGACCCAGTTAGTGCCACTCAGGCTTCTCCCCGTCTCTTCAAGATACCACTCCGTCTTTCTCGTCGACCAACATCTCCGGTTACCAAGTAAATTTTCTGTTTAATAAGAGCTTCCCCGGCGGTTTGAAATTTTAAAATGGATCCATGAACGGATGCCATGCGTCCACCCTTGTACGTGACACTGGGTGCACATGCATCGTGGTAACCAAGAATTTAGTCTCTTCAGTCGGTCTTTATCACAATAAGTTTGCTGTGGTTCATGATTACCTCGGCCAAACGAATCGCTTTACTATTGTAAAATGCCACATCGAATGTGAGTATTTGATTAGTTGGGTCGAACTGGTAGCAGCCCTAATCAAGTTTTGCTTTGTACTGATTGGATATAGCCCCCAGGTTACGAGTAACCCGGTAGCACAACTCCTGGTAACCCGTGCCTAGCCCGCCCCAAGGGTTCCAAGGAACCCGTTCCTTTAGAATGCCCCGTCGATCCGGAGATGGAGACCCTCCGGAACGAGGATTTTGTCCGCAGCCAGAATGGGTTCACAGCTCTCCTCCCCCTTTGGGTGAAAGCCAGCACTCAGGAGCACGAGTCTTCCCAGGGTGGAAAAAGCATATCATACCTTGTAAACAATGACCTGTAAGATAGTAAATGTTCCGACAGAACAGAACCTGTAACACTCCCTTTGTGTGTTCTTCGCTCTCATGTCCCCCAAGTCCTCTAGATTTTTCACGATACTTTATTCTCCGGTCATTTTAGTCATAAAGAAGCTCTCAGATGGTGTTTATGAATTTCTATTGGCTAAGTTGCAGTCAGAAAAATAGCACTACAATAGTACTACAAATCTTGTGATGCCTGCCAAAGGAGATCTTCAAAAAGGTGCGTCTAGCCAGCTCCCCTTCAGAAATCTCGATCATATCGGAACTTTTTCTAGTGTGGCCATTGATTTTATTGGCCCTATTTATCCCTCCTCTAGTGAAGAATACTGTTACATCCTCACTTTGGTAGACTTCGCTACCCGTTTTCCTGAGGCAGTTTTCCTTAAGAGCATTTATAGCGTTTTATGTACCGAAAGTCATTTTCATTTTTTCTCGGGTAGGAATTCCTAAAGAGGTATTGTCGGATCGAGTAAGACAATTTACCTCCAAGCTTATGGAGTATGTCGAAAAGTACCTCATGGTGAAACCTCTGTTTACCACCTCATAACACCCAGCTAAAAAAGGAGTTTGTGAAAAGCTGAATGGCTCATTGAAAGCAATTATCAGAAAATTGTTTATCGATCAGACCCCAGAATGGAACCACTCTTTGCCCGTGGCATAGTTTGCGTGTCGTGAAATCCCCAATAGGACCCTAGCATTTGCCCCCTTCCAATTAATGTATGGCCGTTCTGTTCGAGGGTCTGTTACTATTTTAAAGGAACTTTTTACTAACTTCCCTCTTGACAATGAAATTCAATTCCCCTATTCGTACCTCCTAGACCTCCGAAAGCGCCTCAAGATATGTCCCGATATCGCGTACCAAAATGCTGAGGAAATTTGGAGAATTATCGAATTCATTTCGATTTAAAGGAGAAGGAAAGAAGATTTAAGCCTGGCGAGGAGGTGCTATTGCTACTTACCATGGAGATTAACAAATTCTTAAGGCAGTAGAAGTGCCGCTTTTCCGTTTTAGAGGTAAAAGGTCCAGTAGATTAATTGATTTGAGCCCCCTCATTAGATAAAGTCTCCACATCAATATGTTAAAAAAATATCACCGCTGTGATTGTATTGACAATATTGTGGCCATCGATGAAGAGTCTCTTTTGGAAGCGGTGTATCCCGCTGACCCCCTTAATGTCGTGCAAGACGCGTGCATTGAACAAGATTATTACCATATCCTATCTTTACCTGGACCCCCGGAATCATCATCCTCCGTGCTGGATGTCTTCCCCAGGCTAGCCCCTCTTTCAAAAGAGTCAGCTACAGCAATTGCTAAATGGATTTGAAGATGTCATCTCGGAGACTCCCGGTTGTTCTAATCAATTTGGGAATGACATCATTCTCATTACTGAAACACCTGTTCGATCGAATCCCTATCCTCTTCTCATCCACCTTAGTAAAGCTTTCAATAAAGAAGTGGACAATCTTTTAGGCTTACATATCATCGAGCCCTCGAATTCAGATTACTGCTTCCCGATAGTCAGGGTTTGCATGCCCGACCAAACTCTCCGCATGTGCCTCGATTTTTGAAAATTAAATTCGGTCACGGTGATTGATGCAGAACTAATCCCCCTTATAGACGAAAATCTCCACCGTTTTGAAAAAGCTAAATTTATTTCGAAGTTGGACCTCTGCAAAGCCTAGTCTTGAATTACCCTCCGTATAAACGCGCGTAAGGATACTGCCTTCCCCACCTACAAGGGCCTTATACAGTTTAAAAGACTTCCTTTCAGGTTAGTCACTGCATGTAGCAACTATATTAGGATGATGCGAGGATTGGGGATGAATTGCCGCAAATCTCCTTTTACTTCGTCAACCTTTATGATGCTACCTCTACGTGAGACAACACATGATACCACTTCGCGCCCTATTTACTAGGCTTCGTAGCACGGACTCACCCTTGGCCCCAGTAAGTGCCACTTTGCGAACGATACTATTAAGTGTCCGGGCTTCAATATTGGCAAACATCCCAGGACGAAAAGGTCAGAGCCATTGTCGAGTTGCCCCTTTCCCACCTGAAAAAACAGCTGAAGGACCTTCCTCGAAGTCATTGAACCGTAAGACTCAAACCCCCCTCCATTATTAGTATTGTCAAGTTCCTTCTTTTGATCTGAGCCTAGTTAATTCCATTTGAGAATCCTTCCTCATAAAAATCATCAGGAGACTATCTCAATTTAAATGATTACCCTTTTGTCTATTATTATTCTTAATTTAATCTTTTCAACTAAAATTAAGATTTTGTTGTTTTATCTTTAACTAACCTTGAACTATATTCTCGGCATATTCAAGTAAATCTCGCCAACCATTTATGCACGCTGTTTGAATATTAAGGATTTGAAACCCAATGCCTAAATTGTGACCTCCTAGTCGGTTGTTAATCCCTGATAACAGTCCTTCAACGGCTCGCGTTGCAGTAGGTGATTAACTCGCCCCCTCCCACATAATATAGGAGAAGTGTATGCTATAGAATGGTTGTACCACGACATCTCATTTTAAGAGGTAGCGTTAGGAACTACGGAAGATTGCCTCACGACCACCTTCGGGTGTATTGCCTCCTGTTAGTCTAACGACCCGGTGGAGCAATGTCGCAATTCCGCCTTCCGGGCAACAGTAACTCTCGGCAAAGGGGTAGAGCCCTGGTTTTATTCGGGGCTGCGTGCGAACCCTTTGTGCCGCAAGCTGAACTTGTGAAGCGCGTTGGTTTGGTAGAAACTCAGAACGCTTCCTAATAGACGCAGGATCGAGCAGTTGGCCGGGAGGGGCCATAAGTAAGAGGGCGTCTTTCTTAACATTGAAGCATTAGACTTCACAGGTAGCAGCTGGCATACCAGGACCAAGTCCTTAGCCTGGCAAATTGAGACATGATTCTAGGTCTAAACGACCAGAATTTCTTTCTCAACGAAATTCGCACCATATTACTTTGAAGAAGCGTGATGCCGCTTTTTGCAATTGACAAACTTAGCCACACACGAATTGGACTTATGATGTGCGGCCTTGAAGCATGTTACAAAGACTTCGGGTAAACCATACTTTTCACGTCTACAGGAGCGATTCTTGTCACCCAAGCGTTGGCAGTAGTAGCACCTCGGCGGTAGTGGCCTGAAATCTTTCGCGCAGTAGCGATACCACCCGGCATATACCGACCCATGAAGCATATCAAAGTCAAACATGATGAAGAGTGTAGGGGTGGGTCTCGAGACCCCTCCATGCTGTGTTATCACAAGTTCGACCTTAAAAGCCCTTGGTCTGCAAGCTCTAATGTGATGCCATCCAAGGAGAATTACCTAAGTTCCCTCGCATAAACTACGCCTTTCACAAAGTTCATGGTAGAGTGTGGTGTCACACTCCTCACCAGGATGCCATCAAGTGTCGGAAGAATGCTCCTGTTCAGGAAAAGGCACACCTTCGCATCTCTACCAATCAGGCTAGCTAGTGCTCTTCTTTGTGGAACATGTTGCCCTTGGCGAACATGTTGCCATCAGTGGGGCGAACAACCAAAAAGCGTTGAAGCCAGCGGGCTCGAAAACGCCAGGTAGTCTTTGAATGAGGGAACCCTGACATAATCGAGGCTCTGCTTAGGCGCACTAGTAATTTTGGTCTTTGTCAATGACTTCCGTACTGGTCAAACACCGGGGTTGATGTTCCGATCTGGGCTTGGTAGCTTAACAAAACAACAGCGTACCCGTCCGTTCACTTGCCTCTCACGGGGGTAGCGAACCCTTAGTCTTTTTTGTTTTACCTTCTTTTTTTTAGGAGAGGAGGGTGGAGAAAGCACCCGTTATTTTCCTCAGCCGGAAAGACCCCTTAGGCCAGACTGGTTCTAACAAGATTTTTCTCTTAATTGTAGAAGGTCTTGGCTTTAACTGGGGTACCACACGGCGAAGGAGATCCCTCCTTTACTTGTGAGGCCTCAGGCATCCAAACCACCCGCAAACTTGCACAGGAGCAGAGTCGAGTTCTGTGCTTAGCACTGTGCCCGGGTTCAATCCCATGTAATATCACACTGTCTGGGTTGTGTCAACTTAAAGAGCATGTCAATCTCAGTGGTGCCTCCAAGTGGCCATTTACTCTCTAGACATCACGGATCCCATTCGAGGTTGCTTTTTTTTCGTCTAATGCTGGCGAATCGGCATCTGTCGGGAAACATAGGGGGCAGATACACTGACACCCTGTAAAATTATAAATCATGCAAGCATGACATTGGGGGCCACGGAAAGACGGGCTTTTTTATCCCATGCTTACCTAAGAGAGTTGGCTATTTCAAGACGCTCCCAACTGGAGCGCTCATTTATAGGGCCCCTTCCTGCTGTTTTGGCAGTTCCATGGGAAAGCAAGGAAGGGAAGGCCGCTGTAGAAGAGATGGAGTCACCCAAGGGCGCCTTCATAGCAGAGGGTGAGGAGAAGTCCCCTTCACCATTAGGTCTAGAAGAGGACTAAGCCTCTTCCTCGTTAAAAGAAGTTTAAAGGGTCTACTGAGAAAGCATGGGGGTGGGGACCTCTTTTTCTACCCTGGAGCTACCCGAGGGTGGCTCTGACTGTGATAAAGGGAAAGTGGAGCGAGATTGTTTTTTTTTTTTACTCCATCGGGCATGGTGACCCTATTAGTATCACAGGACACAAAAGCTCATCACCCCACGCAGTAGCCCGCCCTGCGAGGGGTGAATATGGCTCCAGCAAAGTCAACAACCGGCATTTGGGGACCACTTCTCCCGCACAGTGGCCAGGCAGCCCTTGGGCATTGCGGCTCCACCTTGGGCTGGCCGTAAAACTGATAGACTGTAGAAGGAAAGTTAAAGTTTATGTGAGGAAGGTAGGTTGGAGGTGAGGCAAGTTTTTAAAAACCAACTACCTCAAAAAGAGGGGTGGCAAGGGCTTCGTAATCCCTTGTTGCAAAGGAGGGAAGAGCTAGTAAAATCGATTTGCCTAAATTCTAGTATTTTATTTTTTTCAAATTGAAGAATTAGATGAAGGAAGAGTTGCGCGTCATTTAATTCAAGTGGAGCTCTGGTTAGGTCGTTGTTCCAAATTTCCTCTTTGGTCCAATATTTTGCTGTGTGGGAACGAAATACATTTAATCTTGCATGACATCCTCTACTTCTCTGGAATTTAGTGCCCCGCTAATAATATGATCTAGTTCTCCATAATGAATGTTGAATAATTGTTTTCTGCTCCATTAAATGCATGAGTAAAGTAACCCACAGCTAACAGCACTCTTCACTTAGTTGTTATAAGATACTCGTATACCATTGTTTGCAGCGTCTGTTATGAGTCAGAAGGACAAATCATTTTTGGGCGGTTGGACAGAAGAGTAGCTTCTGTTAAATATTCTTTGATTTGTTGAAACTCATTTCTGCAGAGTAAGTCCAGACAAATTTTTAGTTAGATCGTCTTTTTTTCGTATTTTTTAAAAATTCTAGTAAGAATGAATTGGGCAGAGCCAGATATTTCACCAAACCGTCAGAGAAAGTTAATTTTTCTTAAAAATTATTGTAATTATCCCATAGACCGCACATGAAGTCTACGAAAAAAATACACTCGAAACGCATTTCTCTAAAGTGATCTATAATTCTCAAATTTGCTTCGCTCCATGTTATGTTTTATTTAAAAGCAAAAGACCAAGGTCATTTAAAAGGATTTATTATTCCTACATCCAATAATGCTTTTATAGTATTTTTATTTACAACTAGCAATTAAATTTGGCCTTCTACACCTGCATGTTACTGGTTCTCATTGTGCGATGATGTGGCTGAAGGAAGGAGAGAGGTGGTTAGATTTTAAGTTCAAATTGAGCCAAAACATTGTTTTAAGAGTTTCTTTGTTAATCCACATATTTATTGAAATACAAATAGGTCATTATAATTTGCATATGCCTCACACTCGTCAGTCATCATCGTTTAAATTCTTGAATGAGTTTGAACCTTAGGTATTTCAAGTATATCTTTCATCGCAGAGCTCCTACGAATTTTTTTGTAGTCCTAGGTACTTTAGTTTTCATGAAATTTCAGTGAAACTTTCATTAATAATTTTCATGCCTTCTCCAGCTGATATAATAACATGGAAAGGTCACCATCATTAGCCAGCACACGAATATGTTAGCCATTCAAGACCCCGAGTTTTAACATGGGATTAGTTACTACAGCATCGAGCTTTATTAACCGGCATTAAAACTCACTACCCATTTGATTCATTGCTTTTATGGAAATTTTCGCCAAGCCCATTTTGCGATCCCGTGGATGAAAGCTTATTTTTTATGGATCCACAAGCAGTTTGAAAGCATAGGTGAACCCTTTGGGTGAATATTTCTTTCTTGTATCCAGCTTTTCTGAATTTGTGCTCGGTATCAACTCTCCCGTGCCAAAAGATAGAAAGCACGTATGCTATGTATAACCCCTCTCAAAGCACAGAAGGAGACTGATTTCTTTGAGGTCACCGCCTATTTTCTACTGATGCTTCTCATTCTTGATAGCAGAGAACACAATCTTCAATCTCCATGTGTTATTTGCTCAGGTTGAAGACGACTCCTGTTTTTGTATTAGAACTGATTTTATATTATCTTTTTCTTGAATCTATGAACAGTATCCAATGATCTGACTCCTATGGATCTGAAATTCAGATTTATTTTAGGAGATGGAAATTTTCATTAGAGCAACTAAGGTTGCTTAGTATTTGGAAAAACGCAGAAAATTGACTAAAATGATTCTACGCTGTAGCGATACGCACGCGATCTTCCAGGAGGTCCTTTTTGAGCTCATCAAGTGCTCGCTTAATGAATACCATATAACCGCCTTTACTAGAGTTTTTTTTGTAATCATCATCCTTAGGGCGACAAAGTGAGTCAGAATATCTGCTTAATTCTTGTTCTGTAGGTTGGTTTGAAACTGGTATTTCTGCACTGTGTAGTAATAATCAAATTAAAGAATCGATATTAGGGTAGTGTACTGTGCATATAATGTTTCATAACAGTGTTTCCTTAATTTTTGTTAAGCAGAAGTAGTAGTCATTGGAATAGTCTAGGGAATTTCGCAACACTATTGCTACCGAAGAATGGGAAACCTAAACTTATTCCATGCATCCCCCGCATTCTGGTGATCTAGGCAGAAATTAAGCACAATATAGGAATCCAATTTCTTGTCTTGGCTGCCTTGATGCCATTTAAAATAGCTTTTGTAGTTCTCTCAAATTACCTTCGTAATTGCTTTATTGAAGATATCCTAGGAGAAGGCACCACAATTATAACAGAAACGGATATAATTGTTTACACTTTTGTGGCGTTTCATTTTCTATCACGGTTAGAGTGATCAATAATTTCTGCAAGACAGAAGGAAAAATATAGAAATGATCAAACTGGAATAAAAATATAAAATAAATTGAAACATAACACAAATTTAATGGATCGTAGTAAAAATTCCCATAACTTACATTATGTGATATATGTAACAAAAACAATATAATTCTTCTCAAATATCAGAAGCGCTACTTCAATCTTGATGCCTTATTCTTGTTCAGCACCTTCCATTACCGTAGAATCAGACTATTTTACTTCAGAAAGTGGAAATAAGTTCATTGCTGTTAACCAATGTTATTTTAAAGATAGTTTCCAAACTTTTTTAACAGAGAAAATTGATGCATTTCTATTGTGGAAAACTGAAGCGATTCACAGAGGGAAAAGAATAACAGGCCAGTATTTACTTTCCTATCAAAAACTCTACAAGAGTAGAAGCGGACAGATATTTGTTTTATTTTTGTCTATTGTTACAATTTTTATATGTGAGAAAACTGACTATTTTTTGTTAAAAATAGATTGATTAGAAAGAATACCTCGTATTGACGTTTTGATTTTGAAGCGTTTTAACTAGAGTGTTTACGAATTTTTGCAACAAAAAAAGTTCATAAGCAAGAAAAATGATTTGACAGATGCCACTTACCCTTGTTGTTATTCATACTTTTCAATTTTTGCGGGTAAATATTCTTTCCGTGAATTTGCCCCATAAGGCTTTATTGTTCGCATGAGCTCCAACCAAAATACTCAATTAATGGTTTCATTTTCTATCCAACATTTTTTAAAAATTTGTCGCTACCCTTCTTTCATCTGCTCTTTATATATATATATATATATATATATATATATATATATATATATATATATATATATATATATATATATATATATATATATATATATATATATATATATATAAAAATATATATATATATATATATTTAGTTATATATAGACCATCCAAAATTAGGGAGTAACAAACCATTAGGTTAGGGTAGCCTTACTCATTCGACTACATTAGTTTAGATTAAACTTACTCATTCAACTACCAGCCTCAAACGCTGCTGTTGTTTGCTGCTCCTGCACAGTTTATTTATCTTTAGAGTTTTGATTCGGCATCCTTTAAGCAAAAACTTTCTCCTTCTATAAGAGTTGCTGTGAAGGAAACTTGCGATGCTAAAGGAAAAGATACAATCAGCCAGGTGTAAGTCTCCAGGTAGTTCAGACGTTTCAACTCCGGAGATATTACCCTTGGTGATTAACTACGTTCCGGGCGACCATCAACTTTCTATCTGCGACAAATGAAGTGCTGGCTGATCGCTGGAAGAAAATCACAGAATATGATCGACCTTTGAAGAATAAATGTTGGTGTTTCTCCATAAAATTTTGTTGTTTTTTTTCCGCTTTCTAAGTGAGTCAAGACTTTTTGCCAAACCAAATATATGAGGTAAGAACCATGTTGAAGTCTACAGCAATTGAAGCTTCCATTAACTTTAACTTGTATTTTCTTTATCCTTCTAACAATTTTTTTGACCGGGTCTGTGAAGCGAGTAAAAAAAACTAACAAAGACATATTTTATTCCGAGACATCTTTTTAAGTTAGCAGGTCATCTTTAGAGAATGAGCAGATATTTTATTCGATTTGATATCATGTGTTAAGGGATGAAAGTTTCGTATGCCTGATAGGGGTGAAGTATCTGAGAAAGATTCTCATCTCCGAAAGCCATCTACGAGTTCTCCCTTCTCTGAAGTGAGAGGTAACCCGACTTCCCCCTTCGCAGTTATCGTATCCCAACGGTCCTCTTTCCTGCAACGAGGAGGTAAGCAAATGTAACCATTGCCGCCTGCTGATTGATATAGAATCTGGCTTACCCAATCGATCCATTCTTTGTGTTTGCGCTCCGGTTTAAAACCCAGCTTTAAATCACCGACCTGAAACCACCCTCCTTATTCCTCTAATTACCCCACCTGTATCTCGCGTAGACACTTAACTTCGTCTGTGCGACCATTTCCTTTAAACCCAATATTCGTGTATATTTAAATATTATTTTGTTGCTAGTAAAGATATATTTTCGTCATAGTCTTTCCTTTGCAATCCTTACGCGTACCAGCTACCTGTTAATCTTTGGCCTACTTTCACTCTGAAATAGTTGTTTTAAAAGGGATTCCGTAAAATTAATAATAAGCCACCCCCACTAGGCTCAGCAATTTCCCCATTCACTAACGGTCTTCAACCAACTTCGGCCGAAAGCCCTAAAAGTCCGTATTTGCATTTCTCTTGTCATGTTGTTATTCTTGGGCACTTGGCCTCTTTTGTTTAGTTTTTTTTGTTTTTTCTTTAGTTATCTCTAGTTGGTCCAATTGTTGGCAATTCGCTTCTTTTGTTTCTGTTTTCCTTTTTTAGGTTTTAATGCCCTCATTCTGTTGCTTCTTCCTTACATTGTTGTTATGTATAAATTAATCCTATGCTTCTCTTGCACAGTTTCTTCCGCTAGGGGATTGTGAATTTCTTTCGACTGTGCGTTGCCTTTGTTGACGTATGGCAATATTGTTATTTAGTGTAGGGAGTATTTATTTTCTCCACATTTTACCTTGTGCTTCTCCATAGCCTCTTGATCTATATATTAATCGGCTTCAGTCCTGCTCTTACATGCAGCACTTTTTTTATAATACATATTTATGTTCGATTCTTCTGGCACTAGCTATAAGCAGTGTCGCTTTGTTATGTACCCTCCGCATCGTCCTGCGAGTGGTTAGTCTGGCCAAATGCTTAACCAGCGCCGGATACTTTAGGACAGAACGTACTAAGGAAGTGTACAACTTCCTACTTTTCGGCACTTTGAAGCTTCGGGACCTGTAAAGTTTCGTCAGCTCTCTTTTGGATAGGGAGACTCTGTTGTTTATGTGAGCCTTATACCCAGTTTTGGTAGGTCGTAAGCCAAGGAATTTTTTCTCGTTAGAGTATGGGTAAAAGTCGTTTTTGATGATGACGTCATCTACTTTCCTGGGGTTTATTGGAATTATTTGGAATTTCTGGAGCTTCGTCTTAATTTTATACCTTTTTCAAATCTGCTAATGCTTTCTATTCTCGGCAGCTGTCTCTTTTGCTTAAATTCCAGCGTTCCTGAGGAAACTTGGGAGGATTTGTGTGATGTCTTCTGCGAACTGCAGATAAATCATATCATCAATCAAAGCACTGGAGCAGGGACGTATATTGTCTACACGAGGGACAATAACGGACTTCAGTCTCCAGTTTGAATTCCGGTCCTGAAGCAGATTTAGAGATGCTTCACTAAATATATAGGTTTGCGTGAACATAAGTACTTAAAAATGGAACAATCACATATATGGACAATTTTTTGTAAGTGCAAATTAACGTTAGCAGATTTTTTCGAACAAAATCGTTGCAAATTAGACCACTCAAAGAGAGGTTAGATTTAGGTGCAAATTAATGTTAGCTGGGTTTTTAGCGAACATAGGCGCTACCGAATGGAACAATCACAGTCAAGCACCTTTAACTAAAAAATAATGGTAGGTGGTTCTGCGCAGACATAGGCCCTTTAAAATGGGCCAATCACAGACAAGTAAAAGGTAAGTGTGAAATAGCGTTAGCTGGTATTAACGGCAGTCACTAGGAAATATCGATACTTCGAAAGGATAGTTTATGTTAAAGCTGCACCTTAATCGTCAGTTATTCGCAATAAGCGACTGTTTTGGAGTCGCAGGTTTATGGAGGTGTTCCGCTAAAGCTTTTATTGGGTTAGAGTAGTGCTATGGGAGTGTCTATGTATTAAAATGCGACCCTCTTGTTGATGGGGGGTCATTCCCTGCGAACGTGGTTGTAGAGGTCAAGCTAATGTACCTGAAATTGTGGCGTTCGCAATTACTGAATTTACAAGAATATTTGTTTACTATGTTAGTCTCTTGAAGTTTAACGTCGGATTGAGACATTTGTCCTTTATAAAGCAAGTGAGGGCATCCTTTGTGTTATAATATATTATGTTAAATTCTTTTTATTATTTGCGTGGAGACGTTTATGTGTACAAGGGCTTTGATAGCATTGTCGTCTCCGCGATAGCCTGTATTAATATTTGCTTGATAATATAGTTCTATCGTCTTCTTTTTCCGGTGTAGAACGACTATCAAAAACCAGAGGTCAAGTCCATTTTCTCATTATAATGCCATCATTAGATTACTATGGCTAGCTGTTGTTAATGAGAACGCGGAAAACCGTTGCCTCAAACAAATTTGAATTGTACTTTTCAAGCAACTATCATTAAAAGTATTTTCAATTATGTGCATTTGTTTCGAGATGCAAGTAAAAAGAATAAAGATAGATCTCTGCTTGCTTGCGCTTGACCTTGAATAAGTAAGACATCACTTGGGTTCTTAACATCGGTTGGATAACCCTCCACTGAAAGACGGAGAGACTCAAGAAAGGGAAAGACATTAAAGATTGCTTTCGTTCAAGTCGACCTAAAGTTTTCAACTGTTTGACTGTGAGAAATGCCTTCGAAGGTACACTGTGGTCAGGCTGTGCTGGGCTGGGAAGGAGGTAGGTGGCAGCAGCTTGATTTACGTGGAATGGCCTCTGCTCACTGACCGAATGCAAATACAACAACAAAGGCACTGTCGTCGACTTTTCGACGACTTGTACAGTAAAGGCAAGCAAATTCTCATTATTCTAAAAATAAAAATTTCACAAGTGATTCAGTCAACCACAAGAAACGTGCAGTAAGCTACGGTTAGGCCGTCTTCAAGGTCTGCTACGTTTCCAAGACCAATCACCAGGAATCGGTGATGAGACTGCCTTGTTGTTTCAAATGGTGACAAGATGCCACCCATCTGGTTCACAGCCTGTTACATAGCCTTCTTGGCTGTGACTTCGTCCCCAACATGTGCGCGGCCTTCTACTCTAGTCTGGCGAGCGTGCCTCCGAAAATCGCGGCCACAGTGATTAATATTATAAATAGTAAGAAGATGCCTGTGATGTGGTTGGTAGCCTTCTACAGGCTAACCGCGGCCGATACATTTAAACACATATGTATATGATAACAAATTTAAAACCTGGCTAGCTTTATAAAAAGTATCATTTTGTCCATTGCAATACCTTATTCTAGCGTCATTTCTTTCCATCTATTACAAACTAAAGCAAAATATATCCAAACACAAATAAAAAACTCGACTAACCATGAAATGCTGAAGTAACTACGCATATACAGCTGAAAAAAAAATTAGCTACAATATTTTAGCAACTTTTTTAAAAGAAAAACAATCACTGAATCAAAATGACTCCAATATAACTTGTAAAGAAGGTCTTTAAGCCCAGGATATTTGTGTTAAAAGTTTCAGAATGCACAAACAGAAGAGTTGTTAATGAAGATATCCATTAAAATTAGTCAACTCATATTAGATAAGACGAAAGATAAACGTTTGATCCATCCAAAGCGATTGCTTTCCATAAGATAAAATAAGATAAGATTCATTAAGTAATTAATATACAAAAAGTACATTTTACATCAATCACATAATTAATTACCCAATCCTTAATCAATTACAAAATATGAGGTTAGGAGTTAATAGTGGGGCAAAGGGAAATTGTGTGCGATTCAGATAATATATGATAATGATTCTAATATATAAATATTTAAAGTTGAAAATTTATAGTTTTACATTTCAAAATTATGATTTTAAAATGATTGTTAAAAAGCAAATATTCATGTAAGTTTTGTTATCTATACATTTTTGTTATTTACTTTAATCTCTGTTATTTTTAGACTTTTATATTAATTAACTTTTTATTTTCTCACATTTTATAGTTTTATGCACTTTATGTAAATTAACTTAATATTAATAACTTTATTATTTTAACACTTCATATCGTTCTAATTTACTTCATTTTATAATATTCATTTCCCTAATCTGCCACTATTTTAATTTTAGCAGTTTCTGATTTTTCACTTTGCACTTTAGCAATATTTTAGTAATCCATTCTATTCGATTTTCGATATTTTCTGTCGAGTTATTATTTGTTTGAATGTCTGCATGCTGACCGTTTGGACTCAGGATGAAGTAATGTATACCTGCGCCTTCCGATAGCAAACTGTTGATTTTTGGTGGGGAGCATGGACCCTAAAAGGTCCCTTGAACCTCTCTGAAATAATTTCTTGATGCAGCTGCCTTGAGTCATCATTCAACGGTTTACTTAGGGGTGAGCTGAACACCCTTAGGTCGACATCTGCCGTGCAGAGAAAGAGCACCGAATATACAAAATACTAACTTTACAAGAGAAGTGTTCAAAGATTTCCTTCATTGTAATGCACTAAAAATAGTATATTTTCAAGATTCTGTTAAACGTTTAGTGTATTTACTCCATTATTGGCAACATCTTTCATATTTGTACTTTCTTTTGTGGATTAATTTTATATTTTTGGCTCAGTTGCACAAAAACTGTTTTTCCTTTGGTTTGTGAATTCCTATTCACCTCAAATGCAGAGGAATGAAACCGAATATAAGTATATTCGGTGTTTTTCTTTTTGAATAACCATTAATATTAAACGATTAGACACCGATTATACCTATATTCGGTGTTTTCACTTTGTATTATTGACAATATTAAGCAATCAGACTTTATTATAATTATGGCAACCACATTACATTATACATTCATCACTGTTTTTGTTTATTATTAGAATTTTTAACAAGTCATTGGGAACGTATAAACAATTCTATTAATCTATGTAATTTCTATTGATATTTTGACCATAAAAATACAAACCAAACAGAATTTATCTTTCTATTTGCATATTAATATAAGTTTGAAATATCCTTAATTTATTAAAGAAAATAGTAAACATAAAGTCATATTTAAAACGATCTGAGTAAAAGTATAAAACTTTACAAAAACTTTAGTTTTAATGAAAAATGACTAAATACAGAAAAAGTAAATCTATTTTAAACTTGACGGGAAAATTCATAAGACCTTGATGTTTAATCTACTCTAGAATTTAAGAGATCGCAGATATTATCACAAGTAGGGAGGTTATTCGAAAATGCTCCATGGGAAATAGGCATTCCCATAACAAGACCTGAGTGAATTTTATCCAATTTTTCTCTTTGAATTCCTCTGGGCTTTGATGAATATTTCTCCAAATAACTGGGTGGAATAATTTCATTCATAAATTTAACTTTAGTTTATGAGTCCTGAAATGTTTTTTTATAGATCAGTCCGTGTAGACCTTTCTCAAATCAGACTTCACTTAAATCTTTTAAAAGAGCAATATTATTCTCAGAAGACAATCTTGGGGTTCTTCTTAACCTTGACAAGTTTTCATAGGCCTTAAAATCATAAAGTTGCATTTCTAAGACCGTTGTTCTCTTGTTTGAAAGTTCCAATGAATGGCAGAGGTTTCTCATATCATACAGATTCTTCTTTTTCTTGAAATAATTTGTAAATTGAAGCAACTGAGAGATCTGTTTGAAGGTATCTTACACGTGGAGCATGGTCTCTTCTGAAATGAGAAATAACTGGATAAAAAGATTCAATGTGATTCATTATTACTTCTCTATTAACTAGATTAATAGGTTCACGTTTTCCTCTGTTATTTGGCACTGAATTATTTTCTGACAAATTAGTTATGGATGAAGAAGCTGCATCAATGCAAAGAAATAATGATTTTATAACCTGATCTTGACTGTACCCTAAAGGGCTGAAAAAAATTTCTGACAGACTGCGATTGCTTGTCCTTGGGCATCGCTTAGTGTATACACATACGATGACTTCTTCCTTGCCTCATTTCTACTTTTTTCCTTGTTACTTTGCTTGAAAACCATGCTCGCCTCATATCGTAGCAGTTTTTCCAAAATTCTGAGTGAATGTGGTTTCGCATTTCATCTGAAAACTTAGCATGGCATTTGTAAGGGCATTTATCTATATCACATCCATTAAATATTGAGTGTTTTTCTTTATCTTAAATGATCATTTCTTGTTGTGTGATTGATTTCCTCCTTTTTTAACCTCAAAAGCAATAGGGGTGTGATGGTAAGCAATTTCATTGTCATACACTGCTTCATGAGCCTTGGAAACTCCAGGAGATTGAACTCCGATAGCAGCTACTCTATTCTTCTCTTGAATGCATGAAATGTCTTGCTCTTCTGTCCTCAAAAGCCCTCAGAAAGGAGAAGAATAAACAAATATTTGTGCATTGCCTTTTGGTAGCGCATACAATAATTTCATGAATTACTGCATTATCATTATGTTCATCATCACCATCATCATCTTCCCTTACCTCTCTCACCACCACCTTAATTTATGCTTGTTACCTTGTATACACAGCATAACGGTGCAAGTATTTTTGTGTTAACAAATGGACAAACATATAACATACAGGCATACAAATATTTAAGGCTTGCTCCTGAATATAAATATATAAATATATATATATATATATATATATATATATATATATATATATATATATATATAAACAACGAAATATTAAAGATAAAAGATATTAAAAGTTAAATGTCGGTGACTCAGCAAGAGATGTAGGTAGCCGTGCAGTGCCGTGAACATGGCAAACACACACAATGCACAAAAGAGAACATAATCTGGATCCCACTAAAAAAATCCTAAATTACCGGTTTATAGACCGACAATTCATCCATAGTGGGTCTAGCAGTCTAGGCTACCAAAGAAACAAAGAAAAAGAGGATGGACAAACAGATGAATCGAAACAATCAAAAAGGAAAATATGCTGGGGTCAGGAGGGCACTTAAAGTTCCAGGAACAGACACAAGAGGAAGTATAAGCCTGAACACACATGCCGGCTCATATTTAGTTTAATATTATTTAATTTAATTAAAGATTAAATTTGATACGAGAGACAACACAAACTAATCATGTCTCACCAGCCAAGTTATTCAACTTCATCTTGAAATCAATAATGAAAAGATTTAATGAATTCTTATTTCTTTTACATTCCAGTAATTATGACTATTATTTATAATACAGGCCATATTATTAAAAAAAATAGAGTTATTATAAATATAAAGAAAACATTTAATTATAAACCTAAAATAAAAGAAAGAGGCAAACGCATTTTGTGATAGAAAACAAAACTAAATTCAAATTAAAGCTTAATATGTTTTATACTTTCTGTTCTTTTAAAAACTAAAAGACATTTGATTGTGTATTGTAATTGCCAGCCATGGCTACTAGACCTTTTGCTTTAACGAAGAGATTATCTCCGACTGAATTAAAAAGATAAACCTTGACATAGGCAGAAAAAAACACTCCTGTCCATTTCAGTACAGACACGTAGCTCACAGTTTGTTCAGGAAAAAACAGGTTGCTGCATGAGAAGAAAGACAATAAATTGATAGAAAGCTTGCATATTCGGTGTTTTACGTCTGAATATCGTGCTACATATAAATGAAACAGACTGAATATTTAGTATAATCGATGTTTAACCTCTGCATGTTGCATATTCGCTGTTTCTTCTATGTTAACCATGGTAGTGTCGCGTATATTCGGTGTGTGATCAATTTCTAACTCAAAACGAGTGATAGATGGGCGTAAACCCATTCCAGAAATGGAATCTACGGGTTGAACTACATAAGATTTGATATATAACTCAAATTTGGAAAATTTGTATATTCGTTGTTCTTCCTCTGCACGGTAGACATCTGCTCCGTCGAATAGAGAACCATTGTTCAGTATTTCTTTCTTTAATGTGACGGGAACTCTTTTGTACTTCTTTATTTCTTCTTGGTCGTCGTCTTTTGTATAAAAGTTTTTTTTTTTTGGATCTGGGGTATTTCTTTTTTATTCCTTTCTCTTTCGTCTTCTTTCGGTTTTTGTTTGAGCTTACTTTCATTTGGTCATTTTTACCTCCCACTTCCCCTTGAAATGTTTTAATAAATGATAGCACTCATGAAACTTTCCTGTTTCCTAAGACTAATTGATATACGAGGGGGAGTCAAAAAGTTCTCAGATAAATGGCATAAAATTTTTATTTGTAATAATACTGTAATCATTTTTCTACATAAGCTCCATTAACATCTATACACTTTCTTAATCTATGAATCCAACGGTAAAGACCATCTTTGTAGAATTCACGGGGTTGTCTCTGGCACCAAGTAATGACCTGCTTTTTTGCTTCATCTAATGATTGAAACCGGGTTCCTTTTAGGTGTCCCTTTAAATTTGGAAACAGAAAAAAGTCAGAGGGTGCTAAATCAGGGCTATAAGGGGGATGAGCAAGAGTTTCCCATCGAAATTTTCGTAGCTGAGATCTCACAGCTTTGGACGAATGTGCAGGGGCATTGTCATGGTGGAACAAGATTTGCTTGTGGAGCTTTCCTCGTCGTTTTTTGGCTATTGAAGTTTTCAACTTCCTTAAAACTCCTTCGTAATAGCTGGATGTAACAGTTTTTTGTCCTTCTAAGAAGTCTATTAAAATAATTCCCTCCGAATCCCAAAAAACTGTAGCCATTATCTTCTTAACGGACCTCTCTGTCTTGAACTTGATAGGCCCTGCTGCCCCCCTTGGGTGCCACTCTTTTGATTGATTTTTACTTTCAGAATCAAACTGATACACCCAAGTTTCATCTCCCGTTACGAGGCGCTCAAAAAAACTATCCTCGTTTGCTTCAATCTTGGTCAAAATAGCCAAAGAAAGGTTGGCCCTATGATTCAGCTGGTCTTCTCGCAACGCTTTTGGGACCCAACGTGCTGAAAGCTTGCTCAGGCCAAGATTTTCAGTTAGAATTCCAAATGCTGAGCCATGAGAGATTTCACATGCATTGGCAACTTCATCAATAGTAATACGGCGATCTTTATCCACTAGATTCCTCACAAGCTCGACATTTTCTGGGTTAATGGAGGTGGAGGGTCTCCCTTCACGTGGATCATCTTCAACTTCTTCTCTGCCCCCCTTGAAGCGCTTAATCCAGTCGTAAACTACCGCTCTACATGGCGAAGAGTCACCATAAACCTGTTGTAGAGCGTCAATAATCTTAACAGGCTTCCAATCAAGTTTAGTCAGGAATTTAATGTTCGCTCTTATCTCAAAATTTGCCATTTTATGGGTTCAAAAAAGTAACCTTTTTGAAGCACATCTAATACAAAGAGTCTCGACAAATTGAATGACGAATTTTGTAGGAATTGTTCAGAAAACATGAAAGTCGTGTTTGACCCTGTATTTACTTGTACAAAATCGAACATTTCAATAATCTGGCATTTGTCTGAGAACTTTTTGACTCACCTACGTATATCTATATATATATATATATATATATATATATATATATTTATAAAAAGGTTAAATATTTATCAAAAATGTTGGAAATGTTCTCCAATAGCTAATAATTCTATATTATGTTAAAATATTTTATGCAAATATTTGGCTAATTTGGTAAATAATTAGGAGTCAATATTCAGTTCGATATTTTTAAAATTGTATACAAAATAATATAAAAAATATTAAAATTTTCCTTGCTTCTTGTTGACTGTTATATATTTTATGAATATCTTATTTGTATTGCGGTACCATAGATGAATTTAAAAAATCATGGAATTGCAGCTTCTGATATTTAAATTAGATATTTAAATTTTAGCTGCTTTTAAAGCTAGTGGCTCCTCCCACTTCTCAGGGGATGAAGAAATCGGACCACTTCTGAAACATGTACAAGATTGTGAGTGTTGATTAATTTGTAATTTTCTGTTTGAAATTTATATTTGATAGAAGGTAATACAATTGATTTTTTTATTTAGTGTTTAATACATATACTTTGTTTATTTTAGAGTAACATGGTTAATTAATTACAATTTTCTTTATAAATTTCATTATTTATTAAGGTTATTTTAAAATTATAAGTTATCAAAACTTTTCTATGTTTATTTTTTATTCAAAATCCACAAATTCTATTTTATAAATATTATAAATTATTAGGATAACCTTCTAACATTTTTGTTTTAGAAAAAAGTACAGTCCATCTATAATGCATCCTGCTCTTCCTTCTGAGCCATATTGTGAAGGACGTTTATTAAGCCTTCCTTTAGATCAGAGTCTAAAATAATATCTTAGTTAAAGTTATAATATTTTTCATTTCTTTTATTTTAGTTATTTTAGATCATGGCTAGGATCTCCAGCTTATCTTGTTTCATTTTTGCGTTTTAGGAACATGAAAACCTACTAAGGAGCTTCTGGCAGTAATACTGCAAACATGTTTTTTTGGAGCTCGTAAGGTTCAGTATTTCCGTGAAGATGAGTGAAAGATTATAAAAGAAAGCTACAACCTAGTTTGCGAAGATGTCTTGAAAGTATGGTAACGAGACTGAATTTCGACGCATCAATTTTTTTCTTGCGCTAGAAAAATTTAAAAGATGTGCAGAAAATAACGGATGCCTTAAAGATGAAAGATAATGAAGAAGACCCCAACTTCTCTTGATGTTTAGTGAATTTATTTTATAATGCTGTATGTCAGAATATGGTAAAATTACTTAAGCGCGTAAAACATGAAAGATTTTTCGATATGTTAAAGTTTTGAGATTCAAAGAAAATTATATACTTGAGGTCTTAATTATTGGCGGTTGTTCTTGCAGACCTCGACTTCTCATTATCAACAGAAGAAGAAAATTTATATTTTTTAGCAAAGTTTATGTGCCATCTATTTTAATCCGTAAAGAAGATTAAAAATATAATACATCAAAGTAAAAAAATATCCTCACAATATAAAGAGTGGGTGGTGCTCATGACCGTCTGGCCATTAAAAATAGGAGAGAAACCATTGTTGTTGAAAAAGCAACTTTCTCTTTTTAAGGACGAATTCTTAGTTAGTGGGATGAAAACCTCTCGATATTATTGATTGTGCAAAAGTAATAGTTTTATAGATTGAGCTACAATAATCATTATTGGAATTGGGATGGAAAACTACAATGCTTGCGAAAAATACTACAAACGAGCTGCAGGAAAAGAACAAGGTAAGCCGACATTTCAATAATTGATGACTCGAAACTTCGTTGTATTTGACACAATTCCATCAAATGCAGATCTTTAAAATGAATCTTATCGTATAAGTAAGAAAGTATTAGGAAAAATCTCGTCTGAATTTCATGCCACCATCATATTTTTAAAAGTATTTTGCGAACACCATCAATGTTTTACTTCTACCCAGAAGGAGCCTCAATAGAACTCGCTTGGAACGTTATAAGTGATGATTGTCATCTCTTTAAAATTATTATTTTAAACTGGCTAATGACAATCTATTCATCGATCGAATAATGCTTTATTGTCCAGAAGAAATTATCCCATAATTTGATTGAGCGTTTAAATATTAGCATTTGCATAACTAATGGGAAAAATAGCTGCTTCACATTTCAACTTTCTAGTGGGTATTAATAACAAATAAAAAAGATTCATGGCCCTAGTAGCGGATCAGCATTCTTGGTGGAAAGCTAAGCTTATCTATGCTTTAAAATTAAACTTTTATAAGCATCAACTAAAACTAACGGGAGGCAAAAAAGCAAATATTACCTTGCTCTATTTTTATTGCATTATTTTGGAATGCATCCCATGCTGGAATTTGTTTCTTAAACTCTTTAAAAAAAAATTGAATCAAATTCAACTTAAATAAATTTTTAAATCCATTCAAAGACACTTTGGAATCTGGGAGAACATATTATTGTCCTTGACAAATTTTATCATAGGTTCCAAAGTGAGGCCATAAAATGGTCTTCAATTTATAAAGTAAGGAAAGGACCAAAGTTTATTGGCGATTGAATTTACATAAAAAGAGGTTTTAAGGAATTCGTAGCTAAAATCAATTTACTCTTAGTATGTAAATAAAAATGGATGTAAGGTAGCCAGGATACATTAATGAGGACTAAACACAATTTCTAAGAGAAAAATAAGTGTTTTCAAAGTTTTCAACTCTAGGAGTCAAATTAAAGGTTAAGGAGCCTGTAGGGAAATCGACTCTCTCACTTCTCTTCCAGTTGAAAGACGGGATATTGACCGCTAAACATCCGGGTCAGGCACCTTGGGACAATCTCGTGACCACAGCCCCTCGCCACTCGTCCCTATTAAAAGCAGAACAGTTTAAACTGCAAGATCTCCTCTACGAGTGTATATTCCATTTCACCCCAAGTACAAAATTGGAGACGCGTTTCTCTCAAGCTCGAAGGACCAGCTGGACCAGAGCTACGACTTTCTGAGAAAAACCGTTGAAGTAATAACCCTACTACGGCCAATCTACAAGAACCTTCCCCCCCTCCTGCCCCTACTACAGTTGGGTGAAGAGGTATAAATACCAAACATTGAGGAAAACGGCGTAGAATCCGTGAGTCAACCAGGCTACGAAGTCCCCTGCAAGAGCACCGGGCTACCAAGGGGACTAAGAAGCAGCTCATCCTCGAGCTAGTCCTTGGTTATCAAACCGAACTTTAAGTTAACCTGTTCAAGTTCAACTTATTCTATTCAGAGTACCCCCCAACCCCACTATCCTCGCCCTTGGAGAAGATTTTCCCTGAGTACAGTCCTCGCTCGTGAAGAAATCCCCCCTCTGTATCACTCCTCGCTCTTGACGAATGCCGAAACGAAGAAAAAAAGCTCCTCCTCGAGCTGTTCCCCGGTGGTCACACCAAACTCTAAGTTTACTTGGTTTAATAACCAAGTTGAACTTACTCTCGTCAGAGAGACCCTTTCTTTCCTGGTGCGTCATAAAGCACAGGGATAGTCCTTGCCCTTACAAATGACCTCTTCCCCACCAATAACGGGTGGATCCCCATTTGTTACACTCGCCGAAGGCCCTTGCGACTGTCAGGTTATCCCGTCCGCCACCAACGATCTGGTCAGGCACGCGTCAAAGAACCCACCGGATTCCTGAAGTGTCTAGGCTCATTGACTTCAAGGTCAGACTCAAACCCGCCACCAGAGCAACCAAGGTATTTGAACTCCAGTAGAGCCAATTGGCCTATTTTTTATATTGAAGTGAGTAGCGAGTTAACAATCCTTAAGAATTTTTGAAGGCCGTATTGGGCCTTTAAACTCGTAATATTCGTGTGGTTTAGGTTTATTTTTGTTTTTGTGTTTTAATTAAAGTTTTAGTTTGTTTAAAAATTTTGTTTATTTCAACCTCGAATCGCTACTTATGCACAGGAAACTTTTAAAGTTTAAAGAAATCAAGACCTAGATAATAATAATCAAATTCATATATAGCACTCTTTGAGAGATATAACGTTAATCACGGAGTAGTAGGCAAACAACCCATACCTACGAACATCCTTCCATCACTCGGTCCAATCTATACCACGACTTAAATATTTTTGTTTTAAGGTGTGGTGTGCTTCCTATACCATGACAGAGCCATTAGAAAGATGTATTGAATTATTAAAGAATATGATATTTCTCTAAAAAAACGAAGAACAGAATTGATAATACTCCAGGTTGGGGCGAATCATCGCAGTCTATTCATTATTTTCAAAAGAATCAATGATGCATCAGGAACTTTTACCATAATTTGTGTAAAATAATAAATCATTTGGTCTCGGAATATTTCGTTTACTTTAATCAATGAATAAGCCAAGAGACTATAAGTTAAACTTTGTTCAATTCTCGTTAATTTATTATGTGATTGAATAATTAGTACAGGCGAGAGAGCATGTGGATATGCATTTTAAACCTGCAAAAAATTTATGGAAACACGTAATATTTATAAAAAAATTGTAATTATATATATTGTGATAAAACGGGTTGAGCAGCGTTAATTTCAACTCCTATCACATATTATTTAAAACCACGATGCTCCCACGTGCATCTTCACTTCGAAGCTTGGCACTTTATCGCAGCCACCGGATGTCAATGTTTAAACAAGGAGGTTATCGTCCCCCCGTTCGCCCCCATACGCCGACCTCGCCAGAATGAGTTAGGCTTATGGGTAGATAAGGCATTGTTCCCAGGCTCGGCTGTTCATTCCGTCGAAGCTCCCACTCCATTGTCCCCCACGCCAAGGGAGTGTCTCGACTATTTAGATTGAAACGTTACCACTAAGATCAGATTGGAGATCCAGATTTTCGTCGCGAAACATCACCACGACCCTCTCTTCCTTTGTGCGCCAAGGGACCTCGACCTCGAGATTCACCATCACTTGTCCAGAAAAAGGACAATATCCCTTGAGTGCCAAAGGTTCGAGCCTTTCGTTACGCCAAGTCCTCAAGGCTTTCCCGTCGTTGTTCAGGAAGAGAACAACGTAGAACAGCCATTGTTCTTTTGACCCTTCGCCAAGAAACGGTTCTCACCCTTCCCCCTTGTTGTTTGGAGGAGAACAACATTAGAACAGCCATTGTTCTTTTGAGCCCTTCGCCAAGAAACGGTTCTCACCCTTTCCCCTTGTTGTTCAGAGGAGAACAACATTAGAACAGCCATTGTTCTTTAGCCCGTAGACAAGAGACGGTTCTCACCCCCCCTATTGTTCAGAAGAGAACAACGTAGAACAGCCATTGTTCTTCAAGCCGCTCGTCGAGAAACGGTTCTCATTCCCTAGACGCTACGTCAGGATCATCTTATTCCCCCCCTCCGGCTAGAACTCGCCAGCGGACCGAAAATTCCTTCACGTCGCCTTCCACTGCACCACTCGTATAAAGTTACGTAAGCCAAACGTCACCTTTGAGTACTTAACCCTCTTGTCAATTCTATCCTGTTCTTTAAATGGTTTAGCGAACCATCCTATCTCTTTAACTCTATATTTGTTTTACCTTTTTAACTCCTTTAATCCTCGGATTAGCCCGAGCCCCCACGACCCTTTCGATTCTCTGTTTATGTCAATATTTTCCGTCTTGTGTTTGTTGATAGTTATTATTAATAAAACTCTATTTTATTAATGATAGCAATATTATTATCCTTGAGCTCAGTTCCACTTCTTAAGCATATCGAAGATACATAATATTTGCCCACCAGACATTAACGCACTCTAAAGATAATTAAAGAAGTTCCCTCAACGAATAGTGATATATGGTATATCGTCGAGAGTCCATTCTACGATATATATATAGATATTATTTAAATTTGGTATCAGGTGTGTAAGGTTTAATGCTATATCTTTGCAAACACTGGTCTCAGTCGAGTAAAGCATAGTGATATTCGTTACAATAATAGAGTATAGTAGTTCCCTTTTGTTTTAACGATTGCTATCCCCTTTTTTGAAACTTAAGAAGCTGGAGTAGCTCAAGGAACTGTGAGAATAATTTGTTTGTGTTTTTTTTGTGATTTTAGTCAGTGGTTATTTAGATCGAGAAACCAAGTACGAATAGGTCAGTGCCCATATTTAGGTAGGCTAATTTCTCTAGAAGGCATAATTCTTATTGCGAGGAATTTTAGTTGGTTGACTAGTGCGCCCCAAGTGCAAAGATGACTCAGTTTGTTATCTTTAAAGCGCAAGGAGAGTCCTTGGGACTTTATGGGAAAGAACTAATTCAGTACGTTCAAGAGGAGCAAAGAAAAGAGCGTGAAGAAAAAGAAAAAGAAAGAGGAAGAGAAATACAACGAGAAGAAGGAGAGAGAGAAATCCAACGAGAAGAAAGAGTAATCCAACGAGAAGAAAGAGAAAGAGAAAGAGAGAAACGGATAAGACAAGCTGAGCTTTACCATCAGATTGAATTAGCTCGTGTTGAAGCAGAGATACAGTCCGCCAGTTCCAGTTCCGAAGCCCCCCTCAATCTCTCACTAAAGCTCCCCAATTTCAAGGATGGAGAGGATTTTGGAGCATTTTTAGCCCACTTCGAAAAGATCCTCGAAATCAATAACATGGATCTGAAGGCTGAAGGTGTAGCCAGATTACTTCCCCTGTTAAATTGTAAATTGCGCCAAATTTTTATATCTTTACCATCTGAGTGTATAATTAACTACAGCACCTTAAAAGCTTAGTTATTGGCCGCTCATAATATGACTCTCGATTTTTACCGCCAAGAATTTCGAGCAGGTCGTATTAAACCCGGACAGACGGCTCATCAATTCGGATACATTCTTCAGAGGAATTTTAAATTTTGGTTAGAATCCTCAAAGGTTGATCCGAACTACGAGTCCTTAACAGAATTCGTGTTGCGAGATCAATTTTTGGCGTCTCTCCCGAAGGAGATCCGCGCGTTCGTCAAGGATCGTCGGTGCCAAACCTTTAAAGAATGTACCAAAGAAGCGGATGTCTATGCCGCCAGCCATAATTTATACCCAAAGGAGAATCGAACTTCTCACCAATCCCCCTACAAGGAAAGAAGGAAGGATTCGCGCCCCTTCACAGGAAAGCCGACGAAGTTTCCGAGCCCCGTAAAACCCCAAATCTTCTTTCCCCAAAACCAACAACGGGACTCCAAACCTCCCGTTAAGATTTCTCCTCCATCTCTCTTCCCGAAGCGACCAATCATATGCTTCACCTGTGGTGTAGAAAACCACATGAGCTGGAATTGCCCCCAAAATTCTAGGCTTAAAAGCGGACCAGCCCACCAAGTTCACCAGATTAATGCAACCTCGGCTCCCCCGGTGGTTCAGACCCAAGCAGAAACTTCTCCCCCTCCGTCAGGCCACCAGGTAAATTTTGTTTTTGATAAAAGTTCATCGGGAACTTTGAAATTTGAGGAGGGCAGCGTGAACGGCTGTCGAGTATCGACTCTCGTCAGGGACACAGGATATACGTGTTTCATCGTGTCCGACGCCTTCCTCCTCCCAGTGGACCCTAACCACGAAATATTGCGGTGGTACGTGACTACCTTGGGTGGGCGAACCAATTCCCCGTCGTTAAATGTTACCTGCAGTGTCAATATTATGATGGCTGGGCTGAAGTCATTTCAGCACCCATACAATTCTGTTCCTGGCTAATAGCACAGAGCCCCCAAGTAAGTTTCGACCCTGTGTCTCAGGCCGCCCTTCCTTGAGGCCGAGATAAGAAAGAAACCCAGGAGCCCGTCCCCATCAGAACCCCGATACCGTCCGATTTCTCGGAGACCCCAAACCAGGACTTTGGACGGCACAAAAGGAGTGTGAATTACTAACACCCTTAGGCGATAAGGCCCAAGACAAGGACACGGAGACTGTCCGTGGACCCCAAGGAAAAAAGAACCCACAACGCGCCCATGGAGATACCTTCGTAGAACTGAACGAAGCATCGGCGCTTGAAGAAAATTACCCCGCGGAGTCCCTTAAGGTAATACAGATAGTGTGCACCCAATCTGATGCCGATTACTCTCCTCCTTCCCTACCAGGCGAGTCTTTGGAACCCTCTGACCTGGATATTGACGCGCAGCTGACACCACATCAAAAGAGTCAGCTACAAGAAATATTTAAATGGAGTCACCATTTAACCACCCTATTAGCTCTTTTTGAACGACTCCGCGAAAATGGCCTCACCTTTGGCCCCCGCAAATGCCATTTTGCGCACGAAAACAAAAAATATTTGGGTTTCAAAAACAGAACAAAGCCAGTTGGGTCCCCAAGAGAACAAGATCAAGGCAATCGCCGACATGCCCCTCCCGATTACAAAGAAGCAATTAAGATCGTTCCTAGGATCAGCTTCTCACTATCAGCGATTTGTTCCGAATTTCGCTGCAATTTCGGCGCCCCTCAGCCCCCTTCAAAAAAATAATTTCCCCGATGGTTTACGTTGGAATGATGTCGCTGTTTCCCATTTTAATCAGTTCAAGAGTAAGTTCATTTCTTTCCCCATTTTAAAGTTGTCCAACCCGGAAAAATCCTTTGGGATTAAGACCGACGTGAGCAACGAAGGCATTGGAGGTGTACTCCTTCAATACGAGGATGACAGCACGAGTCATCCAGTTGCATATGCTAGTCGTCAATTATTACCACGCGAAAAGAGATATGCCACTATAGAAAAGGAAGCTCTATCAATTATCTGGGTCATAGACAAATTCAAGATGTACTTGCTAGGTAAAGAATTTCAGATAGGAACCGACCACCGACCGTTAGCCTATATCTGGAATGTGCGACACTCCAACGGCCGCATCATGCGCTGGAGTTTACTCTTGCAAGAGTATCAATTTAAAATAAATTATATAAAAGGTTCCGATAACTAGGTCGCTGACGCACTCAGTAGGAATGCGTTACCGAATAGCGTAGAGTAATTGTATTCATAGAATTAGTATCTCGATGTAGGTATATACCGTCTTGTACGACTTAAATTAAGATTCACTTGTAATATAATTAGTCAATGTAAATGTCTGAATTTTGTAACGGTCAATGTCTATTTTTTTTGTTTGTATATATATTTGTACCTATTAATTTACGTATAAATTATTTTGTCCCATATGTACTATATTTATATCATTTCATTGTTCCATGCCTTTTTTTTTATTAAGTTTGTATTAAAGGTTATTCCCTTATAATCAAAAGATCAAAATAATGATATGTATTGAGGTAATACGAGTTAGGTGCTGGAAGGTACGGTTGGTACAAGGAGACGAGTTCCCCACAACGGAGCTCTATCGTTGTCCCTTCTCTCTTTTTTCGAAGTGACAACTTCCCCCGGAATGGAAGGGTGTGATAGAACGGGTTGAGCAGCGTTAATTTCAACTCCTATCATATATTATTTAAAACCACGATGCCCCCACGTGCATATTCGCTTCGAAGCTTGGCGCCTTATCGCAGCCACCGGATGTCAATGTTTAAACAAGGAAGTTATCGTCCCCCCGTTCGCCCCCATACACTGACCTCACCAGATTGAGTTAGGCTTATGGGCAGATAAGGCATTGTTATCAGGCTCGGCTGTTCATTCCCTCGAAGCTCCCGCTCCATTGTCCCCCACGCCAAGGGAGTGTCTCGTCTATTTAGATGGAAACGTTACCACTAAGATCAGATTGGAGATCCAGATTTTCGTCGCGAAACATCACCACGACCCTCTCTCCCTTTGTGCGACAAGGGACCTCGACCTCGAGAGTCACTATCACTTGTCCAGAAGGAGGACAATATCCCTTGAGTGCCAAAGGTTCGAGCCTTTCATGACGCCAAGTCCTCAAGCCTTCCCCCTCGTTGTTCAGGAAGAGAACAACGTAGAACAGCCATTGTTTTTTTTACTCTTCGCCAAGAAACGGTTCTCACCTTTTCCCATTGTTGTTTGGAGGAGAACAACATTAGAACAGCCATTGTTCTTGAGCCCGTAACCAAGAGACGGTTCTCACCCCCCTCCCTGTTGTTCAGAGGAGAACAACGTAGAACAGCCATTGTTCTTTTGAGCCCTTCGCCAAGAAACGGTTCTCACCCTTTCCCCTTGTTGTTCAGAGGAGAACAACATTAGAACAGCCATTGTTCTTGAGCCCGTAGACAAGAGACGGTTCTCACCCCCCCTATTGTTCAGAAGAGAACAACGTAGAACAGCCATTGTTCTTCAAGCCGCTCGTCGAGAAACGGTTCTCATTCCCTAGACGCCACGTCCGGATCATCTTATTTCCCCCCTCCGGCTGGAACTCGCCAGCAGACCGAAAATTCCTTCACGTCGCCTTCCACTGCACCACTCATATAAAGTTACGTAAGCCAAATGTCACCTTTGAGTATTGAACCCTATTGTCAATTCTATCCTGTGCTTTAAATGGTTTAGCGAATCATTCCATCTCTTTAACTCTATATTTGTTTTACCTTTTTAAATCCCTTAATCCTCGGATTAGCCTGAGCCCCCACGACCCTTTCCATTCCCTGTTTATGTCAATATTTTCCGTCTTGTGTTTGTTGATAGTTATTATTAATAAAACTCTATTTTATTAATGATAGCAATATTATTATCCTTGAGCTCAGTTTCACTTCTTAAGCATATCGAAGATACAAAATATTTGCCCACCAGACATTAACGCACTCTAAAGATATTTAAAGAAGTTCCCTCAACGAATAGTGATATATGGTATATCGTCGAGAGTCCATTCTATGACATATATATATATATATATATATATATATATATTTATATTTTTTCCGCGTTTAAAATAATTAATATAGTCATTATTTTCATATCAATATGAATATAACAGTGAAATAAAAAGGAATGAATAGCAAGAAGATATATGTATATGCCTCGAATAATCAACAAATTATCCAAAAACCTCCAAAACCTGTAGCATCATCAACATCTAACAGATAAAATTTTAATCTCGGTTTCTAACAACAGCACAGTGATAAACAAAGCCAAAGTGCAAGTCGATTATCTTTTGTCAGTCATGAATGATTCCGTTTATTATTCAGAACATGTTGTGCACGATAGTGCTATCCCTTATAGATGTTATGGTGGCCCACTTCTTAGTGATGACTGCATTTAGTTGTTTATCGAAGTTTTCACTGCTGACGTTTTACGGCCTCTTTTACATCCTGCTAAAGGTTTTCCATTGGCTCCGGAAACTGTGGTAGCCAGTCAATCACCGTATCTTGTTTTCACGGAATTACGGTATGGTTGAAGTATATGTTTGTCATGGGGCATTTTTCTCCTGGAAAAAATACAATTTGGGGGTTTTGGGAGAATTATGGCGCCGAACACACCAGAAGATATCACAGAACTGCTTGTTATTTTTGTGAATTCATATGGCCTTAACCGACGGTGAGACGACCCCCCCACCCTAAACTTGACTCGCAGTCCCATTCCATTACAGAGGGATATGATTTTCTACTTTTACAATAATTCCTTCGAGATTACATTTCTCCCCTCTTTGCTTCAGATTCAGAAGGTATATGGTAATTAGAACCCAGGTGGAACATGAGCTCCTAAGATAATGACACGCCCACACCTGAGAATGTTTAAATTATGGTAAGTGAGTGTTCAAGCCAGCTGACATCGCTTCTGCCGAAGTTTGATCCGCGGCTTCTCTCGGTCTTTACATGTCTACAGTCCTTGTTTAACGAGTATAGATAGTACGGATGTGTGTATTAACATGGTCACCCTCTGTCCTTTCATGTTGCAGATTTAATGTGGTATTTTATCAGGATGGAATCAAAGTGATTTCCGTTTTAAAGGAAATATTAAAAAGAAATGTATGAGTATGGAGATATTTAATCATAAAGATAACCTCAATTGATTCCTATAGTTTCATTCCATGTGTAAATCGGCTTATGAATGCCATATATATGAAAGGTAAAGAAAAAAAAACACAAGACACACTAGAGGTTTATTAACACTGTAAATAAGCAAAGATAATGCACAATAGGCCGTAGCATCGATAAACAAACTTCAGCAAATCACCATGCATATTTTTCAGATTTGTACACTTGGGTGCACACATTTTAAAGGTTGAGAATTTCTTTTTAGAAATATTTGAAACATCCTCTTTTTTGAGCCTGTTTCGAGCCAGAAAGATATACACCATCAGAAATGTTGGTTTGTTGTTATAAGTGCTTCTAAATACGTTAGAGTTGAATGCAAACTGAAGGATAATGACAAAAGAGTGAGGAGTTTAACTTTTATTATCTTACTTATACATTAATATCATGATTAGGTCTCAAACGATGGCATGAAGTGATGCGATTTTAGTTCCGCCGGAATGTTGCCATCTCTTGCTCCTTTTCCCCAAAACTTCGCCACAAGCTTCCGTCACCATTAACACACACCGCTTCACACCTTGTGAATGGCATGAAATTTCAAAAGAGAATGGCTCGCCGACAATACTTTGCAGGTCCGGATTAGATAGATGCTTTGTAAGTCGTGTTTCAAACCTGCACTCCTCTTCAGCTAGAAGTAGATCTGTTAGGTTCTTAGTAGTCTTATCTATTTTTGGTGGCGTGAAATCACGTACCTATTCTTCATACACAGTAACTTCTCGGATCTTCTTGATTCTGCTAATACCTAATTTCCTGTTTTTCTGATCAACGTATGCCAGCATTGCTAAAATTAAGTTCACAGGATTGGCCCAGTAGGAATTCCTTTGGATTGTTTGTCATGCTATGACTTCACTAGCAGGTTGGTGTATTTGTAAAAGATTGATCTGTTCCAGGAGAGGTTTAGATCCCTCTGTGCATTTGGGAGAGAAATTGATATGAAACCAGATGGCCCATAATGACACAGGACAAACTCTTTAAGGACATACAACTTATTATTAGGTTTTTCTGTTGCATGGAATATTGGCTCTGGTTTCAAATGTAGGAGATCCTGCTCTGCTAATTATGCACAGAAAAGCTCGGTCTCGACTTAGCTGATTCACATCTACATCTTGAAGAAGAGCTCCTTTAGGAATAAATCGAAAGCCATTTGGTGATACTGGTAGAGGTTCACATGTGGTTAAAGCTTTAAAGAGTTGTCCTTTCTATTGAGTTCCACTTTTTGTTAAACCAATTTTTTTCCTGCAGAGATGCCTCAAATCAAACTCTATTGGATGCAAACTGCAGATGATCAACTGTAGAATACGATGTAATTGAAATTCGAGCCGTCTTATGGCTCCATTCTTGTAGCCAATATTAGTTACCGTCCTCTCCCGTCCCACTCCCTTTATCTCATCTTTAATTTATTTTCAACAAGCCTTTTCAACAAGCCAGTTGGTCTGCAATAATTGCACCTGTTCCACGTTCAATAGTTAGCTGATCTAAATAGAATGTACCAGTTTCTCCTAAAAACACATAGTGATCTTGAATTTCTTTTGTTCTATACCATTTGTCCTCATTCTTATTTTTAGTTAGTTTTATCTCTCTGCTCCCATCAAAAAAACGAGCAATGATTTACATATCTCACAAAAATTCCGATTTAGTGAAATTCCTCCTTAACGTCTGTCACGCCCTTCAAATTTTGTGATGGTCAATTAAATAAAAGCAGTTTTCTAAATTTACAATAATAGTCGAATAGGGCTGCAATAATAATTGCAGCAGCAGTTCTACATATTTGACACAAAATACCGAGCTACTTCCTTACAATTTTTGGTATTGGTATGATGTTTCTGTTCACGTAAAGACTTTCTTCTATTGATAAACAGAAATGTCCGAAGATGAGGTTTATTCATCTATAAATTAGACTTAAATTGTAAGTTTCTCTTCCCTCTTCTCATTTTGTGACTCCTCTTCTTCTCTTCTTTCCTGAATTCGATATTTCCGGATTTCCTTTTTTAAACATTTGAATTTTTTTTTACATCTCCTTCTCAAATTTTCATGCAACGCCCAGTTCTTTTGTCAAAAAGAAATTCATCCTCTTGATGTGACACTTTCATGTTTATTTCACACTTGAACTCCAAGAAAGCAGCACACTGGCAACCTGCTATATAAAAATATTAACCCAATGATGAGATAAACTTCTTACTCTTAGTGGCATTCATTCCTTGTTTTGATACCACAGACACTTCTTCCACCAATCGGAGTAATTTTGTTTTAACATCCTTGATTGGCTGAACTGGAATACCGGCATTTTTACAAAATTCAGGAAGGTCCTCAGGTACTTCGGGAATACCATTCTTGTTATTCTTGTATTTAATGTGAATATATCTTCAAACCTGTTGCCTTGTTGGCAGCTCATAATGTGAAATCTTTGGAAATGGAGAAGCAAAGACACTGTGACTTGTTGATTTTCTAGATTTTTACTCATATTAGCCCCTTTAGCATAAAACAGAATTAATGTATGTGATGGGGGAATCTATAACTTAGGAAAAAAATACACTGTAAATATATCGTAAATTCGTCAAATATCGATTAATATATTTTGCCCTCCAAGTAGTTTACAAACAAGGAATTCCTCACTCAATCTAAATTGCTTAAACCTTAGTTAAATACATATGGAGTGAAGGTACAAATTTTCCTCCTGTACGAAAATTATCCATTTCAACTTCAAAGACGAGAACTATAAGAACTGAATACAACCAGACACATATTACGCAAATAATAATTTTGAAAAAAAATTTAAACCCCATAAAGGGAGTGCTACGATTTTGGAGAAAAAAAATTTGTATTCATTTCTAATTTTAGATTGTCTGCTCAACACAACCTGAAATGTGCCTTAGAATTGTTTGCGACACTACGCCTAAATAGACAAGAGATTTATTCGTTTTATAAGACCGAGCGAGCAACATACATTGATTAATAAAGCAGAAAGAGAGACTATATCGCTTGTGTATCATTTTTTGGTATTTCCTATGAGTTAATGACCTTTAGTTAGTTTCCTAAGAAGTATAGAGTGAAAAATTACCAGATTATTTAGAGAAGAGTCTAGTTTCGAATTTTCAAATAATTTTTATTACAATTTTATTAAAATTACTCAAATGCTGTATGTAAATTATTAATTTTTTAGACCATTTATGCACCTAAAATACTTCATAAATGTATCAACCCACAAGTCTAAGGCGTTCTAATATAGTGTTTTAAGTGTAAAATAATGAAAAAATATTGTGTAATGTTTATGCATTTTTAGATATTTTACCTTCAAAATGAAAAATATATACATACAAAAAGAAATAAAATTTTTATCTTTCATGCACTCAAAATAACTGTATATAAATGATAATAAGTGTGAAAATAACATCTCTTTGACTTAAACACAGGACGCAAATCTTCCTTTTCATTATTTTTTTAACGATTGATATGTTACGTGTGTTACCCCCATGCATGATATGGAAAGCTTCTGTCACTAATTTTCTACTACTCTTAATAAGACAGGAAGTATAGAATATCTGGCTTGTTCTACGAGTCCTTAAATGTCTGGAATTTCTCATCAGAAACGTCTTGTGTATTATATCTTACATTAAATTTAAGGACAGTCAGGTGATCTTAGGCCAAAATAGCATGAACATAAGCAAAATGAAAGATCCATCAAGCTCATGTTGCAATCTCTGTTTGGCCTTCTCTGTTTTAGTATAAACTGTGCCCCTGAAGATCGCTGAGTGCACAAATAGGCCATTCTTTAGATCTCTGATATCGAAGATATACTCATTCTTCTAGCGGAATCTTTGTGTTCTTTTTCAAATTTGATCTTCGTAAATTTTACGACTGAATCACTGTGTCGTAGAATTGCTCATAGTCTGGTCCAATAATTATTATAGTCCTTGATCTGGAGACACCGCTTTTGTTTAAGTCGATGGTATTGACTTTATGAGTCAATCTACGATCATATATATATATATATATATATATATATATATATATATATAGGTAGGCTTTAATCCCTACTGAACGTGCGAAAGCTGGTTAGAGGCGGGTTGTGCCGTAGCCAGGATTCTCACTATAAAAGTCCCACTTGCTACTGGGGGGAGGTTTGTGATTGTTGAATTCTAAGAGTGCGTAATACAGGTTGAATAAATTAGCCGAAGGGATCCTTATTTAAGGTCTTGCCAAGGGTACGTCAAAATGGAGAAGCCACAAATAAACACATGTACAAAAAAGAAACTTTACTTTACACAAATATATTAATAAAATAGTTAAACGGGCAAAATTAAGGATTAAATATTAAATACTGACGTTAAGTGTCTAGATTTTTAATAACTCAATGGTAGTCTTAATCACTGTTAATTAAATAGGTAATTTAAGAATAGAGGGACACTGGGTTTACAGATTACCATTAATTGTGGTGGATTGGAGAGACGACTACTCAGGTCCAGACGGGGTGGTTCGGGTGGCGTTAACACGAGTTCTCTGGGAAAGGGGAGATAAGACGACGGGTTCAGGGCTGCTGGCTGCAGTTCCGGTTAGTTCACTGCTAACTGGATGTGACACTAACGAATAGTAACTTCCAATAACTATTTGGATGTTCCTTTTCTTTCTCAAGTTACGTTGAGCAACAGAGCGTATTCTTCTAGTCACAGACTCTGTGGGGCGAGATTTTCTTTAAGAAGACTTTGAGACAGCGACCAAATTATCTCGGCGGCGCGTTAACAGTCGATACGTTACGGGAACGACTCTCGTTCAACGTGAGGGGTACGTGAGTAGGTTTGGGACACTGCTCTAGAGGGATGAACGGTGATGTTATTTATATCGCGGAATGTGGGAAATCGAGAAAAAGATTCCATTCACGACAATTCGCTTATCGTAGTGCCTCCTGGACAATCACCATGATATCATAAAGAAGGCAAATAGAATTTAGGCTTTTCTGTGAGATAGGCTTTCTTTCGGCAGACTTCCTGTCGCCAGTTGGTGGAAAGGGGGGGGGGAGAGGAGAAGAAGGTCAACTCAAACGACAAATTTTTTCCGTTCCCACGATTGTCTGGCGGCATGCCTGTATGTGCGTTCCATACCATCACACACTGCAAGGCACAATAACTAGAGAAAAAGAACAGTCGGATATTTGAAGGAGTTTGACCCGTTTGCTATCCAAGATTCCTGCGATATTTGCTTAAGCAGGCTTGCAAATAATGTCTTTCACACTGATGAACAATAGATCGTTTCCTTCCCAGTCAATGGATTTGTCCCTAATTAAAGGCAACCTCAGATTCACCGATGAGCAAATGAATTTAAGTCTTTGCTAGTTAGCTGCACTATAATCCCAAAATCATAGGTAAGCTTGCTTTTAAATGCTCAGCTCTGTAAAAAATATATTAAAAGGTCCACCTCCATTCTTTGCTTCATTTTTCTTTGGTGTTAGAAGCTCATTTTCTTTTTCTCTATTCTCTCAAACTAAAAAAACTAACAATTAATAAAAAGAATATTATTACATGAGATATATTTAATTTTTACTATTACATAAACAAGTATATCAAGCAAGCACAATTTAATGAGGAGTTACATCAAGACCACCGAAACAATAAAAAATTGCAACACTTTGATCCCCTTAAATATAACAAAATATCAGACAAATATTTAAATAAAAAAAAAACAAGACAAAAGTTCTCACGAACACGGAGAATTGTTATGAGGTATTATGCTGATGTGGCTAGAAAGTGGCACAAGATAAATGAGAATCCCGGCCAAATCTAAATGACTATCTAAATGAATAAAAATATATACTTTGCTAAAAATGAATATATTTAGGAAATGATATATTGAAAATGAAAAATTGATAAACTAATAAATTAATAAATTTACGCTCTAGAAACATTATATCAGGATATCAACAATTGATATTAAATGACCTTGAGAGTAGAAGTATACATATAACACTGGCCAACAAATTTGAACTTTTTTCAATCATCATAGACCTGAGCAAACCTTTCTCATGGCATTTCTCTAGCTGATTTTAAATCTGACTTTAGTTTTACTTTAGCACATCAGCTCTTCGAGATATTCAAAAATGCAATATGACCGATGTCGCTGATAGAATTTAGTTTTCCTCTGATTTCTTCGCCGAAACTGGTGATATATGGTTGCATAGCGCCATTACTAGAAAAAAATTGCCTTCTGTATATCTCCATGTGCATTGAGAAGTTAAACTGACACAAAAAGCAGAATTTAACATATAGATACTCTAGAATTTATCATCCCTTTTAGGCGTAAACATATGACAAATATCCATGTTTTGTTTCTTTCACAAGCATTATAAAGTTAATTGTACTTATATTGCATCTATAAGAACGGTAAATAAGGATTGGAGGGCTAAAAAGTCAAAACTCGAATTCGTAAACGTTGTGCATGGGATTTGCGTTTGAATTTTTTCTCAGGATTATCACGATACAACATCCAACAATCTCCCATTATGCTCTCATTCAAAAATCTTCGATAGCGAATTTCCATGGTCTTGATATTCTGGTAGAAACGTTTACCTTGCTCGTCATTTACGGCTCCAAGATTTTCTGGGAAAAAGTCTATGTGCGAATGCAGCAACGAGATTTTAAGCGACATAAGGCATCACATTTCTTTGTAAGATTAAAGAAGGTTTTCCACGCCATCGTTGTATGCAGGTGACTTGTTGAGGCCCAGAAATTTTGCACATAACCACTTGAAGGCTAGCCATGCATTTAGTTTAAGAGAAGTGATGGTCTTCTCGAAGTCAGGGTCTGCTAAATGCAAGGGGAAAGACTGAACGCTGCTTATTCTAGGCTCATATGTAGATCGAAGTGGCCAGTCACGCTTGTCATAATGTTTTGCAGTGGCAAGGCTATCTTGCATGCAAAAGAAGCAACAGTACTTCGTGAATCCTCCTTGCATACCCATTAGCATGCCTATGACTTTTAGATCACCACTATGTACCACTGATAGCCTAGATGGTTTATGGCTTTAAGAAGAATATCCATGTTGTAGGAATGGAAGGCTTTACATTGCAATTGTGCAACAGGACAGCTCTTAGAGTTGTCTTAGAAGCGTCAATAAAGAGATGCGAGTCAGACGCCTAATATGTCTGCGGCAAGGCTTCGAACAATCCATTTATATCATGGCAGTAGCAAAGAGGTCCATTAACTGTGAAGAATGAAGTTAAATCACGATTACGCTTTCTAAAGTAACTCACATGCACATTTTTCTCGAGTAAGAATTGTTCCCTTTAGTCGAGATGCTAGAAGTTCTGCTTTCTCCTTTGAAAGTGACAGATCTCTCACAAGATCATTCAAATCTTCTTGAGTAAATAAGTTTGGTTCAGAGTTAGCATCCTCATATTCAACATCTGCATCTAATGTGAATGCACCTTCAGTACTGTTATCATCAATGATATCATCAGGTAGGAGGTGATCATCAGGTAGAACTTGAATTGGAAAAGACACAACATGTGGAACTAGTCTACACGCTGAATCCATGGGTGGATAAACAATTTTGTGCTTGTTCTTTGCAAGAAACTCTTTTGCAGTCACACTGCAGAAATAGCAATTTTCGAGATGATCTTTGGGCTCTCTCAATATCATAGGAACAGCTAAGGACATTACAGCTTTCTTTTTGTTAATCCAGTCACGTAATCCATTAGAGCAGAAAGTACAAATTTGGTGTGGTGCCCATGTTTTATCTTGGTCACCCAGAGGGCAACCGAAGTAGAGTCTGTACATTTTCTTTATATCCTTTGTGATAGTACGCTGCTGAGATTTTGTCTTAAAATGCACACATACATAGTAGAATTTATCTGGATGATTTTTGCACTCTCGCGGCATTGTTACTGCTTTGTGGAATTATTTGGAAGCCTCTTATGATCAACGCAGAAGGAGCAACTTAGAAGATGCATATCACATGAGGAACTTGAAAGCATAAAACAGAATTATGAATAATTGCGCAAAATATGAATGCGGTTTACAAATGTAAATGAATTCTTCTCTATACCCCTTTAACCAGCAAGAACTCACGAAGCATCTAGTTTGCTCATCTTTGCAGTACACTAATGATGCATGCAATAGAGCCATACCAGTAATATACTGCATTTTCTAATGGCAGGGAACAATTTTGAATTTTTTTCATATCTTAAAAATGGAACGTGCTAAAGAAAAAACCAAAGGCAGATCCGGAATCAACATGGAAAATGTATTTAGAAAAGTATTGTAAGGTCGCTGAAGAAAAATTTGTATAGACCAGACCAGTGTAATTTATTCTATATCCATATATCATAATTGAAACAACAATTACTGCATGTTTATTATATTTCTGGTGCCAACTTTTTGAAAATTTATATATGTACATATATATATATATATATATATATATATATATATATATATATATATATATATATATATATACAAAAATATTGTTCGACAAAATTTTTAAGTTTTAAAATAATGACTATTTGGTGACCCTAGGTCAAGATAATCTATCATCCTGTCTCTGAATATTTATTCTAATATTTTACCAACTGATACCAAGTTAGGTTAATAGGACGAAATTTGCTGGGCATGAATTTGTCCCCTTTATAAAGATAGGCGTGCTATTATCTCTCTTGAATTCAACTGGGACTTTCATGTTTTATACAGAACCATTAAATTCATGCTTTAGAGGTTTTACCAGTTTGTCTTTTTAATGCTTCAGGTGGGTCTGGTATACAACGTTTGTCCTGGGTGCCTTTGATTGTTTCATTTTATCTCTATAGGCAAGAATTTCGGATACACGCGCGTCAGAGGGCAAAATGTTTTATATAAACAATTTATTGACTTAATATGTTTAATTAAGTCCGTTATGTCCTCAGCAGTAAAGACGCTTACTGAATGATGGTTTAGTATTTTAACAGTTTCTTCCAAACTATCTGAGAAGCGACCTTCTTTTAACACATTGAGAACTACAACAGGACGAAGTTGGGAGTGGACACTTTTGACCAAATGTGTAGTCAATATTCATGTGGCAGGAAGACTAAGAGGTGGCCACTCTGCGTATTCTTCGGAATGCTGAATGCTATGGTCATCAACTCCTGGATCATCCATGGTGAGAAAATGCAGAAGACAGGTGGCATACACATTCAGAGGAAGCATTTTAGGCATGTGTTGGCTATGGAACTAGGCATACCCTGGGTAGTGCATCGGCTCGAAAGTAAAACTCTACCAAGGCAGCTCAAGAATGACATATGCACTGTCTTTAAGCTGCCCATCTCAGCTGGACATTGACAAGATGCTAGATCACCTGCAGCACAAATAAGGGAGGCCATGGGGCCCTGTGTTGTGTGTCCTTCGAAGGAAGACAAAAAAACACGCTTCCAGTGTGTCTCCTACCAACCAGCTGTGTTTACTAACCACTAATACACCACCTGTGGCATTTGTGTATGAGGCTGAGGTAGGTAGAAATGCACCTGAAGACTTTATCTACTTGTAAATAACAAATACATAGTTAATTGCTGCAGTTATTTCATTTCAAAATAATTATTTTGGTAAAAAAGTCATTTTTTGGTAACTCAAAATAGGGCCTTTTTCTATGTCTCATCCCTACAGAAGCCGCAGCAGCACGGAACCTGTAGCCCCTCAAGCAGTTACTCACAGGACCTAGGAGGCTGTATGTAGAGGATTAAAGCCATTTGATTATAATTTTTTGGGGGTGGAGGGGGTTGAAAACTTTTTCTATTTTTAAGCAATATTTTTCACTACATGTTTTTCATCCAGAAATAATACAATATTCAGTTTTTCTTAATGTTAAGTCAAAGTTCAATGTTTAAAGTGCCTTTATGTAAATCTATTCCATTAAAACTTTAGATTTAAGATATTTTTTTTTAAATCGGGTAAGATATACCCATGGTTAGTAGTGGTGTGTAGTGAACTGATGGTTAGTGTTCTAGGGTTAATGGTGTTAATAAAGTTTTTTTGGGTTTTGTTACTCCACTTAACAGAAAGTGTAGGTGATAAGGAAGGGTTAGACAAAACGCTACTTGTTTCTTGGTCGCTTAAGTACCATTAGCGTACATAAGTTGGTTTTCGACGTACATAGATAAAATGATATCTTCGAAAGGTTCAACCAACAAGGCCAAATTCTTGGACTAGCAGGCAAAGAACTAATTACCTACGTCCTGAAACAAGAAACGATGAAAGAGAGAAAAAGAGAGAACAGGGGCAAGCGAAAGAAGAAGCACAATAAAGAACAATACAGATGGAAAGAGGAGCAGAAGAGAGAAACCGAATACGCACACATGAAAGGGCATTGATCAAGGGGCAGGTGGAAGTCAATTCCCTTGGATCCCTGGCTGGAGCTACGCAAGTAACTACGAGGAAAATCTCAAGCATTTAAAGATAACGAAGACCTGTGTTCGTATCTAACACACTCTGAAAATTTTTTTGAGGTGAATCATTGATACATAGAAACAGAGGGAATTGATATATTACTGCCTCCTCTTAACACCCGTCTCCATGATATATTCATCTGGCTACCATCATAGGCATTCCTGGATTATTCTACACTTGAACCGAGCTACCGTCCGCCATTAATCTAAGTCCCTAGGAGTTTAGGATGAAATTCAGACTCGGTAGAATTTAGCCTGGTCGAACATACCGTCCATTTAGCTTTATCCTGCGGAGACATCTCCAATTCTGGCTGGATTCAGCATAATTGGAGAATGAACTCGACTCTTTCGTCGACTTTATTCTTAAGGACCAATTATCGTGTATCTCACCTCCAGAGATACGAGCATTCGTCAACGACAAGCGAGCCGCTACCTTCAATGAATGCCTGGAGGAAGCGGATCTAAATGCTTCCAATCACAAACTATATCTTCGAGAGGTTAAAAAAAAGCTCTCGTCTGCAAAGAATGGTGGGTATCCTGAGAAACCCCAACAAAAGAACCTCTGTAAATTTATCAAGACCTCCGGACCCTCTAAACCCAAATTCTTACCATCAAAGGATCAGAGAGAAATTTTGTCACCTAAGTAATCTACCCTCTCGTCCTCGTTATACCACATAAACCCTCTTACTTGTTTTAATTGCGGCATTCCAGGTCACATTAGCGTCTATTGCCCCCAAAATTAGCGGCTTAAGTCATTTTTTAGTCAATAAGTGCACAATATCACTGCATCTCTCCTCCGAGAACAACCTCTTGCTTCAGCGCCTCCTTCGTCCACATCGAATTTCCCTGATCAACAGGGGAACTATTTGTTTAATAATAGTTCTCACGGACGACTAAAGTTTAAGACTGGATCAGAAACTGGTTGCCGAAATTGGTACACGATAGAGGGTGCACCTCTATCGTCGTATCAAATAAATTGATTCCTTGAGTCCGCCCCAAGCACAAGAGGTTCACGGTCTTCCAGGACTTCCTGGATAGATCAAACAAGTTTCCCGTAGTCAGATGCCACATCCAGTCCAGTCAGTACTTCACTGTCTGGACTAAGTTAGTGGCAAAGCCTATCAAATTCTATTCTGTCTTAATAGGCCAAAGCACGCAGTTCTCCCCAAATCCGGTGGCACAGCCAGTAGTCACTCGGATTTAATCAACTAAGAGGGCAGCAGCCCCGACGCCTTTATCTTTTCTTGACAAACAGGAATACTAAGAGCTTAATTTCCAAGCCTTTGCTACTGCAGCAAAGGCTCTCCAGCCCCTGTGAGAGAAAGCAGGGAGAAGCCAAATAGAATCTTTACGCGGGAACAAACACATAATATACGTGGAAGAGAATTCACTATTATTCATAACGATGGCTGAAGTAATCTCTCCGACGTATAAAGTTTTGTGCATTTCCCGGTGTTACACCAAAAGGGTATTAAAAATCGCATATGATAGCTTATTGCCTAGTGATTTCAATCACAATAAAACCTCCTTGCAGGTTTTTAAATACTTATTTTGGCCCGGGGCCGATAAAGAGATCGCCGTATACTGCCATTTATGCAAACTGCGCAGGAAGGCCACCGCAAAAAGATGGGTACCGCCGGCTCCTTTTTATCAGTTCTAAGGACCTATTTCTAGCAGTCTGTGCAAACACCACCAGTCACTCAAAATTCGCTGTTTATATTCCGGATGTTTTGAGGACTAGCAAATATCATTCTTGATTTGATAACTTGTTTTTACCTGATTGTAAGAAGATTAAGCTTGAAAACTGTCCCTTCTCTTGTGTAGCGGCAGTATTGGTAATCATCATTAACGACAGACTGTTTTATGCAGCTAATAGTAATATTCTTGAATTTCTGTGAGTTCGTTTTTATTTTCCCTTTCCGTTCGTATGAGTTAATGTTTAATATTTTCGAGGCAGTTTCTCCATCTTGCGCCCATTTCTTCTTGTCGACAATCGGAGCAATTTGTCTAATCCAGCTTCAAAATTCAGTTACGTTAATTAATTTTGAGTAGTGATGAAGAATAATTGGTGAATGTGTAGTTCACCTGAGAACTAAGGTAGCTTCTCTGTCGCACACCAACCCCTAAACCAAATTTTCGCTCTCTTCGTCCTTCTTTTATAATCATATGGCCCCTAATTTACATCAGTTATTTCGAGAGGATCCTTTTAATGACTCAATTTATTTGGAGATTTAGTATCTTTTATTGAAATCCGATTTTTCAAACCTTGTAAAAGTTCTCCTTTACTACTCTGGGGACCAATTTGAAGTACGGCTCTTCCGCACTGGTTTTATCTAGTGTTTGGTAAAGAGAACATGTGTCGTTCCCGTTCCCCTCCAATTCTTGAAGCAAAGTTGTTAAGGATTTTGCGCCTCGTTCTCTGTTAACTTGGCCTGCAGTTAGTTACATTTATCATTTAAAACTACTGTCAATAATTTTCAGAATGGAAATAAGCATTTATTTTTTTTTTTTTCGAAGAGGTTGCGTATATTTTGACGTAACTATAACCTTCAAAACTAGAAGGCCTCAGAAAAAAATCCGGTGTTTAAACCCGCGTTCTTTACGTTTTACATTTTCCGAAGACCTTGCTTTCGTGCTTTGGCCCTATTATTTTATATTTCGTTATTCGTCACCCATGGCCGGCAAATTTTCCTTATTTTCTCTTGCTTCCAAATAAATAGGTCGTGTTTGTACTCTTTGTTATTCTTATGTTTCATTGTTCTCTTCGGATTAGCCACCCATTATTTTTGGATGTTAGTCCTAAATCAAAAACTCTTTTGGTTTTCTTTTTGTGTGTATACATATTAGTCGGTCCTATATTTAAGTCTCTATGTTTAATATTATTCTCTTTGTTCAGCTGTTTGCAACACATTATCGACACCTCTCTTTGGCTTGTTCCAGTTTTACGTATTTGATGTAATGATACCCTGTGCTTTCACCTAATACCTTTCATACCTTCTCTCCAGTTGAGGTGAGGAAACATCTTATCAGTGATTTTAGGCCCACTTTCCTTGTAATTGGTACTCTTCGCGTCACGTAAATGTGGATCAATTTATACAAATTTTGTTTAACTTGAGCACAATTTCCTATTTGCTAGATTCACCAGTTTATTCCTACATCTCTTTTTATAAACCTCTTGCATGATACAAGTTCGTTGTTCTTACGCTTTAAATTTGAAAAAGAAAATATAGTTTGCACAATAAAATTTAAAAAGCAGGGCAGATACTCTTTTTAAATCAGCATCGACATATATCACATTCAAGGGTGCTAATTTGAGCGTTTATGTAGCCTTCATCTTACTAAACATCTCTTCATGCAACGCCCAGAATCTTGCCTTTGACGGAAACTTCAGGTAATAAATGGATCTGTTAAGAGTAGAAGAGGATATCTATATAGGTAGTATGAAGTTATTTTGCTCTCGAAGGTGAAGAAATGTTCTGAAACTCCTACTTTTTCGGTCTTACCTCGATAGGTCATTAGAACATAAGTAGAATGCTATCGTGACTCTAGCACTTACTAGTTTATGCAGTTATACGGACCATTTCGATGGCTTCTTTTAACTATCTTTATTTACATTCCTTTGGGATGTATTAACCCTCATAACACTAATTTTATTAGCCAAGGAGCTAAAATATATTGAGGGTGAATCTTATATTGTTTATTAATTTTCCGCTTATTTTTTTTATTCATGACAATCATAGACGTTAAACAATCAAATAAATCAAGACTGTATGAATCTTTAGCTAAACATGAGAAAACACAAATTTCTTCGTTTATATATGCCTTTTTTGTTATCGCATTCAAATCCATTTTCCATATTCCTATTAATAGGCAGATAACAATCCATGAAGGAGATGTCAGATTTCTTGAGAAAACATAGAAGATTATGTTCGTATATTTTATTTCAATAGCAACTTTTAATTTCTACTTCATAAAAAATATAAAGTTTTCTTTTAAAAAATATTAAAGCTTTTCACTTTAATTATTTCGTTTTATTTCATAACCCTATTTCTACCTTTCTTGTACTTCCGAATATTATTCCTCCAAAAAGCGAATCTTCACAGACTGGAGGCATTTTTTCGCTGTACGTCAGAGAAAGAATTATTGTGTTTTAGGAGAATTTTTTTATCATGTAGCTGCTTTCTTGATACTTTTCTTAACTATATTTCACGCTTGTAGATTTCATTACTTATGTATCAATTTGATTTTTATTCCTCCCATTATTGACCAGTTACTAGACCTGAATGAATATAAAGCTCGGGTTAGAGAAAAAAGCAACAATCTGCATTAATTACTGCTAATTTATTTACTTTTTTATTAGTATATCCTTTATATGTAAATTGTGATGAAATTCGCCTGTATTTTCCTATTTTGATCACTTTTAGATTGAAAACGATATAAATTGCGATATAAAGCAAGTGAAAAACTTGAAATTTATGCCACATAAAATTACTTTATTTTTGACTTTGAAAATAGCCAAAAAATGAACAAGGATTAATATTAAGGGATTAATTATTCTTCCTATGTTTGACGTCATTCTTATAAACTTCACTACTCACTAATGTTTTGTGAAGGCAAATTTCAGCAGGAGGTATTTTCGGTGTTCCTTCGATCCATCCTTTTTTTTATTACCTCTTCTTCACTAAAACTATTTAAAATAAAAAATTACTCTACATAGTACCGGGTGTTTAAAAAAAAATTATATTATTTTGCAATCTAATAACTTTGCTAGTTCCTGTTCAAATGACTTCAACTTTTATAACCCTGTGTAGAAACAGGTCAGAACTTTAGGTTTAATGTTTGATGTTTTTACCTTTTCAGGTATAGAACTGCCATTCACCCGAAGTAAAAATGCGTTTTTAAGAAGAAGAGGTCGAGAAACATCTTGTTTTCAGTGATGAGGCCACATTTCATACGAATGGCGAAGTCAATTAGCATAAGATTCGCATTTGGGGCGAAGAAAATCCCCATGCCACAGTTGAGCATGTGAGAGACTCACCGAAAGTGAATGTGTTCTGCGCCATCTCCAAGAAACATTTTTATGGCCCCTTTACTTTGAGGGAAATGTGAGTGGCCATGTTTATCTGCAAATGCTTAAGAACTGTCTAATGGATGAGCTCATTGCAAATGACCAAGAAGACGACTTCATTTTTCAACAGGAAGGGGCTGTACCTCGCTGGAATCTAACTGTACGGGGTTATCTCAATGACAATCGACGAGGGAGATAAATCGGGCGTGCTGGTGATGAAGACAATGTGCTGTTTAAATAGCCACCACGTTCATCTGTCTTGACGTCTTGCGATTTTTTTCTCTTGGGCTATTTGAAAGGACTGGTCTATGCCCCCCCCCTCTTCCTGCAAACCGAGAGAAATTCAAGCACAGAATCACTACCGCACTGGAGACTGTTACCAAATACATGCTGCAGCGTGTTTGGAAAAAGCTGGGCTAACGACTTTACGTGTGCCATGTCTCAAACAGCGCGCATATCAAACATTTGTGAAATCCTTCATGGAATACATATACCTTTGATTTTCTCATTCAATTTGGAGGAAAAAATCTTATGTTGCTTAACATTAAGCCTGTTTAGTTTCATTTGCCTTGACTATGTAGTTTCTATGATATTTTCATCTCAAATGATATCAATTTTTTTTAAACACCCGTATATCAACAAAATATTCATGAATTCTTCAAACTGTCATTCAAATATTCAATATCACATTTAATTCAGACGAAAAGTATAGGTGTTAAGGGGTGGCCTGACCCAGGATTGAGATGGCGGATAATAAATTTTGGATGGGAGAATTTGCCAGGCTTATTCTTATTAATCCTTCGAGAGGTCCTTGGCAAAAGAGTTTGACTCCTTGGGAGAGCAGCACACCATAACTGATGATAAGGCCTAATTCTTCGGGCCTACTTAAGGTTTACTCGGAAGATTAAGGACAGATTGACTTAATGACGAGGAACAAAATCGTTACGCAAATAAATAAACAGATCACGGTGAGAATGTTGACGAATGAATAATTCTAAGTCTCAGTGTGTTGAGAATTTTTCAACCCGTCCATTTTTACGATCTCCAATTAATTGGGCGTGACCTCATTTTTCATAATCTGGACGCGGGGTGGTGCTTAGGGTGTGAAAAGTATGGGCAGAGTTAGAAGGGTGTGTATATGTTCAGTGTGGTCATGTATGTATTGCATTTGATCGCCTGATCGTGGCTTTATCAAACCGGCATCCATAGCCAGTGATAAGACAATTGATTTTGTCGTTTTGTTCGTCCACGTCAACTTTCACTGGTCAGACTAGATGCCACCCTAAGTTCACCTAGCTGCCTTCATTATTTTGCGTCGATAACTTTTCGTCTCGCAGCTGTTCCCTCGCGAGTATGTCTGTGTATTCCCATGGGAAGAGTATTCACTTGCCTTTCTTACTGTACTCGTGTATTTCGTAATATAAGTACATTTGTGATATAAGTATTTTGCTCTAATCTACAGTAGTTCCTTGCTACTACATGGAATGCTATTCCAGTAGTTAATATGTGTGCCCAATTTCAAAATTTCATAGGTCTAACAGGGTGCTAATTTGTGAAGTTTCTCATTGAGGCCACTTCACTTTGTAATTCGGGTGCCGCTACACATGTACAATTGTAATTTAAAATTATATATATATATATATATATATATATATATATATATATATATATAACTACTATGTACATGGTAAATTATTTCTGTAATTGATAAGTGTGACCAATTTCAGGATTTCATATGTTCAAAAGGGTAGTCATTTGCGAGGTTCCTCGTTGAGCATAATTCACCTTGCAATTTTAACGTCGCTACAAATGTATATTCTAAAGATTTATTATTTCTTAACTGATGTTATCTCAATAGGCTGATGCATATAAATTGAAGGTTTATATGAATGTTCTATATTGTATACAGTCTTCTTTATGTGCTTTGGAATTTCTCTTTTCTCTGATGTATTTAGCTAAATATTTCTTTATTCATTACCTTATGTGTACTTTCTTGTTTTCTGCATTTACATACACAAAGTCAAGTAGTGTCACCAGATTAACTTTTCTTCTCTATCTTTTGATGGAGTAGTTGCATATTTCTAAACAAATCAAAATTAGTTAAAATGCTAAATTATATATTATGAAGGAAAAAAGAGAAATGTGTAAAGATTATAATAACAAAAGAAAGTATTAATGAAAATAGAAGATAAAAGATGTTAAAAAAGGAAGATGTAAAAAGGGAGAGATTTATCTCAAACCTTCTTGAAAAATCTTTTTTGATGCATCAAAGAATGGAATATACTATCAAAACTGAATTCTAAATTTCTATTTTTGGCCGTAAAAAAACATTTCCATATTTATTTCAAAATAATGCCACTTCTATTTTTCACTATTTAGCATGTTCTCATTTATATAATTTGAAGAAATATCTCTATTTCCTGAGAAATCAGGAGATTTTAATGAGATTTATGCATATGTTAAAACTGTTCTCAATATATTTATGAAAAAATATATAATAATTGATAAAATATTGATATTTATTTCCAACGTTAATTTGTCTTGCTAAGATTAATAGAAAAGTTTAAATTTTTTTATTTAGGCAAACAAAGCGGAACTCTGAATTTGACCTTTGTAAATTATATTACACCAAAATGTTAAATACTTATAAGAAAAGTTCATCGTAATAAACTCAAATAATTTACTCAAGAGTTGTGGTGTAAATTTAGTAGTTATGGTTGAACAAATCATTATAACAAAGTAAATCAAGTATGGTAAAATGGAACTTCAGACCGTAAGACCCATTGAGTTGGAAGGTAAGACCTGACGAGCACTCAAATAATACTCATTCTTCGCCCCTGTAACACCTTACTAACTCCAATCTCAGTGCCCTAATACAGCTTTGGCAAGTATAATCAAGACCGTAATTCCCATTTTTCTCACCCGTACCACATAATTAGCAATCTCTAACAAATATAACCTAGGGAGCCTTCATCTACAATTAAAACTTCTCTACCAACCAATTAGTGCTTCGATAATCCATTAAAAACCATGAAGTCTTTAACACCACTTTTTAATGAGCGATCTTCTAATCACATAATACAGATTGCACCCTTTCATAAAACGCACGAGGATGTCGGAAATGTCAGTACTAACCGAGATACAGTGATTTAAAAATTATATTATCCAGGTTTTCTTATTTATTTATTTTGATTGTATTTATGTATATAGAAGATTGGGCAATCTAAATTTCGTGAATTTTAGAATGTTTAGTGGAATGCGAGTTAGGCTAGCACGCTAATTTTGTGCATTTTTATCATTATTTTTTTTAATCTCTCGATATGGCAAGTCCAAATGCTACGTTTTTGCCTTTTTGCGTTATCTAGAATCGGTTACTCAAGTTTATTTCCATGTGGGAACCATTATCTCCTTTGGAGCTTGCTGGCGTGAAAAAATATCGTGTTCAACATATTAAACGCTTGTCTCATAACACATCATATATTTCCTTTCAAGTGTATCGTGATTTATGCTAAATACTTGCACGAAGAGCATATCATTTGGTCTCTTAGTCACTGGGAAAGGTTATTGCCATTGAATTCTAACACGGTTTTCCTGAAGAGGGTTTGTAAACCCCGTAATACATCAGGGAATTCCCATTAGGCATCACTTAACCAAATGGGCCGTCTTGTAACACCTATTTAACTAGCCAGCTCTTTGTATTCTCGTAACACTTATTGTGCCCTCTTGTAATACGTAATGACCCCTTCTTTCACATCTCTTGAACAATCCAGCACCAAGCACTGATCACTTTTTCAATCTCAGAACAACATATGAGACTTCTTTTAACAATCGTGCTGCATCTTGTATCACCCTTGATGCCTCACATAACACACCAAATGAGTGTTGCCGAAATACCATAGCACCCATCAAGCCCACTCTGGACATTGCAACCATTTTAGTTTAAATTGTGTGGCAGTCAGGGCCGTAAGTAGTGTCGTCACTCAGTAAAACTAATCAAATTCTCCTTAATCACCATTTGATCAGATGTATAAAAACTGTCCAAGATCATCATTAACATCCATTTATCATTTTGCTTTTGGCACTGTTTAAGAGGAAAATGGGGTAGTCAGCCAGTTTTTTTACTGTTTGCAATCATTACCATATATTTAGTCCTCCTGGAACACCCATTGAACGACGCCTTGACCAAGCTACTCTTATAGCAAGAAATCTTGGGCCGTCGTTGACCCATTTATTGCATGCCCTTTCTTAACATCCATCAATCTCTCACCAAATAACCAATGATCTTCTCTGAATACCCGTTCAGCCCTTTAATAAATCTCAGCCTTTTCTCAACACTCCTGCCAAACTCACAAATAGATGTCAGTCGGGGACATTTTCTTTCATTTATGCCTTATATCAAAGTTGTCCAGAGAGAATAATTATGACAGTTGCTCATATCATCTACATCGTTAGTGTATTTATACATATAGTAAATGTTCCTTCATCACTGAGGCAAAATATCAATTACAGTATTCATTTATACTTGATTCAACTTCACTGGGTGAATAAATGGTTGGAGTATTATTTTTTAATGTTCTATGTTTGGAAATTCATATTTGACAATATAATTACTCCTTTAGCTGTAATTTTTGCTATCACTCTCATATTGTATAATACTTGTGTCGTGATATTTTTTCTACTCATTTTACCATCTCAATAAGAAGGTAAAGTATTAATTCATTCTTAATGAATGAATGTTACAGATTATAATATATTATAAAGTATACATTTACGAGTTAATTTTGATGTAATTAAAAAAATAAAAATATAATTTTTACATAAATAATATGTCATAAACCAAAACACGTAAAATGTAAACAATATTAATCTCATGCAAATTAATGTGGTTGTAAAAGAGGATAATTTGTATTTCTCTTTTTCTTCGATCCTCTATGAACTACCATTAAATTCATTTTAATTTTGCGAGTAGAAAAGCATTTCTTTGAAACAAATGAAAGAAGTATCATCATCGCAATTTGGAAAAAAATACTATTAATCTATTTTGGGAAAAACGCGCAAGTGGTATCGTCAACCTGATTACAGATATCATATACCAAAGTCAAACAGAACTACGAAAAACATTTAAATTCTTTAGGAAATTATTTTAAATCAGGAAAATATAACGAGCTTAAAACGAGGAGTGTGGAAGGGCAAAAAGGACTTGTAACCTGTGTTTTTACTCCAAAATTTATCAAGGACGATCTGAATAGGAAACGAATGGATAAGTTCACAAAACGTTTGATGAGATTTCTATCTGATAAAAAAAGAGAATCTCCGCTTCTCTTATGAAAATAATATTGGTGAAACGGCTAGAAATAGAGAAAATGATTATTTTCCGTCGCAAAATTTAAAAGATATACCTAGCTATATTGACTTATTTGTGATCGATTTAAATTTTATAATACTATATTGGTGTCAGGTTGCATTATCCAAGAATATAACTAACAATTTTTATCACTCTTGGTGTAAAAAATGATGGAAAATTCCTCGGGGATTCCATCCTGTCTCAAATGTTACCTGAACTAGGGAACATACAAAGGACCTTGGCTCTATGCAAGATGTTTCCCTCACTCACCCGGCTAAAAAACATCAACATTCCTCAAATCTTATACTCCTCACTTTATTTAACCAAATAATGAACTACCTAACATCATAAACTTAAATTCTTCGAATTTTAATTAGTCAGCATTAGAAAAACTTTCTACAGTTTTGCGAAAATGAAAAATGTTTTTTATTTTGAGAGAGAATTCTGTTTTCTTGGTCGAGTCTTCCGCAAGTCTATTTCAAAGGTTCTTTCTAAGTGGCGAACTCGACAGTAAATGCTCTGTATGTATGAGATGCAGTATATAATGAATCTTTAATTCAAACAAGAATTTTATTCTGACATATATTTCCAGTTCCTCTCCAAAATAGGTATTAGGGTTTCAAAACTTTAAATATGGTATCGTTGTTTCGAGGGGAGTCATCTTGTATATTAACTGTCCGCCTTGAAAGAGTAGAGCAGAAATGGTTTTGACAACTGTTCTGATAGTGTCCTTGCTGTGCTTTCTAACGTTTGCAGGAGATAAGATTAATTTTTAGAATATTAAATTTCTGCTTAAATTCCTATCAATATCTTTTCGTTTTCAACCCCAATGACTGAATATACTGTTCATATCCAAAACTTTCATCTCTATTTTTTTCGGTAAATGATACCTAATAATGTGTGTTATAGATAGCTGTTGGCCATTCAAAGCTGTTCTTACTAAAAGGGATAAGATTGTAAAGGCATATTCGATAATTGTATTATTTTGAGAAATTCACATCCAATTTTCTCTTATAAATGACCATTTTTAAACTGACGGTTAAAGAGAAAAAAAGTCGTTTTTCTATAGTTGTAAGCATTCTCTAACTTCCAGCCTAAAAATAATTCATAGATTTATCTTACCATTTATTCAATAAGATCTGGATGGGATGCAAAAGAAACCGCTATTTTTTATCTACGTGTTGTGATTTAATTTGAAAATTCTGACTGCATGAGAAAAAAACATTTTGCATCTTGAATATAGAACTCCATTCACGTCTTATATCAATATCTTCTTCTCCCCTTCTCACTATCTGCAATCATGAGAAAAATCTCTCAGCTCTCATCAAGATAAGTGCCCGTTTCCCTTAATAGGAAAACGAAATTGAAGCTGTCATTTTTATAACCCTTATTCCACACATGTTGCCTCTCATACATATAAGGCAGCGAAAAAATGATAGCTGTTTAGTGTGCCAGGCCCGATGAAGTGTGAAAATGGGAATAAATTTTCACTTTGTGGGACCCAAGAGAATGGAATAAAAAAGGATACTCCGTGACTTAGGAAAAGAACGTTTGTGGCTAGAAAACCGATTGCATTTGAGATATTTTAAAATTCTCTGGAAGTTTAATTTTATTATTGAAAGTGAAAACCAACTGGAAACTTTATTTATAGTAGACTAGTTATTAAGTGAAGAACATAAAGATTAATAATATGTATTCGAGGTGTATATTGAAAGCATCAAAAAAGGGGACTACAGAGCATACAAAGAAGAGGGAAGGAGTGCAGACTTCTTGTTACATTCAATCAGCATAATAGAGCCGCTGACCATGTTTGTTGTATAGATAATTTATATAAAATTAAGCGAATTATTGAACTTGCTAATTGCCAGAGATTAACGTTAATTAGCATTGAACATGCAATTTAGGGATTTACGAGTATGATTCATAGACAAAAATATATTTAATAAAGAATCATTCTAAGTTATTCTTTCACTACTAAAATCTGGATCTCTGCGCAGCCGCTTGGCTATGTCGGACTTGTTATTGCGCGCAGGCAATAACAAGTCCGACATAGCCAAGCGGCTCATCATGAGACAGGTGGACTTCGACAGAGTCGTGGAGAGGATAAAGAAAGGGAAGAGCCCGCAAATACCTATAACGTTTATGCAAACATATAGTTGTCAACCGTTTGACTGCGAGACAGGCTTTCGAATGTGCACCAAAGCTCAAAACGACTGCCTTCGCAAAGATTAAAATCTCGATGGCCACGGTATCCAGGACCGTGCAAGAATGGCTAGCGTTGAACAGGAACTTTTGGTTAAACGATTCTTGGTCGCCGCAATTGCGCGAACCCAATCCTTTAAATACAGCATGTTGGCGCCTGTCGAAAAAAATGCTAAAAATGTCCAATATAATATTAGAAGAGGTGAAATAAACTGCGCTACAATTTTAGATTTATTTAAAAATAACCACCCCATTAACTGGAATTCTGCAAAATTCCTTCATCATTCCGCTAATTTCACAAAAAGAAATATTGTCGAATGTTCCTTAATTGGCATCTTACCCAATGTGAACATTTGCCCTAGCTTATTTAAACTCGACCCTGTTTTAAAAAAAAACTTGTAATAAATGAAATAACTTCATAATGCAGCCTGTTGTCACTCTTTATTAGTGTAATATCATTCGCATTGCCTCCCCCGGCACATGTCCTTTTTGCACCAGTCGATAAACTGTTAGCCCTAAGGTAATGAATAAAAAATATCTAGCTAAATATATCAGAGAAGAGAGAAATTCCAAAGTACATAAATGGCACTGTATATATTATATAACACTTATAGAATCCTTCAATTTATATGCATCCTAGTATTGAGCCTAATATGAGTTAAGAAACAATACATCTCTAGAATATACATTTATAGCGACGCCAAAATTGCAAAGTGAAGTAGAGTCAACGAGAAAACTTTCAAATGACCACCCTGTTGGACTATTAAAATCCTGAAATTGTTCACACGTATCAATTACAGAAATAATATACCATGTAGTAGTAATGAACAAATGTAGAATATAGTGAAATACTTATATATATATATATATATATATATATATATATATATATATATATATATATATAAAATGTTAAATTACAATTGTACATGTATAGTGACACCCAAATTACAAAGTGAAGAAGGCTCAACGAGAACCTTCACAAATGAGCCCCCTGTTAGACCTATGAAATCTTGAAATTGGGCAAGAAATAGTAACTACTGAAATAGCATGACATGTAGTAACAAATAACCACTGTAGATTAGAGTGAAATACTTATATCACAACTATACCTCTATTAAGAAATACACGATTGTAAGAAAGGCAAACGAATACTCTTCCCATGCGAACACATAAACATACTCGCGAGGAAACAGCTGCAAGACGAAAAGGTTTGATAAAGTTTGATAAGTTTGATAAAGCCACGATCAGGCGATCAAATGCAATACATACATGACCACACTGAACATATACACACCTTTTTAACTTTGCTCAGCAGTTGCAAAAAAGTAGACACGAACATACTTTTCACACCGTAAGATCTACCCCGCGTCCAGATTAGGAAAAATGAGGTCTCGCCCCCTTAATTGAAGAGAATATAAATGGAAGGGTTTAAAACTTCTGAAAACACTGAGACTGAGAATTATTCATTCGTCATCATTCTCACTCTGATCTGTCTATTTATTTGTCCATAGCCTCCCGATTAAACCTTAAGTAGGCCCGAAGAAGTAGACCGTCTCATTACTTATTGGTTGCTCCTGTCTCAAGGAGTTAGACTCTGTTACCACGGACCTCTCAAAGGTTAGATAAGAATAAGCCTGGCGAATTACCTCATCCAAAATTAAGTATCCGCCATCTCAATCCTCGTTCCGGCCACCCCTTGTTAACTATTTATTTCGTCTGAATTAAATGGAATATTGGATATTTGAAATGACAATTTGATGAATTCATGAACATTTAGTTGATATACCGTGTGTTTAAAAAGATTTGATATCATTTGAGATGAAAATATCACAGAAACTACATAGTCAAGGCAAATGAAACTAAACAGGCATAATGTTAAGCAACATAAGATTTTTTCCTCCAAATTTGAATGAGAAAATCAAAGGATTTTACAAATGTTCAATATGCGCACCGCCTGAGACACGGCACACGTTAAGTCGGTAGTCCAGCTTCTCCTAAACACACTGCAGCATGTATTTAGTAACAGTCTCCAGTGCGGTAGTGATTCTGTGTTTGAGTTCATCTAGGTTTGCAGAAAGAGAAGGGGCATAGACCAGTCCTTTCACATAGCCCTAGAGAAAAAAAAATCGCACGATGTCAATATAGGTGAACGTGGTGGCCATTTCAACAGCCTATTCTTCATCACCAGCACGCCTGATCCATCTCCTCTGCGGATTTTCATTGAGTTAACCCCGCACAATTAGCTTCCAGTGAGGTACAGCCCCTTCCTGTTGAAAAATGAAGTCGTATTCTTGGTCATTTGCAATGAGCTTATCCATTAGACAGTTCTAAAGCATTTGCAGATAAACAGGGCCGCTCGAATTTCCCTTAAAGAAAACGGGCCATAAATATGTTTTTTGGAATGGCGCAGAACACATTACCTTTCGGTGAGTCTCTAAGGGGCCCAACCTTGGCATGGGAATTTTCCTCACCCTAAATGCGAACATTATGCTTATTCACTTCACCATTCGTATGAATTGTGGCCTCATCACTGAAAACAAGACGTTCCTTGACCTCGTGTTCTTCAAAACGCATTTTTACTTCCAGTGAATGGTATTTCTATACCTGTGAAGACAATAACATCAAACATTAAACCTAAATCTCTGACTTGTTTCTACACAGGGTAATAAAAGTTGAAGTCATTTGAACGGGAACTGGGAAAGTTATTAGATTGAAAAATAATATAATTTTTTTTTAAACACCCGGTACTATGTAGAGTAATTTTTTATTTTCTAATAGTTTGAGTGAAGGAGAGGTAATAAAAAATAGGATGGATCGAAAGGAACACCGAAAATACCTCCTGCTGAAATTTCCCTTCACAAAAAATTAGTAAGTAGTGAAGTTTATAAGAATGACGTCAAACTTAGGATGAATGATTAATCACTAAATATTAATACTTGCTCATTTTGTTGCTATTTTCAAAGTCGAATATAAAATAATTTTATGTGGCATAAATTTCCAGTTTTTCACTTGCTTTATAACGCAATTCATATCGTTTTCCATCTAAAAGTTATCAAAATAGGAAAATACAGGCGAATTTCATCACAATTTACATATAAAGGATATATTAATAAAAAAGTAAATAAATTGGCCGTAATTAATGCAGATTGTTGCTTTTTTCTCTAACTCGAGCTTTATATTCATTCAGGTCTAGTAGCTGGTCAATAATGGGAGGAAGAAAAATCAAATTGATACATAAGTAATGAAATCTACAAGCGTGGAATATAGTTAAGATAAGTATAAAGAAAGCAGCTACATGATGCCAAAAACATCTCCTAAAACACAATAATTCTTTCTCTGGTGTAAAGCGAAAAAATGCCTACAGTTTGTGACGATTCGCTAATCGGAGAAAAGATAGAAATAGGGTTATGACATAAAACGAAATAATTGAAGTGAAGAGCTTCCATATTTTTTTAAAGAAAACTTTATATTTTTTATGAAGTAGAAATTAAAAATTGCTATTGAAATAAGATATACGAATATAATCTTTTAGGTTTTCTCAAGAGATCTGACATCTCATTGAAGGATTTTTATCGGAAAACTAACGGAAAATGTATTTGAATGCGATTACATAAATGCGAATATAAACGAAGAAATTTGTGTTTTCTCATTTTTAGCTAGAGATTCATACAGTGTTGATTTATTAGATTCTTTAAGGAACTCTGTTTGTTGTGAATAAAAAAAATAAGCGAAAAATTAATAAAATATAACATTTACCGTCAATACTTTCTAGTTCCTTGGCAAGTAAAATTATTGTTATGCAACGTTAATACATAAAAAAAGAATGTAATTAAAGATAGTTAAAAGAAGCCATCGGAAAGGTACCTATAACTGCATAAACTAGTAAGTGCTAGAGTAGCAATAGTATAAGAACTTTTAATGAGTTAAACTTAACATGAGCAAAGAACTAATACTGTATCCAGGGATTTATGATATCTCGTTCCAGAGAATATCGTTGCCGTCTGGAGTAGCTTATTCTTCTTGTAAGTATTTTGGGTAAACTATCTTTAAATTTCTCTTGTAACAATGAATTTATTGGAAAAAGACGTCCAGAACGCCTTTAGTTGTGAATACGTGAAAGTTGACCCTTTTGTGAGAATGAGAGAGCCCTAGCTTTTACTTCTGCGCCGAATCCTTTGTCATGAGTCACGCAATATTAAATTTTAGTGAAAAAAACTATCATCTGGTTAACATAAAAGTTTAGCCAAGCAAATTATCATTGTATAGAAAAAATCAATGAATATTTCACATTTAAATTAATGATTGAAATATAAAGAATAATGAAAATGACAATGACATCAAACATAAATTATTATAATAGCATTCTACTTAATGTTCTAATCGCTTATCGAGGTGAGACCGAAAAAGTACGATTTTCAGAACAATTCTTCACCTTCGAGACCAAAATAACTTCACACTACCTATATAAATATCCTCTTCTACTATTAGCAGATCCATTTATTTCCTGAAGTTTAATTCAAAGACAAGATTCTGGGCGTTTGCATGAAGAGAATTTTAGTGAGATGCAGGCTACATAAACCCTGAAATCAGCACCCTTGACAACAAAGCCTTCTTTTACACACTAAATTGGATAGATGTTGATGCTGATTTAAAAAGATTTTCTGCCCTGCCTTTTAAGTTATAGTGAGCAAACCATATTTCTTTCTTCAAATTTAAAGCACACAAACAAGGAACTTGTATCACGCAAGAAGTGTATAAAGAGAGATCTAGAAATAAACTGGTGAATCTAGCAAAAAGGAAATTGTGCTCAGGTTAAACAACATTTGTATAAATTGATCCACTTCACCGTAATTTGAAGAGTACCAACGAGATAGAAATTGTCCAGACTAGCAGCTAATTATCGTTCAAGGACTACAGCTAGCCAAGAAAATTAGTACCAAATAATCAAACTCGGATATCTATTGCAGCCAACATCTCTCTAATGCCCCTTTAGGTTTCAATAGAGCGTCCAAATCACTTTGCCAGGAAAAACCAGCAAAGAAAATGTACTGGCGAATAATAGACATTACAAGGAAAGTGTGCCTAAAATCACTGAAAAGATGTTTCCTCATCTCAAATTGAGAGAAGGGATGAAATAGATTTCGTGAAAGCACAGAGAATCATTTCATCAAATACGTAGAACTGCAACAAGCCCACGAGTTGTGTCGAGAATGTGCTACTAACAGCTAAACAAGGAGAATAATATTAGACATAGAGACTTAAATATAGGACTGACTAATATACACACAAAACGAAAACTAAAAGCTTTTTTGATTTAGGACCAACATCCAAAGGAAACAATGAAACGTAAAGAGAACAAAGAGTACTAAGACGAACTATTTATTTGGAAGCAAAGTTCGGAGTGTTCTTTAGAGAAATCGCCATTACAAGAGAAAATAAGGAAAATTTGCCGACCATTTGTGAACAATAACCAAATAAAAAATAATAGGACCAAAGCAGGAAAGCAAGTTCTTCGGAAAATGAGAAACGTAAAGAACGCGGGTTTAAACACTGGATCTTTTCCTGAGGCCTTCAACTTTGAAAGGTTATAGTTACGTCGAAATATACGCAACATCTTCGAAAAAAAACTAAATAAATGCTTATTTCCATTCTAAAAATTATTGACAGTAGTTTTAAATGATCAATATAACTACCTGAAGGCCAAGTTAAAAGAGAACGAGGCGCAAATCCTCAAAGACTTTGCTTCAATAATTGGAGGGGAACGGCAACGACACATGTTCTCTTTACCAAACACTAGATAAAACCAGTGCGGAAGAGCCGTACTTCAAATTGGTCCCCAGAGTAGTAAAGGAGAACTTTTACAAGGTTTGAAAAATTGGATTACAATAAAAGATACTGCATCTCCAAATAAATTGAGTCATTGAAAGGATCCTCTCGAATTGACTGATGTTAATTAGGGTCCATATGATTATAAAAGAAGGACGGAGAGAGCAAGAATTGGGTTTAGGGGTTGGTGTGCGACAGAGGAGCTACCATAGTTCTCAGGTGAACTACACATTCACCAATGATCCTTCAACACTACTCAAAATTAATTAACGTAACTGAATTTTTAAGCTGGTTACACAAATTGCTCCGATTGTCGACAAGAACGAATGGGCGCAAAATGGAGAAACCACCTTGAAAATATTAAACATTAATTCATACGAACGAAAAGGGAAAGTAAAAACATACTCACAGAAATTCAAGAATATTACTATTAGCTGCATAAAACAGTCTGTCGCAAATAGTGATTACCATCACGCCCACTACACAAGTGAGGGGACACTTTTCAAGTTCATTTTACTTACACTCAGGTAGAAACACCTTATCAAATCAAGAATGAAATTTGCTAGTCCTCAAAACATCCGGAATATAAATAGCAAATTTGGAGTGACTGGTGGTGTTTGCACAGACTGGTAGAAATAAGTCCTTAGAACAGATAAAAAGGAGCCGGCAGTCTTCGGCCTTTACTCGGTTACCTTTCGGTGCATTTCACATGAGTGGCAGTATATGGCCATCTCTTTATCGGCGCCGGGCCAAAAGAAGTATTTATAAACCCGCAGAGAGCTTTTATTGTGGCTGAAATAACCCGCCAATAAGCCATCATATGCGATTTTTAAGACCCTTTGGGAGTAACACCGGGGATTGCACAGCAGTTGGAGAGCCGAACATTCCTTCTGGGCTGTAGCGAAGGCTTGATAATTAAGCTCTTCGTATTCCTGGTTGTCAAGAGGAGATAAAAGGGTTGGGGCCGCAGGCCTCTTAGTTGCTTGAATCCGAGTGACTACTGGCTGAGCCACCGGATTTAAGGAAAGCTGCGTGCTCTGGGCTATTAAGACAAAATAGAATTTGATAGGCGCTGTCACTACCTCAGTCCAGCGAGTAAAGTACTGACTGGACTGGATGTGGCATTTGACTACGGGGAACTGGTTTGATATACCCAGGAAGTCGTGGACGACCGTGAACCTATTGTGCTGGAGGCGGACTCGGGTTTCTGAGATATGATGAGAAAGAGGAGGTTAGATTACTGTGGTGGTTAATTTTTCTCTGATCCTTTGATGGTAAGAATTTGGGTTTAGAGGGTCCGGAGGTCTTGACAAATTTAGGGAGGTTCATTTGCTGGGGTTTCTAGGGATACCCACCATTCTTTAGAGAGGAGGGCTGTTTTTTTTAACCTCCCGAGGATGTAGTTTGTGAGTGGAAGCTTGTAGATCCGGTTCCTCTACGCACACATTGAAGGTAGCGGCTCAGCTGTCATTGACGAGAGCTCGTATCTCTAGGGGCATGGTACACAAAAACTGATCCTTAAGAATGAATTCGACGAGAGATTCCAGTTCATTTCCCAATTGTGCTGAATCCAACCAGAATAGATGATATCTCCGCAGGATAAAGCTCAATTGACGGTATGTTTGACCAGGCTGAATTCTAGCATGTCTGAATTTTATCCTATTCTCCTCGAGACGTAGATTAATAGCGGAAAGTAGCTTGGCTTAAGGGTAGAATAATCAAGGAATGCCTATGAGGGTCGCAAGGTAAATATATCTTGGAGACGGGTGTTAAGAGGAGGCAGTAATATATCAATTCCCTCTGTTTCTATGTCACAATGATTCACCTCAAAAAACTTCTCGATGTGTGTTAGGTACGAACACAGGCCTTCGTTATCTTTAAATGCTGGGAGTTTCTCCGTAGATACTTGCGTAGCTCCAGGCAAGGATTCAAGGGAATTGACTTCCACCTTAGTCAAGGAATGGCCTAGGTTTTTCCCGTCTCTCGGCCGTGTCCCCAGTTTTCCAAGATTGGGGATCCCTGACAGCATGTACTTGCTCTTGACATCATTTGCCATAACGATCTTAATGCCGTACTTCACTGCCTTATTTGGGCTGTACATGCGAAAGGGACAGTTGCCTCGGAAGGCAATCAACTGCTCCTCAACAGTCAGAAACTCGTGTGGGCTATAGTCGGTGCCACAGGCCACAATAAAAACATCCCATACCTTCCTGATTGGGGCAAATTTGTTGGTTTCTCTTCGCTGTTCTCTGGTATTGGAGTCTCTAAGCCGTATGCCGTTGAGGAGGAAAGTAAAGTGCCCCTCAGACATAACTACCCTATAGAAATTGGGACTAACTGTAGGGCTCCAGACATCCTTAGTAGAGAGGTGGTTGTCTCTCCTGTAGCCACTAAAGATGAGTACCCTGAACATGGCACGTATCTCCTCACGTTTTGTGCGATGCACTGTGGCCTTCTGCTGCTTGTACTTTGCTGCAACAATGTCTATTTTCTGGTTGGTCCACTGCACAGTTTCGCTGATGAGTTCATCCACAAAGAACAAAGAGAAACACTCCTCTAGGATGTCAGCTTAGAAGGCTTATTAGGTGGGGCCTGGCTGTAAACCGTGCAATATATTTCTTGCAGGTGTACGTCCTGATGCTGTTGCATATGGCCTAGTGCTCGACACAAAGTCTTTTTTAGTTTTAATGGTAGCTGTGTTAGAGTTTACAACCAGCTCATCAGGATAGGTTGTAGGTACACGGCGTCGTCATCCACGGGAAGCAGCAGGGGCAACAGCAGGTGGAGCAGCAGGGCCAGCAACAGGGGCAGTAGCAGGGCCAGTAACTGGGGCAGTAGCAGGTGGAGCAGCAGGGCCAGTAACAGGGGCAGTAGCAGGTGGAGCAGCAGGGCCTGCCACAGGCAAGGCAGGACTACCACGCACTAATTTCCTTCTTTACTTTCTTGGTAATCCATCATCCAAGTCACTATTGTCACTGCTCTCACTGTCATCCGGTTGTAGCACATATTTAGTATCAATGTCATCCACATAAAAAACTTTCAGACTCCACATTGAAATAGTTTGTTTACGAGTACCAGATTGAAATGGTTTTGTTACGAATACACTTTCGCACGGAATGGGAAATAACAAAATGAATATTTTTTGGAATTCGTTTTACCTTTAACTCGGAGTGATTCGACAGTTGAGTGACCTTGAAAGTGGTCCGCCTCGATGAGTTGGTCTGAGCGAGTTTGACTGCGGACGTCTTCGCTAAGGCGAGGCCGGTCGGGGTGGTTGAGGAGAGTGAGGAGCGTGCTGGGATGAGTCGGGAAAATAGCTGATGCTTCTCCCGGGGTGGAGGCGAGTGGCGGTGCTTCTCTAGACTTGAAGATGTAAGTGAGGGATCTTGGATGAATGGAAGTTATCCCGATACCTGTGAAACCAATTCTGGCTTCTCGACGATGAGACTTAACCAAGATAAGAATTTCTTCTCGAATGGGAATTCACGTTGGTCTTCTTCAGAAAACTGAGATACGTCATTTTCTCTCGACGAGAATGATAGGAGAGTTAGTCTCAATACCACTGGTCTGCTCTTCTGAGCGACTAAACGAACAGCCTCGGGAGGGTAAGTCCCGCCTGGTTCTAATTATCTTCTTTATTCCCTCTTTGACTCAGGGACTCGTTTTCTTCTATCGATGGCTACGCAAATTCTCCTCTGAATTTCTAAAGATCGAAATATATACGTCCATTATGCACTGTGTTGGAGCGGAGACGAGGAAGTTTGAGAGGCGTGAACCCTCAATTGCCAACAGTTATTCCCCTCTCCTAGGGCTGAAATTTTTATAGCTGTGACACTTTGCTCCTTCAGGTTTACGAACGGGGAAGGTGAGATTTCGTATTTTTGGCGTAAAATAGACATAGTCAATCGGAGAAGATAGTGAGCCTGTTCCTAGATTTTCTTCCGACGAAACCTGACGTAGCAAAATTTTCATTATAAAGGATGTCACATCCTCTTATGTATATATTAACGGATGAAAAGAAGCAGGTCTTGGTTACTTGACTCCGGGATGAAATTTTCCATTACTAGTCTCGTAAATCAAGAAATCTGCTGCCTAAAATCCGTCTTTATGTGTGACTACGAACGGTCTTGTAGAAGCGGGGAAGGGGGAGAGGGAGTCTTTGCACATGGGGAGCGTAACGGTTGACGCTGTATAAAAAACTAGCTTCTGCTTGTCCTCGTTATATTCATTCCTCCACAATGTTTTTATACGTGGTGCGGGTGTATGTTCTATAGGTGGTGTAGTTGGTGGTGGTCTAGGTGTTATAAGTGGTTTGTTATGGCTGCCTATATGAATGAGCTTATTGCTTAGATATTTTCAGCAAAAAATAGTGAATAATTAGTTTTACTGAGGTAACTATAGGAAAATCTTACTCGGTAGAGTTTACAGAATAAAGAATGAACAAAATTCCTTGTATGGGCAAGTCCTCCAAATTTTTAGGTATCCTCCAAATGATTTGAAATAAATGTCAATCCTCAACAGTTAATAGCACATATTTAAATATTATAAAGGGTTCTAATTTTCTATGCACTTACTATTTATACTCAACTCACAATAACATAAAATTTAGAAGTTGGTTTTACAACGTAGTAGCACTTAGGTATTTAAAGTGAAGGGTGTGAAATTTTCTCGATGAACGTGAGATGCGAGACCAAAAGGGAAATACAAATTTAGCGTAATCTTAAATTCCTTGTGTAATTGAAGGTTTTGAGTGCTGTAGGTGTAGGTGCTGTAGGTGGTGGTGGTTTGTGTGGTGGTGATGTAGGTAGTGATTGCGTATGTAGTGTTGTATGTGGGGATATAGGCAGTAGTGTTGTAGGTGGTAGCGGTACCATTGGTGTAGGATGTGGTGTTGTAGCTGGTGGTTGTGTAGATGGTGATGTTGTAGGTTGTGTTTGTGTAATTGTTGGTGGTGTAAGTGTTGGGGTGTAAGTGTTGTTGCTGGTGGTGGTAAAAGTGTTGGTGGTGGTAATGTAAGTGATGTTGCTGGTGGTGGTTTAAGTTGTGGTGCTGTAGGTGGTGGTGGTGGTGTAGGTGGTAGTTGTGTAAGTGATGTTGCTTTGGGGTGTAGATGGTCGTGGTTTAATTACGGGACTTGTTGCTGTTGATAGAGTAGGTCGTGTACGTGGTGATGATGTACGTGTTAATGGTGTACATGGTGATGATGTAGGTGTCTCGGTGATGATTCAAAAGAGAATGTAAAACAACATAAGGGTTTCATATTTTGTAAGAATCGGCCGAATAGATACAATGCCATTACGAAAACCAAAAAAGGCAAACGAGAACCGACCAACATAGTGAAATGTAGGTCATCCGCAACTAAACTCACACGTGACTAAAAACCTTGCAAAACAAAGAAGTTAAATGCCAAAATAATAAAATAAATCATAAAACCTAAATATAATAATATAGAGATAAATACATAATTTTATAACATACTAAAACAAACTAAATAAAAAACTAAAACAAAAGAAGTCGAAGAACACCCTCAAGTAAAGGGTAAACTTCTGTAACTTATTTTCTTATTATTCTATTCTGTCCTACTAAAAATGATCCATTTTCAGATACTTTCATATTGTTTCATTCAAAATGAGGCAATAGGGATAAAAGAGGTCTGACTAATGAAGTAATGTCACGTACCAGTCTTTTGGTCTCATTGCGCTTTTATTTTGTTTACATGGGCTCACCACTCGAAATCTGCACAACTGCGAGTGAGATTGTGGGATTGGTACATAAGCATTATCTTCTGTTTAGGTAAGAATTGAAAAATATGAAACACTATCACCTTCACTCCTATTTATTAAAGAAAATTTTGGTTAGTTATTAAAATGGTTGTCTTTATGTGAATCAAAATGTTTGAGATAATTTTGACTAAGTGGTCAAATTTATCTGGGTTCATGAGTGCGGAGAAGGCAATAGAAAAGAATTATTGTTCTTTTCCCGTTACACTAAGTACAAAGGTGGTGTAAAACTAATATTTAATGAAAATAATTATTTTTTACAGCGTTAAATATTGGAAAATCCTACTCAAGTCCGCCAAATGTTTGTGTCTCCCACAAATGATTTTAAATAAATGTCAATGGACAAGAGTTAATAGCACAGAGGTAAAATTAGGAAGGGTTTTAATTTTTCATGAAATTAACACTTATACTCTAAATAAAGTAAGATAAAAATTTGAAGTTGGCGTTACAATGAACTAGAACTTAGGTATTTATATTGAAATGTATGAAATCTCTTGATGAACGTGAAGTGTGAAAGCAAAATGCAAATACAAATACGGAGTAATTTTAAAGTTTTTGTGTAATTGAAGTTTTATGGTAGTTCGAATTGAAAAAATATTTTTGGTTCGCTCTTTACATATAACTGAGCTGATGATATCAGAAGATGGGAATAAGAATCTGCCATAAAAAGCTCTGCAGTAAAGAGAGATACGGATCGTCCTGGTGGTGATGCCCGGGCAGACAAGCAGAAAACGTATCACGGTTGAACTAGGGTTGGATGAATAGATGGCAAAAATGAAATGTAACAAATTTTGATAACGAAAAATTGAATTACTTGCATAATTGAGATTGTAGCGAAGGGAATTTTGGAAGAGCAAAAACAGTTAAAACTTGTTTCTATGAGTTTGTTGCTTTCAAGTAATGAAATAGCGAAAAAGAGGAGAGTCTAGCGTAGTAAAGGAAGAAGGCGCACGACAGATGACGGGAGATGAAAAACACCAGTGTTACCGAAATCTTGATTTATTAAATTTGGGAATCAGGTTAAATTTTATAACGAGAAATACCGAGGAATTTTTTACTTGTTCGTGAGAAAAGGGCATAGTGGGATAATAAGTGGTATTGCACGAGCTTTTCTTTTAATTTTCGCCAAGGAAAATAGGATTAGAAGCATGGGGATCCAGTCAAGTCGACTTAAGTGCACCTTGTCATTTGTAATCATCTGGGTATAAAATGGATCTGGCAAACTTTTTTATTTGCAAGTTAAATCACTAACGTAAATGCCAGCGTAAAACACAATTAATTTTATCTAATTTATCACTGAATAAATCTTTGAATAAAAAACTCTGCTTAATAAAAAAGTTCACTACTGAAGTAAATCCAAGTCTTAAATACTAAAATAATAAAATAAAGCTTAAAACATAAAAAAATATAATATAGAAATTAAAACATAATTTTCAAACTTACTAAAACCAACTAAACAAAACCACACAAAAAAACCCGAAGAACGCCGTCAAGAAAAAGGCAAACTCCTATAACCTATTTATCCATTCTGTTCTACTAAAAATTATCTATTTTCAGATCCTTTCATATTGATTCCTTCAAGATGCAGCAATAGGGTTAAAAGAGGTCTGGCTAATGCAGTAATGTCTCGTACCAGTCCTTTTCTCTCATTGCGTTTTTATCTTGTTTACATCTTTTTTCATCTTTCATCTAGTTTTCATTTTTCATTTTGTTTGTATCTTGTAGATGAAAACAAAATTGAAATAAATCCTAATATATAATAACAACTACGGGCAGAAAAAACAAAAAATCGCAACTTTGGCTCTTCCAAACACTTACACAAATAATCCGCGACCCACTTAAACAGCTTAAAAACAACCAGGATATAGTTATCCGCAAAGCTGAAAAATCAAAAGTCTACGTTATACTACACAAAGAGGATTATATTACAAAAGTAAAAGATATACTTGAGGACACTTCGAAATTTACATAAATCCAAAGAGACCCTACTGAAATTCTCAAAAAAAGATATCAACCGGCTAATATGTGAAGCGATGAAAATGAAATGTGGTGTACACTTTCAGAAAGTTACCGGCAAATTTACGGTAGGATATATGTATAGTAATGTATAAAAGTATAAAAATAACAACTTTCTTAAGACTGATAATTTCATAAATTCCAATGCCAACATATAACATTTAAAAATAAATCAACAAAATCATCAGTGATTATATCCCGAATAAATATTCTATGAAATCAACAGAAGGATTTGTAGATATACTGGACACAATCAGACCAGATGCAATCATTACCTCACCGGATATGGAGAGCTTGTTCACCAACATAACAACTAAAGAAACGATAAATATAATAATTGAAGAAGGTTAACATAACTCGAACAAATCTGTCCCACACATAGAGCCCAACATATAGGAAGTCTTTTGAGAGCGTGCACAATGGAAGCAGTCTTCCATGTGCCCAATGGAAAACTCTACAAGTAAATAAATTGAGTTGCAATGCACTCACCATTCGACATCTGCACAACTACGAGCGAGTTTGTGGGATTGGTGCAAAAACGTTAACTTCTGTCTAGGCAAGAATTTAAAAGTATAAAACACTATCATCTTCTCTTCTATTTATTGAAGAAGTTTTTGGTTAGTTATTAAAATAATTATTTTTATGTTGATCAAAGGAGCGATAAAATCTAAGTGGTAAAATAAGTCTTGCTTCATGAGGGCGTATAAACAAACACAAAACCAAACCATGATTGTTCTTTCTACGTTAAACTGATTACAATGATGGTGCAAGACTAATATTTAATGAAAATAAATTATACCTATATAAAGGAGTTTATTGCCTAGATATTTTCATCAACAATCAGTGACTTATTATCCTTACTGAGTTACATATAAGAAAATCTTACTAGGTAGAGTTTACAGAATAAAGAATGATCAAAATTCCTTGTATGGGCAAGTTCGCCAAATTTTTAGGTATCCTTCAAATGATTTGAAATAAATGTCAATCCTCAACAGTTAATAGCACAGATGTAAATATTATAAAGGGTTCTAATTTTCTATGCACTTACTATTTATACTCAACTCACAATAACATAAAATTTAGAAGTTGGCTTTACAACGTAGTAGCACTTAGGTATTTAAAGTGAAGGGTGTGAAATCTTCTCGATAAACGTGAGGTGCGAGACCAAAATGGAAATACAAATTTAGGGTAATCTTGAAGTTCTTGTGTAATTGAAGCTTTATGGTAGTTCGAATTGAAAAAAATATTTTAGGTTTACTCTTTACATATACCTAAGCTGACGAACTCAGAGAATTAGAATGAGAATCTGTCCTATAAAGGTCTGTGGGAAAGAGAGCTACGGTAGGTCAGAGTGTTAATGCCAGGGCAGACCATCAGAAAACGAATCAAGTTTGAGGTAGAGTTGGAAAGCTTGATTGCAAAAGAAAATATAAGGAATTAGAGTAACGAAATATGATATTACTTGCATCATTGAGATTGTTGCGAAGTAAATTTTCTTAGTATATAGCTACAAATCGGTGGAAGATCAAAAACAATTAAAAATTGTTTTTTATGAGATTGTTGCTTTCAAGTAATAAAATAGCGAAAAAGACGATAGTCCAGCGTAGTAAAGAAAGAAGGAGCACGACAGATGACGGGAGATGAAAAACACCAGTGTTTCCGCAATCTTGATTTATTAAATTTGGGAATCAGGTTAAATTGTATAATGAGAAATACCGAAGAATTTTTCACTCGTTCGTGGGAAGAAAGTATTGTGGCATAATAAGTGGTGTTGTACCAGTTTCTCTTGTAATGTTCGTCGAGGAGAATATGATTAGGAGCATGGGGATCCAGGCAATGTGACTTAAGTTCCCCTTGCCATTTGTAATCGTCTGCGTATAAAATTTATCTGGTAATCTTTTTTTATCTGCAAGGTAAATCGCTAACGTAAATATCAGCGTAAAGCACCCTTAATTTAATAGTATTTATCAAGCACTGGGACGCTTTCCCTGGAGAAATAGAATACGATCGTTTCCAGTTTCTTTATTAGGCCTATATTTCACCTTTTATGCAAATCACTAGATGTCTTCGATTCTGGGCTTTATAAATTCGTTTGAAAATAGTCGGTTGCACGCCAATGTGGATTAAAATGGCATTAGTAGTGCTCAAATATTTTTGAGGCAATATAGTGCCCATCAACATTTTTATTTGGTGCACTTTTGTACATTTTATATCAATGTTTGTGAATAAATAATTAACATCAAGAAACTAAAATTTTAGAATATGCTTCTACACAATTATGAAAATAAAAAAGTAAAATAAAGTAAAATATAGTACTTTATTCTTTAACGTGTTACAGATGTATCTGGTCTTTGTCCTAGTTGAAAAGGATTTGAGAAGCCCAATTTCGATTACTTAGTATTTTTAAAATTAAAATCACTAATTTAAGTGAAAAGGAAGCTAGAGGTAATGAAAATATAAAGAATGTGTTAGATATATCAATCGAGTAGAGATTTAAGTATTCTTGTTGGTTCTGTTAACCGTTTTGACACAAGTATACCTGCGCTGGTTGACCTGAGGGTTTTAAACTTTAGCTTCATCTTTCAAATACAATAGCTTGGCATGTAGAAAGTTACAAGATTGTTAATAATTTAAACGTAAAAATCAACGTAGAGCAACAAATATTAACAATATAGTGAGGAAATACAAATATTAGAAGGATAATATAGTGGTTAAAAATATAAATGTTTTTGGTTTGTATTCTGCTTGGAATAAAAATGAAATTTGTGCAAGCAAGGGTGGCACATTTACTTATAGAACGATGATGAAAAAATAGAGAGAGCCAGGACCTGTAAAAATATGAAAGATAGCAATGATTGTTATAATAAACTTCGGGCCCTCTAAATATTGTTATTAGGAGAGCGTATAAGTTTAGGAGAAGTAAGTAAGCATTATGAACATTTGAATAAAAACCGTATACTGTATGAGAAATAGTTTCAAAAGATGAACCTATATTTCCATTGATAGTTTTAAAGTACTACTCCAAATTGTGCATTACTTTGAGTTAAACAAGATTAGAGATGCCGTCTTTATGTTTTCTGTCTATATAGTTACCAGTCTCTTCGAGTTCCTAATTGTACGTATTGTATTCTTTAGCAACTTTATTCTTTAACGAACAGTGGAGCAATTTTAGGATAATGTGTAATATTTTACTTAAAGTGTTGCTATATATCATGAGGCCTAGCAATTTCTTGACTTTAGTAATTTTCTAGACGTTTAAAAGTATGAGAGGGATTGTGGGATAGAAAACTCCTTGATTAAACCAATTAAAATGATTTTCTTGTTTATAGCTATTTTTATTAGAGTTACATGCAGGAAATCTGGGTATAGATTGAAGGAAACTGATGGAAGCTTTAATGATTTCTTTGTAGAAATTAGTTTTTTCTCTCTGACAATATGAGAGTAAGAAAACTTTCTGAGGTGATGGCGAGATAGTGTAGAAACGAGCATTGGTTTGATTGATGATTTAAAACCTACTCATTCCTGTACTACTAAACATAAAAAAAGCAAATAGGAATAGCTATCCACTGTAATGACGAGAATATAAGTTGAGCTATTATGTGTGAACCAGATTCTATATGATATAAAGGGTCGAGTATAAGATTGAGAAAAGAAGCGGGGGTAGAACTTCCTGCAAATTTTGATAGTTTAAGTGCAATTAAATGCTTCGTTATTTCTAGCCAGAACAAAATGATATGAAAAACATTTTGCATTTTAGGAACACATTATTTCTGCATTCAACTAATGAAATGCTACTGCAAACCGAGGAGAAGGACACAAAGTGAAAGAAGTGACTCGAAAGACGGAAATCGAGAGCTATGGAAAAGATGCGGGATAAAGACGACTGGTACACCATGCATAATTAATCATCTCAAATAGCACGAGCGGAGGGTGTATTTATGTTTTTATAAAAAATATTAAGCGTGACTAGAACTTAAAAATACGATTTTCCTCCGCCAGCGGTGATCCATTATAGTTGATCTCTCCAAAATGGAATTTTCCGCTATTAGTCTTTTAAATTTTTCAATGATGCTCAAGAAGGAAAGTCAGTGAAGAAAAAGAGAAATTTAGCTTTCGTCTTTTGAAGAGTATCCTGTTATTTAGAACATAATTGACCTTGAGACTAATTCTTCTTAGACTCTCAGATTAAAATGAGAAATCAGTGTCAACAATGTCCAAAAAGCCAACAAAACTTTTTATTATTTTAGGAAATATTAATATCTTTTTAAAATGTTTATGTAGGTATTTAGAAATGATTCATTAACACTAGAATGTCCGGAAAGTTGCACCACCTAGAACGAACGAGCAGTCATTTTGGCCGCACTTTCTCTCTTTTTTTATTACGCTTATATTTATATCTCTGTTGACATATCAGTTATACTCGTATATGCAATATGGAATAAGAAAATAATATATTGTAAATCAAATTTTGATGATACATTCTATAAATCATTGATATAATTATAAAGTAATGAAAAATGTATTTAATAATAAAACTAAATGCAATTCATTGAATTTCAAGAAATGCTATTCCTTTTCATTAACATTAGGTAAATAACTTTACGATTCAAACATTCTTATACATAAAATATTTTTTGCATAGATAGTTAATTGTTATAATTATTGCAAAGTACTTTCTTAATCACTTTGCTTGTACATTTGCCACATACAGGTCTCTTGAATTTGTAACAAGTTTTAGATGTTTTATTTTTATTGCAACCTCCTACTTGGCATTGTTTTCTCTACTTAGAAGTCTTTAACTATCCATCGTCATCGCTACTATTATCAACATCATCGCTATTCTTGAAGTTCTTCTGCAGTTCTTCAGCGAATTGTAAGAGCAATCTGCGGTGGGGAATTTTCTGTCCAGTAACTTCTCTATACAGAATTACTGCATTGAGGCAACATAGCTCCAAAATGTTGTAAAAAACTTGCAAGGCCATTTCCGTGAAGCACATTTTGTGCTGTACTATCGAGCCATTTAAACTACTATATCTACACCATATTTTTTCTAGAGTTATAAATCTTCACAGTTCCAGAAATTTTCTTTCTATCATCCCCAATTGCAACAGATTTATGAATGGAGCTCAGTAAGAGTACATTTTTGTTAGGTCTACCTTGATACACTGTAAGTGTGCATTGATTTTTCTTCGGTATGTGTGAATTGTACGGGTTTTCACGAGTTTTTCTAATGGTCTCTGGATTTTCTCTTCAAATACGATTTACTGTACCTACGATACTCGTACTTTTTGCCTGTAGTTTTTCAGCTAGTTTTACTGACGTAAAAAAGTTATCAGTCGTCACATTTCTACCTTTTCCCATGTATGGTTTTATTAAACAGAGAACCACGTATTCAGAGAGTGGTTGATTTGGAGGACGAGCTTGATCTTTTCCAATGTACGAGAATCCATTCACCAAGTAGTTAGACTTTATATCGGCTGCTAACCAAAATTTGATACCAAAATTAACAGGCTTGCTGGCAATATATTGCGTAAATGGGCACCTAGTCTTACATGGAAACAACTGCTCATCCATTGCTATATTGCAGTTTGGTTAATATTAAGCAATGCCGTTGCCAATGAATCGTTTCCAAATTTGGGATACCATAGCAAATTTATCTGTTTTCAATGGAGCAGATGGTGTAGATCGTATATCGAATCTGATGAATTCCCTGATTTTTTGAAGCGCATTCGTGTCATTGATTTGCGGAAATATGGAACACCCCATTGTTTTTACCAGAGATGTTCCACTGATTGTCCTTTAGCTAGAACTCCTCGTGCAATCATGATGCCTATAGTAGCATAAACTTCTTCACATGATATAGTCCAAGAGTCACATTGCAATTGTCTGCGAGCTTCAGTTTCAGTTTCAGTACAGTTTTCTATGTGCTTGATAATGAAATCATCAACCTTAAAATACTCATGACATCACCTTCAATAATTTGTCATTTTGTACGTGGTGTAAGCCCAGGTAATTCCCAAAGTATATTTTAAGCTCCAAATCTTCCTGTGTCATTTTTAGTTGGTTCAATAATTTACCACTGTGTACCATCCTTGCCGGTGAGAACTGTCACAATTTCTCCTAATCCTACTGTTGCAGCACGTTGAATGCTTTCATTTGTTCGACGTACTCTTTTCTTCTCTGAAAGTAACATGGGAATAATTCTATCAGTCTAAAATTATAATTCAGAATATTTCTATATTTTTTTAAAGGAGAAGCTGTAATAATAGCAGTAAAATATATGAAAAATCAAGTTTTCAGAACTGTATACAAATAAAATATCGAAACAAACAAATAAATCTTATTTTCATAAAATATAGTTTATTACTATCAATTATAATAACTAGTGGATGCTGCCTTACTGACCGTACCGTACCGTATAATATATTATATACACTATATATATACCTATATACTGTATATGCTGGTATATATAGGTAACTATATATTACTAAATACACGTATATGTACACATAAGTTTGTATATATAGCAAAGAGCGGACAGACAGACAAACAAATATCTGCTCCATTATGTATAGGTGTGAGCTGCTATTGAATAAAATATATTTTACTCACCCAAGACATCAGTAACCAATGACGAAGGCCCTACGTGCACAGGACTATTTGAAAATCTTCTACATCTTTCCAAACTTTCACTATTTGGTATTGCATCATCTTGAGACTCAGACGATGAACTTTGAATAATATATGGAAATAAATTATCAGCCTCAGAGTCAGATTGAGGAATTGTTCTCAAAACATTCAGAATTTCAGCATCAGAAAAAGTAATTTTTTTAGACATGTTTGCAGTACGACAGTAGAGCAAGCAATGACCTGAGAAGCTGTCACGTAACCCTTTGACGCGTTTCAAGAGGAATTAGCATGTTCCTACAAGGTTCTGTACTGAAAAAAACATGCGGTCAAATTGACCGCTCAATGGTGTCAGGTATAGCATGTCAAATAACAAAAGCTATTGGAGTATTTTTTTTAATATTTAAGCTAAATACACTTCATCATATATCAGGAAAAGTCAGTTAATCTCAATTTTGTTGAGGAAAAAATATATGAGATACATGCATGTAAAAATTGAAATGTGTTCAAATTGACCGCATTTCGAGTTAAATACCTTAGTTTCATTATAGCCAGCCAAATTTTATTTAATTAATGATACTATAACAGGTATCAAAATCCTTTCTTAATTTTTTTTAAAAACGTCCAGAACAAAGATTTGAATTTTTAGAGAGATTATTGATTGTATTGATTTCATTTTTCCGATAACAATCTGAATTTTGATCCATACGACCCGTTTAGATTCATTTTACTGTCATATTTTTTACTTCACCCCCTTTTGCTCTGTGCCATTTTGAGCAACATATCAATGCTGTGGAATACGTGAGGCCGTGTCATGCCATTTAAAGTTGTAGTGAAAAAATATTACGTTGCAGAACCAGGTTGAAATATTGAGTATTCCTGACTCTATAAAAGGTGATCAACCATTTCCACCATCAAAATATTATTCCTAGAACACTATTACAACGAAACGAGGAATTGTTACAGGATTTAGCATCATATTTACAATTACTTGGCTATTATCTTGTAAAAAACTTTATAAACTCAATACATGAAACTCACAACCCAAGTTTCCCTTGTTTTTCTTATTAAATAACAAAAAGGAGAAAGTAGGCAAATATTTCTATAATAAACGGCGAGTTACGTTTTCCCTAATTTATATGAGATCAAACCTCGCCACAAAACTTAAACTAAATTTGAGTTTCTACTCTCAAGTATTCTTCGTCTGAAATCACATATGGGACATATTTTTTATAATTCTCCTTTAGACAAAACTCACTATTCGTAGGACGCTGTAGTTCAGGCCGAATACTTGGTGCCACGTTTTAAGCTTCAAGAACAGAGAAAAATTATCATTAATGTCTCATCGTCGGTGCGTATTTATCCAAATTCGTAATTTTATTGCTATTTCTCCCATTTTAAGTAAACTTATGTATTCTTACTCTTTTAAATGCTTATTGAGCTAAAATTATTAGCAGAAAGCTAGGAGTGAGAAGAATTTTGGACGTCTCCACTTCTCCTTTTGATTCGCTCAAGAATGGGTTCCCAAACCAATGACCGAACGAACAAACTTTAAAATTTGCTCACTAGCAGCAGGTCTTTTGCCTAGAGCTAAATGTCCCGCTGTGGAAACAACATTTGCCACGCGCCTTATGCCCTCAAGCAAATAAGACCTCCATGTTTGAGAGAGATCAACCAGTTAAAGGTGTTTTTAATTAAAGGTGTTCTTAATTAATTGTCTGATTACTTTGTTTTAAATATGTAAACATTCAAAATCGCCTTGTCTCATAATTGGAATCACACTAAAGAAATTAATGCAAATTTCCCATTCAGATCGGGCATATTCGTAATCCTGAGTGTGTCCGGATTCACTAAGCTCAGAAAATAATTTTATTTAGTAAAAACGGGTACAACCTTTTCATGTTATAGGGTGGTGTCAGATCTTATAGTTGAAACATTAACATTTGCTTTTACAAGTAGTATTTACACAAAGAATTGGTGTAAGAAGTACGTTGATAATTGGTTGACCGATGACGCCATTGCATTTTGGAAGATTGGCATTAAATAATCGATTTACTTATTACTTAAAATTCAAAATTTTCCCTTACAAATACTACATCCCTACCTTAATCAGGCGAATAAATTTCTATTATCTTTGTATCAACAAGGCGAAGTGCAACTATGGATTCTCCAGAGTTTCTAGGCAAATCGATGTCGAGACGACGAGATAATGCTCGTGGAACGTAATCTTTTCTCACCTATCCTCGTTTCTAAAAACAAATTGTAACTTACTACAAAGTGTTTCCAACCTTCTCAGTCGAAGAGTCATGGGGTTGGCTTGAGTGTGACTCTACGTCTTCCCTACAGCGAAAGACCGCAAAGAGAACTGGTGGACATGAGGCCCACGGAGATGTTTTGGGGGTGAGGTTCCTCGCTAGCCACAAGGTGAGGAGTGTTTACACACCGCCTTCCCAATTAGTTTCAGTGATTCTAATGACAGCCTGCTCCCTGGAACACCTTAGGATTAGGTGGCAAAAATCGTGGAAACCTTCCAATATCTGTCTGTCCACACCGTATCTTCCTGTCAACTCACCGCTACCGAGCGAGGAACTGGCTGCCTCGTGACTCGACCTCTTGTTCTTCTTAAGAATGTTCGTAGATCTTCCCACCCTTTTTTCACACAGAGAGCCCGTTTCAAAGCGAAAAAGTGATAATAACTCAGCTACCATTTTCGCGGCAGAAAGCCCAAAGGTTTACGTCCTTGTTTACTGGGGATCGTGGAGAAACCGCTTTTAGAGCACTGCCTTATACTGACGTACCTAGCTTTAAACGTCGGTTTTCTTGTCGAATAAGGCGCTCAAGTATGGATCTTACTAGTGTTAAATGCAGATCAAACTAGCCCGTCTAAAGAACTCAGGTTACAAGGAGCTAGGAGCACGCCAATAGCAAACTTCCGCAATATACAACTTTATCGCGTTTTGTGGCTACGCTGCTCCATCTTTATATCTATATTTTTGCTAAAGTATCGCATGCCATTTTCTTCTCTCTTTTTCTCTTTGACCTTTTTCAAGAACTTGATGTATCTAAACGGAGAATATTAATCGATGGCACCACGGGAAAGTCTTCCCAGGGAAAGCAGACCGATTCACGGCTGCTTTATGTAACATGTCAGTCGCTGTGGTCCGTAGTTCTTGCAACTACGCAGCTAGTTTCTCGAACTGGTGAGACCACTCCAGGGTGGAAAGACCCCGAAACAAAATGTCACTTATCGCATTATCACATTTGGCCAATCCGCTCATTTTCAAACCTACCTTCTCCCACCCCATAAACTCGCTGCTGCTAAAAAGTCGATCTAAAAAATGCTGGCATTTTTCGACTCCCAAAAGGGCTTGCACTGCACGTTATATTGTACCTAAATCGGAAAGAGAATGGAGACCCGGTGGCGACTTCCTTATACAAATCATAAATGGAGAAAGATTGATAACTAGTGCCCAAACTGATGAACATTTCTTCCTACGTGATGGTAAGATCATTCTTTCAAACAGGGAACTGGTTAAGTTCTACTACCAGACTAATATAGAACCTGAATCCATCCAAAAACTGCCACACTTGTATTTTGTTGTTCAGTAGAATGGGCTCGTTTATCCGTTGGCCTATTGCACGGTGCGCATTCCGTCAGCATTTTATCAGCTTGCTTAAAAAATGTAGATTGCAATTTTGTGTTTGTACTTTTGGACGACATTTTGCTCGCAAGTTCGATCCCCATTATTTTTCCAGTCATTTTTACCTTCACTATTTTGTCGAATTAAGACGAATTACCTTATTGGTAATATTTTCCAAAATACTATTGTGATTAATCTTTTATACTAATGAATATAAGAACAAGGAGATCAATAAGCAACATGGTAAACATTATTTTATTCAAAGAAGAACAAAAAGAAATATTCAAGACGGCATTGACAGCATTGTACAAATTTATAAAAGGCCTATATAAATTGTTTCTTATTGAGCTGTTTCTCCTTTGCTAAGTTAACGGTATATTTGGACGTCCACCATACTGTAATAAAATAAAAAAAGTATTAGTTTTTTAATCGTTATCAAGTTTATTTCTTACTAAGTTTATCCGTTGTACTTTGTGTATCATTGTACCTTAGGGAGTAAGTACGATCAATTCAATAGCTGTCTTTAATAAAGCTTCAACTATATATTGAATTGTTCTTATAAATTTAAAAGGACAAGTACTCTCAGATATTAAAACGAATTAGTTCTTTTAATCGTTCGATTAAATAAATCTATTTGTCTTAGATATTATTTCAAAGAAAACGATTATTCAAATATTCTCGGAATGTGCTTAATACAAAAAAAGACATTTAAAGGTTATGTTATTTTCAATAATTCCAAGATATAGATAGCATTAGACACTTATAAAAGCAATTTTACTAATGTAAAATATTTGGAGGAATAACGAGTTTCTAGATTTAGAATAGTCAAGTTTTCAAGGAACGTTTTAAATGCTTCTCGTGTTCTCGCTTTCTCGTGTTACATTTGAAAATTAGCGAATCCATAAAATTAGAAGGACAAATTTACAACTAAAATCAATGCTAAAAAGGTAATCAGATTAGTATCCTTAAGTGGTTTTGCTTTGTGTACAAATGTGATCTGTAAATTTATATTTTGAAGTGTTTAATGCGCCAGTATTTAAAGTTAATATTTGCTATTTGAGTTTGTATCCATCATGGTTTTCGCGAGAACTCCGTTGATCAAACCTTTTTTCTTTACTAGTTCCACTTTATTATTTGCACAAATGAGAATCTTCTCGTTGGCTAAACCTTTTTTCAATTAAAATTAGAATATTGAGCCAAGCATTGACATGTCAGTTAACCATAATTATAGTAAATACTCGTATAGCAACTAACTATCGGATTATAGAAAGTAACGAAACGGTCAAATGAGTCCATGAACAATTGAAACAGTGAGAGAATTTTCTATTTACTCATGTAATAAACTAATCGAACGAACCACACAGTCAATCAGTTGTGAAATTTAATGCATCAAAAACATTCGATCTATCAGTCGTAGACATCAATCAATCAATCGTTCAACACACGCATTAATCTAATCTAAACAAAAACAAATACATTAACTGATGGAATTTTTCTTTAAATTCATCTCATTCGAACATTTACCGTCTGCAAAATAGAATTTATACGATGTACACCCTGAATAATATCGAAGTGTCTCACCTCAAGTGTCGAAGGTAAAGTCTCTCATCCCCAGCGAGTGACGGTGAATAGGATCCTTCCGCTTCAAAATCGACCTCAAGCTGGAGGAGTCGCCTCCCTGATAGTCACTCCTATGGTTTTCATGCAAACCGAGAGTAGTTGCTGCAGAAGTGGAGGAAAGAGGTAACCTCCTATCTCCAAAACCATCACTGCCTCCGCTCGATCTCCAGTCACTATCAGGATCCAGAGAGGGTCTGTTGGGAATATAGAATTTTTTTTTAATTTGTTCGGAGATGTTCCTAATCCTGTTTGTCGCTGTAAAATTATTTATTGGTAAAAGGAAAACGAGATAATCTCCATCATATAGAATTTGAAGAGAGTTTCTGATAAAATTATCGAAGTTGAGTCAGATGAAAATGCGTGGATGGTGCATTTAGTGATTACTGATTAGTTAAAGGTACATAGGACTTTTAAGGAATAAATATCTGTTAATATGATATCTATGAGTGTAATTTTTAAATTGGAAGGATGTGACCTAATTTTTCTTTAATGAGCAGACAACGATTCTTTTCTTTAACCAGCATTGACAAATAACTGAATTTGCTGGTATTCTTTTCATTATTGCAGCTCTAAATTACGTGTTTAATTCTTGTTAAAAATTTGTGTCCATTCTTCCTTTCATATATATTCCTTTCTGGTTTAACTTACTGAAGTGAGATCTATGTTAATTAAAAATTATTGTTACGAGGGTCGGTCAATAAGTTTTTCAATTCGGATATAAGGAAACGAGATATGAGGAAAAGTGTTTTATTATTTTTAAATATAACTACCCTCGACTTTAATGCACTTGCGCCACTGGTCTCTGAGGCTTCAAATTCCCCACAACCAGAAATCCACCGACTGCTGTTGAATCCACTCCTGGACGGGGAGCGGAAAATCTTCATCGTCCCCAACCTGGCGTCCACGCAGTGCAGCCTTGAGCTGGCGGAATAAAAGGGAGTCGCTAGGAAACAGATCTGGACTGCAGAGGGGATGGTTGAGCTCCTCGAATCCACACTCGCGCAGGGAAGCTTGTGCAACTCTAGCATCATGAAGCGTGAGGTTTATAGGGACCCAACGGGCAGAGACCTTTGTCATGGCCAAATTGTCGTGGATGATGTTGATAACACTTCATGTAATATTTCAAGTTCTCGTTCGATTTCTTCGACTTTCGCCCGTCGATTTTTAAGGATCCTCCTCTCTACACGGCCCACATGGACCTCTTTTGCATTTTTGCCTCCTTTGGTAAAAAATTTGATCACAACGCAGTGCTCAACCATTTCTATTGTTTAAAAATCTGTGACTGATGATCTGCAATCAGCTACTGCTTCTTAAATAGACGAGGCAGATGCGTGCGGCTGTAGGTCATGACTTGTCATAACCTGTCCTAACACCACCACAAACAGCCATCCCCCTTCCTCTACTTTGTCCTACCAATTCGCAAAACTTATTGACCGCCCCTCGTTTCTCAACATTTACTTATACTAGCGGGGAAATACTTTAATACCTTCAAGAGAAAACTTTACTGGCGAATGTTCATTTTTTCCATTTTCTTCTTTTGTTATTAAAAGGGTATAGTAGTGGTTGAAATATTCGTAACTTGGCTAGTTATTTGTCGTCTCCATTGTCGTTTAACCAAGAAAGAGAAAGACACTACTCCCGTTACCATAGGGAATTGTAATAAAAATATTTTGTACGCTCTTAAGAAAAGAAAACATATCACGCTGTGTGTGTCGCAGCTGATCTGCTGCTAATGCCTTTACAGCTATTAATATTAGTTGTACTATGCGGAAAATTTTCAGGAGGAAAAAATAGTGACGTCGAAAGTGACGGTACAAAAAAAGGAGTGATTGTTTCCTCAAGTGTTTAAGAATTTTATAGTTATCTTTTTCTATTTTGAATTTCAAATGCTAGGCTTTAATTTGGTTACAAGCCAAAATGAATGTTTATTCCTTATGTCTTATATAGGTAGATATTTCTGCACATAGTCAATTACAATACCGCTCTCTCTTACAACCTTCTACCTTCGCGCATAATACAACTCTTCCAATGCAAACACATTCGATGAGGCTCCCAATTATAGAGTTTCACAAAAGCTTACTGATCGATAGTTGGTAGTATATTAGAATGCGATTACCCCTTTTTAAAGATGGACTCAAAGTAAATATTCCAAATAAAATTGAGAACTGATAAAGGGATGATTTTAGATTGAAATTAATATTTGCAGTCACTTTTACTAAGATCAGTGACATTCAATGAAGAGAATGGGAATATATATATAGAATCTTGGTTTTAGAGAGAAATAAACCAATATTTTGAGTCTGTAATTCTCTTGACACAATCACATTCCTTTCTCTAAAAGCTTAAAATTCTCAAGTAGATTTGATTCCTTTAAATTACATTATAAGTGGATCAGTAGGGAAAACCTCAAAGTATTATCGTGGGAAGAGATATGAATATAGGAAAGTATCTAAACAGGAATAAAACAATGCCAATAAAATAACACATTTATTCAGAGAAGTTTTACTAAGAATGCCGCTAAATAACAACAAATAAAAGAAAGAGAGAAAATGACTGCGAGTAATAGAGATAGAGATAGACAGAAAGACAGGGAGAAAGAGATACTGAGATACAGAAATAAGGAGAGGCACAGAGACACAACGAGAGAAAGTGAGACACACTGATTTATATATATATATATATATATATATATATATATATATATATATATATATATATATATATATATATATAGAAAGAGAGAGAGAGAGAGAGAGAGAGATAGATAGAGGAATCGGGAGGCAGAGAGTAAGGGAAGAGGATGGGGAAGGAGAGTGAAAAGGAGAGAGAGTGTGTGTGAGAGAGAGAGCGAGAGATGTTGAGTGTGAGAGAAAGAGAATGTTTGCATCAGCGAAGTACATAAGTTTTTGCATATCGTTTGGCAGTTCATTATTCGTCTTCTCATGAATCAAGGCCGCTTCACGAATCAAGGTCCTTTTTACATCTCTCTGTGTGACTTGGGTTTTAACATGGCTGCATTATTTTCACCCAACATTCTTTCTAATGCCTACGTTCTTTTTATTGCATTATTTTATATTTTCCGCTTATCTGATCTCTGAATATGGCTGTCACCTGCAACTAACAACTGAAAGATTACTCGCTTTTCTAAGCTCAATTCATATTGTTGACAATGGGATTATTTATCTTTCATATTTTTTCACTGCTTGAATCTACTTCACTTTCGTAAAATTTCTAGACTTACTAACCTTCTATCCAGAAAGTGCCATCAATGGTATTTGATTTGATATTTTTTAAAAAATGACCGCATTCGAATGGAAAGCGTATTTATATGGGCACTGACATCCTAACAAATCGAAAAATTCTATTAACAAAATATTTTTTTATATAAATAGCATATTTGGAGAGATGCCTCCTCAAAAACCTTGTTGATGGGAATTATAAATAATCATAAAATTTCTTTGTATAAAAATTTCCGGGAAATTTCCTATTCATTTTGTCTCATAACTTATTTTTATTTCATCCTTTCCCTTCATTGAAAAGCTTCTTTATGTGTATCATATATTATGAGTATTGGCTTGGCCTTATATATTTAAATTTGTACTGGCGATGGAAGGGAATCATTGCTAATACCTCTTTTATATTGACTGATTATTCCCCTTATGATTATATGAATACTCTTACTTTTAAATATTTCCTCTTAAAGTACCTTGCCACTGACGAGTACTAATAAATGTGACTTTAGGTATTGATCCGATATATAATTCAATTTATTAATCGTATTCGGTTTAATAACGTAAGGAAGAAGAGCATCACAGCAAAGGAAGACGATGTACATATTTAAAGACATTCTTGATCACGTTTGTTTGAAATCAATTTACTTTTAATTTGAGGCCACTGACTCTCATTATGCCTAATTCATGCATTCCAAAGAATAAATTTAAATCAATAATATCTAATCCTTAAATAATAATTTAACATTTCTAACTATTTAGTGATTAAAAATGTGTGAACCATATTTAAATCGTGATCCTATCTACCAGCAAATAGAGTCAGAAAGTAATGTGGTTTATTTTGTAATCAATGTAGTAGACATAGATGCGTAAATTCAGTTTGCCTTTTTTGGATAACTCGACACTTGCCCTTAACTGTCTCTTCAGATTTGATGTCGCAGATAGGCGATCGAGCATTTTTCTCCTGATGTATGCGTAAGTGGTAAATTTTTAATTTAAAATTTATAATAGAATTAACTTTGATAATAAAATAGTCTAATCTGTTTGAATAATTATGTATGGTCAAGAAGCTTATTCTCATCAAATATTATTTAAGATAAATAATTTAGTCTTTAGGAAATATTATACCCTTAATAATTACAATATCACATTACCATTAAATAGTGAAGGGGAAATTTTTAAATATATGCATAATTTATTAAATATAAAAGTGAAAAATTTTATTTTAAAAAAAGGTTCGTAGGCAAACATCTGAAATTAGGGTAGGTGAAAATGTGTGGAAATGAAGTCCTATCTCAAGCTATTCAAGCAGGACAGAATTACATTGAATGAAATCAGTAAAATTTGGAGAAATGAGTGAAAAAGGGTAAAAGGCTGAAATTGAAGGAACAGTTAATATGTAAAGGTAATGGTTGACAGTGCCACCTTACACTGGCGCCAAGGATATTCCCACATCTCTTTTAATTGTGAGGTGGCAGATTGTAGATAGGTGTGAACACCGGCTAAGCTGCTCATGGCAATGTGAATTATCAGAGTTCGAACAGGGTATGATAATTTGTTTCAGACGGATTGGACATTCCACTTCTGAAGTTTGGCATACGTTCAACAATCATCAATCTACGGATAACGGAGGAGAATGCAGTGCCCGCCGACAGGAGATAATGCTGGTGGTTAACGGTGACTGGCTAGAATTGCCCATAGTAGAGACAAACAAAACTCGATTATATGACATCTACTTTGAGTGCAGAAGCTATCGAACGAATAGCCATCATGTCTTACAACGCTGTTTACCTTCCAAAGTATATGAGAGCAGACGAACTACGGGATACAGTGTATCTCCTGATCTCTTTAGTAGAAAAACTGGGCCCAGATTGACAGGCAACGTATCGCATGGTGCAATGAATCACAGTTCCAGTTATTTTCAAATGATGGTATCGTTTGCGTGTCAACTTGGCATTGTGCAGGTTGGTGGTATTCAATACTGCCATGGGTTGTGTTCGTTGGTCTCCATAAATGCGTTATTGAGCATTGACTTATATGTTGTATATCTTGCGCACTGTTTGTATACATTCAGGAACTTCATGTAACTAAACATAGATACGATATTCCAACAGGATGATCACCGTGTTATCGCAATATGCTACGCCTAATTGGTAATAGATCGATGTTGGAGAGTTCTAAACAATAATATTGCTACCAAGTTTACATGACATGAACCCAAATAAGCATTTGAACGTGTTGACAATGGCTCTTTGCACCTTTTTTTCGGTAGCTAAAATATTAGAGCACTGTTTGTTAACATTTCCAGCGGTCATTTTTTGACTTTTGGTCGCAATTTCACTTTAATTCTTATTAATTCGCTGGGATTGAGTTGATCTCGCATGATACCAGGTACCTATCCCATCAGTTTAGTACTCAGAGCATAAGAAATCAAAATCATCTATGGATGTGTCTTAGTTAGGATAGCGCTGTTTTCTTATATGAGAAAAAGTTTGGAGCTTCGTTTTGACGTGGTGATTTATTTGTCAGTATCTTTATTTATCTGGTATACTGAGTGAATTTTATTTCCACGTGATGAATTGTATCAGATCGTTAATTAATCAAAGAACGCAAACTTTATATATAGAAAAACATATTATGCTTTCATCTTCAACTTTAGCGTCATCATAACATTGGTTCCATTACCGACTAGAAAGCACTTTTGCATGCCTTGGAGATATTTGTTTTTGTTTTTCTGTATATCGTTTCTGTTTATGGTTGATGTTGGCATCTTTTTGCTTTTTTCTAATTTATTTTTTTATCAACCTCGCGTAAATATATGAGTTTTTTTTCTATTTCGGCTGTTGTGCCTTCATTGGAAATTGTTAGAATAGACTGTATAATTAAAATAAAAGTACAGGTGACAGTTAATAAGCTTTAGTTTTATTTATATATGTGGAGATAATGTAGGTGCACACAATGCCTGCTGAAAGGAGGGAAACAATATGTTAAGCATGAAATTTGGTTCTAAAATTGAGTTTATACATTTTAACGTTAAGATTAACGTAATGTTTAATTAGATAAATGGGATAAATAACCATAATATTCTTGAATGTATTATATTAAAAATTTAGATTAAGAACGACATTGACTTTCATCTCAGGTCGTTTAGGAATTATAACAAAATGTGATGCTTCATACAGGAGGGTTTAATTATGAGTATCACTATTAAGCCGTTTTCTCTTATTTACCTTTCATAAATCGGTGGTTTTATGTTATTAAACCAAACCTTACACAGCCTATATTGAGTGTAATTGTTTACCTGGTTGTGATTGTTGACCGCTTTTCTTCATCAGGGGCCTCGACGGCCGTTTCCTTCATTCTGTAGAGCTCTTCTTGGAGGCTTTTGTACTCTTGCAAGAAATGTTCCAATTGACTTGCGTGGAATTCGTAGTCGAATGGGTGCAAGGAAGAGAAGTCATCCGAATTATCCGGACTTATCCTAAAAAAAAGAAGATACGATTTAGAAAGAGTTAATAAAGCAATCTCTCCCGTTGAGGCCGTCTCATTCTCACTAACCGAATGGGCGGAGTATTTGGCGATAGTGTTATTAACACAAAAGGTGAATCACAGATGATATGTAATCAATATAGGCATTGGGCCCGTTTCAACGGACACGTCTATTCACTGCCTGTTAAATATGTAAGTTATATCAGGAAGGTACTTCAAAAAGAATCTTGGCACTCTTTTGATGCTATATAAAATTGTATTTGCTCAAACAAAGTGAAACTCATCGAAACATCTATCATTTTTTTAAAGAAGGTTCATAAAGAAAGTGGGTAAATGAGCTTAATAATAATAATTCATTATTATATTGTTCTAAATTTAAATTCGATAAGTATTAAGGATTGAAGAAAACTTGTTTATTGTCTTTAATTTACTCATATTGTTGAGCTTTGGCGATGAAATCTTCAGGAAGTATAAATATTCGCAACTAATGTTGTGGGTCGTTGTTACATCAAATTCATTGAGAAGGGCTAAAGTAAGATGCAATTTTTTGTCAAAACCATACAAAGGAATGTATACCAGTCGATATACGAGAAGAGTCTGGTAAAGAACATGTGTGGCTGAAGCATAGTCATAGTAAAGCACGTTTTGAAATATGTTATATCATTTTGCAATATAATTATTTTGTCAATTATCGTTCATTTACCATCAAACTAAACATCATGTGCAGAAATTTATCAATAACATATTTCCAATGTTTTTTGGTTTTATCTTTTCAGGTATAAAACTTCAATTGAGTGTAAAAAAGGTTTGCTCAAACACAGTCGAACATGACTGAGCAACGTGAATTCGTATGAGAATCCTCTAAAACTGCACCAATGACATTGCATATTTTCACATGGCACAAAATGTTCAAAGGTAAAGGCATTCTGTGCAAGGCAAAATGATATAGATTACTTCCAACATCAAAAGAGACGGTCTGGTGTATTAGTGAAACCTATTGATGTGTGCTGCGTCTCATACGTTGAATATTTAGAAAAATTGTAAAATCATTGCTGGAATTTACAAATATCAGAAATTCTGATTTTTATTTTGAAATATTAGATTCCAAATTGTTTCAAGGAGTAACTATCACGAGGGATGAAATGACAATCGTTCTCGATGACATAAAAAGTAATCTAAGTGGCAATGATTGATGAAAAATGACTTTCACTGTAGCTGAATAGGAAAGGGGGTTAAATGAGAATAATTTAGTAAATAAATCTCAAAAAATTGCGAAAGCCAAGAATGGATGATTAAAACGAGTGTGACTACATTCCCTTTTCCCAATGAAAGAGTATGCCTAAAAAGTTACAAGAGGGGTAATACAGACAAGACTGAAAATTACGATCTTCTATCTGATTGAAAGTGTCTCAGGTCTGAGGTAAGAGATCAACTTTACATTCAATATTATACAAGAGTTTGAAATTTGCTGTTTGATTACTGTATTATAAAATTCGCCAATTGAGGATAGAGATATTGTTAAGCAGATGAGAGTTTCTAAGTGGGGCAGGCATCCTTTTGCTCTTTTTAACGATCTGAAGAGCGAAAGAACATGTTCGCTTCAGATGTGATTGTTTGCGAAATTTGATCAAGGGTTCTTCTCTTTGGAGCAAAGAAACAAAAAGAGAAATTCCTTTTGAATTGATGGACGCTCTTGCTATAATATTTATATACTCGTAAATAAGCGAGAATGTGGAATATAAGTAGATATAGCTGAGGTTATAAAAGAAAATTCGAAGGTGAGTGAATCTTTTTCTCATAACTTGAAGGGAAAACATGAAAAAAGATTCACCCGCCTTCCAATTTTCTTTTATAACTGAGGCTATATCTACTATTAAATGTAGACTTTTATTATAAAACAAAAGATCTGTGATATAGTTAAGAATTAATAAAATAACAAATCATTTATACATATTTAAAATTTGAGAAAATAGAAAAACATTTTCTTATATCATTTTGATGTGGTATTTAAAAGATTAAAAAGTGATATTGTTGCTTATAAGAAATTTGAATGGAAAACCCACATTTTCAAAATATTATCATAGATGTTAATTAAGAAATGATTTTTGATTAACTCATCATTGATTATCCGAGGTTTGTTTCCTTGTTAGATGAATGAATAGTTGAACAAGAATAAGGTATTGGCTATGGGTGAATCTGCACTTATTACTAACCTTATGAGTAGTGTGAGTGTGTATAAGAGTAAGGACACAGTCTAAAGCAAAAGTTTGAAAAGAGATGGTGTCGAGGAATAGGTCACTCCCCTGACAATCCGTCTATAAATATACATATATGGATCTATTGTTTGGGAGGAAAGAGATAAAGCCACGATAATATGTATATATTTACCTATATCTTCTAATGTACGTTCCCGTCCTCCACTACGTACAATTACCTTCACTTCGTAAAAGTAATCCGTTGGTTACGACGTATAAGAGTGCAATTTCAATACAGGGGCCGTTTAATGAGTTTACCAAGTTGCAACTTCAAGGATATATATAAAGAGTGAAAACAAAAAATATAATTTTAATAAGTTACTAGTTAACATATATATACATACGGGAAATATGGAAAATGTAAAATAAGCATAATATTGACAGACTATAAAAAATTGGCAATCAGGTAACTTTAATTACTTGTTAATTCGCTTTTAAATGGGATACTATAAATCAATTATACAGAAAGAATATTTAAAGGCGGAAAGCGAGTAGATTAAAGGGAGATGCAAATAAAGGTCTTTTTAGCTTAAAGAGAGTCAACTCTGGGAAGGGAAGTCCTTTAGCGATTCGGCGCGGGGAAATATAGACAGAAAATGGTCTTGATTCTCTGCCGAATATCGAGATGGTGACGAGGAAGAAGGGAGGGGAGGGCAGACCAGAAAACGAGTTCACGATCCTCCTTGAAGACGGACGATGGCACCTCTGCTCCACAGAAGTAAAACCTCCAAAAATCGATCCTCTAACGCGGCTCTGCGCGAAATCTCACAAGGGCAACTGGAGATCCTTGAGAAGGGGTTTCCAGATCAGTCGAGAGGAATTTTGGCCAGTCCTTCGGAGATGAAGCGATAATTCGAGATTGCTCTGAACAGAGTAGGCCTTAGCAAAAGTGATGGATCTGCCGGGTGAGATCCAACATCGATGTTATACGCAAATTCCAGGGATTTGGAGAAACAGATACACGATCAGAACTGAAGGCGAGGAGATCTCAAACTCAATCTCCTGATCTTTGAAAAACCCAGGCTATTTATATGACGGCCATTTTGGGGATGGTTAATGGCCGGAAGGCACAGACTTTTGTGAGAAAGCTTCCGGCGTTTAGAGGGATTAGATTTTCTGGCCCGAAACCTGTCTAAATCGTCTCCAACAATGTGAGTCGGAACTTTGGCTATCCATTTCCCGCTTACGGAGATTAGCATTTTATCGGCGTAGTGAAAGGTTTTATCGCTCAGCTTAAGTGCCACTGTGAGGCGCTTACCGATATTCAAATTCTTTCTTCTTTTATTTTTCTCCTTGGATACAGGGCTTAGTCCACGCGAAGTTATACTTAGGAGACATAGGCATGGAAAGAATTCAAGAAACAAATGAAGGGGGTATTCTTCTTGGTGTCCCTTTTCCTTACAGATGGGTTGTCAAAGCTAGCCTTGAGTGTATAAACAAATTCTCTGATTGATTGAAGTTGTGTGATGGGTGAATTTTCATGTTAGAGTAGACTCTGCAAGTGTAAAAATGGAAGTTAATGAATGAGAGAATTTGCATCGATTAAAATCCCATACATAACCGATTAGAGATGATATTGAGAATTTAGGCGTTCGCGCGATGTACAGCTAGAAATTGATCAACAATTATAGCATAGCCAACCATCAAACCTCCTGAGATGAGTTGAAGAGCTGATTAGCAAGACGGCCTCTCTAACTAAGGATGGAAGTAATCTCTTCTAGTTTTTCGTTTGTTATGGAGCCTGCGTGCGTTGATTTTTCTTGTATTGAGAGCAAAACTGAGGCTAATTGAAGGAGTAGGGTAAGAAACCCGGCGATTTCGAGGATCCTCCTCAATGCAATCGTGATGTGCCATGAAGGCCGCATGGGTGACATTTCCTCTGAAACATCTGGGGCACTTGCAGCTAAGTGCGAAGTCAACTCATATCATTTCAATTCTATATAGATGAATTTCCTGTCTCTAGTTGACTGACGTAAGATGGGGTTTACGGGACAATTTGTTATGCTTGGTTTTTATAACATACTTGGGTGGTGCTTCTCACTGAGATTTCCTGGTCATCGTGTTCTTACATTCTTGTGATCACTATTGGATCCGTTATGAATGAATTAATGCGAGAAGGGTTTCTGGCCATATCTTCGTACTGACAATTGAAAATGTAATTTGATTGAACGTGAAAGAGTTGAACATTCGTGCATTTTTGTGATGTTTAGGTGCAAGTTGCTGGTTAGAAAAGTTGTACAAATTTATCACCACCTTTTATAACTTGGTCACTCTAGGGTCACCATAAATGCAGTGTAACTCTTGCAGAATCACCAGCAAATTTCAGCCAGGATAATTTATAACCCTCTTATAAATTATAATCTCTTTGCTGCAACAAGTGATGGAAAATAACTTTCAGTGTGGTTGATTACTGATTGTGAGTGAGTCTGAATTGTTAAGTTAATTGAACTTAAAAAAAAGTTATGGACAAGGTTTGATATTCATTTGAGTTCCGCCACAAGTGTCATAAACTGATCTTGATTTTCTCACGAGTGCAGCCCTCTGGATTACATAGAGAGAGAGAGAGAGAGAGTGAGAGAGAGAGAGAGAGAGAGAGAGAGAGAGAGAGAGAGAGAGAGAGAGAGAGAGAGAGAGAGAGAGAGGGGAGAAAGAGACAATTTTCGTTTAAACTGATGATTTCCAGCTGCGACATTGATAATGACCCTAATGGAATAGGTGATAAAGCGGTGAAGAAAAAAAAGTTCTTAATATGGCGTTTGGAGGAGTGACATTTTATGATTATTGGATTGTTGCAAGTAAGTTATTAGACAATTGTTGAAGACCATAATAAGCCGAGCCTTGATCATTTCTTTCATTTTTTATTGACCTTTCTAAGTACTCTTTTCCAACTTCTATGAGGTTATCAATATACCTCTCAATATTCTTTCTTTATTTCAGCTGGCAATGTAGTGTTTTCCATCATCCTCAAGGTGATTTTACTGTACCATTTAAAAATTATACATAAGATAATTTTGCGTGCCGAAAATAAATAAAAAATTCTATTTAACGGCAGTTGAATAATACCTTACAATAATAAAACACAAACAATAGAGGAGTGAAATGCTAAGCAATTAAATATGGAAGGATAAAGGATAGTGGGATAAATTGAGAAGTGAGTTCTTGATGGTTGAAAAGTAATTATTTGGACATTTATCATATGACTAATCCGTTAATCTAGTGTCTTTTGTATTTCCGTTTGTTGTTTTCTAATTATTGGCATCTCTTCTTGGATTACTATTGCTAACATGATAGGTAGGAAGTTGCTGTAGTTTTTCTGGTTACTAATATTGTTAAATAACATTAGTTGAATAGAATTTTCCATTACAACCTACTATTTTGGGTCACATTTTTGGGTGCATAGTGCTTTATTTGCTCAAAAATTTCGTTTTATTCATATAAATTTTCCATATAGTTTTCCATACGTAATAAATACTAGTAGGTTATCGTAAATAAATTTTAGAAAAATTAAATTTTCTGTGGCGTGTTTTTTTTAAGATGTGATAGAAATATGGGCCTTCGGATTTGGACGGACGATACTATATGCATATAATATGGAAATCTGATGTATAACCTCACGATCTCTGTAAAAGAACAATCGCGACCCCCTCTCTTTATTGGAGACCACGTGTGATTGTATCCCGCCATAGAAAACGCCACTACCTGTTTGGGAACATTCGAGAAGTTGCCACTCCAGCGCGCATTGGAGAAATATCCCCCAATACTGTGAAATTGTCTCCTACTTCCCCAGCAACGAAGCGAGAAAGAGCTGCTGTGTTTCACGCCTTGCTGTTAAATGATGAATCGACTTTGCCTTCTGACAAAGATGTTTGGAACTTGTGACTCGTTTCTCCAAATTTCTCTTTCTTTTTCAGAATCGCCCAAACAAATACTCGTTTTGAACTGGAGAACGAGGAGTCCCGCACGCACCTCAAGGTCGTCCTCATCGTCTCGTCAAAGTCACGTGATCGTTCCTCATACAGAAAGAATTTCTCCGCCGTGTTTCTACCCCAGTGAGATGGTACTTCTGTGAACGGCAATCCTTTGAATTTGCGCGACAGTCTTCCTTCGTTTAATCGAACCGAAGAAAATCTCCATCGAATACATTTGAAAAAAAGAAGTTTCCTCTTACAGTGAAATTGAGAGAATTCCCAAAATCCGTCGAACGTCACCTTTGAAGATTGGCTCTCTTCATCGAAAGGTTTGCTCTGATCGCGCCCCACTTGTCTATCAAATCGTGGTTTACTTGCCTTATTCTGACAGTGCCCCAGTTACATCATCGGATCGTTCCCCAATCGCCTCATCGCAAGAAAGCCCTTCCTCGAAGTCACCAACCCGTAAGACGGAAACCCCATTAATTATTAATATCATCAAGTTCCACCTTTTGATCTGAGCCTAGTAACGATAATCAATTAATTCTATTTGATAATCCCTCCTCGTAATAATTATCTAGAGAATATTTCAATTTAAATAGTCCCCTTTTGCTTTTTTTTCATTCTTGTTTTGATGTTTGTAAATGAAATTATATTTTTTAATTCATTTTTAACTAACATGAACGATACTCTCGGCCTATTTAAGTAAATCTCGCTAACGATTTATGCACGCTGCTCGATTATTAAGGATTTGAAACCCAACGCCTCAGATTTGACATCCTACTCGGTCGTTTATCCCTGCGAACAGTCCGTAAACGGTTCGCATTGCAGTATGTAATTAAGTCACATCCCCCACATAATATAGGAGTATTGTATGGTATACAGTGGTGTACCACGACATATATTATATATATATTTCTCCTATATTATAAAAACTGGTCTCAATTTAGTGGGGTATATTACATATTAAATCAGTTTAGTTGATTTGCATCCCGCTTGTGTTCTAGTAGTTCCCTCTCATTATTGAAGTTTCTTTATTTTTCTCTTTTGGCGCAAGTACGTTAAAGTTAGTTCTAGATCAGTGGAACAATACCTACTAACTATTTAAAATTTAGATTAGATTATTAGTTGGGACCCGTTCTTTGTGTTTGAGTATTTTATTGACCGGAATCTTTGAATAATACCCATCCGGATTAGAAAGATTAACCCGTGCTAACCGTGTAGAAATTGTTTTAGTGTTGCTAGAGTCAGATTATTTTTTAATATTTATTTTGGAGAAAAGTTAAGCTTCACTTATATTGCGAGAAATTCCGTTACCTCAATCGCTCCGTTCGCATATTACGTTCCACCAATTAAGCCAACAACATGTCTTCTTCTTTTGACCGTTTCAAGAGTCAAAGAGAGCAGTTGGGCCGTCAGGCCAAGAATTATTAACATATATTTAGAAGGAAGAGAGAAATGAAAGAGAAGAGAGAATCGAAACGAAAAAGAACAGAGCAGAAACGCAAGAGCGTGAGAGAATAAGGCAGCATGAACTGGAATTAAGCCGTAATCAATTGGAGTCAATGTCAATTAACTCCCGAACCCAAACTCCACAGTCCTGTCAGTAAGATTACCAGTCTTTAAAGCAGGAGAAGATTTTGGATCATATTTTATGCATTTCAAGAAGATCTTCGAAATCAACAATTGCGACATAGAGGTAGACGGTGTCGCCAAATTGCTTCACTCCCATTTGAGAGACAGAATTAATCCCTTTCCCTCAGAGTCCACTGTGGACTACTCTACCATTACGTCCTAAATCTTGGCTCTGGACTTCTATCGTGCCCATTTCCGTCACAAAACAATCCGCCCCTGTCTTCACTTTCGCTATTTTGGGTACACCCTCTAGAAACACTTCCAATTTCGGTTAGATGCGTATAAAGTTCCCCAAGAGTAGGAGTCCCTTCTAGACTTTATCCTAATAGATCAATTTTAGCTTCCCTAAACCTAAGGATTCCGTGCCGTCATTAAGGATAAGTGGTGCTCTACGTTGAAGGAATTCCTAGGAGAGGCTGATGTTTACGCAAGCAGCATAAATTGTATCCCAAGGTTAATAAGAAGCCTTTCCCGTCTCCTTTCATGTTTAAGATAAATAACTACAGGCCCCTTCTAAGAAATATCCCTAAATTCCTGAAAGATCAAGGACCCTCGAAACCCAGGAACCTACCTCCTTCGGAACCAAGAGTCATTAAGCACATAATTACCACTCTTCCTGCGTCGTTATTCTGCATAAGGCAGATAATCTATTTATGTGCGAATAGTAGGTCACGTATGCAAGAACTCTCCTCAAAATTCCCAATTCAGAAGCGTGTTCTTCCATCAGGTACAGCAACTTAGTGCAACTCCTGCTACTCATATGTCTCTCCAGGATACCACTATGTGTCTCTCGTCAACGAACAACTCCGGTCACCAAGTAAATTTTCTCTGGAATAAGAGTTCCCCCTTTGCGTGACGCTGGGTGCGCATGCGTCGTGTTATCCGAGAATTTTCTTCTCATGGGTGGTCCTAACCACCAAAAGTTCGCTGTCGTCCATGATTACCTCGGTCGAATCATTTCCCTATTGTAAAATGCGACATCAAATGTGAATATGTAAGTAGTTTGGTCGAAGTGGTGGTAGCCCGAATCAAGTTTCGCTCTGTACTGATTGGTTAGAGCCCCGAGGTTACAAGTAACCCAGTAGCAGAACCCGTGGTAACTTGTGCGCAGGCTGCCAAGGTTTCCCAGGAACCCGTTACTTTAGAAAACTCCGTCGAGCCGGAGATGGAGACCCTCCAGAACGAGGAATTTACCCACGCCCATAACGGTTTTACAACTCTCCTACCCCTTTGAAACAAAGCCATGATTCAGGAGCAAGAGTCTTCCTGTTTTGGGCAAAGTATCTCGTAACTTGTAAAGGATGAGCTGTTATATCGTAAATGTTGCGGCGGAACCAAACCTGAAATACACTCGTTGTGTTTCCTGCTCTCACTTCCCCCAAGTACTCTAGATTTCTCACGATAGTTTATTCTCCGACCATTTTAGTCATAATATAACTTCTAATAGGTTTTTAAATATTTTTATTGGCCAGGTGCAGCAAGAGAAATTTCAAATTACTGCAAATCATGCGATGCCTGCCAAAGGGCATGAGCAAAAGGGCGCATCAAGCCAGCCTCCCTTCAGAAAAGCTCGATCATCTCAGAAACTATTTTTCGTGTGGCCATTGACCTTATTGGCCCTATTCATCCCCCATCTAGTAAAGGACACAGTTACATCCTCACTTTGGTAGACTTAGCTTCCCCTTTTCCTAAGGCAGTTCCCCTTAAGCGCATTGATAGCGTTTCGTGCACCAGGGTAGGCATTCTGAAAGAGGTATTATCGGGTCTAGGAAGACAATTTACCTCTGAACTTATGGAGTATGTCAGCAAGCTCTTCATGGTAAAACCTCTTTTTACCACCCAATACCACCAAGCCGCAAACGAAGTTTTCGAAAAGCTAAATGGCACATTGAAAGCAATCCTCAGAAAATTCTGTATAGATTAGCTACGAGAATGGCACCGCTTTTTAACAGTGGCAATGTTTGCGTGTCGTGAAATCCTCCATAAACTCTAGGATTCGCCTCCTTCGAATTACCTTATGGCTGAAATGTTCGAGGCCACCTGGCTATTTTAAAGGAAATTTTTACCAATCTCCCTCTGTATAACGAAATCCAATCTTCCTATTCGTACATCCTAGACCTCCTAAGGCGCTTCAAGATATGTGCCAACTTCGCCTACCAGAATGCTGAACTAAATTTAGAGAAGTATCGAACTTATTCCGATCTAAAGGCGAAGAAAAGAAGATTTAAGCCTGGAGAGAAGGTGCTTTTGCTAATTCCCGCTGCGAGTAACAAGAGTCTGGGCCAGTGGAAGGGCCCCTTTTCAGTTTTACAGGTGAAAGAACCAGTGGATTACCTGATTCGAACCCCTTCAGGAAATAAGGATTTCTACATCAATATGTTTAAGAAATATCAACACTGTGCGTGGTTCAACAGTATTGTGGCCCTCGGTGAAGAAGCCCATTTGTAAGCGGTGTATCCCATTGACCTCCTCAATGTCGTGCAAGTAGTCTGCATTGAACTCCCTCTCTACATGCACCCCCAGAATCATCATCCACCGTTCTGTATCTCTCCCCCACCTAGCGCTTTTTCAAAAGAGTCATCTGCAGCAATTCCTCAATGTATTCGAAGATGTCATATCCGAGACCCCCGGTTGCCCAATCAATTTGAGAATGACATCGTTCTCACCACTCAAGAACCTGTTCGATCGACGCCCTATCCTCTTCCCATCCACCTTAGGAAAGCATTTAACGAAGAGGTGAACAATCTTTTAGCCTTAAATGTTATCGAAACCTTGAAGTCAGATTACTGCTCTACGTTAGTCATGGTTCGCAAGCCCGGCCAAACCTTCCGTGTGTGCGTCGATTTTCAAAAATTAAATTTAGTCACGGTGTTTGAGGCAGAACCTTTCCCCTTTATAAATGAAAATCTCCACCCTTTTGAGGAAGCTAGATTTATTTCTAACTTGAACCTCTGCAAAGCCTACTTCTTAATTCTCCCTTGTAAAAACGCGCGCAAGTATACTAGGTATCCTACTTACAAGGGTGGTAGTCAGTTTAAAAGACTCCATTTCGGGTTAGTCCTGCATTTAGCAACTATAACAGTAAGATGCAAAAGATTGTGGATGACTTTCCGAACGTTTCCTTCTACTTCGACAACCTTTATGTTGCTACCTACCTCTACGTGGGACCAACACTTGTTAGGTCTCCGCGCCATACATATTAGGCTTCGTGAGCACGGACTCACCCTTGGCCCTAGTAAGTGAAACTTTGCGTGAGATACTATTAAATATCTGGGCTTCAATGTTGGGAAAAATTAGATGGGCCCCAGGACGAAAAGGTCCGAGCCATTGTCGAGTTTCCTCTTCCCCACAGAAAGAAACAGCTCTGGTCATTCATGGGATCGGCCTCCTTTTACTGTAGATTTATCCTCAACTTCGCCTCTATTTCCACCCCTTTCAGTACCCTCATTTAGAAAAGATCCCCTTTTACACTTTCAGCAGCTCAATGACAAGCTAGCGTCCATCCCATTTTGAGGCTCCATAATCCCACTAAACACTTAGGCATCAGGACGGATGGGAGTGACGAAAGAATTGGATGCGTGTTGCTCCAATAAGCTGACGAAGGTAAAAGCCACCCGGTTGCTTACGCGAGCCGAAACTACTGCACCGTGAACGTAGTTACTCGGTAATAGAACGGGAAGCATTAGCTATAGTATGGAGTATTACAAAATTTAGCATGTATTTAATAGGAAAACAGTTTATTGTCTAAACTAACCATTTCCCTTTGTCGTATCTCCGAAAAACTAAGAGCCAGAATGGACCTATAATGCGTGGCCTTTGATATTACAACAATATCAGTTTAAAGTTTGGTATATACGTGGTACCGAGAAGTGTATAGCTGATAATCTTAACCGAAATCTATTAGTAGACAATGACGGCTAATCCACTAATTCATATGCCGCTTTTAAACTAGTATGCTACTCATGTACATATGATTTTATTTAAAACTCTGAACAGACAGCTAAGGTCCCTGTTGTCCCTTTTTAATATAGTGGCGGGGTTTTGTTGTTGTTCTACTACCCTTTTAGAGAAAATTATAATTTGGTTTGTTAATTTAAATGTGATATTTTGTCGACCCATTTACATTGAATACAGATCAGGTCCTCCGTTTTTTTTTTAAACAGGCTATCGCCTTAATAATAATTCCTCATATCGAAATTTGCGATGTCCTTTGTTCTTCCCTCTCTCTCTCAGAAAGCTCCATCGAAGAAAGACAAGGGTGTATAACAACAATCGCGGCCCCCTCATTTTATTGGAGACCACGTGCGATTGTAACCAGCCATGGAAAACGTCACTTCCTGTTCGGGAACATCCGAGAAGTTTCGATTCATGAGCACATTGTCGAAATCTCCCCCATTCCTGCGTAATTCCCCCCCCCCCCGCGATGAGGCGAGAAAGAGCCGCTGTGTTTCCCGCCTTGCTGTTAAATGAGTAATCGACTCCGCCTCCGGATTAAGATGTCTGGACCTTGTAACTCCTTTCTACAAGTTTCCTCAACCCATTCAGTATCGCTCATACAAACATTAGGTTTTGACAGGAGATCGAGGAGTCCCACATGCACCCCAAGGTCGTCCTCGTCGTATCGTCAAATTTCCGTTAGCGTTTATCAGACAGCAAGATTTTCTCCGCCTTGATTCTACCCCAATGAATTGGTAGCTTCTGTGAGCTGCACTCCTTTGAATTTGCGCGACAGTCTCCCTTCGTTTAATCGAACCGAAGAAAATCTCCATGGATTACCTTTGAGGAAAATAAGGTTTCCTCTTCCAGTGGAATTACGAGAATTCCAACATTTCCCGTCGAACGTTATCTTTGAAGATTGGCTATCTCCATCGGAAGGGTGACTTGGATAGTGCCCCACTTGCCTAAAAGAATCGTGCCTTACTTGCCTCTTTCGGACCGTGCCAAACTTGCCTCATTCGGATCGTTCCCCGCTTGTCTCATGGCGAGAAGGACCTTGCTCAAAGTCAGCGATCAGTAAGAGTGAAACCTCCTCCATTATTAGTATTGTCAAGTTCCCCATTTTTATCTCAGCCTGGGAACGCTAATTAATTAATTCTATTTGAGAATCCCTTCTCATTATAATTATTTAGAGAGTATTTCAATTTAAATATTCCATTTTTGCTATTTTTTAATTCTTATTTTTATGTTTGTAAACAAAATTATAATTTTGTTAATTCATCTTTAACTAACCTTGAACGATACTCTCGGCTTATTCAAGTAAATCTCGCTAACCATTTATGCACTCTGTCTAATTATTAAGGATTTGAAACCCAACGCTTTAAGTTGTACTTCCTAGGCAGTCGTTAGTCTCTGCGAATACTCCCTAAACGGTTCGCATTGAGGTAGGTGATTAAGTCATACCCCCACATAATATACGAGCAATGTACCACGATAATCTCCATTATTTACTTTTTTCATGAAACTACATGAAATAAGAGGATTTTATTTCTATATTTTTTGGTATTTCTTAATTTGGACAGCTTATTTCCACATCCTATTATGGTAGAGATCCGTTTCGAACTATTAATATGTAAAATATGATGGATTTTTCCTAAATATTTCTTTTTAACTTTTTGCTAATTATTCTTGACATTGTAGCATAACTTTTTATTGGGGCCTGTGGATTGCTTTCATAAATTCTAATATTAAATAAATAAACAAGATAAAAGTACAAAATAGTGCCATTGCAAGAGGTATTATTCTCATTGTTAGCTCTCTTTTGTTATTAAACACATTTATGAGGTAGTAGTTTTCATTTACGACCATGAGGTTTAAAATAAAAATATACCTATCTTTTTGATTAGATATATAGATAAATAGTAAAATTTTGGCATAGACCTAATTTACTACATCACGATTTGTTTCTGCTTAAACTACTTTTTTCCATTAACGAAATCTGTATAATTCTCTTATATTACTTTTTCTATGCCTTTTTGTTTCTAACTCTATTTCCAAACATGTTTATCTAATTTTTATGCTTATTTTCAGCACCATTTATACTTCTTTGCCCTAAAAATTCGTTAGCAACTCGCTTCCTAATATTCATATGGCAAACAAACTTACCAATGTTAGCAAACTTCCTTAAGCATAATTCCACTGTTGAGTTAACTCTGTATATCTCTTTATTTTTTGTTATTTCTTTTATTTATTTGAAGGATAAAGAAAGGTCTAAATATTTAAGTTACAAAAGCGTCATCAAACTAAGTCATCTCCAAGTGTTCTAAACCACCCTTTCACTGTACGCTGCCATACACTGAGATGAGAAGTTGCCCTACAGGTGTCTTGGTCAGTGGAGCTGGAATTACCTCAGAGACTCTAGCTCTGCTAGAGTCTGGTCCACACTTTTCCACTGAAGGGAAGTTATTGAAAGTAACTGTCATCGACACTTTTTCTGGCATAGGTCAGGCTGAGTCTTTAATAGATTTGCTGTAACATGGGAAGTTACGGATAATGCTACTACCCTTGGTTTTGACAGTATTTCCAGCAACAATAGAATTGACAGAGTAGGTGCCAAATTGAGAGCTGAAATGCTGAAGAATAAAAAGGTGTTTTTTCTATCTTGTAGACATCAGATCCTGGAAATCCTAATAAGAGTGGTTTGGAAGAAGCTATTTAGGAATGTCAAGGGGGAGATAATTCGTGGTTTGAGTATTACAAAGATGTTTGGAATGATATGTTCGAGGAAAATCCAAAGCTGCTTGCTATTAAGACCAAATGAACGAAGGTAACCGAAAAGAACAGTGAATAAATTATCCAAGTCATAATAACGACAGAAGAGCTTCCAGGACCCTACTACAGAGAAATCAATAAAAAATTGTACTCTATGTAAATGCTGATGTTTGCACTAATCTACTCTTTGCTAGGGATCATGATAATGTCTGCATAAGATGGTCCCGTAAATGATATACGTCTAAAACTGGATATGTTGAAGTAGAATAATACTGACCCAGAACTTGCTTGCTGATAAAGTACATCATAATAAGGTGGAAGTTATAAATCGTACCAGACGCAGGAAGTTGCGGCAATTATCCTGTTCAGCATTAGATTGAGTCACCAATTGAAGCAAGACATTTTTGCTTATTTTCATGCTAATGAAAAGTTAGACAATTTTTAGAAGAGGAAATGGGAAGAGGAAGAGGAAAGTCACAACTAATGCGATCCTGGCAATCTCATTGGCCAAGAAAAATATTCTTTTCTGGACACACTTAACATTATATATGAGTAGTTATGGAACCTATCACATCCTTCACCATAGGTCAGTGGAATATGTGAAGAATCTGAAAGCGGGAACAACATTACTGAACGTGCTGTCATAACAACTGATGCTATGGAAAAAGCTTTGGAGTTCAACAGACGCCGCTATGGCAGCTACAAGGAACAAACTTCTAAAAGGTAACACTCAAAATGTTCATATGAAATTAATTATCATGTAATACATTCACCTTTTGATAAATGTAACCTGTGACAAATGGTAATCTTAAATATTTGTCATAAATAAAGCGCCTTGTCTGACTTAAGTATAGGATAAATATTTTTTATTATTTATGAAAATTGTGTATGTAGCAATGTGCGATTTCTTCTTCCAAGATCATCATAATTAAATATGATTATAAGAATATTATAACATTAATTTGGGCTCAATTTTGTTACTCTCCTGTTTAGATAAAAAGTTATAGTGTAAAACATACTTCAAAGAACCCTAGAACTGATTTTTTTGGCTGATTTTATGCCAGTAATGTAAAAAGCTTCCTTGGGTATACTTTTCAAAATTATTTGGTCACAAAAATTGTAATTTTTGCCTTTATCATGTCTGACAGCATTTGAAAATGTAGAGAAACATATGAAAATAATGAAAAGTTGATATTTTAACAGGCTTGAATTTACGCACCTTAATCTATTTCTCACAAATAGTTAGCAACCGTAGCCTAAGGACGTGAGAGCAGATGCGAAGAAGTAGCTATCACAGAGCTTTAAGATTTAATATATATTTATAAAGTTACACTTAAAGAGGAGTCTTAGCTTGAACCTTTTAGGAGCATCCATCTCGTGATTAAGTGACACACATTGTCGCATCTAATCTAATTTTCTGCCCGTCTGAGGGAATCACATCCACTTATTAAACTTTTCACCTTTCCTTGAATATTGAGATTGTGACCTATACCTTTTTCCCAAAGATGTAGTATATTTCATTATCTTACTACTTTAGAATGATTTTACTAAAACAAATCAAAAGAACATAAAAAAGCAACTTACATTTTTTTCGAGCCTGGTGGTACATGTGTTTGCAGGGGGGTTGTAGGAAGTGAAGGGGCTCTTCTGAAATTAATATTCTCCTTCACTGGCAAAGACATAGCGGAGGACCTTAAAAACAAAAGGACAACAATAAATAAACTATGCTATTTCTAAAGAAGCGATGTTTCCCTATAATAATTGTACGATCAATGTAAGTCAATGGAATACAATGCACGGAGAGGTTTCTTTAAGTAAATCACCTGTTTAATTCAAGCCTCTCTCCTCTCCTTGGTATAGGCGTCTGACCAACTAACATCATTATAATCGCTCTTTTGATATCAATCCTTAAATTAATTGAGGGTCACCCTCAACACATTACCAATAAATAGTCTTTCTCAAAATTTACCTCATCATTGCTCATATTTGTGCCCATCATGCATCCGAAGAAAGTGCTTGGCATCCTGGATTTTAATTTTATTAATTTCTGTATTTATTTTAGCGCATTCATTAGGTGAAGAAAGTGCATATAGTTATATATTAGAGAAGAACTACCAATAAAAAATCTGTGGTATTCTAACCAAAACTGGGTTATGCTATGGTGAATAGATTACTTTGTCGAAGAGTGAATTGCCTTTTTTATAATAGTTAATGACTACAGAATGCAGGCAAATGAAAACGTAAACTCATTGGAACATAACCGATTGTTTAAAACTTAAAGTATACATAATTCTCAAAATAATGATTATTATTACCCAAACTATACCGTTGTGGGTGTTTATATTATAAACACTGGTAACACTTAATTGAAAATGCTATAAACCTGACTTCTTGGTTGGGAGAAGGAATGGCCGAAATCAGCTTTTTAGCTAATCAATTCGTGAGGATAACATATTTCCCCCATTCTATTAGCCTTTCTAGTCAGTTTATGCACTCGCTCTATCTATTATTTAATATAAATATATTTTTCAACCTTGAAATCTTTTCGTAATGGAGTCATGTCCATCCCCCGTTGTCCCCACAATATACAAAAGATTATTCTCTAACTATGGTTATCATTCCCGGCATTGTAAAAAAGGGGGAAACGCTTTAATTTGCATCGCTCTCTTTCATTTGATTATTATACAATTACATCTTTGTAGTGAAGTCATGTTAGTAACAATTACCAGATGAATTTCAATAGCTGATGTAAGTGCTATTTTGTTACCAAATTGGCTTGAAATAATATTATATAATGTAAGTTTAATGTAGGTTACACACTTTAACCTGTGAATCAAGCTCTTCTTGTATGCGACAAAGGAAATTTACTGGTTTATGTATATTATTGAGAGAAGAACTAAGTATTCTTGAGGGGAATCTAATTACTAATACAAATTCTGTATGGCCAAAGCCTTTTGTTTTACTTTGTCCTGGCAAGTACCATTGATTCAAGAGTTACGGAAGATTGTATAAAATCTGATTCCCTAATAAGGTAGGAACTTTCACTATTGTTTTCATTATACACCTAAGAATTATTTTTATTGGAGCGCACTTTGAAGGGTCTGTATATCAAAAGTTTAAACTATATGGACACTAATACAACCATTCAAGATATTTAACTTTATTGTTGAAAACCCGTTAATGCAAATTTTTATATTTCTTAAATGTTAAAATTTCTAGCAATCCTTATTGATGATTAATTATCGTAATTTTTATCATTTTACATCGACTTTTTAAAGTTTATTTTTAATCTGCTAATTCTTCATTTTTTTCAATACTTGGAAACGATCCTGTGTTTCCACACATCTCTCTCAGCCTAAGCATTCCAATTATAACATCATTTTAGATTCATTCTGTTAAATCCAAAATTCAATCACATGGTAGAGAAGCGTTGACACTTGACCCCGATCATATGCGTCCAAAATCTTTCTATTGTCGTTTTCCCTCAAAATTTCCTCTAGATCCAATTCATAATATCTCATTCTACTGAAGAACTTACTCTGTGAATTCGTGCGAGAAAATGAAATATGCTGAAGGAATGATTTGACATCTGCATCATTAGAATTAAAATAGAGACCTGCGTATTGGTACTGGTGAAAGAGTTGAAAAGTTTTTATGATTTTTCCTGTCTCATAATATGTCTCAGCTAAAATATTGTATAAATAATTATGAAAAAATAGTCAGGCTTAACCTAAGAACAATGGTTCTTAGATCAACGTAAAGTAGGATAAATAATGATTTAACAAAAAAAAGAAGTAGAATATACTTAATTCCGTTTGGGGAGCTTTACTTATATAAATGCTTAAGAAAAATTAGCTCATTTTTCTTATAATAAGAACAAGAAATCAGTTTTACAAATTTTTTTGGTTGCGATTGCTTTTCTTCTAAATCATTACTCGTGTACCTTGTGGCAATTAGGGCGAGACACGACGTTCCGTCTTTTTTCTTAATACGTAAAAAAGGACTCAAGAAAGAGTGGCTAGCAGCGATTTAAGAAGAAGTTTAGGAGCCTAAAGCCAATAGTTAACTTTGAGGTAAAGTCAAAATTGCTTCCAAGTTTAAATGTTTAAATTTCAACATTATTTCTTTCCTCATTAACGGCAATATACCAACCAGGCCCTCATAATAACTTATGCCCAATTAATACTAAGTAGTCTACTTGTCAAAATCATTTAAGAGCAAATTCCGACAAAATAATAATAATCTTCACTGCTATACCAAAAAAGTATCATTAAATGTTTGAGCAAAATTGTATTTATTCAACTTTTTTTCACGAGAAAATTTTTACAAAAATATGGCCTTTTAAACATGATATGAATCTTGCAGCCAGTAGCTTTAACCCTAGGCATTTGTTATCTAAACATTGACAAAATCTTCGGTCAAAAATCCTAATTTATCTTTAATGGCACACTCGCACTTCAAAAATATTTAGTTTAACCCAATATGTTCGAGTATTTCACCTACAGTATGGTGACTGGGAATAGATTAAGATATATAGAAAATCCATTCACTTCAGTAATAAAATATGCCAGTGATAAAATAGGCAAGGAAGACCTGAAGATCGAGCGATTACCCATACTTTCAAGAGGAGCGGTTTTTAAACAGTTATAACAGTTTCTAGATATTTGAGTGTAATTTTGGCCATTAAACTCTTAATGCAGATCGTATCGCTTCGGCTGCAGGTAGACAATCTTCAAACTCGCATTCATGAGTTCAAACAAGAAGAAGGGTCGTCTTAAATTGGCAATTCATTACGACATATGAACAGCTGACTATTGAAGTCAAGCCAAATGCAGTGACGAATTTAAGTTCAATTTGTTCGGAGCCGATATCAGGAGGTTCATGCGTAGCAGAAATAAAAGAATATTGTTAAATGCACCCTAAAAAGTGAATGGTCTGGCGGAAGCATACAAAAGTATACAGGAACTTGATGCGAAAATATAATTTCCCCCATGAGCAAATTTCCGACATGGACGACCCTCATGGATGACTATTATAAACGAGCTTGCTGAGAGTTTGGACCCGAATCCAATTGAAAATATTTGTAAGACAATCAGAAAAAGTTGTGAGAGTAGAGGAATCTGAAACCAAAATAAGGCCTCGGCACTAAATACTAATTACTAATAACTTGTACAAGTATTTTTCACTGATAATTCAATTGTTATATCTATTCCAATAGAAATTTGTTTTTTCTGTATTTCAGATCATTTTAAACTATAACATTTCTTGATGCCTTTTGTTTTTCTTATTCAAATTTCTAAACGTTTACTAATACGTAGTTTGTTTTTTTTAAAACATCCATCTGGTGACTATCTCCAAAGGCACAAGTTGCCACGAAAACTTTGTAGTCTTTAATCGGTCAATTAAAAAAATTAAATAAAACTACAAAATCGTCTAAACCAAGCAAAATAAAGAAAAAAAAACATAAAATAGAATAAAAAAAAGCAAGAATAAGTACATACTGTCCGGTGACAGGAAAGTATCTACCACCTTCAGCGGAAGAGCATGTTACCAACACCAAAAAAAGTCACATAACAGGCAGGAGGCCATCCTCATATAAAATAAAATCAAATAATCAAATGTTTATGTATATATTCCCATCCTGAGTACAAGGGACAAGCGGTAACGACCCCACACGTCCATGTACCGTGGCAGGTGATGTAAAAAAGATTAACCAGACTAGGACATTCTACAATAATGTGGCGAATAGGGTGAGGTCAAAAGCATCGTCTATTTAAGGTACAGGAGACAGTAAATCAGATGGCAGGGCATCACGCGAGTGGAAGACGACAGAAAGTGACCTTAGACTGTTGGTGCCTTCAAGAGTAAACCAATGAGAACTGTTGCAATTTTAAGTTACCCTCAGCCGTTTTCCATCTCTTTTAGATAGGCTCTCCAGAAAGCTGACCTGATTCCTGATATGAAGTCAGTCTGAGCAAGAATAAAATGCTGGTATGCTTGCACACTAGTTGCGTGGTCGTTGGCGGCATCAACGGCGAGCTCCTTCCCCATAATCACCGCATGTCTCACAGAGAAGAGAAGCTCGCTAATTAACCACCTCGCATCATCCGTGGCATCAATGATATCAATAACAAACTGTGTGGTAATTCCATTGCCCCCGAGAACACTCTTAATCACTATGTGAGTTGCTAAAGTTTACAATCAAACATTACAAATGTGATATCCTCATTTTGTCTACCTGACATGTTCTGTTGATCTGACAATAAGCCTTTTCAATATTTGCCGTTTTTAGCCCCTGGGGAAAGTCATTTCTGGTGGATTTGTTATTCTCTCGTTGCATCGCGCCCTAAACAAAAAGGTCAAAATTAAAGTCAAGTGAGTTGGGAGGCCTAAATCCCAGGTCAAGTTTGATCGAAGAAAAATCTATGATAACCATGTCTGTGTCTTCCAGCTAAAATGGCAGTGCGCAGATTAGAGCTGCCACATTTAAGGTCCTCCCTGTAGCTACCTGGTCGGGCCAGGGCTTCGCTACCTCACTTATAACACTGATTTGCCCGCCTATGTTCAGCCTAAGACCCTTAAGAAAGAAGTGGGTTGGCATAATGTCAGCCTTTTATTGTTGATGACACCAAAGACCATAGGTCTTGCTAGAAATTTCATCTGCATAGAAAGGCATATCCATTGGAGCAACAGCGAGCTATCTGTGCTTATTAGAGCTAATCATCTGGTCTTGGCAGAAGTTCTTCTCATCGAAGAAGAACCACAGCATGGCGCCTCAAACGGGTGTTTAAACTTGTTTTTCAGCTACTTAGTCTGATTAAGTCGCTTTTCCTGCATCGCCTTGGAGAGACATTATTCATTCTTCATGTTGTATGAAAAGTAGCTAGTGTCCTTATGCGCTTACAGCCTTATGAGCTTTTCATCAACAATTTTCTCCCTTGCAATGGCACGCATTCACTTTCTAGGATTATTCTTGATTATCTGCTGGAGTACAGAGACTAATTCGAGTGTTATGATGCCGTTAGATCATCCACCATGGGTTTTCTTATCTGTTTTCTCCTCGTAGACGAATCCTGAATATTCCCGTACCCTTATGACCATTATCCACTATCCTTCTGCTGAAGTATAGGAAATCTGAAATCTCCTTATTTCTCTTTATGGCGAGGATTCCAAGGACGACTCCTTTACTCTTACACAAATTGTCTTGCTCGATTTTTGTCCACTTTGAATTATTATAATAAAAATAGAGCAAAAATGGCAATTGTTTGTTAAGAAAAACAACAACAACAAGAGTAAACAAAATATGCATAAATTTATCAGTTGAAAATTTCGACTAATACCGTTTGCACCGTTCCTGTATATTTACTATTATTTTTGTCTTTAAAATCTCATATATTTCCTACGTTTTTTCAACATTTTTGACTGTGAGGTGTTCATCACATTCGTTTGTTGCCATTTTATATTTCTATACTTATTCACTTTCCAGTATAAGTAATATTAATTCTCACTAAAATTTTGCTTGTATGCTATCCACTTCTAATGGTTTGAAACATATTCCTTTCACATTTTACGATTACTTATATTTATTCCCACTAAATTTTGGTCACTTTTATATTGTTAGTATTTTTTACACTTTATATTGCGTGTATTTTCCCCTATAAGAGTTCTTTTTCTATGCCTTCTTTGCTGTAATGAGTGTTGAAATTTCAGTTAGATTTATTGTTTATAAAACCTGCGAGTATTTTAAGACGTTTTTGTAGAGGGAAATCTTATGTATACTCGTACATGAGAAAGGAAAAAAAAATTATTCCAATTTTTAAGCAATTTTCTGTGAAACATTTTCATACTATTTCCATCCTCTTCCGATTCGACATATTTTGATTTTCAGGTCAACTTGCTTCGTGTTTTCTTTTCATGCCTTACTTAAGAATCTGATTTATTTTTTCTTTTCCTTCTTTGTTTTGTCTGCTCTGTAGAGGAAATTGATCATTCATCTTTTTTCTCTGTGGTTTTGGGTGTGCTTTCTAGTATATTTTCTTATATCTCTTCCTCGGGTTCTTGTTCTTCTTCTTATTTGAACTAAAGTTGTAGAAATTCTTTGGACGATTGTTTGGGTGGAAACCATAATATTTTTTTTATTACTGTCCTTCTCTAGGAGAAGGTTGTAGCATTCTTAATTTTCACAAAGTGACCTTACATGAAAAGCACCGCAAAGAAACTCTCCTTTACTAATTGGATTAACTTTCTCCACACTGTTACTTCTTGCACCTACCTTGAGCTGATAAGCGGTTTTTACTAGACGCAAAAATCAAAGCTTTGAAGAAACTGGTTAGAGAGTCACTCTAAATCTCATGGGATAGAAAATCATAACCTTTCGAGATAGTCGTCCCCAAATTCCTTCCAGACCTACAAACCCCCCTTACTTCGCAACTACCTTCAGCTTAGGGAAGGTTTCTTGCAGGAGCTGGTTCTGAGCCCTTCACACCTTCCTCCTTAAAACCAGATAATTATTTCTTCCTGTAAGGCGAGATTTGTAGAGACAATTATAGTCTTCCTTTTCTGACCATGCTACGTTATTGAATTTCTAGTTGCAAGTAGTTTGACTGTAGATTTCTCTCTTCGTCCAGTAATATGTCAGGCAATTACTGTCAACCCCTAAAATAAATATGTTTCTCTGTCTCCCTTTATCCCCGCTTCTCTATACTCTACAATTAATTGTGTGTCCTTAATCCTTAAATATCACCTATTTTATGCAAAACTTTTCACTTCTCCTTGAATTTAAAGGATGTGATCTCAAAAACTATTTGTCTGAAAGACTTATTCATGTCACTCTGACTTTCCATACCTTGCGTATCAATCTTAGCGCGTCTGTTCAGGCTATTGACTTTCTAAGCTCCATGGCAATTATTTAATCCGAATAAGAAAAATATCTTGCATCTTTCAAAGACTTAAGGGGAGCGTTGAGTCATTTTTTCCAAAAATTTTCAACTTTTTTTCTTTTTTTTTAATTAGTTATCCATTCTTCATAGAAAATTCATGAAAAAATTCAAAGAAAACTGAACAGAAGCCATTATAATTTAGTGTTGAATACGTTATGTTCGAGTGAGCTTGTGCCAATTCAGAGCTTCTGACTACGCGATTCGCCTAATATATCATTGCTGTATATTTCAGTGTTCGTTAGACAATCAGTGCTATTACAGTGAATTTTGTTGATAATTATAATGGGTCGTTTGTCAAGAAGAAAGAAACAATTACGTCAAATTTCGAAAGTTGGTGGAGAAACAACAAAAGCGACCAAAAATCTAAAACGTGAATCCGAAGCTGCATCCAACTCCACAGCCGCTAACGAAAATGTTTGTGAACCCTCTGTTGCTACTTTGTCAACCTTTCAAAAGAGAATGAATTTTATAAATGAAAATAGGGCATTATTTCCAGACAGTAAAATCTCCGAGAATGATGATTATGAAAATGTTATTCTTGATAAAAAAACTTTACGTTCATTGGTTGCGTCATCTTATTGTGTGGATTGTTGTGAAGCAGGTGAGGTATCATTTGTAGATATGGACTCTGATGTCATTGTAAATGTCAAGTGCGCCTTATGTGACACTGAACTTTTTTCGACTAAAGACACATCTAAAGAATGTAAAAAGAACAAAATGAAGAACACATCAGCTCTTGTATATAATGCTCTGGCTTCTGGACAAGGGTATAGTGGCTTCATATTGACAGTTTCGCAGTTGAACTTGCCATATATCAGCAAAAACAGGTATGAAACTTATAAGCATTGCATAGGAAAAGAAATTATTGATAGAAATGCTGCAAATCAGGAAGGTATTAGAGTTTGCATTTTCCAAAAATATGAAGAGTTAGGCATTTTTCCGGATGACCAAGGAGTCCTTGATGTTGATGTGTCTTTCGATGGGACCTGGATGAAAAGAGGTCATACATCACATATAGGAGCTGCTGCTGTCATCGAAGCACACACTGGCTTTGTCATAGACCATGAAGTACTCTCAAATTTTTGCTACGTGTGTACAAGGTCTAAGGCTATGAGCAATGAACAAAAATTGAAGCACTCAAGGGTCTGTCACAAAAACTTTGATGGTAAAGCAGGTGCGATGGAGAAGGAACAGGCTGTAAGTCTATGGCAACGATCACAAACACTAAAATTTAGGTATGTTACATTTGTTAGTGATGGAGACAGCAGTGCATTCAATGCAGTTACTGCACTCAATGACGGACAAGGCCCTTATTCGAATGTTACAGTTTGCAAGGAAGACTGCATAAACCATGTGGCAAAAAGACTTGGCACAAGACTTAGACTAATAAAGAAAAGCACAGCCGAAGATATAACAACTAAGACCGGTAAACAACGGAAAAAGACTGTCTTGGGAGGTAAAAATAAGTTGACAGACACAGTCATAGATAAGTTGACATTCTATTTCGGCAAAGCAATCAGAGACTTTGTTGGTACCACCACTGAACAAATGAGAAATAGAGCATTCGGAGGCTATTACCATGCTACGAGTACGAATGAAAATGCAAGGCATCATCAGTGCCCGGAAGGTGCTGACTCATATTGCTTCTATAATGCAGCTTTAGCTAAAAAATGAAACTCCTCCTTCTCACAAAAATATGAAAATTTCTTTCCAATTGTCACCTGAGTTCAGGAAACTTGTGCTCAACGTGTACATGAATTTGACCAAAGATGATTTGCTAAGTCGGTGCCTCAAGGGAGAAACTCAGAATCCAAATAAGTATTTACATGCAAGAATTTGGAACAAACTCAGCAAGACTAAGTTTGTGTCATTAACTACAGCGAAATACTCCATAGGTCTGGCTGTGCTAAGACATAATAATGGGTATGTTCTGTCACAGTTACCGATCAGCACTCCTATGAATCTGAGAAAAAAGAGACAGCTGAAACATTCTGACAAGGAAAGAACTCGGCACTCACTCACACCAGTAAGCAAAAAAAAAAAAGAAACACTGCGATGACACCGACACCACCGATCATGCTGCGGGGTCTTTTTGAGCGCTGCTCTTATGACTTAGGTTTCGAACCCAAAACAAAGGCTAAGGGTTATATAATGGAGTGAAGGGAAGAGGGGTCTCCACTGTTCAAAAATCCCCCTTCACTGAGAAGTTATATGACCGATGATGCCACAGTGGGGATGCATAATATGCAGTCAAAACCCCTTTTGCAAGTACGAACCCTCTTTTGCATTTTTCTGCTATTTCTATTTTTGCAAAATGCGCTCACTACCAAACGTAATTTCTTCTAAAATCTTATGCAATTTTGCCATGCAAGTGTCAAAATAAAGAGGAATGTATGAACAATTTTCCTACGGCCTCAAAATTGCAGGATTTTTTTCAAAAATTTTGTATCTGAGATTTTTTGAAAAAAATCAGGTAAAAAAAAATAAAAGTTGAAAATTTGATTTAATTTCAAAACTAGAACGAAAATCAGAAAAATAAGGCCATACATTTGTTTCTACACGCATTTGCCATGTTTATAAAAAAAAATATATGTATACATAAAAAACTTTTGAAGAAATTAAAAATCTAACCTAACCCCCCAAAATGCAAAATTGTTATGTAACTTCTCAAATAACAACATTTTCAAAAGAATTGTAAGAACAAAAAGGTTTTATAATAACGTTTTACATATAATAGCAAAGTTTCAGATCAACCGAGCAAATAGTTAACAAGCCAACCCAGCAACTCAACGCTCCCCTTAACATGTTTCTGGGTGGGCTGGCGACCAGTTAACCAAAAACAAACTATAATTTAAAAATATTCGCCTGGAAAGTCTTGACCCTATCTCTAGCTGTGTGCTAAATTTAAATGTGCCAAAGAGGAATTTTTGATGATGATAGAAATATAAACTACATATTATTGGGTAATAGCGATCTGCATAGGCGTCACCCTTACACTTCCAGTGTATCAAACAAAGATGGAGCTGATTTTTAGTTTTAGGCTTTACTTTCTTTGTACATTTTTTAAGGGAGAAAAGAGAGTTTGTAGCCCTTCTTCCTCCTCGCCACCCTCAATCATACAGGGATGGGGAGCAGCAGAGGAAGAGGTCTGCAGCCCAATCGATCCTAGAGAGAGAATAATCCCTACCATCCCAGCACCACGCGAGCTGAGGGTGAAACAAGTTCTTCCGATACCTTGAGCTAAGTTTAAAGATGTTTACCCCTATAGTACGAGAACACAAGATAAAAAACGCTGGTAAAGTTTTAGATAGGTGCGAGGAAAAGCAAACCTATTTAATAGTAAGAGACGAATAGAATAATATTTGTTGCCTAGAGAATGAAATATATCTCTATCGTTACCTTTATAGTACTACTTTGCTTTTAACTAATATTAACAGAAGATCAGAATAAATTCTTGCAAATACCTAATTGACTTTATATTGATCTGCATTATTTTGTTGCATTGGTTGCTTCACCTTGTTTGGTTCACCGGTTTCCTTGCTAGCTGTAGTTTATTTTTTCTGGTTAGGTTTATTTATATTTCTAAAATAGTATCATATTCGGTTTTTTATTTATTGGATACATCCGTAATCAAAATCTTTTTTTTCCTCAGCTTGTTATGTATTTTGCCTGTGATCATCTGTTTTCATGGTCCTACCCCGCCATTGCCACTTAAAGTTTTTTGTCTTTACCCTTTTAGGAATCAGGTATTCCATGTATTTTACGCAGTTTAATTTTCATGCCTCATTCAGTGTGCTTTGGAATGGGATGGTTGGTTATTCTCGCTGGTATCGTTGGAGTTAATATATTTAATCGTTTCAGTTAATCTTTTTATTCTCTCTTTTACGTTTCTAACGTAATATTTGGTGTTATTTTCAGACCTAAACTTTTTCCATAGGATCAAGTCTAATTTCTGTTGCTTCCTATTTTCACGTTCTTCAGGTGAACATTGGTTCTGCTTCTTTCCTCAGATGTCGCCTTACTCTTTGTAAACGAGGCATTGTGCAATTTAGATGTAGAATCAAGATCAGATCTTCGCTAATCTGTTTGAAGTTGTTTATTTCTATCCTAGTCTGAAGAGTTTATCTATCATAAGTTGTATTTATCCGTTGTGTGAAAGTCTCTCATTCTTTGTTGTTTTTGTCTTATTCTTGTGTCGGTTATTAGTAATATGGCTTTGATCTCCACCATCTGTAGGTCATTAAATCTTCTTTGGGGTACAGTATGCTTTGGAATGGGAGGGTAGGTTACTCTCGCTGGTATCGTTGGAGTTAATTTATCTATTCGTTTCAGTTGATCTATATATTCTCTTTTTTATGTTTCTTATGTAATATTTGCTGCTATTTTTAGACCTAAACCTTTTCCATATGATCAAGGCCAATTTTTATCTTAAAATTGGTAGCACTGTGAATTTATTGCTGTTAGTTCTTATTTTCCAGTTTATTTCAAATTCGTTTATGGTTCCTATTTCAAAGTAGCGTCACTTTCCCTTGCCTACTTTCGTTTGTGTAGGGGCAGACAATTATTTATTTAACTTATTCCAAACTAAAGGATAATGTCTTAATCCTTACTGCTATAGGAAAAAACTGCTGGGTAGAATGAGTTCCGTGTAAACGTAAGGCATTCCATTCCTTTCACTAGACCAATACCCTGGGAAAATTTTAGTCCTTTGCCCTAAACAGTTTTGCTCCTTTTCAGGTATTTCATCTTAGAGAATTATATAAAATTCCCTGTTTATTTGGAGGGTAAGTATTCCTTTTACATACCTCTCACCCATAATTTGAAAAAGGCTTTCTCTAGGTCAAATTAGGCTAAGTTAAGGTTACGAGGTTATGCCTCTCTCCTTTGCTTTTGTTTTTATTCTGTAATTATCGGAGTCCTATCTACTCTCTTAATGTTGAATCGGTTACTTCGCTCTAGATATTCCAAAATTCTTTTGTTTAGGATCTTCTTGATTAGTTTACTGGTAAAATATCTTAGCAATATAGAGCTGTAAGTATTTAGGAGGATTTGAGGTTTCCGTAGGATAGAGACAAATATCATTATCGCGATATTTAATGCGTCAGGAAAGTAGCCAATGTTCAGGATGGAATAAACGACAACAGTAAGGGCCATACTATTGTTGTTCGAGACGTAGGTAATTTGGTTGTCGTGAGTCGTTTCCCTCCTAATGCTATTCCCTGAATATGTGAATGGCACTCTTAATTTTTTTCTGTTGTTATAGTCATAGGGTCCACCACTTCTTCAAACGATGGATTAAATAAATGGGATGGAGATTTTTCTTTCACTTTGTTTCTTAACTACTCATGCACCATATCTGCTGTATCTTGACTGATATCCTCGTTTTGTGGCCGGCTTATCTCCAAAAGTGATTTTAACTGCAAACTATATATGTCTTCTATTTCCTGATCTTTTTGCATTTAGTTACCCTTTTCTTCCTTGGTCTTAATGCTCATGCTTGGTGTTATTTCTCGTTTGTCATTAACCATAGGTCTTCGCTCTTTCTATGCTTTTCTATTTTCTTCATATCGTTTGTAATACCCCAATTGATTTTATGTTTTTTTTTAGCGGTGTCTTAATGTGATCGGTCCGTACAATTGGTACCGGCTTCAATGACATGTTTAGTGAGATATTATAGGCGCTTGTACGATGTCTAATTTTGTAACGGCGCTAGTTGTGATTTAGGTGGAGTGATCTGGCCGGCCATCATGAGTTTGCTTTTGCATATAGCATTTCAAGAATAGTTGGGGCGTTTTTTCTTGTGCAACGTGTGATTAAGTGAGCATCAATATTAATGGTTTATTTTGTGCACAAAATGAATTTTTCTGTATGGATATCATGTGCCAATGTTTAGCGATGTTACTTATGGTTCAGTATCTACGGTGAAATATGCTTCAGTGATGTTTGCTTTATCCCTGAAAGTGAGGCCTCTTAGGATTACTATAGCTGCGCTCTCATGTTTTTCCACCGTTTGATTACTTGCTATGAAGTTGTAATTAAATACCTCTCGCTTTTTTTTCAATTAATCTTGGTAATTTGAATCAGAAAGAAATAGGCGTTTATGCTACTAAAAATTGTAATACTTCTTCGTATTATTGTAATAGTGCCCTATGTGTAACATTTCAATAAAGGGATGGCTTATCGCTACTTTTAAATCAAGAAGAGTCACTATTTTAACTGCGATTCTTTATTCAACGCAAGAATTCTTCCCCGACATCCTTAAATGTTATGAGACGAAATGTTAGGCTCGTTCTTTGAAGCGCACGCCTAGCCTTGAAGCAAACTTATTAGTTGTGCATCGGGTTGTTTAAAAAAAATCACATACCTAAATGTGCAAACAGCTAGTAGCCTCGGGCCAACATTGGTGAACCTGTTTCATTTTTCTAGGATGGTGTTTATTAATTATTTCAAAGAGCGCTTATAGAAAATGTGTGAGCCAGTGGAAAAAAGTGGAAATATACGTGGCTAAATTCGGGAAGAAGGTGAACTATGGTTGTCGTGTGCTGGTTCAAATGAAAATAAAAAGAATATGATGCTATTGCCCGAAAGAAATAACGAAACTCCAATCCAAGTAAGTAAAGAGTGGCTCATTGAAATGTTTTTTACTTTTTTTATCTTGACATCATCCTACCGCTTGGATTGCTTTTCCTCTGAAATCTCACACCTTGGTAAAGAAGGAAAAGCAGTTCAAGAAACTTCAACCCATGGCACTTTTACAGCAAACACAGAGTAAATATAACCTTTGCCTTGCCTCAAGACACGCAAACTATTCAACGCATTCAACACAACGATCAACAATATCATTAACAGAATTGAGAGTCAGACGCTTGTCTTCAGGGAGTTTTCGGTTCTCCTGAAGTTCCACACAGAAATAAAAATCTCACTAGCTGAGAATAACCACTACACCAAACAGCTAGACACAATTACTGAACGTTATTAAGTGCGCATTAAGAGAGATTATCCTCACTGTCTATCCAAACCCTCTAATATAACCGCGCCAATCATTGAGCAGTTATCAAACAAAACCCGTTGAAACACTTAAGATACGCTGCTGAAGCAAAGTATCAAAGTCCTCAGCACACTAGCATATGCACAACATATTGATCAACAACACAATGTTAGGATTATGATAATATTAATAATAATGATGACTACTGATAATAAAAATGATAATAATAATAGCAATAACAATGATGATAATGATAATAATATAATAAAAGTGATAATAATAATAATGTAGGTAATAATAATAATTCAAAGATTATCAGATAGGCAGGAAATAAGAGCTTGGAAATTCACTGGCTAGAGTAGATCTTCTTCACAGAAAGGGTGATCACCCTAATACGCAAACCTCAAATCAGAAGGCTATAACAGGATTTACAAATACGCTATTCACCATTCCCTTTTACTCCAGCTCATCTTCGCTTATCGCTACTTAACTTGACTCCTACCCTGCCCTCTCCACTTTTTTGCCTTCTGCTGCAACCTCGTCTCAGTTACCTTCTACCCCTCTATCTTACACAGCCTCGGCTCCGGCAAAAAATTCCCCATCTGCCCCTAAATCCACTTCTGCCTCATCCTCTCATTTCACTCTCCATACCATTTCTACCAATCTGACTCAGTAAGGATACGGAGAGTCTTTCGACAAAGTGTAATACGAGGGACTCTGTTGGAAACTAACCAATAATAAGAAGCTGCCCGTCTGAAAAAGAATGCTTATCTCGCAATAACTTACTGAAAGGATATACATATCATATTTCATACATTTAATTGCAGCAAGGGGAGGAGTAAGAAGACTAGAAGTCTTGGTAGATAAAGTATTTATGATATACACATATGACAATCCACCACATCCAAAAAATTACAGACACACACACTGCTCTATGCTGACGATGAGAACATTCTCATCTGCGGATAGAGAACAAACATAATCGCACATTGGGCCAAGATAATGCTAGACATAAAGACAATACAACTACAAGTGGCTGATCGCCACGAATCCTCTGAAGATGTTCCCGAAAGTCTACGACAGACGAGATTATTAACTGCAAAATTTAGAAACCTACACAAAAAGCAAACCCAAATTGCACTCCACCCATAAGACCTAAATACAGAGATCACATTAAGATACTCGGGGGGAAAAATTCGATAAATAGCTACGCTTTGACTGACAGCAAAGGACTCTAACAGATTGTACGCAATTTCTAACATGACATTCACAAACTACCACTACACATTTACAAAACTATAAGTTCGGCTACTCCCAAAATACGCACTCATTACACCCACAACCACGAGTCACACAAAACTCTGTACTAAAACGCAGGTCTCTCTCTCTTTGGTACAGCCTAATGTTTAGAATATAGGAAAAGAAGAAACTCATACAATTTAATACATACGACAACACCTGTTTAACGCGACAATTGATGAAAACTCGAAACATGCCCCACATACACCCAAATACATGCCAGACAACACGGTAGTATTAGCGTTTAGTTATCCAACAGCACTTGATTACCCACAACTAAAACATATCTACACATAAGCTAGCATTATCATGAGTATCACGTTTGCTTTTCTCCTGCCTAATCTTTGCCAACAAAATAATTTCCCCTCCAGTCCAAAACGAACACGTTTGGTGGCTAGCTCCCCTACTTTAATTCTTTTTATCTCCTTTTAAGATTTTTCCGGGCCAGTTATCCGTCTGATTTCTTTCTATTCAAATCATTTCATGTCAATATGTTTTAGTTGTTTTGTTGTGAAGGTGAATCTCAAATAAAGGTAAGTCTCTGTCGCTATATATTCATCGCGGAAAGCAATATTTTTCAAGTTATTAGTACTCTTAAAGTAGTATTTTCCGGGAATTCGGCTGAGGGTTAGTGGTAGCCAATTATTTAAACATAATTATTTGGGGTAATTTTACAGATTAACCCCTAAAATTTTTAACAGACCTGGTTACTAAATATGAATAAATAATCTACTACTCCATTGCTTCTATATTGTGGCTATTAAAATAGAAAATAACTATTATTAACATTTAAAACAAATGTGCGAGAATAATTAAAGCCGTATCATAGCATTTAAAGATGGTGTAGTGGAAAAATCCTTACGTTGAATAATTGGATTGAAATATTGAAATTTCGTGCCTTTATAAGCATAATTGACTCTTTCTTTTATCTAAATATTATATTTAAGAGACTAAGAAATATTATATGATTTAGTATCCTAAAACGTGTGCCCCCTTCTTATTCAAAATTAGTGTTGTCTCCAAGATCAGAGATGATTACGTCTAGATTGATTTTTATTATGATATTAACAAGTGTTTTTACTTTCCCAATCGATTCATTTGTTTTATTAGCAGTATTTCGTGTTTTCTATATCTTTCTCTTGCCGTTATTTTCGTAAATAAGGGGTTTGTTTGGGAACCTGGATCGTTTTTCAGTTTTGAGTGGTGTGGTATGCTTGGTGCCTCTCCTCGAAGTTTTGGCCCTTGAGTTAGATTTCCCATTGATCTTTTTATCGATGTAAAATTATTATGATTATTACATGTTTTAGGTAATAAATACAGCGTATGTTTTAATGTTCCGTGTTTTCTTTCAATGTTTACGGTTGAGCATCTAGGATAAATAGGAGAAAGTCCGATCCTATTACCTGTGGTATGGTGAGAAACGTATTACGTTTATTATCTAAATGATAGTTTCCTTTTCTACTTGTGCATAAGTATTATTTCGAGCACTTTTATATCTCCTAATAGCATGTAAGATCCGAAGAAAATGAGCAAGTGATAGGCCAACTTAATAACGCTTTGGTTTCTAGTGAACGAATTAAACCTTCCAACTATCGATATCGGTGAGAGATTATAAATGAATTATAGTTATTTAGAAGGACATGCAGTATAGAAAACGAATAGCTTGTGATCATATATTTATCTATACTATTTTAAGATGGAACTAAAGCCACAAAATATTATATTGGCTTTAGCCACCTTTTCCCTGGAATATTTTTTTCCCATTCTATGTAATACGAGGTTTTAATGTAATCTGATTAGGGAAAATCATCTCCGTATGCACTCCATCTTTCTAAAGAGATCATCAAATTCATAAATGGCAGTATACCAAAATTTCCATTTGTCAATTTGGTACTGTATATAATGTCAAGTAAATAGGCAGAGTTTCCTAAAAAACGAGAGAATTTCATCCAAAATATCCTATCGAATAGTGAAAATGATTTGTGATATTAAATATTTTGTTGATTTCGAACTGTTAGAGAACAATTAAAGATAATTTCTACAGCAATCCAATTAGTCGTTTGAAAGGCTCTTTGGGCCAATTAGTCAGCAGGAGGGGTGTCATCTCCCATCATGATAATCCCCTTCTCACAAAGTTTGAATGACCCAAGATCTCTTGGAGATCCATAGTTGAGAAATATAGCTTTATCCCTCATATTCTCCTGACCTCGCTTTTTTCCGATTATCACTTTTCTAAGGGATTACAGACCTATCTTGATGGTCTTAAGTTGACATCAATAGAAGAATTTATAAACGGGTTTGATTTATATTTTGCAGAAAACCTTAAGAATTTTGAAAGCGTGGTATTTTAAATCTTGTGTATAGATAGGGAAAGGCTCTACAAAGCAATTTAGATAATTTTTGTCACTAAATATTTTCGTATTCATAAGTTTTTTCATCTTTACATATACTCTAAATTAGGAAATTACTTTCCTTCCAAACTGAGAGTTCTTTTTCTAGATTCCTCAGTTCCCATTATTTTGGACTAAGGACGACTCTAAAAAATATATCAATTCCTTTTTTTTACTTTATAATTACCATTTAAAATTTATAAGCGGTGTTTACTTTCACATATGCATTTTTATTCAACTTATATATTTACGAGTGGCAGTCAATAAGTTTTGCAATTGGGATATAAGGACACGGGATAGAAGGAAAAGTGTTTTATTATTTTTAAATATAACTACCCTCGACTTCAATGCACTTGCGCCACTTGTCCCTAACGCTTCGAATTCGTAACAACAAGAAATCTTCCTACTGCTATTCAACCAACTCCTTGAAGGCGAGCTGGAGATCTTCATCGTCCCCAAACCAGCGTCCACGCAGTGCAGCCTTGAGCTGGCAGAATAAAAAGTAGTAGCTAGGGACCAGATCTGGACTTTAAGGGGTATGGTTGAGCTCCCCGAATCCGCACTCCCGCAGGGCAGCTTGTGCAACTCTGGCCTTGTGGACTTTACAACGTTGAAGTCGATCATGGGACGTAAGGTTTCTAGGGACGCAACGGGCAGAGACTTTGGTTATGGCCAAATTGTCGTAGATGATGTTGATAACACTTCCATGTGATATTCCAAGTTCTCGTTCGATTTCTGTAACCTTCACCCGTCGATTTTTGAGTATGATCGTCTCCACACGGCCCACATTGTCCTCGTTGGTCAAGTCTGACGGGCGTCCTGGCCGGGGGTCAACTTCAAGTGACTCACGACCATGGCAGAACTCTCTATCTCAGTGAGCAATGGTTGCATAGGAAGGGGCGGTGTCAGTCTACACTGCAACCATGCGTTCATGAATCTCGTTTGCATTCCTTGGTCAAAAATTTGATCACTGCGCGGTGCTCAACCTTCTCCATTGTTGAAAAATTTGTGACTGACGATCTTCGATCAGCTACTGCTTCTTAAATAGACGAGGCAGGAGCGTGCGGCTGCAGGTCCTGACTTGTCATAACTTGTTCCAACACCCCCACAAACAGCCACCCACCTTCCTCTGTTTTGCCCTACCGATCGGCAAAACATTTTAAACCCCCTTCGTATCTAGATTCTTGTCTATGTAATTGTAGTAGAAGGGTCAAATTTATAAAGCATAAGATCAAAGGTTATTTTTAAAATGATTCATTAAATCTTAATACATTTCGTATGCATTTACCAGCGACCATAATTCTCGATTTAATTAAAACTTTTCCTTAATAAGTCAAAAAATATCTATAGTGAACAAACTATGTAATAATGAATATTCCTAATGATTAACGAAAATGTAAATCTTTTAATATCTTTTATATCTTGTCTAATTAACTTTCAATAAAAAATAAGTACACGTCGTCTTTTAAAGTTATGCGGCGCTTTTCTTGCATTTCTGCTAAAGAATCAATGTAAATCTATGTTTGTCAGAATAAGGTCCACGCATAAAACTATTGTCTTTGTCTTGACGGCTTATAGACAACAGATAGTTTGGTTTGGGCAGAATTTATTTAGATTACTGCAGGTTTAAAGATAATTTGTATATTAATATGTAGATACATATATCTCACATCATTGTGTTTGATTCATATTCTAAATATAATAAAACAATATTGTTACTTCTTCTCATGTTTTATTAGATAGTTTAGAATATGATAAATTCTCCGGAAACGTTTTCGATCTATGTTTTAGTGACGGTAAAGTTATGGGGTCTTAATTGAAACTACCGCCCTTATGATCATCCTTTTTATGAAAATTATTTGCGATTATATAGAAACATCATAACTTATAGTTTAAATTCTGATAAATTATTAAATTTCCAGGCTCCTAAATCTAATTTGACTATAAGGGCAGGCACAATGAATAAAGAAGCATTATTTCGAATTCTACCAAATCTCACTGCTCCTACCCATTTTAAATCAACTTCAAATGGTTTGAATACACTGGCAAATAACTTAAGAACAATATTAATAGAAAAGGCTTCTTTGAAGAAGCTGCAGCTACATTTGAGTATCAGAAATATACTTGTTAAAACATTTATGCTTTCCTTATATTTTCTCAGTAGTAGCATATCCCGCCAAAGTGCTCAAGAATTTCTCCATACCTAGGAGAAACAATGTTGTTAAATTAAACAAGATCTACAAAAGCGATAACACTAGTAGCTATAACTGCAGAGTAAACAAGAGTTTCTTCAAAGTTATAGAATTTTCTCACTTAGTAAAATAATCAGTGTCTGTTCCTAGACCTCTCTCAAAGAATTACTCTAGTTTATCCATAGCACCTGATTACTCAATTAAGCAACCGAAATCTAGTTTATCGTTATCCTGCATATAATATAAAACAAAATATCTGTTTCTTATGACAACTGGAAATCGTTGCTTGATAGCTACCTGGAATGAAACCCTTAACAAATAGGCTGTAATAGAACCCTGGACAAAGCTGGCGTTCCTATTTTCTGTTCTTCGGAAGAAGGACCCGCTTCAGATACAATGATAAAAATTCACAATATCGAATTTAAGTTAGCTTATTAAAGCGCTGCTTTCTGCACCGAATGGAAGATTTCTCGCCCCACGCCCCAGCTTTTAACTCTCGTGCAACATTGCCTCATCAAGGAAACTGGCAGCGTGATTTTTGTGATACCATCTTCTCTGAAAGGGTTATGATTTAATAATTCTCAGTTAAATAAATAATCTGAAAATGAGTCAAGAATTAACTCAATGGAATTATGTGGTTAGTATAGCAATGAGTAGTCGCCTTCACACTGCATCGGACACGCTGGTGGGACGCTCATCTACCGAGACAAGAAATTGATTGTATCATATCGACCAATCTTAACTTCCTAAAGATAACACTATCAATAGGCTATTTTAGCTTTTGCTTTTACAGTTACAGTACACGAGATAATTTTTCTCTGCAACCGTGGAAGCGGGCTATATCTTAAAAAAGCAAGGTAAAGTGAAATGTACGCACTGATGGTAAGCAGTTTGTATAGCACCGACTATTCACCATAGCTCTGAATCGAGTAGGCCTCGGTGAGGCTCTTTGACCGCGCCAAGCAAGGTATTGTGAAAAGAAAATCTAACAGACCTAAATATACTGAAAAGTCAAGTTAAAATATTAACCTGATACAGTTTTATTGAGGACTGTTAGATTGGTCTTTTGGCAAGAGTCACTTGCTTGAAGTAAGTGAGGAACGTTCCACAGGCATGCCCGATGCCAGGTGACGGTGGCACTGATTGGTATATATACAAACCGCATAGATCACGGCGTACAAGGAAGTTTCCCTTAATATCTCTATAGCTACGTCAATGCATAGATAAAGAACACCTAGGGAAGTAAACAATTAGGTCCTCAGGTATATACATAAATATTTATTTTATCATTATTTCACTTTGGTAGTTTAAACAAAATAGGGTGATACAATTATGTAAAAAAAACTAAAGATAAGTTATATCTTTTTTAGTGAAATTCAGAGAGTTATATAAAATGATGAAAACGGTATACAAAAAAGTATTCGTAACTTAGAAATATAAACTTTTTCGTGTTTCATTTTCTAAATGATATTTCTGTTTTCAAGCGTATCTTCATTCTTCCAGAACATTTGTACACAAAACTAAGAGCTTTCGTGGTTACGCCTGCCTTCCCATCAGTAAGTGTGCAAAAGGCATGATAATAGGCTGGATAATATTATAGAAAGCTTTCTGACAACTTTCATATCCCTATAAGCTCTGTCAGTACATCATTTCGAAGTGATAGAGTAAAACAACCTTCAGTAGCAAACCAAAAACAAGTGTTCTGAGGAAAATGACGCCTCTTGCATGCTCAAAACTAGTGGGAATAGAGAAATAAAATACCAAAAACACAAGGGAATAATTGCTTAAACAAGTAATGTTAAACGGTGTCCAGTTCACTCGGCCGAAATTGTGTAACACATTGCTAAGAGAATGATTCCGCACCTACCGGGCACATCCGTTTTCTCTACTTACACAGAAGTAAGTTGAAGCTAGCAAAAAGTTTGCTACAGAAATGTCACAAAAAATCCCATTATTCCAACACAAATTCTTTAGTCAACTTAATACGGCCTACATAAAGAAAATCACTGTGCAAATCAAGGTCAGTTCGCAACAATGTTCCTGTAATAAATATTTATCGGATGTCCAGTATCCGTAATATAATTTAAAACATCTGTGGTAAAACAGCGGTGGTATCACAATTATTTGGGGCTGCGTTACCTAAGCAGGTACAGGAGACCTTCATCAGAAGGATTGATGAACTCAGAGGAATACTACAAAAAATTGAAAAGCACCTCAGTACCTCCGCCAGAAAACTTTAGATGGGTAGACGTTGGGTGTTTCAGCACGTTAACGACGCTAGACATAAGTCAACCGAAGCAACTCAGTGGCTTCTTGACATTTGCATCTTATGATAGCTTACACATCTCATACTATATTCATGTATAACACTCCAATTTATGTAAGACATCCTAATCTTTCCTTTAGCACTACGTTAGATCGGTACGATTGTTCGCAACCAATCCGAACCCTTTCCTGGCTAAGTTTAAATCAGCCAATAAGTGTCGAGTTCCTTTTCTACATGGATCTCCTCAACACCAAAATCCATTCGTCAGACAAGACAGATGTCCGGGATCCATAATATAATTTAACAATCTACTTTTTAATTTCAATCTCCTCTGTGTTTGTACCTCCCAATTCGATCATCAACATCAATCATCATCACACATTCAATATAAATTAATCCTCTTAAGTTATCAACATTTAATTTTGGTTATTATACTGTAACTTTCAACTATATTCTTCTATTCTTCTAATCTTTTCTGCACAAGCAATCACAGCATATATATATATATATATATATATATATATATATATATATATATATATATATATATTAGGGTGTTCCGAAAAACTGAAAATAATATTTCTTTCTCTCTACAAGGCTAATTTTATTACACTTCACGAGAATGAACTACACTTAAAATTTCGTCTCTTTCTCATAATTTAGGGGCTGCGCCACTTTTCAATTTTAATTAATAAGGTTGGACTTTGATGGTTTCGCACTCTAAACTGGGGCAACATCTAAATATCATTGTATTGTAATGAAATTCCGCGCATAAAGAGAGGAATGCAACACGAAAAAAAGAAGTGGTGTGAAGGAAGGATCAGTGCTCGTAGCCTGGGTTTTGAGGGCCGGCTTTTCTTTGTTTGTTAAGATGGCTTCCACTTACTAGCGAAGTCTTTATCACCTGCTTTATTTCACTATCCGCATTTCTTTTATATTTTCCCATACTTTTTCCATCTTCTTACGTATAGCTGTGTTTATGTCGATGTTTGTAAAACCTTTATTTACCATTACATGTGTAAGCACCCTCGAATTCTTCGTGTGTTTCTTTACATGTGGCGCAATGGGCGAAAACACGGTTGATTTAGAAATTTAGAGACTTTTCGATAACGGTCTGCACATTCACTTTTGGCATTTATGCCAAGGCCATGACTTGGTCTTTTTGACATAAACTTTGCAAGTTATTTTATCGTTATGGTTAGTGGTTAGGTGATCCAAAAACGGAAGTTGGTTATTTTGGCTATTTTCTATGGTGCAATTAAGTAAAGAGCAGTTCTTAAATGCTCTTAGTAAGCCCTGAATTTCTTCTTTTTGTATATTTATGAATCTGTCGTTTATATATCTGCAGTAAATATGTGGTTTTGACAAAAATGAAAAGACTCATTCTTCCACGCTTCCAATGAAGAAGTTTATGAAGAGTAATCCTAGGGGAGAACCAATTGCAACCCTGTCGGTTTGCACGTACAAATTGCCTCTTGATCCTTAGAATGGGGCTTCCATAGTGCAGATCAAGAGTAGGTCTCTCAAGGCAACTCTCGGTATGCTAAAATGGAGAGGATCTCTCTGGTTATATGCTTTTTTCTAGGATTACGTCTATAGTTTCGAAAACAGGAACGTTTGTAAATAAGGATTCAACGTCCATGGAGGCTATGATACTTCTAAGGGTGGTGGACTGGATTATATTTGGTAGCCACAAAAGGGGTGAGAATCTTATTTAGGAACTTACCAAGTTCATAACTCGGAGTAGGGATTTGGCTTATTATAGGTCTTAGAGGGTTGCCATTTTTGTTTGTTTTTACATTACCTTAGGCATATCGGGGAGAAAGCCCCCTATTATATATATATATATATATATATATATATATATATATATATATATATATATATATATATATATATGTATATATATATATATATATATATATATATATATATATATATATATATATATATATATATATATATATTTATATATATATATATATGTATATATATATATATATATATATATATATATATATATATATATATATATATATATATATATATATATATATATGTATATATATATAGTAGGAATGTGAAGACCCAGGTGATTACACTAATCATTTATTGGCCAGACGTTTCGGACCTTCACTAGAACCATCTTCGGCGACTGTATCGACTAATGAGAATGAGAATGAATGTTAACGATAACAGTTAAAAGAATGTATTTATAATGGCAAAAATAGCGGATGAAGACAAGTTAAAATAATAAAATTGACAATTATTGTGATTAAAGTACAAACACAAATAACAATATATAAAATTTATTAATACTATCCAGTGTAATTTAAAAAAATAATAGAAAGAAGTGGAGTTATAATATAAACTGACTTGAATATGAAATATTTAAGGTAACTGGAGTAAACAATAAAATAACCTATTATATTAAATTATAAATAGACAAAAACAACAAAAAAATCCGAAAACGAAGTAGAATGAATTAAACAGAGGGACTAAACTTTATCGTAGGAGTTGTGAAATCACCTAACTGAAGATATAAAACTACTAACGAGATTTGTTCGGGTAGTCGGTTGGCTAGTTAATGTATTGAACTGTTGGTTAGTTATATAGCGAATAGTTTAAGTGAGGAGGAGTAATTATTTAGGTTAAGATTTATTTTATTTATGTATAGTGACTGTAAGATTTTCAAATCGAGAGAAGTTAAGGCTGAAGATAATATGGTAAATGAATCAGAATTAAGAGGATGATGGTGAACCTCAGAGTGTTGCCTGATGGAAGAGGCTTCAGGATTAGAGATGGGAATACCAGTCCTATGAGACAAACCTAAGTGCTCTGCAATCCTGCATTTGTGTTCTAAGCCAGTTTGGCCTACATAACGACTTTGGTAGGTCGTGCATATATAATGGTAAATTATACAGGATCGCAAGCCCAAAGGAGTTGGCTCCTTAACCCATTAATGCCGAACGGTAACTATTGTTACCAGTGTGAATAAATGTATATATATCTTCAGAAAGTTGGAGAAAAATCATTTTAAAGCGTTTATAAGTTTGAAACAACTTTGAGCACGAGGTTGAAGCGGATATATAAGCATTCGACAGCATGAGTCACATTCAGTCGTCCTTGAAAGTTCAGAGGAGGTGGATGTCATTCGCGATGGCTCGACACACGATTAAAAACCCGTAAGTATCTTTATTTTAGTTTTATATTTCTTTACTCGCGTGTACTTGATTTATTAGCTTAAAGATGGTTCTGTCACATAAAAATATAATATAGTATGTCTTCATTCTAGATATCTTTATATAGAGAGATATATTTACAATGGTAACAAAAGTTACCGCTCGGCTGTGGTAGTATATAATGGTGGATAATGTACAGAATACGATTGTAGCCTTTTTTCAGCGCATTTGAACAGCGCTTTATATAAATTTTAAAATTAATAGTTTTCTATACATTATATAACTACTATAATATCACATTTGATACGAACGACTACGTATATATTTTGTATATATCTTGATAGCCGTTTTGAAATGGGAAAATTCAAATGGTTAAAACATTTTTTACGCCATTTGGAGTAATAGAAATTAAAGAGGCCTAGCTATTTTAAGTTTTATTTTTACTTGTTCTTTATTTTTAAAATAAAATGTTAATTAGTTTTTCAATTTTTAGGATGAAATTAAATGAAATTCACGATGCATTGTTGGAAGAAAATGATAACCAGCACGTGTTTGTTGGAATTGAGCCACCAACTGAGGATGCGACAGCTGAAACCGACTGTGATTCTGACTGCTCTGACGACGAGGTTTCCTGTGACCCTGATCATCTACCGAGAAGAATTCTTCTTACAAGTGTAATTTTGCCACCTGAGGAGCAACGACAAGACGTCGAAAGCCAACCTTCAACTTCCTCTGCTCTTCCAGCACCGAAACGACGAAAAGTAACCAATGTTTGGCATAAAAATAAAGCAAAAGTCATAGATACGGTAAGTGATTATGAACCTTGTATATCAAATAGTGAAACGGAAGACATCCAGAATATATTAGAATTCATTGGGCAATGTTGGACCGAGGATTGGCTGGAGTACATTTGTCACCAAAGCAAACTTTATGCCCAACAAAAATCACTCCAACACGACTGCCTAACTCCAGACAATTTAAGAGTTTTGTTCGGAATTCTTATTCTTTCCGGATATAATAGATTGCCAAATAGAAGGTTATATTGGACCCAAATGGAAGATGTGCAGAATACGTTAGTAGTAAACTCAATGAGGAGAGACACATTCGATCAAATAATGAGGTGTCTTCATTTCGCTGATAATATGTTAATTGATGGGGATCGGTTTTACAAAGTGAGGCCTATTTTCGAGCATCTAAATCGAACAAATAAAATCAATAAAACAGAAGAGTTCATCAGCGTTGATGAGATCATGGTGCCGTATTACGGGCGACACGGCGACAAGCAGTTTATAAGAGGGAAACCGGTTAGGTTTGGTTTCAAGCTTTGGGCGAGTTGTACATCCGATGGCACTCTTCTTCATGTGGAGCCTTACTGTGGCTCTCACACGAAAGTTCCAGATCATGGGCTTGGGCATGGACCCAATGTAGTTATGGAAATGATAAATAAAACGGATTTGATAAAAGGGCAACATGTCATCTGTGACAATTATTTTGGCTCAATTTCGCTTCTAAAAGAACTGTCTAATAAAGGAATCGCTGCTACGTCAACACTTCGAGAAGATCGCCTCGGAGGAGCTCCATTGCCGCAAAGAAAACTCATTGAGAAAAAAAAACGTGGTTACATGGAAGAGGCATTTACCGAATGTGTGTCAGTTGTCAAATGGAAGGATAACAAAGTACTCAGTGTAGGGTCAAATAAGCTAAGAGCTGATCCGATTCAAACAGCCAAGAGGTGGGACCGAATTGCGAAAAAACATGTTCAAATTGATGTCCCGAATTCTGTGAATGTGTATAATAAACATATGGGAGGGATTGATATTTTTAATCAGCAAATATCTGTGTATCGTATTCGAATCCGATCTAAAAAGTGGTGGTGGCCTTTATTCGCTTGGAGTTTGAATGCGCAGGTGGTAAATGCATGGATGCGGTATCGAAAGATAAAAGCTGCAGTAAGTCTGCTGGATTTTTCAAGGAATTTAGTTATTTCTTTGCTGAAAACATACGGTGTTGGACGAAAACAACCAGGACCAAGATGGCATCCATCTAACACGATTGAAAACACAGTAAGATTCAATCAACAACAGCACTGGACAGCAAAAGGGCAACAACAACGCTGCAGGTGCCGAGAATGTGGTCGTCGGACAGTATACATTTGCAAAATGTGTAACTTACCGATCCACCCAGAATGTATGGAGGCATTTCATACAAAGAAATGAACCGTATACTAATTTAGATTTGCCGTTAACTGTTTTATTTTTCATTTGATTAATTATCACAAAAGGTTACAGTAATCAAATTTAGTTATAAGGAACTTATATTTCAAAATCGAATATTTTGTTACGTTAATGCCGAGTGGTTACAAAAGTTACCAGGCTGTATTTTCTGCATTTCTGAATAAATGTCGATGTTAAACATATTATTGTGTTATTAATACCTACATTAACTATTTCCAAAGAAAAAAACTTATAAACTACCTTCAGATAATTTTCGGCATTAATGGGTTAAGAAGAAAAAAGGAATTTAACGATACAGGGTGAATTTATACAAATGAAGGAAAAGATTGTAGAGGGTACAGAGAATGAGTTTGTTAGACTCATATATATATATATATATTTATATATAACTGCTCAAAAATACAACATAAATATATTCGTAATTTATTTAATTCCTAGGAATATTTCCTCTGCTTCTTTTCCCATAAGCTTTTATTTCCTGATACGCTCACTCGTTGTCCTCTTTGTATAGTTTCCCTTTTTCGGGTGATCGTAATTCCTCCAAATCCCATGCAATCATATCTAAATCCGAAGCAGGTTAATGCTAAAGTTACCTAGGCAAACATATTTATTAACTTGCTACCTGTCTTTATTGTTGTCCCAAGACCCGTTTCAATTAAATAAATCGATCTTATATTTACGTGAAATTCACAAGTTAGTTTCTATCACCTTAATGTACTCACATGTTCTGAAACTTAGTCTTGAAATAATTTAAATTAAGAGGTATCTCTAAAAAATTGTTTTAGAAATATGGTAACTATTAAGTGGTACTTTTAAAAATATTCAATCTATCTTGTCTTTATCAACTGCTTTATTTACTATCCGCATTTCTTTTATTTTTCCCCCAATTTGCAAACTTGTTCTTTTTTACCCCAAATTTTCTAACACATCTCTTCACACCACATACACAACATAGTAATGATCATGAGTGCCACACAATCGGATGCCACTACATTTGCAACAATCACAAACACCCTCGCAAGCCTGCCATTCGCACGTCCCCCTGCAGTGTGCTACTTAGCATCAACAATCAGCCAAATGTTTCCGAACCGGAAACCCGTGTCCGTTTCACTCACCCTTTACTTGTTCTACCTGATTTTGATGGAGGCATTTCAATCACTTGATTGTAAATATGTGACATCAAGCAGCAAGTGCCTATGAGAATATTTATGTTATTCTTTGGGATTTTCTCGACAATAGGAGAAGGAGAGTGAAAGGGAAACTGAATGAGGCATTTAAACTTGAATTTGGCGGGTCTCATCTCGAAGATTTGTGAGATCTTCTTAATACCCAGCAAATTGGGGACAAGTGACCCACGTGGTTATATAAAATCCCAAGGAATTAATCAGAGCAAAAGCCGATCAGTCAGAGCTTTTCAATTCTCTGCTTAAACCCCTCATTATGATAGGGGAGCATTCTAACGTAGATCAAATGACCAAGACAACCAAAATTATATACCTTAATCAGGATCTATAATGGGTGACGAAGAATAGGTCACCTCCCTAGACAATATATATATATATATATATATATATATATATATATATATATATATATATATATATATTGTCTAGGGAGGTGACCTATTCTTCATCACCCATTATAGATCCTGATTAAGGTATATAATTTCGGTTGTCTTGGTCATTTTATTGGTTTTGGAGTAATGAGGTAAAAGCTACGAAAATATTTATATATACAGTGATATCCTCTAATATACGTACACGTCCTTCGCTACGTACAAGTACGTTTACTTCGTTAGAGTAATCCGTTGGGTACGAGGATAAGAGTGCGATTTACTACAGGGGCCGATAGCGTTTAATGAGTTTACCAAGTTGCAGTTTAAGGGTATATTTAAAAAATGAAAACCCAAATATAATTTTAATTTTTCACAAGTTAACATATATATAAATACGGGAAATGGGTAATGTAATAAAAACAATTTTGACAACATATAGACTAAATGACAACCAGGCAACGTTAATTACTCGTTAATCAGCTTTTAAATGGGATACTATAAATCAGCTATACAGAGGGAATATCTATATGTCGGAAAGTGGGTCGATTAACAGGAGATACAAGAAAGGGTCAATTTACCTTATTGCGGTCACCTCGGCGTCGGGGAAAGGGAGACGGAGAATGGACATGACTCTTGGCCGAATAACCTGACGGTGAGGAGGATGAAGCGGAGGGTAGGTGGATCAGAAGACGATTTCACTATCTTCCTTGAATACGGATGATGGCACCTATGCTCCAGAGAAGTGCAATCTCCAAAAATAGAGACTCTGACGCCGCTGGGCGCAAAATCTCACACTGGGAACTGGAGATCCTTAAGGGGGGTTCCAGGTGATACGAGAGGAATCCCAGCCAATCGTTCGGGAACGAAAACAATTCGAGCCTTGTCTGAACAGAGTAAGGCTTCACAAAAATATGAGTCTGCCTGGTGAAATCCAACCTCGATGGTATGAGCGAATACCAGTGACTTAGGGAAACAGACGCACGATCTGAACCGAAAGCGACGGGTTGTGAAACTCAATCTGCTTATATTCGAAAAACTAGGGTATTTATATGACGGTCATTTTGTTGGTTTCTCCTCGTTGGCAGACTCAAAGGATTGGATGACCACTTCCGGTGGCCAGAGGGGTTAGTGTTTGTTGCCTGACCCAAGTCTTGATGTCTTTTAGGATGTGGACGGGAAATTTCGGCTAGTAGCTTCCCGACTACGGAGATTAGCGCTTTCTCGGCGAGGTAAAAGCTTTTATCACGCCCAATTTAATAAACTGCACCTGTGAAGTAGCTGACGGATATTCAAATTCTTTCTTCTTTTTTTTACTTTGATTTCTTAGATTACTCCAAGTAGAGTTATACTTAGGAGACAGAGACAGGGAAGGAATTTCTATAACAGATGAAGGGGATATTCTTCTTGGGTTCCCTTTCCCTTACAATGGGATACTGTCTCACATAATCCGATACCTCTGTCTAATTTATCTCTTTCGCTGGTTTTGATACCTATGTATTCTTCGAAATAAGGCTGCACACGCGTAAGACCTCTTCCCCTTCGTCGACAGACATAGCTACCGCGCTGAAGAGAATAGAAAAAGACCTACAAAATATATGACTTGGAACAATACAAATTTATTTTCACAAGAATGAATAGAGCGTGCGAATCTTTTTCTCGCACCAAAGGGCTAAGCTCCCCATCGATACACTGGCCAATCCTTCCCCAGGGGCCTTTTTAGGCGTTGCCTCGGATGTGGCGTCCACACATATAGGTACAACGTTATCTGCTTCCCAAAAGAGATATCACAAAATTTCAAGGGAGCTCTTTGAGATACATCTCGCATTTTGCCACTTCGGCAATATTTGGAAGGGCATTAATTTACTCACTTCACTGACTAAGAGCCATTTGTTGGTGCTCTATCCGCTTATAATTTTTCTTTCCTGCACTAAGCATTTGATGCTCGTCGTCTAGATTTCGTTTGCAGCTTACAAGTGACATTTAATATGTGCCGGAACTTCAAACGTCGTACCAGAAGGGTTTTCTTGCTTTCCTCCAATATATGACATGCAACGCTATCATGCACCTATTAATCATGTGACAATTGCATTGGCTCAGGATCAGGAAGAAGGCAATTAAACACTGCATCACTATTTTGTACTCGTCGTTCACGAAATCGACTTACCAGACAGTACTCCCAGGCGCTTTCTCTTCTTTATTTCTTTTAATTGAATGTTCATGTCCTGATAATCCTCTCGCTTATAGTCGTCATATATTTGAACAAACTCACGGTCTTTCTTATCCTTGCAAGCGAGCTACACTTAAGCTCATTGTACAACCTTTAGTGTGCCTAAATAAACAAAGAATACTCTGATTCCTTTTGCACTGTCTTAAACCGACTTTAGCGCCATTCACGTAGATCTTTTATGCCCTCTTCTTGAATCTCGTGGTTGTACCTATCTTCTTACAAAAATTAAATGCTTTAATTTTTGTCCAGAGGCCGTCGTTATTTCAGAAAACCGAGCCTCCACCGTCACTCAGGCATTTATCTCTGGCTGGGTTGCCTTTTTTTGCTGTCATTTTCCCATCGAAGTCAATTTTATTGATCCAATAGGATGTAGTCATGTCAGTTATTGGTTCTTTTCGGCTTTGTCGCACAAGCTACAATCTCTTCATCAATGCCGCAGTTGAATGTCTGCATCAGACGATCAAAATATCACTCGCATGGATATGATTCCATCCGATTCTCTTCGGCATTCTTTCGTCAATAAAAGAGTATTTGGAATAATCTGCAGCAGAACTTGTTTATGGTACCCAACTCCATCTTTCAGGTAAATATTTTTTGTCTGAAGACCACAATCTACCTTCTTCACTCCATCCTGCTTCATAAATACACAATTTGGTATAGGCTAAATTAGACCTACATCCGAAGTGTGTCTGATAACCAGAAACATTTCGTGCCAAAGAGATATCAACTTCTTCCCAAATCTTTGTCCGTTACTACATAAATCGCTCATCATTGCAACGTAATTATGATGAAAACTATCACGTCATCTCTAGGCAACCACAATTCTTTGTTCTACAGCTTGGCCCTAGGCAAGATACTGTTTCACTGATTTACCTAAAACTCACCTGTGCCAGAGAGTCAGAGAAAAGCGCCACTCGGACAGAAATCGCCCGGCAGCGCTCTGAGAAAGTCGATCCACTTCCGGCGATAACAAGAAGGATAAACGGAGCGAACCGAGAGTAGTGGCGGAAGCTTTGCGAGATTGTGTGAACTAATCGGAGGTTTACTTCTTCCGGTGCCAATTCTAATAAGTTGCAATCCCCTTACGGGGCCTCGGGCAAGACAATTCTGGCGAGTGCATATAAAATATCAGATGAAGGCCTCAAGAAACTAATATCAGCCAACACCTTGAATACGATGCGTAAAATCTTGAATCGGTTCCTGCACCCCTCGAATGTGAAGGCAAAAATTCTTTCCAGATTAACGATAGTCTATCGTCAACTGACCTCTTATTCCGGAATCGGATCAGTTCCCGTCTGGCGTAATACTCCTTCGATCCATACCCTCGAGGTTAACGTGAGGATTACGATTCCCATTTTGGAATCTTTCTCTCTCTCTCTCTCTCTCTGACAACTTCTCAAAGCATACCGCTAAAAGTAGGCTCCGTGACTGACTCAATAAGGGAATCGAGTTTCCCCTGTTCTTTAAATTGTTTGTTAGATTGTTGGCACGCCTATTCACATCACGAAAGCCCCTTTAACATCTCCGACCTTATCTGGCCTTGAAATTGTAACTATGCGTATCCATTTTATTAATTGTAAATTGTCTCTATAATAGTATAGCTTATTTTTGTTTCACCACTTTCTATGCTTAGAACTTCTAAGAGGTTATATTAATTTGGCCAACCGCACTCTAACTCAATTTATTAATATCCACGCACTGCGGAATTTTAAATTCCCCCTAAAGTTTATCGCGCTCCCACTGCCTCGCCCAAGGTGAGCGAATGTCATGGATCTGACCTTGACCTACTATTCGACCACTAATGATTCTGTTCACCTTGAACAGCACTCGTCTCTTTTCCCTTCAACTATCTCGCCAATGGCCCAGTGATTCTATGAACTCTCAACTACCTACCTTCTCCACTAGTAACCTCTACCTCGTCCATGTCTTCTCTTTGATTTGTACCGCAGCCTCCTATGTCGCAGGAAGTCCTGTAATCATGCCTCTTTAGTCAAATGACCATCTCTCAACCTCTAGTCTCCGTGCAATCAGTAAATTATACTCAAAAAGGTCTTTTAATAGGAGACACCTGATCGGAGAGGACAAACAAACGGATTACCATCGTTACGTCTACCTACACTATTGAGAGTGCCTCGTTTGCATTTTTTGGCACTGCCAGCAATTGTATCCATATGATGATGGTCGACTCATCGGTGTCATCACATGGTCCAATTGTGTTTTCAGCAAACCTCGGAGATATCCGCACTAGCTTAAAACCTTTTGTATCGGGGTATGAAACACTCTTAGGGATAGAGGTAGCAAATGTCTATTTTTGGCAAATTATACACAAAATTCCTAAAATACACTTGTCATTTGCCACATTTAAAAGCTTACCTATCTCGTACTAAATTCCTCGTTTAGACTTACTTAAGAAATTCTAGCTTTGTCTTTACCCACTAAGTTATATCACTACGGTTGCTTAAGATCAATCATAACATTTGCATGACCGAGTTTATATTCGCCTTTCAGAGTTGACTTCCTTTTGTTCCTTCATCTCTTCCACATGCTAATCCATTCGTGCCCTCTACACTCGTTTCCAACAAAACTCCTGTTTTTAATATTTATTTAATTTCCCTTTTATTGAATTTCCCTTTTTCATTGAGCCTACAGAACTTGCAACCCAATCTTGCTTCAATTTCATCGAACTAAAATACCAAATTCGCTTCAAAAACATCTATGCCATTTCCACACCTCGAAGGGACGAATTTGAAAAGATGTATGCTCCAGCTTTCACCCCCTTAAAAGTATATGCGAACGGAAATGACAAATAACATATTTAAATATTCTAATACCATACGAAAATCTTTGAGCAGACTGCATCCAATCAATCACGATGTTGGGATATACCATATACCATGCTATAATTGCAATTGGAATAAAACAGAGAGTCGGCAACCTTAATAAGAGGATATAAGCACAGAAAGTAGATATAAGAAGAGATACAAGTTCTTCAATACTCCTTACACACTGCCAAAGTACGACTAGAGTCGACTTCAACCAAGCAAAAATTATTTATATATCAAACTATTATATTCAGAGGCGAATTGTAGAATCTATCATCATTAACAAAGTTTATAATTTAAATTATTCCAAAGGGCAATACAAATTTGAAAAAATATATTTATATTGATTAAAGTCTCCAATCGTATTTATAAACCCCTTGAACCAATTTCTCGCGGAGATTAGTAACTTTCCATGAGGCCGCCCAAAATTATTGTGATTTTCAAGATTGTTTTCCTGCGTTTTCATTTTATTTATTATTTTGTTTGCATTATATATACTGTGTTCCTTGCTTGGATCTTTTCATTACCTAGTTTAAAATGGCAATTATTACCTTGCCGAAACGAGATCTGTGGTTATAAATAAATCTTGTTTCAAATATTTTGGTTTACTATTATCTTGTCTCAGCAAAGGCAGCGTTATTAATTTTAACTTGTATTCTCTAAATTTTTCTTACATTTTGGGGACTGGGTCTTTGAGGTAAGAAAGAACATTTGCAAAAGCCATATTTTATTACGAGAAGTCTTTTGACCGTGGTAGGTTATGTTCAAGGAATAAGAGAAATGGAATGATTTGTTATTTTGATTTGGATGAAGTAAGTGGTGAAGTGTGTAGTATGTGTGATAGGGGAGATGGAGTTTTAGTCGCCCTGGCTGTGAGGAAATCGCCTTCGATCTTCTCCTATATTTAATCGTTTCTTGATTCCTTCTTTGCTCCCAGTTATTTCTATTGTTGACTTTTTTACCCGGCAAAGCCCGTCTGATTCTTCCTTTTATTGTAAATATATCTATATTTTTATTATTTATTCCTCCGTTATTGTTTTCAGCCTTACAATTTTATTTTGTGCTAACTTTGTTTTCCTATTAATTTCTCCTGTTTTTCTTTTTCTATTTTTTTTGTTTTATTTTAATTTATTTTCCACTTTTTATTTCTTTTTCTTTTGAGAGGTTCTTTGAATCCTTTGTTTGTTTTAATTGAATTCTAATTTGTTTATTTGTTTTTTCCTATTTGTTTTTTTTTTTAGTGGGCCTCATTTTTTCTTCGTATTTCTTTTATTTTCGTAGTTGTATTCAATAGGACTTTCCTCGCCTTTTTTCAGGTTAGTCTAATTCTGTAGTTCTTTTGGGGTTTTTCCTATATTTTTATTGTATTTTTTCAATTTAGTCATTTAAATATCGGGTTTGTTGCCGCTCTTGCGCAAATTCTTTCACTTGGAAATAATGATGTCCTCGCAACTTTGTGTTTCTTCTGCTGCGGGATAACGTTGTTGTCGTTGTCGAGCGTAGGAAGGATTTTTGTTCCTATCTTTCCCAAGTCTTACTCCCTAACCTTTTAACTTAAATATTAATTGGCTTAAGCCATGCTCTTGCGTGCAGGACTCTTTGCGTAATACGGTGGTTTCTTCTAGCGCCTGCAATTAGCATGGTGGTTTCCTTTTTGTACTCTTTGCATATCCTGTGAGAGGTACATCCCTCCATCTGTGTTACCACTGCAGGGGACACTAGGGCGGAGCGTACTATGGCAGCGTATAGCTTCTTGTTGTTTGCTGCGCTAAGGTCTCGGAACTTGTAGAGTTAACGTAGTTGATTTATGGCTAGGTGTTGATGTCGGTTCTGTACCCAGACTTGGTGAAACGTAAAGCCAGGAATTTCCCCCCTTCTTGGGATTATCTGGAATTTTTTAAGGTTAGTTTTTATCTTTCACGTATTTTCGTATTAGTTAATGTTGTTTATTTAGGGAGCTGTATCCCTTACTTGAACTCCGGCATTCCAAGATGAACTATAGACGATTTCAGTGATGTCATTTGCGAACTGCAGATACATCATATCGTCCCATACCAGAGCATTGAAGTCTATTGTGCATACGATGTACAGCAACGGACTCAAATAGCTTCCTTGTGAAACTCCGTTTCAAGTTAAATTCGGATCCTCTGCAGCCCTCTATGGATATTTGGGCTTTTCTCTACATGATATATTCAAGGAAGTCCCTTTCCAGGATTGGCTTCAGCTGGAGGTTTAGGATCTTAAATTGTAGGACCCTCAGCCAAACATTATCGAAATCCTTTTTACATCGCGTAACACCACGACTAAGTAATTGTAGGAGAATTATCTTGCAACGGTCTCAGTCAGCAGCAGCGTAGTGCTTACATGGTGTCACTCGCAGCTGAATCAGCGCGAGTGAGATGGTTGTTAGGATCTCAATGCGGTCGGTAGGAATTCTTGTGCCCGGTTCGGTATGGTAGTTGAAAGCCAAGCCGTCGCTTGTCATGATAATGAGAGGTTTGGTGTGTGAGCTGTAGGTGATATAAGTCGGAAAATCCGGCCCTACCCTCTGTATATTTTCCCTCTCCATTATCATTTCTAAGTTCGTGCCTATTTCTTTGTCCTACCATAGTCTGCCATTCGGCATCTAGCATTGAGTTTGGCCCTTAAGAATGCCATTATTCAGTTCCCGAAAAGTGTGCAAAAGTTGGTGACTAGTAGATAGGTTCGGCGAGGGGGTTGATAGGCTGCTGATATCGTGAGGTTTCCTACGAATTTGGGAAGTTCAATCGCCACGAAGGATTCATCCGTCCAGTTCCGGTAGACGCCTGAACGTGAAGTTTCCCTGACAGCTATTGTAATACCATTGAACCCTTCCAGTGAGTACTTCTTCACGAGCACCCTGTAGCCCGGAATTTTAAGTTGACAAATTGTAGTGTCATTACCGTGCTTCGTTATCAAAATTATGTCAGGATCTATCACACGGAATATGTTTCCTTATGCGGTTGCTTTCTCCTCCCATCCATCGACATTGATAGGTCAGTAGCCATCCACCTCATCATCGTAGCGCAGCGTTAGTGAATATGAATTGCCGAATAGTAAGAAGGATGCTGATGAGTAAACCCGATGGGGGAGGGGGGGTCTTAGAAGGATGAAGTGTGGTGCATTTTTAAGTGGGTAGCGCGGAATCAACGATCGCTAACCGGGGATGAATCCTCTCAGGGGTTTGGGTATTAGAACTGGACCCTGGCTTACAGACACGGGTGTTGCCACTCTCTTTGGTCCTGGCTGGTCTCTATTACAGATAACGACATAATTGGAACGAAGCTATATGAAGGGCAATACAGTTCACGTCCTCTCTGCTGCCCCTAAAAGGGTGTAGTAGGTGGGTTTAGGCAGGCATATGTCGCCTAGTTACAGCTCTAAAGGTATTATTCTCCTTTTTAAGGCCCGTAGGGATAAGTGAAAAAAAATTCCAGCTTCTGACGTTGAACGTGCAAAGTGCAAATTCTTCATTAGCGTCCAAATTTCCGAATTCTGACTGAGCAGTCATGGAATAACGACCATTCAAATGAGGAAACTCGCACTTATTGTTCAACTTTAACCCTAAACTATACTTCCGACAACTCGGTGCCATCCTGTTTATCTTGTAAATCATGCTCTTTGTTATTGGCCAAGAATAACAAGAGTGTAAAAATTCGGCAAGGCGCAGAACATTGCCAAAGTAGTGCTCGCCAGCAATTCAATGCACGAAGAGCCAAGAAAGAAGGGCTCGAGGGTTATAACTTCGTGTTTCAACCGACCAAATTGAATCGGAGGAGTTAATCCCGATCAACTGCTGCTTTAAGTGCTACGCGGTCGAAAAAGACAAAACAACGCAACTGTGACATTAGTAACAACGTCTCCTATAACTGCGCCACACTCGGGCACGGATGTAAATAGTGCAAAGTTGAAAAGCAGAAATGCTAAAATACAAAAATTGTAAAGGCGATCTTAAGGCCATATCAATAAGATGCTCCGTCCGGACAAATTCAATCCAGGAGAAGGAGGGATAACTCCAAAAGGAAAAGGAGGCAAATGCTTTCAAACCATACTTCCGACAGCTCGGTTAGGAGCCTAAAATTAGTGCTGATTCATAACTGGAACATGTATCCATCTCTTCCCCTTTCACACTCGGTCAAGCTCAAAGATGAATACAGCAGTGTCAAGATTTTGCGAGATTCATTGAAATATGAATAGTATGGTTGAGAGGTAATGGAAGACTAAAATAGTGGCCTTCTTGATGGGTCTCCAGGGCAGCTTTACCAAGTTTTCTCGTTATATTTGCCTTTGGGACAGCAGAGACACGGTGGCACACCATCATTTGCAGAATTTGCCACCACGGACCTCGTTTAGTGTTGGGAAAAAACAACGTCATATGGGAGCCTTTGTTGGAATCCCGAAAAGTACTGCTTCCTTCTCTTCACTTAAAATGGGGCACCATGAAACAATTTGTCAGAGCTATACATAATGAGTCTACAGCTTTCAAATATCTCCAAGATTCTTTAATAAGCTATCTACGGCAAAGTTGGAAGCCGGGTTGTTCGTCGGTGCACAAATAAAATGTTCATAGATTGCAATGAGTTTCAATAGAAGTTTACTTGACCAACAAAGAATCGTGGGACAGTTTTATAGCAGTGATTTGTGCTTAGTATGTAATTACAAAGCTGAAAACTATAAACTATATATAGCTTGTTGATAACTTGGTGAGAAACTTCGCCAAGATGGGTTGCAGGATGTCTGTGAAAGTCTGTATTCTTGACGCTGATCTTGATAAATTTAAGGTGAATTTGGGCGCGAACTCTGAGAAGCATGGCAAGCGCTTTCATCAGGATCTACTGGACTATAACCGCAGCTATCAAGAACCGCATGATGAAAATCTGATGGGAGACTATTTTGCGGGGCTGATTCGTGAAAGTAATTCACAGTATAAGCGTAAATCACGGAAAACTACTCATTTCCAATAATTAAATGCTATTTTTGTATCATATCGTTTTGTTTATACTTTAAGCAAATGAAGGTTCAAATTCGCGAATTCCTTCCAGAGGGAGTAGGTAAATTTCATATTTATATCATTATCCTAGGCAAAAAAAGCAAAGTTTGAAATAAATAAAAGTGGTTTTCATGTATTCTAGGCATAAACAAAATATAATATAATAGTTGCTACCTAAAGACAAAAATCGGCTTAGCTACAAAATCTATTTTGTAATAACATCGATGTTTATATGTAAAGGGTCCTTCAATAAGGTCGCTCAATTTTTAAATGTAAATAAAACAAGTTGTTTGTGTTATATGCACTCAATTTATTTAATATTTGAAAGGATATTTAAGGGAATTGAGTGTGGAATATGACGTCGTTCAAATGTCCGCCGTGACTTCGCTTGGTTGAACGTCATCGGGAGGCCCAATTTTCGATGATTTTGTGGAATAAATCTGACTGAATTTGCTGGATGGTGTTCGTTATGTTGACTTTGAGGACATCAACTGTTTGTGGATTATTTGCATAGCCCTGTGTTTTAAGGTAACCCAAAATATAGTAGTCTAATAGCGTTAAATGGTATGATCTCGGTGGCCAGTTGACGTCGCCGCCGCGCTAGATGACCCTGCCCTGAAATCGCTGGTGCAAAATGTCCATCGTGGCGTGCGTAGTGTGGCACGAAGCGCCGTCTTGTTGGGGCCACATGTCGTCAGTATCTATATCAGACATATAATCCAGTTAAAGCCACAAGAAGTTGCTTATCATCGATCTGTAGGTCTCGCCTTGACGGTTATGGCAATCCCATCTTCGTTCTCAAAAAAATAAGGACCGATGATTTCGTTAGACGAAAATCCGCACCAAACAGTAACTGTGTTTGGATGCAACTAGTGCTGGTGTATCTCATGTGGATTTTTTTCGTTCCAAATCCGACAATTTTGCTTGTTCATAAATCCATTAATCTAAAAATGGGCCTCGTCGCTGTGGCAAAGATAAAAATCACATAATGAGCGGAACGTTTGTCAAACGGTGCACTGATTTTGATAATAACATTGGATGAGTATCACACACTGTTTAACGCTATAACCTTCCATCCTGACTTGCCAAGTACTACTAAACAGTTAAAAGTGAGATTGACAGATTTCCCTTTAACAACATATCCACTATCGCCTTACAAAGCTCGAGCGTCCTTGTTGAAAGACCCTATACATCACTTTAACTTTTAAACGAGATTAAATTTTGTATGTCCTCTCCCAAGATAACAAGCGATCTTATTTCTTTTGTGTTTTTGATTTGAGAAATGATGCATGTACTTAGATAACTCTAAAACTTACTCATCTGTCTAATGTGTTTACTTCTACACGACAGATAAAGTCCATTTTAAATTATGTAAATTCAAAGGTTTTTCCTTATGTTGCTGCGTTTTCGTTTCTTCCACATATCTTTAATAAGTACAATTCCTTAGTTTTAAATATAATTCTAGTTTATACAAACTTTTATTTTATAATCATAGAAAACTTTAAATAATCCAAAGGCTAACCTTAGGGGGATTTTGTAAGTTATAGCATTCGAAAGAGGGTTTTAAATTTCGTTAGAATCGGCTGAATAGTTATGATGTTATACCCAAACCCAAATAATTTATGGGCTATCCTTGGAAGGACTTCAACCATTATATCATTCGAAAGTGAATATTAAACAATATAAAGATTTCAAATGTCGTTAGAGTCTGCAGAATAGTTACAATGTTATTACAAAAGGAATAAAAGCAAAACGTAACATTGGTCTCTTCTTAAATAATTCAGATAATTATAATCGAATTAATTGGATCCTAACAAATCCTTTTATCATTCAAAAGAGATTACAAAAAGAAATATCGTAGAATTTTCCCCAATTAGTAGCTCTTACAACGTAAGTATGACCACTGGTATGTTTAAACTCGAGCATTTAATTAAAATCTCATAGTAAATTTATATTATTTACAATCAGAAACCTATATTATCATTGCCTATTATTTTTCTGCTACGTATTTAATTTTACTTAATTCGTTCATTACCACCCACCTGCCCGCGGTCTCCCTTCCTCGAGCCACAACTTATCCAAACTTTGCTATTCTATCATCTCTTTGATGTGATTCCTTCTTTATTGATTTGATTTATTCTTTTCCCGCCTACCCTACATCCTGGAAGTCGTATAATCCGTTACATAGACATGCAGAAAGATGTTATTCAGATGGTTATATTTTGTCATTTGAACTTTTTGCACATGCTGATTCTCAAGATGCCGTATATTTAATTTTTATTTATTTTATTACTTTCCTCTACTATTGGTTGATATTTTGTGAAGGGTATTTATTCATTAGATTTCTGTCTAGTCTCTTTCTCTTTCTCTCTCTCTCTCTTCATATATATATATATATATTTATATATATATATATATATATATATATATAAATATATATATATATATATATATACATATGTGCATATTTTGTTGAAGACCATGGTGTATTGCGCTTAAGTTAACTTCCTTTGACAACTTTCTATTCTTCCAACTGTCTTTTTTCTTGCATCTTGTAGATGGTAGATCATTTTTTCTGTATTCATCTCTCTTTTAAATGAATGGGTTTGGTAAAAACCAAACTAAATAGCTGAGCTTTTGATCTTATTCACTCATCCTCGGAGCGTCAGCAATTTAGTTTAGTTTTTACCTAACCCATTCATTTAAAAGAGAGATGAATATAAGACAAGTAATCTACCATCTACAAGATGCAATAAAAATACAGTAAGAGAATAGAAAGTTGCCGAAGGAAATTAACAAGGTGAATTACACCATGCTCTTTAACAAAATTTGGATTCAAGAAGACCTCTACCCATCTACACTAATATATATATATATATATATATATATATATATATATATATATATATATGTTTTATTAAATTGCACAGCGAGGCTGCATTGTTTAATTTAAATTGCTCTTTCCTTATAGCTTTTACTATGATTACAATTGATGGCTCTAGGCGAGGAAAATTTCTCGTAAGAGGCATCACATTCTTTGCCTAGACGTCTTTTGATCTATTAGTAGGTCATTTTCATGGTGAATATGATATTAAAGGTAATATATACATATATATGTATATTTATATACGAAATATTTTAAACATAATCGTGAGAAAACCAGCCAATCAGCTTAGTTAAAAATGTAAGGTTAATTTCTTATGTATAATTATACATAGAATTTATGACTAGATTCGTATTTTCAAAAACGAAAAGTTAAGAGTTTTGTAAATTTGAGACGATACAAAAAGATGCACATTTCATTTTTTTAACGAGTTCTGCTTTTCTTGTTACATTCATCTCCTTGTGGGTGGAATTTCATCACAATACAATGATATTTAGAGGTCACCCCACTTTTAGTCCGACACCATTAAAGACCATCTTTACTAAGTAAGAGTGAAAAGTGGGAGGACCCCTAAATGATAAGATAGAGAAACGAAATTTTACGTGTAATTCCTTTTCAAAGAGTGTAATAAAATAAGCCCTGTGAAGAGAAAGAAATTTATTTTCTGTTTTTTGGACCACCCCACGCCGTAGCCATTCGGAGCCTTCGGAGGTCAGAATCCCAGAAAATAATGGAGGTGTTCTGTACTATCATTTCTCTTGTGATTGATGTATTATGCGTTGTAGCGTGGCGCTTAACAAATCCATTCTGGAGGTTCAGTGTCAACCTAAGCGACAAGGTTGTGGATGTCTTCCCTATGTACATACGTAGAGATTTGGCGAACGCAGTCACCGACATTGCACTAGTATAAATACTATAGATTGGACTCTTCTGATCTTGTAATATATGACCAAGTTTACTTTGTGGGCGGAATTGGCTGGGGAATTGTTGCGGTGGATAATGGCTTTGAGAATCCTCTCTTCTTATTTGTAGCCAGTGTTCTTTGTTGATTGGGATAATATGTCTATTAATGTAGGGTTTTCTGGTTTGTCCTTCGGAATGATGACACAGTTCATCTTACGTTTAAGTGTTGAGTTGATTAAAGTTTGTGAGTAGCCATTTTTCACAATGAGCTGGTTTAATCGTTGTCCAATTGGAGAGGTGTGAGAAAGCTCTGTTTACGAAGGCGCTTATCACCGATCTTTTGTACCTATCGTGGTAATATAAATAAAATTTTCATGCAGAAACCCAAATTTGTAGCCTTGATATACACTCCGGTCACGAAGCGCTCTCGAGAAGAACGAACGAGAACATCAAGGAGCGAGAGCACAGACTGCTTTTCATTTTCGTGGGTAAAATTGAGGGATGAATATTTTCAGAAAATTTATAAATAATTCCCACGAAAATAAAAAACGGTAGGCGCTCCCATTCCTTGATGTTTTACTTCGTTCTTCTCAATAACTCTTCGTGACCGAAATGTATATCCTCGATTAGAACCATTATTTGAAATTATAGGTAAAGCGATAAAGAGGATGCAATTTAAATAAAATAATGCAACCCTCGCCGTTAACTTAAATGCATCTAGCATAAAAAAGAGCCTATTTCCAAAATATAAATATATTCAAGCCATGTTTTCGCCACTTTTCTTACGAGGGGAGCTTGCGCTTCACTGTGCTGGCTAACAGCCCTACCGGCTGTTCGCTTCCGGCCTATTTAACTTTTGGAACCGCTTTCTTTAATCCCATTTCAATACGCTTTATTTTACAATGTGTTTAAACGACAATTAAATCACTTTTAAAGTAAAAGGAAACAAAAAATTGAATATAATAAATACTTTATTTATTAATTATTTACCCACACCCAACAAAAATTCATTAATTGTGAATTTCTTTCTTCTAACAACCTAGAATTCTTCATTTTTTTTATTTTTTTTTCTTATTATTATTATCGTCCAACTATCTATCTTTTTCTTTTGTCGTATTCGAACTCTTCCTCTCATCCTCGTTCTATTTACCTTCTCCTCCTGCTCCTATTCTTGCTCTTCAGTCTCTTCTCTTTAGCTCTTTCTTTTTGTCTCTCTCTTCTTTTTCTCCTCTCCCTTATGTCTTGTTCTTTTGTTCACTACTCCTTCTTATACATCTCATATTGATTTCCTCCTCAACTCTTCCTCTTTCTTATTCTTATCCTTCTTTTTTTCTCCTGTTCTTCAATCTTTTGTTCTCTTCCTACGGTTATTATATGCTTCTCCACTCTACTTCTCCTCCTCCTCCTCTTCTTCTACTTCTCTTCCCATTCTTCTTCTCTCTCCTCTTCTTCACCTACTCTTCATATTCTTCTTCTACTTCTTATCTTCATCCTTTTCTTAAAATTTCCCTTTTTATTCGCGTCGACTCTACATCTCACTATGTCGGTCGCATCCCATTTTGGTTTTGTTGTATTCGTAATAGCCTTGTAATTATTAAGCCGATTTTAATGAAATGTGAAACCCTTATGTTCCTTACATTCTCTTCGAATTATAAAATTCCTAAGGTCTTCCCAAGGTTAGCCATATAAATATATCATTTGGCCAACAACCTCATAACTATTCACCCGATTGTAACGAAATTTGAAACCCTTATGTTGTTTTACATTCTATTTCGAATGATATAATTGCGAATGTACTTCAAAGTTTATCACATGAATTATTTTGTTTTGGCTCTAACTTCATAACTTATTGGCCGGTTCTAACAAAATTTAAAACCCTTATATTGTTATACACCCTCTTTAGAATAATATAATTGTCAAGGTCCTCCCAAAGGTTCTTCCGAAAATTATTGGAAGTTTTTTAGGTTTTAAGGTCAGAAATCATAACAAGTGAGAGCACGGGAACTCTGGTAAGCTGACCATGTTTCACTTCTTTCTTCTCCTTCTTTTTCCTCTTCTCTTCATCACCTTCCTTCTTTTCTTATTCTCCTAATCCTTTTATTCATCTTCTTTTTCTCATGCATTCCTTTATATTTAACCCATCCCCAAATTCCCGTTGTTGAAATATTTTGTTAGGAACAAAAGGAGCAGCTTCTCCATTCCTCGTTAAGTTCTACTCGTTTTGAGGTGCCAGTAGCTATTTCCTCCTGATAAAAATTGACATTTAAAATCTATTTTAAAAATAACCGCGATTAACATTTCGAATATACCAAAAAATAAAATAAAAAAGCAGCCATTTTAGAAAACTACAAAAACATACAAGGTGACTCATTAACTAAGTAAAATAATTTTACCATTTTTCACTTCTTTCTAAAAAATCCCGTTCTAAAAATATAGTTATGGAGAGAGAAATAATTGGGATTTTTTCTGGAATATTTTGTCTAACACTATATTTTAGGAAGGCAATAGTGGGAGCAGTTTGAATAATTTTGATATTTATTATCTCTTACTCCAAGTATGACTTGGAAAAGTAAATGGCTATTATTTGATGTACATATTTGATGTTTTTTTAAATATCAAAATTAAATTATCTACTATTTCATTAGTTAGGGGGGTATATTGGTGAATAAGAACCATTTTGTTTATTTACGCGTGAATTCAATTTCAAGTATGGATGCATCGTAGAGTGCATTTAATTCTTAACTTCTTCTTTTCTCTTTCTTCTTTCGTCTGTCCTTCACCCTCAGAGCCCTTGATCGATATTTTCAATTTCCTTTATACATTAAATTTGTTCCTTTGTATACACGTATAATTTGCGCCGAAGTTGAGTTCACAATTCAGACTCTTGCGTATAGCAGCATACTACTCAAGATCGTCTTCCTCCAAAACTCATTATATGGGTAGATTCGTTTAAGAATTTGCTAGATTCTAAATGGAATACATAGCAGAAGGTGCAAATCGTTGAGAAAATAAATACCCAGAATAAACCACTCAAGCAGCTAATCATTCTCTATTCGTTTCAGAACGAGAGCAAGATCAGGAATATTTTAAGTTCTACCGGCCCTCATTGCCCAAATAAGCTGCATTTATTATAACTAAGGAAGCTACTCTCTACCCATTCTTAATTCCTTTAACCTTACCTCTCTAAGACATTTCTACTTCACTGTCTTCAAAAGAGGTTTGTGGTGATTCCGTCGTTGGTTTTCATTAATTTGAGGTGATGAAAACATGATTAGATAATTTTGCTACAGTCCAGTGATAAAAATGTACTTATTTGAATGGTGAAAGGTGAACAGAATCATATATTTTTATTTGCGCTCGAAAGGAATCACCAAACATATAAACTTAATTTTTTGGTTGGTAAAAAAATAGTTTCGCCAGTTTGTTTCCTATATCACCTTTCAAAATTCTGAAACAGTAAAATTCCTTGTTCTTCAATCTAATTTATCAAAATTATTCTCGGTTTACCTTAATCTGGATATCACCTTCTTACAGAAAAAGTATCTGTATCCGATAGACAAATATATTTTTTCAAAAAACCATGTCAATTCGCTATTTTAGTCTTCAATTTTGGCCTTGTAAGTATATTAGGGGGTGATTGCCATTCGGGGGGGCTTTTTAGAATTGTTATTTTGGATACCTGTGTTTGGCAGGAATGAATAACTTCCTTAGCAAAACAGATATTACGTGGAGTAATCATTCACATAATCACCACATTTCGCAGGTAAATAGATTGTAATTTTCCTGACACATTAATAGTTTTTAGAGCAGAGATGATCAAAAACCGTTCTCCCCTAAAAGGGATTGAAGGATAAAAAATATTTAAAGGTAGGAAGTGAGGAGTGAGAGTGAGGGATATTCTCTAATATGTCTCCTCCAGCTCGATACCCTGTTTAGACTCTTACACATGTTATCTGGGAAAGAGACCCATCCCTCCCGGCCCGAGTGTAAATGGGGAAAGCTTGCAAGACTAGGTTGTCTTGAACTCATGACTCGTGCACAGGAATGATTGGCGTTTCTATTTTCCATCCTATGCACCCATATATCAGTACGAGTATCCAATCCACATATCATGTGTAGTATGTCCATACTCCTAGCCCGAGTGTAAATAAGGTAAGTCTCTGATCTCTCCGATCACTGAGTTGGACACAACTCTTTGACATACATTTTCTTCTAATCACCCTTTAGCCTGTTACGCTTGCCACACCTACAGCTCATTAGGAAACAAGTAGCACGTCTGGTTGCGACACGTCCTGAGGCATAAAGGCCTCTGCCTAAACTAAAACAGAGACCAAATTTGAAAGTGTGGTGACTGTGGCCTCGAAATTGAGGGGCTTCTCATTGCAAGACTACGTGAGGTTATTCAGCCCATTGGTTTCAAAAGCTTCTTAGATATTCGGTCTAATAATGGCAGCATATTTGCTAAAGAACACATTACCATCAAATATTAGAAATATTTAAGTTTAATGTTATAGAGCTGAAGGTTTAGGGTTTATCAGACGCACATTCGGAGAATGCGGGGTGCGCCTCATAGGCAATTTTCACACATGCAAAGGTTTGCCTCTGCAGGTGACAACGACAGCTATCAGGAATTTACTGCATAGGTGGTTTTAGGATTAAACTCATGAAATAGAACTTAGAAGACATCAAGGAAGATTTGAGAGACCAGGACGAAGTCAAAGTCGAAGATGTGATGAGAAAACAGAAGGAAAATAAAGAGCCATTCCTTAAACTCTTCGTCACCCTGATTCACCTCGTGGTGGTTAGAATCGGTACAGCGTCAAGACATTTGTGCCCCTGATGCGGAGCTACTACCACTTCTACCGTTTGGGTCAGACAAATTAAACTTGAGACGTGCAAAGTTGGGTTTTGCAAAGCCACGATCGAGAGATGTGGGCTTCGCCATTGGAAGAGCGATTTTAACCCGGAATAACGCTTTTGTTCTTTACATCAAATTTTGAAAGTTGCGTCCTGGCAGCGAAACACACCGACTTTCAGTACTTTCTTTCAAGCTGTAGCAGTGCATCTACACCAGGAGAGGAGGTATTCATTTATTCTGCGTACATTCTTCATCCGCCGACTTCGATGCAGGGGACTTTGCCACCCCGTGTTACGTTTGGCAGGGCCTTTTTATTTTCGAGTGATAGCGATGGAACAAACCAACTCTGTAGAGATTACAGAATAAATTCAAGAGGTCAAATCCCTGGGGTGTGATTAAATTGTTATAGATAGGGGTCCCGAATATGGATGAGTTTACTTACTCATAACTGGAGGAGAACAGTTTCATTTTCTTGTTTTCGTATCTTTCTTTGTTTCCTGGATTCACAGACTGATTTTTGGTGGAATGTGATCAATGGTCTTCATGGTAGGAATTACATTCACATTCATATATAATTTTCGCGGTAGCTCCTACCGAAGAAACTACATGAGTGGTGTTTGAAGCGGGCACGCCGGTCTGAACTTAAGGAAATGACTGTTTTTTCTGTCTCAGTCGAGGACTTTGGGTTGACTCTTGAGGTTGATTTCTTATCGAGCAATCTGATATCTGTTGGCCTAACTACTCCCTCCAAATCCTAGGATCTCGGTCGAGTATGAGACTAATCTTAGAAAGAATTAATATGTTTACATGAGCAAAATTTTCCCCAAGCATTCTCACCAATCGCTTTTCGTCAGTGAATTAGTCAGAGCTAGGGATAGGTTCTTTTATGTTTAGAAACACGCAAGCCACTTGATTTGGTGAGCATACGTGTCTTAATATGACGGGAATACCTCTTTTGTAGACGTGTGAGAGAAAGTAAAATGGATTTCGATCAACTTCTTGCTGAGCCCATCTCACGTTCTCCAGGAGAACGAAACCAAAATTTTGGATCATGCGTCTTGGTAGAAATCTTTTTGCAACGGCTTTCTTATAAGTGTTTTGCCAGGTTTCTGCTACGGTAGCATTTTATTCACTTTCTGATGTTGCTGACGGTCACTGACTGAAATTTATCTCCATAGGTGGAAATTATTTCAACTACAATTTTACGCTGAGGGAGGTACGTTACGCTCTCGCTCTATGCTCGGACACCGCACCTGATTCAAACGATTTTCCGTATGCTATAATGCGAAGCCTAGCCGTGCGAGGTATGGCTTTTATCTAGATTTGTTTACCAAAATTTGGATGTAACTATCCCTTCGGACACCTAGCGAATGGTTACTGCGCTGAATTTTCCGAAACCAGGAAAAGTTCACTTCAACCCAACAGGTTCCGTCCAAATTCTCTATCCTCTTGCATGTGAATTTTGATGAAAAGATTAATAAATGTTTGATTAATCTTCTTTATGGACAGTGGGGCCTACTTCTCTTCCACAGAGTGCGGCTTTCTCAATTTTGATTCAACGTTGGATGCTCTGATACCACTGAAAAATGGTATCTGCCAATCTTTCCTTCATACACAGTACTACGCTAAAGTGTTTTTTGTTCTGGATATTACTTATATTACCGCATGGTCATACGGGAAAATGGAGACCCCCACACACGTTTTAAGTGAGAAAATGCATCATAGTTCATATCTTAAATCCTAGGAGGGGGATAATTCGGACCACTGAGAGTTGAGCGCAAGAAAATTTAGTTCACCGATAAATGATTGAAAGACAATTGAGTGAAGATTATTTGACTTTATGACCTGTAAATTTTTACATTAAACCTTCAATCCTCTCAAGTTAAACGCAATAAATATATAAAATATTTACTGTAAATAATTATATATATACTTGTTATATATAAAAATAAACCACATTAAAGAGAAAACGGAATAAATTTTTCCTACAGTAATATTTATTTATTTTTTCGAAAAAATCCGTGCAGCGAAGCAATTCGAACCATGGACACTGCCATGGACATTGAGGCAGCGAGCACTGCTTTCATCATAGTTAAAAGTATGGCAGTGTCCATAGTTTGAATCGCTTCGCTGCACGGATATTTTCGAAAAAAGGTAATAAATATTACTGTAAGAAAAATTTATTCCGTTTTCTCTTTCAATGTGGTTCATTGCATTCATCCTAATCATTCTCTCGCGCTACTCTGAGAGATATTATATATATATATATATATATATATATATATATATATATATATATATATATATATATATATGATGAAAATTAATGCAATATCGCAAGAAAAGATGAGGAATTAAACCACATTCTCCGAAGACAATTTAATTCAGAACAGTTTTGGTGTATCTCACACCCTTTTTCAACTGACACTGGATAGAAAATATTAGAAACGTGCTTACATACATAATACGAGATCAGGTCATAAAAGATCCCCTGTTTTTCCCCCAATTCCCTACTTGTGGCTAATCAGGGTGGTTGTTAGGCCTAAACATATTGAAGGGCTGACATTTCACTATTTTGTTTATTTGCTTTCGTATTACAGGATTAAAAGAAAATTGACACTCAGATAGATTTAAGTTAGGAACTAACGATATCAAACTCGATTCTACGATTCTTCTCTTAACATAGTTAGTAGCCAATTCAAATACCATTTTACTTCCATTGAAATCGATCGAATAATTCAATTCTCTAACATGGCAAAATATTCCACTGCTTTGGCTGCCCACTCTAATATCTCTTTGGTGTTATGTATGTAAGCACGTTTCTAATATTTTCTATCCAGTGTCAGTTGAAAAAGGGTGTGAGATACACCGAAACTGTTCTGAATTAAATTGTCTTCGGAGAATGTGGTTTAATTCCTCATATATATATATATATATATATATATATATATATATATATATATATATATATATATATATATATATATATATATATATATATATATTTTAAACAATTAAAAAATTAAATAATTTTTTTTAAATTTCATCACTTTTTAAAATTATTTTCTGTTACCTCTTACCATTGAGAAGATAATATCGCAGAAAGGAAAAGAAAACATCTCAAATCAAAGATAATCGTTCACAATTGATGGAGTATTAATTTCCAGGATATTTTCATGGCGCTGCGTCATGGCAAATTAGAAAGGTAGAATTTATATTTTGACGATGACTGTATAAATGCAAAGGAACAATATCATGTTTCCGATCCAGCAAAGACATCGGCAACTGCATCAGTGCCACAACTTCCTTAAAGGGCCTTGACATCGGATAATGCACCTCGTCGGATCATTCAAGAGATGCAAAAAATTCGCATGTTAAGGCAATCGCTGTTTTTCCCAATTACATGTCTAACAAAATTTAACTTTTTGTCGACTACAAAGATTAGAATAACATTTTTAATGTAGTTTTATGTATAGATTTAAAAAATGGAAGTCATATTTATCGAAATGCCTGCAATTTTGTGCAAGTTGCCAATTACTATTTTTTCTCAAATTTTGAAGATTTTAACCAAATTTTATTCTTTTATTTCTTATTTTCAGGTTATTAAACTAAATAAAAATTTGAATAGAAGCACCAATTTGAATTAAAATGGCAAGAGGACAGTGTAAAAATAGCCCAAATAAATTCAGCTACATATGTCGTTTAATAACATTAAAAGAAATCAAAGAAAAATTTCTTCTCTAGTGAAAAACCTATATAATTTGTATTTTGGATGTAAAATTGGTGACCGAGATGAACCATGGGCACCATATGTCTGTTTCACAACATGCTTTAATTATCTATCAAAAGCTCTAAAGGATAAAAAAAAGCCTTCAATTTGGTGTTCGAATGATATGGCGAGAGCCTATAGGAGGGGGGGACCTTCTTATTAGCAATTTATAATTATTCATCTTGCTATTTCTGTTTATATTCGAATCTATTTACTTCTTCTTGACTGAAGTTTCCCCTTCAAACATTTGTCTTCCATTTGACTTAGGTATTCTTCTCGTTAGCTGGGTTAGTTCTTGATCTTCGTATTCTTCCTTTCTGTATCTTCATTTTTTCTTCCAATTATCTTGGGTTGATGATTTTTTTGGTCCTTCTTGATTCTTGTTGAGATGGTCCTTGAGCGTTTTCCTGGACTTCAGTTTTCTTCTTGAGATTTCTTCGTAAAAGTTTTTAGCCTTTTGAGTTTCGAACGCGGTACCAGTAGATTTAAAGGCCAATACTCTAGCCATTACGCCACGGCTTAGTCCGTCCTGAGTTGGTTCTTAATCTTTAATTTCTTGATGTTGATTCTTCATTTTCTTCCAATTATCTTGAGTTGATGATTCCTTCTTGATTATTGATGAGTTGGCTTGAGTTCCGTATATTTCTTGGCTAAGTCGGTTCTTATTCTTGGTTTTTCTTTCTCGATGTATCTTCGTTTTACGTCCAATTATGTTGAGTTGATTTCTTGTTGCTTCTAGATGAGTTGGTCCTTTGAGCTTTTTCCTTGATTTCTGTTTCATTCTTGATATTTATTCATACAAAGTTGTGGATTTTTGAGTTTCGAACGCGGTACCGGTAGATTTAAACGTCAATGCTCTAGCCATTACGCCACGGCTTAGTCCATCGTAAGTTGGTAATTTAATGGGCTATTTGTATTATTGAGTTTGAAGGAATTTTTCTCTGATAGATTTTTGCACCCTTGCACACTCAAGCCAACTCCTTAAGAATCAAGAAGGAATCATCAACTCAAGATAATTGGAAGAAAACGAAGAATCAACATCAAGAAAGAAATCGAAGATTAAGAACCAACTCAGGAAGGACTAAATCGTAGCGTAATGGCTAGAGTATGGGCGTTTAAATCTACCGGTACTGCGTTCGAAACTCAAAAGTCCAAAAACTTTTACGAATAAATCTTAAGAAGAAAACGGAAGTCCAGGAAAACGCTCAAAGACCAACTCAGCAAGAATCAAGAAGGACCAAGAAATCATCAACCCAAGATAATTGGAAGAAAAATGAAGATACAGAAAGGAAGAATACGAAGATCAAGAACTAACCCAGCCAACGAGAAGAATACCTGAGTCAAATTGAAGACAAATGTTAGAAGGGACAACTTCAGTCAAGAAGAAGTAAATAGATTCGAATATAAAGAGAAAAAGCAAGATAAATAATTATAAATTGATAATAAGAATGGCCTCCCTCCTCCATAACTTGTGACCCTCAAAGGCCAAACAGTCTTCTGATCTTCATTACAACTGCACCTGCTCTCCTACTAGAGATTAAGAAAAGGTTCTTCTGGGAACTTCGGAGATCCGGGAAGGAGATGCTATTACTCATTGATTAGAGACAAGACTTCGTTCGCTCTCCTCAATCCCACTGAATTAAATCCACTCATCCCGCAGACTCAGAGGTCGTAGGAAAGAGAGCTACTGGTAACTCCTCGATTAAGAAACCCAAGACTAGTCTCTCCCTAATCCTCAAATTCGCTCCGCTTTCTAGAAAGGAACCTGTGTAGGGGTGCGAAAATGTATCAGAGGAAATTCCTTCCAACTCGATAAGATAAATAGCCCGTTAAATTACCAACTCACGACGGACTAAGCCGTGGGGTAATGGCTAGAGCATTGTCGTTTAAATCTACCGGTACCGAGTTCGAAACTCAAAAGTCCACAACCTTTTATGAAGAAATCTCAAGAAGAAAACGGAAATCAAGGAAAACGCTCGAAGGACCAACTCTTCTAGAATGAACAAGAAATCAACTCAACATAATTGGACGAAAAACGAAAATACATCGAGAAAGAAAACGAAGATTAAGAACCAACCCAGCCAAGAAATATATTGAACTCAAGCCAACTTATCAATAATCAAGATTGAATCATCAACTCAAGATAATTGGAATAAAATGAAGAATCAACATTATGAAAGAAACCGAAGATCAAGAACCAACCCAGCCAGAATACTTGAGTCAAGAAAAATGGAAGATAAATAAGGAAATTCATTCAAGAAGAAGTAAATAGATTCGATAAAATAAAGAAAATCAATTGAAAAAGCAAGATGATCAAGAAAAATTAAATAAAAGATATAATAAAGAAGCCCCCCCCCCCTGCCCCATAAGCCCGAAGATCATGCCACTGACTGCTATTTCGGTTTGGTACACATACAAAGTAAGTAATTGTTTATTGTCCATGGTACCTATATTTTCAAGTACTGATAGTATACTGTAATATTACTTTTTAAAAATATAAAATTAATTAAGTTTAGAACCACTTTATTGTAATCACAAATATGTACATAACTTTAAATTTTATTAATATAATTTCCATACCTTAGGTAAAACAACGAACTGCGCTTCAGATGTGGTATATCCCAACCTTAGATCTGCTATTGGGCCTATACCTCACTCAGAAGACATTCCAGTACCTGAACTACCTGCAGAAATTGTTTTGTCTAACTCTGATGAATCAGATATGAGATCCTGTGAACCAGAAACTAAAATTTATTTTCCTGTAACTGTTGATACTACTACAAATCCTTTCTCACAACTGGATATAGATGATCTTGTTAGAGATCTAAACTTAACAAAGCCAGAAAGTGAATAATGTCCTCGAGAATGAAAGAAGAATATTTATTAGAAGAAGATGTTTGAATTACTAAGTTTCGCATTCGATCAAGCACTTTACAAGACAAATTTTCATTTGACAACAATTATGCTACTGTAATTATATTCCACATCTCTTTCAAGAATTAAATATACATTATGAACTCTGTCAATGGAGAAATTTCATTGACGCTTCTTTATATAGTAGTAAAGCCGTGCTTTACTACTATATTAACGAAGTAATAGTAAAGCTTTACTACTATAGTATTAAATTAGTAAAGCCGTGCTTTACTACTATATAAACGAAGTAGTAGTAAAGCTTTACTACTATATAAAGAAGCGTTCCTAAAGAAAACATAATTTTCCCACCACTTCACATAAAATTAGGTTTAATGAAACAATATGTGAAAGCCTTAAAGAATGACCAGCCAAAATAAAACAAAAGTTCCTAAGATTAGTGATGTTAAAATTAAAGAAGAAATCTTTGTTGGCCCTCAGATTCAACAACCTTTGCTAGATAGAGAGTTTAAGGCAAAATCTCCTAAGCCAGAATTTGAGGCCTGGCATAGTTTCAAAGGTGTATGTAATGGTCTCCTTGGAAGGTAAAAATCAGAAAATTAACACATTTTGTTGAGAATTTGATTAGTTCTTATATTGAGTTGGGATGTAATATGTCACTAAAGGCGCAATTTTTTTCTTTCCCATCTGTCTTTCTTTCCATAGTTTCCAGCAGACGTCAGCGATGAGTATGGAGAACGAATCCACTAAGATATTGTTACTATAGAAAATCGGTATAAAGGAAAAAGGAGTACTGCATTGCTTGCTGACCTCTGCTGGACCCTTCACAAAGACAGACAAGATGTTGTACATAAAAGAAGCCTAAACATTCTAAAAATATATGACTATTGTATGGAGTTCAGCAATTTTAAAAAAATCTTAAATCTTCATTATATTTTTAAATATATTTTTATAATACCACACTCTGATATGTATTAAAAGGACTTATTAATTGCTTTTGATGAATAAACTCTTTGTTTCCACTTATCTTTGTACTTTTTGTAAAAAAAAAAAAAAAATTAACAAATATTTCCTACCTCTATATACTGAATAATTTAATATTAATAAAAAAATAAATGTGCAGATTACACAAAACTGAAGTTATTTCCTGAAAAATAAAGGTCATTTTCGTAATCTACGCAAAAAACTACATTGTTGGAAAGTGTTATTGTTCCCTTCAGCGTACCCACTTTTTATAACTTTATAGATATTATTAGGATAGAACAATGCCATAAACAAAATAAAATTTAAAGAATAGATACAGGGCATAAGGACGATGCAAAACATAAAACATACATAAGAACAAATAAGGCCATTGAACAACTTGTATAAGGATACCCAAAGACAAATAAGTTCGATTACCTCGGTGCAATTTTATATAATATAGGCGTACAAAAGTGAAATTAAACAGTTTCAGTTTTAATTCACTTGAATAAATATTTTAAAGGAATTTTTTGTATATCTAATGTAAATACAAAATTTGAATTCAATTGAATAAATTTTTGTAACGGCATTTTTTTTGTTTGTCAATGGATATTTTCTTATTACTCCTGCGCTCAATTATCTTGCGCTCGATTATCGCTACGCTCAATTGTTTCGCGCTAAAATGTATGTGCACTCAATTGTCAGGGCTCAAATGTAGGCGCTCAATTGTTGGTGCTCAATTGTTTTGCGCTAAATTGTCGGAGTGCTAAATTGTTAGCGTTCAATTATCAGCGCTCAATTGTCTTGCGCTCAATTGTCAGCCCACTGGTTGATTCTGCGTACGAGTGGAGGGACCGATCTTACCAATGTAGAGTAAGAAGAAGGCGCCCCACAAGGAAGATTTCTCTCAGTCACACTCTTTGCCCTGGGCATCAAGTCTATCACCTCGTTGCTACCACAGATTTTATTGTTACGTCTTCTTTGCTGACATTTAGTTCTATTTTCTCGGTCCAGATGTCAACTATAGAGTGTTGACTCCAAGGGCCATCGAAACGCATCTCTTCCCATGCCAAATCGCACATATTTAAGTTTTTCTTGGCAAGATTTACGAGGAAGCACTTGTTCAGCCATCGACGCTTCCACCCCGAACTTGAATTGTCGCTTCTCGTAAAATGGACTCTCGACGATATACCATATATAACTATTCGTTGAGGGAACTTATTAATTATCTTTAGAGTGCGTGGATGTCTGGCTGGCCGATATTATGTATCTTCGATATGCTTAAAAAGTGGAACTGAGCTCAAGGATAATAATATTGCTATCATTAATAAAATAGAGTTTTATTAATAATAACTATCAACAACTCACAAAACGGAAAATATTGTCATAAACAGAGAATGGAAAGGGTCGTGGGGAATCGAGCTAATCCGAAGATTAAAAGATTTGAAAAGGTAAAACAAATATAAAGTTAAAGGGAGGTGATGGTTCGCTAAACCATTTAAAGCACAGGATAGAATTGACAAAAGAGATAAATACTCAAAGGTAACGTGGGCCTACGTAATTTAGACTTCTTGTGCAGAAAAAGGCGGCGTGAAGGAATTTTCAGTTCACTGGCGAGTTCCAGCCGAAGGGGGGGGAATAAAATGATCCTGACGTGGCGTCTTGGGAATCAGAACCGTTTGTCCACAAACGGCTTGAAGAACAATGGCTGTTCTACGTTGTTCTCTTCTAAACAACAGAAGGGGTGAGAACCGTGTCTTGTCTATGGGCTCAAGAACAATGGCTGTTCTAATGTTGTTCTCTTCAGAACAACAAGGGGAAAGGGTGAGAACCGTTTCTTGGCAAACGGGCTCAAACGAATAATGGCTGTTCTAACGTTGTTCTCTTTCTGAACAACAGGGGAAGGGGGTGAGAACCGTTTTTTGTCAACAGGCTCGAACGAACAATGGCTGTTCTAACGTTGTTCTTTTCTGAACAACACAGGGAAGGGTGAGAACCGTTTCTTGGCGAACGGGCTCAAACGAACAATGGCTGTTCTACGTTGTTCTCTTCTGAACAACAAGGGAAGGGGATGGGGTGAGAACCGTTTCTTGTCAACGGGCTCAAAATAACAATGGCTGTTCTAATGTTGTTCTCTTTCTGAACAAGAAGGGGGAAGCCTTGTGGACTCGGCGTCACGAAGGCTCAAACCTTGGCACTCAAGGGATATTGTCCTTTTCCTTGAAGGGTGATGGTGAATCTCGAGGTCGAGGTCCCTTGGCGCACAAGGTGAAAGAGGGTCGTGGTGATGTTTCAAGACGAAAATCGATCTCCAATCTGATCTTAGTGGTAAAGTTTTCATCTAAATAGTCGAGACACCTCCTTGGCGTGGGCGACAATGGAGGGGGAGCTTCAAAGGAATGCACAGCCGAGCCTGGGAACAATGCCTGATTTGCCCACAAGCCTAACTCAATCTGGCGAGGTCAGCGTATGGGGGCGAACGGGGGAAGATAAACCTCCTTGTTTAAACATTGACTCAGGTGGCTGCGATAAGGCGCCAAGCTTCAAAGCAAAGATGCACGTGGGGAGCATCGTGGTTTTAAATATCATGTGATAGTGGTTGAAATTAACGCGGCCTCAACCTGTTCTATCACATCGCTAAAAGGGTTTTTTCGGGAAATGGTGGATTTGCATTGTTTTTATGACCTTATTTTCGACTGACGACTCACCTGGGTGATCCCTATTTGGAGCCTTAGGACCTCTTTTATACGCGCCATTGATATTCTTCGTTCAGCACTAGGAGTTCTGATTTGTCACTTTCTTGCTTTTATTTCAAGCATTTCTTCGTATGAAGCTTAAAAATGGATGCTAGTGTTATATATCTGATTCTACTCTGTATTGCGGAAGGTGGACACAATCCAACACTTCGGTGTTAGTCTGGTGAACTTAGCCTCCAGTATCTCACCTATTTTAAGCTAACATATCGATGTCGCGGATATACCACTTGATATGCGCCTGTAGCCGCAGGTGTGGCCTTTTCATAAGTCTCCAACTGTTACGATCGATAAGGATGTTGCTTAGAAACCTAGATACTACATTCTTTCCCTAAATCCTTTGGATTAGGGAAAGAGAGCTATCGAGTAGGTAGTGCCTCTGTTTCTGTCTAGGATGCCATCCGGTCGACTAGAACGTTTGAAGTTTTGTCGCCAAGAATCGGCTCCCAAATTTTTCACACATTTTCCCCCACTGAACCTGTGGCCGTGTACATGGATATCTCCAAATCCGCAAAGATGGTCAGCTTCCATCTGGTATCTACTCTAAGCTCTTATAATTAAAGTAAGTCAGGCTTAATCTACCGCTGCATCTGTCTTCACCACTGAGCGTTTTCAAAAATACCGTACGTTGCAGATGATATTGTGTCCTGCCCGGTTTGAATGAAGAGAGTGTAATCATTAGCAACTCCCAAACTGCCCTAAGTACTCTCTGGCCATTCAAAATTCCAGCCCATTTGGTTAGTTGAATCAATGACACCACGGTTGCCGCAAGCCACCTGGATGTCATGATTATCTTCTGCTCAGTTGATGGACATATAGGAATTGAAAGGATGAAAGAGCGCCTATAAAAGTGACAAATTCACCGAGAACACCTAGTAACGAGATTAGCATTTTGCTTCTCTCCCAATAACAGCATGACAAGAGTAAGGTCAGCTATCCATGTAACTCGGCAAAGAAGGCGAGAAACTACTGATATGAACGTAAAGTTAAGGAATAATTGCACCGTGACTGTTACAGTCTACCTGCCCGCCCAAATTCCCTAGTTGCTTCTGATCGCTTTCTTTTGTCTTCGATTGGGCCCACTGGCGGGATGCACCAACATTTGATGGAGCCCTCACCTGCACCATACTGCTAGGACAGCTTTACCCTACAGACAGTTTGAAACATTCTTGTTGAATGTCCGAGCCTCTGGATCTTCGCCCACATTACCTGTTTTGGTAGTGGGACGAGCAGGTTGCAACCGGTTGTCCATTATGCATAGGATGCGTTTGTCTTCACAGACTTGTGGGCTCTTTGAAATGTTGGAGAAGGTTGGCCTCCTTGGTTTTATTTGACTCTCTTTTTATGGTCACATAATAAGCGCCGTATAGTGGCGGACCTCCACTGACGCCTGAGGGGGTTTCCTTCTTTTATGGCCGTTTTTTGTTTCTTTTAATTTGCTTGGTTTCATTTTTCCTTTTTGTTTGTATCCTTTTATATTTTGCCTGGTTCTAAGCTATAATTCATAAATTTAATCCACACTAACCTTCCCTACATAATCACCTTCTATTCATTGTATTAATCTTTAAGTCCAGTTTTAAGATTTTAAAAATGTTACAAAATTATTTTATCATTTAGGCGCAATCACCTTGAAATGTGCCTCAAGGGACCTAGCCATATCCATCCATCCACCACTAAAATGTTTGGAATTTTCGATTTTTTTGTTTTAAAGTAGAATGAAAAAGTGTAGTTTGAGATCAAATAAAACGAAAAAAGAAGCGTACATGATTTGTGTACATGAAATAAAATTTGGGAAGCAAAAATTTAAAAATATTTAAAAATTTATTTCAAAATTGATTTCATCAGACTCTGTCTTGCTTCATCATCCATCTTCAGCCATAAGACGAGAGCTTAGAGAATCTTTGAATGTGTCTCCGAATAAAAGTTTCAAGTTCGATTACAATCACACTGCCTTACTCGACTTTGAATGAAAAATTATGAAGATATTGAAATTTGATAAAAGAAAGCCAATTTTAACTAATGTAAAAAGTATGGCACCTTTGTATTATGACAAACTAAGTTTCGCAACACTTATCACTGACCTGGTAGGGGGCTCTAAAACAGAAGAAGAAGGCTCCCTGAGGTCCATCGAAGATCCCGGGTTGCTGCGTTGATGCCGCAACCTGAGGAGAAAAAGAAAATATCTCCTTGAAAAAGTAACAATAGATTTATTTAAATTAGAGTACAGGAAAATTCAATAACAAATTCATTGATTTTGTTGACATAAATGTGTTTAAAGCAATTAAGCAGCTAACGTTGAGCAAGCAAGTTCGCCTGCAATCACTATAAACTATAGTTTAAATTATGAAAGTGAGGGTGGTTATTATTCTGAATAATAATAATAATAATAATGGCATAATATTGGTTGCTTAACAGAATGTTTCACATACCTAGGTGGGAAATACTAAGATTTTCATGTTCTTTACATAATTCTATCTACTTTAATAGAATATGTTAGTGGAGCTAAAGGAAAAAAGCGTTATACCTTCAGTAATTTTAGATAGAAAACGGAAAATGTAAAATTCGAATTTAATCTTTAATGGAAAGAGATGGGATATTCGTCTTAAAGAGGCCAGAGTTTGCGATAAGTTGTCAAGAGTATTTGCGCGTGTTTGATTGAGTACGGTTAGTCTATAAATTATCAATGTGAACACATGAATTTAATAGAGTACGTTGGATCCCTAGACTGATTGTCTATTAGTGAAGTCTATTAGAAAGCAATTAATATAGGAGAAGTAATGGATAGTTAAAAATTAGCATATAGAGTAAGTGTGATAACTTAGTGTTCACTCAATATTATACTGGGAACAAAAATTTAATGATTTATACAAATCTTTGGGAATGGAGAGGAATTGATTGCTGAAGGAGAGTTTTACTACGACAAAAAATATATTCCCGGCATTTAAAATATTTGTGTGGAGATTTTACTGAAGGATAGGGTGCAGCAACCAAACCCTATTTTGCCCACAAAATGTATCTTTGCTTCTTTCATCTTTCGGCAATTGCAGGCTCTCTTTGTCGCATTGAAAATGGCAAAAGAGAAAGGTCAAACTGAATTTGCGTTTGACGCATGCAGTAATAATTTGCATGTATTGCTCATAACCTGGAGCGCTCCACGAGAGATGACATCCCTTACAAGAATGCACATGAAAAGGAAGGAATGACAGTGAGGTTGGCTTGGTAGCCCTTTTCAAACAGACTTTTGTCAAACCTCCAGATATAATATCCGTTTCCATCGGTAACTACAAGAAAATGGTGTCTTACTTCGAAAAATCAATAAAAGTGGTCGGGATAGAACTACCTGGAGTTCTAAGGGAATTTTCGGCCTTTTGTATCCAGACACAAAAACTCGAACTGTTTCACGTGTGCCTTGTGAACCATGCAATATTTAAGTTAAAAAAACAGTGTTCAAGCCATCAAATAAATCATTTAACACTGCGATAGAAAACGATTTCTTTGTTTAATAAATAATACAATCATAGAATATCTTGGTTAGGAATGTAGGCGAAAATACTAGAATAATATATATATAAGTATATTTTTCTACCAGGTATTTATTCTTGTGATCCAAATAACAGTTTAAAAAAAATATATTCTTCTTCTTCATTTTATCTTATGGCTAACTTCATTATTAATGCAAATATAGTAATAAAAGGAGTATGGCTAATGTTTTCTTACTCAAGAAAATCTTCCTACTGGTATATATCAATCCATCACTAATTTAAGTTCCATTGGTCATTTACACACGTGCAATATTAATTTTTAAAAAAGAATTTACTAAAATATTTATTGCAAGCAACCATATTTGGTTTGTTAGTCCATTAATTACACTTTCTGCAACTTAAAATTCGCATTACAAAAATAGAAAGAAAAGGAAGCAAATATGGCCATTTGTCCATATATGTAGGGTTAAGAAAAAGTTAACGAAAAGAAGGTTCATGAAACAGCAATTGATTTTTTTATTCCTCTGGAATTTACGCCCATCAACTTTCACTAAAACGTATTGTATATTTTATTAGGATGATGTAAGTTTTAGGTGCATTTTTTTCGTTTAATATAATGGAAATTTCAAATTAATTTTACTCTGTCAACCGAACAAATTATTTAGGTTATAAAAGTTACTGTATTTATCCCAACGACCTACTGTATTTCTCTGGTCTTGGTATTCGACAACTAATGATGGATACGGGATTATTCCAATAATACTATTTTCAAATGAAGTTTACGAGACAAAAACATGATTTCTACTGGCATGGTTTAAAATTCATAGAAATATGAACAGATAGAATCATAGACTACATACACTATTTACTTTCATAGAATCTGAGATAATCTCCTCTTGTGATAGTGTTAGAAATTTTTTGTCTCAGAGAGGGAGCATCTCTGCCTTCCTTTCTTAATGGTTTACTGCTAATTAGGAGGTTCAAGAGCTATTTTCTGTTCCAATGACCCAGAAATCTGGGTATGCTTCATTCTTTAGGCCATTCTTTGTACTACCTTATTTCTGGCTATATATAATATGCAACTTCTTGTTTTTACTCTTAAAACATATTCTCTTTTCTCCATCTTCCTTCATCCGTCTCTCATAATCTCTCCTTTGTTTCACTGATTGGAGAGTTATTTCGTTCATTGGAATATTTGACCTAAAAAGAAGATAATTTCAGTTTTTCGCTTTTGAATCAGCAAATATTTTAAGACAGTCTATCTACAGATTTCATTTCAATATTCAACTTGCAGAGCTCGAAAAAGAACTAATTAAGATGAAATTGAAAATTGAATATATGTCTAAACAAATAAAATAATCGCCTTCACATTCATCTGAACTTAGCTTAAGTCTTTCTTGGACATATGTAAATTAGTGCTAGAACTATTTTGGTTCGACTAGGTTCTTTTTCTGATATAATAAGAAATAGGAGAAAATTTGAGAGAGATCACTGATCAGTTGTCAGTAGTTCTTTTGTGAGAATGTAAAGGGAAAGATAGGGAAAAATATTTTGGAAAACATAGCACCGAAGAGAGAAAGAGGCAAAAAATCTAGAGAGAGAGAAGGAATTTGAAAGAGAGATAGGAAGAGAGAATGGGAAAAAGAAGACACAAGAGGAGCGGAAATATTAAAGTGTAGGGGAATAGTCACTCCCCCCCCCCCGTTCACTCTTGGTGCAGTCACAAGGCGGTTACCGCAAAGACATCCGTCGAAGGCATCGGCAGGTTCAGTGCTTAACCGCAGTGTCGCACCGCTCGGCGAGCTGAAAGACCTAAAGGTCAAAATGAAAGATCTCCCCCAGGAGAGTGAGATCCAGTTTAACGTCAAATAAGAAATTGGAAACGTGTTTCTCCCAATCTCGAAGGTTAACGAGGAGCCGATGTTTGACTTCTTGGGAAAAACCGTTGGCCAAAAGAACTCTCCTAGGGCCGTCCTTAAGCCCCTCCCCCCATTACCACTCACCCAGTGGGGTGACAAGGTATAAATAAGGAACTCTGAGGAAAATCGAGGTAGTATACGTCAGTCTCTAGGTGACGAAGTCCTCGGATCCAAAACCGAGCTACCGAGACTGAAGAGGTAGAGTACTTGGCTCGCCAGACCAAGAAGTACCCTGCAAGAGAGGCAGGGCTACCTAACTTAAGGGGCTAAGAAGAAGCTCATCCTCGAGCTAAGTCCCTGGTTATGAAACCAAACGATAAGTTAACTTTGGTAAGTTCAACTTACTCTCGCCAGAGAGACTCCTCATATCCTGGTGCACCTTAAACACCAGGGGTATTCCTCGTCCTTAAAGAATCAGGAAAAGAAGAAGGAAAAGGCTCCCCCTCGAGCCCGTTACTTGGTGGCCACACCGAACTTTAGGTAACTTATTCTCGCCAGAGAAACCTCCCTCCGTTATCCTCGCCCTTGAAGAAGACCCTCCCTGAGTTCAGTCCTCGTCCATAAGGAAATAAGTAACAAGGGAGAAAAGCTCCTCCTCGAGCTCTTACTCGGTGGTCACACCACACTCCAAGTTAACTTGATTTAAGAACCAAGTTCGACTTACTCTCGCCAGAGAGACCACGACTGCCTACGTGTTGCATAAAGCACCGTATTGGTTCTCGTCCTTGAAGACCCCCTCCCTCCCCGGAAGAACGTGTGGATCCCCCAGCTGCCACCCTCGCCAAAACAACCATGTGATCTCGCTCATCTACATCTGGCCGGCGGCACGCGTCGAGAGTCAATAACATTCTTGAGGCCCTTTAAACTCCAAATGAGTCCGTAAGCCTAATTCTTATATTATTGTTGTGTGTAGAGAAAACGTTAACCAATTTTTGTGGGTAAACTAATTTAATTAATTCTTGTTTATCAAAATATTTAGAGTATTACTGTAGTTAATGTTTAAATGTTAGGTATTCAATTGATAAAGGTAAAATATAAGTTTATTTGGGGATTAATGTTGGTTTTTCTTATATATCCTTACGTGTTTCAGAACGGCTCTGTTCTTTAAGATATTCAGATATCAATATATATTAGACACTCTCAGCACTCTTAGAATAGAACAAAAAGGGGGGGAATTTTACGACATAAAGTATACTCCACATATTAACCAAATACTCTGAAAATAATGTAATTAGAAGAACTTGACGTTTAGACGGAGAGTTAAATATGTGAAATACCACTTTAGACTTTCTTAAATTCGCTTTGGCTTAATGAATGAAGTCGTCCAATCCATCTCATTTAAAGTCAAACAAAGTTTTGCAATTTCGCTAGTTTGGAAGATAATGACAGAAGAAGAACAGACGAGGGAGTTTTGAACTTCTACTGAATTTAGTTGATATTACAAGTCCACATCGGACTTTTTGCCCAAATCTTTTATAATATAAGCTTGACGAGAATTCCAGCAAGAGAGGGGACCCAGAACGTAATTTACTTGGATAAAAGAAAATTGCTCTTTCCAGTTATGATGCCAATGCTGTGACCGAAAGAATAACTATTTTTCATCATTTGCAATTGAAAATAACTATGTAACTAAAAAATTTTAAGGTATTTTTTAACACACTGGAATGTGCTATGCTATCTCATACTAGTGGAATTGCCGTAAGGGGTTCCATTGTGTAACCTCTTAACTTTGGTACGTGGAGGAGATGCATGTTTTTTTCCGGCCTGAGTACAAATTAAGAAATCCCTCTCACTGGTTTTCCTTGAACAGTCTGATGAGGCCAGGTAAAGATTTGATGCGCTCTACCATCGCTCCCTCTCAGCTCTACTTTATTATTTTTTTACTCTGCGACTATCCCCTTATTCTGAAAGAGTGCAAATTAGGGAAGACTCGTCAAAGAAATAAACTGACCTCTTAGACGGAGCCTTGAAATTTTGTTAGTTTGCTTCATACTTGGTAACTCCCATTATTCCTCTTTCTATACAACTATCTCCTTAATTCTCTATCTAAGTTTAAGGACCAGAGCAGCTACAAAATAGAGTATCTGGAGCCTCTAAAAAACGCCATTTAACGCCCGCATGTTGCAAGAGACTAGGCCTTAATGGGACCTATATGTTGGGATGCGAATAATGTGAATATCTGTTTTTCCCCCAATAACCATTACTCAACATGTGAAGGGATGATTAGCTTTATATGCCCTTTCTTTTGTTGATAAGATTGTACTGCCTTTGGCGTGCTAGCTTTTATTGCGTGCTATGAAAACTAGAAGTATATGGACCATCTCTGGGTCTTTCTCAAAGTAATTTGGATCATGGCTACTCAATCGGGGATCAGTACGCCCTATTAAGAATATCCACCCTGCCGCCCTGCCTATCTTGCTGCCCGGTGGGAACTGAGAGAGTTAGAGAATGACCGGTCACAGGGTAACATTTGGTCGATGTGCTTCATTAGCTTAAGTTGAAAACACCATCGGTAATGCACCCAAACTGAAGCCCTGAAATATCCGAAAACCAGAGATCTGATCGGCAGATTTGCTTATCTCATTGGAGTCAGTGGAGGGATTCCATTATTTTGAGTACGATAAAGTGGTTTCCCCTTTTGCATTATCAGAGAAGCACCAGGGTAGGTCTATTTCTGCAAAGGAGGTATCCTTCCTATGCTTTCTCAGTGGCCGTGGCAACATAAGGGCGTTTCTTTCTCTCCATTTGACGTTTTCGGTGATCCCCCTTACACCGTTTGTAGATTTGCTTTCGGGAGAGTCTACACTTCTGGCTGGTACCCCTTTTCCTTCCCAAAGGCCCTTCAAGGACACGAAGAGTTAGAGGACGGACCACCTTGGTCCTCATCCCTTCAGCTATTGTAAGGTGAGCGGCATCGTCCCCTGGGCCTTGCCAAGCTACCTTGTAGACCCGAGGTTTGTGACGTTAATAAGAGCCAGCATAACCCCACTTCTTTTATTCACAACCTAATTCTGAATGCCGGACCAAGTCTTGTTCGTAACGAGCCAATGGCTCTTTGAGTCTTACCTTGAGATATCAGATACCTTTTGGGTACAGTTTAGAGGCTCTCTTGAAATAAAGATTCAACCATAGGTGATTCTGTTCCAGAGCGCAGGGTCTTCCAAGTGGCTAACCTTGACTGGCTGCTAGACACCAAACATAATCTCTTTATGTAAGGCATAGTGTGAAACAGCCGGCAGGCAGAAGTGATACTCCTACATGAGCTAGAGGCACTGCCTGCACAAGTTCCCCATCGGTTAATTTTGTTATATTTCTAAGCAAGTCCGTGGCTCTTCTTGGCGGTCATACGTGACTTCACTCTACAAGAAGTCCTTTCTTTTTTAGGTGTGGAACCCACTCAAAAGGATTTGGGATATGTTTAGGCAGGATTCCCTCCCGTTCTAAAGGAAAACGGGAGGCCAATCTGGGAGCTCGCTCTCGTGGCGTAGAGTTTCGCGATAACTTTCTTTACATTTTATAGACCAGATTCTACTGCACCAGCATTCATTGCAAGTCGTGATTTTACAGAATACCACCCTTTTCTTTCTCTCAAGAGGCGGAGTACATTTCAATGACAAGTTTAATTTGAGTGAGCTGCGTTCAGCTCTCGCTCAATGTGTGGAAAGTACATGACTTGGACCATGTCCAGTATGCTATGCTTCGATACCTAGGTCAGCGAGGAATCTTTTTCCATCTAATTGTTAAACACGATCTAGATATTTGGCAAAAGGATAATGCACTCGCTTTTTTTAAACCGGAGAGAGAGTCTTATATTCCAAACGGTTTCTACCTAAATTCTCTAACACCTTGTTTGTTGAAGTTGATGAAGCAATGAGTACATCTTAGAATAGCTTTACTCATGGATAGTAGATGCAATCTGGTGTCTTTCCTTACATAGCACCTTCCGTATATCACATTCCTCATCGGATACTTTGGTCAGAGTAAAAAAGGCTAGATCTGAGTCATTTGATCGTAGAGAACATTAAACTATGGTGATTTTCGTTCTATTAAACGCCTAAGATACCGCATGGTAACACGATATCATGGCGAATTTCTACATGATGTAGGCGAAATGACACCTCTCAATCCTTATTTCTGAAATTCTGAGATCCTCAATTCCGGTACTGGTAAGGAGAACCCTCTCCGTTCAAGTGGGTCAGGAAGAGGGCGTCTGGCATAGAAGATGTGCTCGATATTCTCTTTGCGGACGAGCTTTCGATCGGTTTAGGCGTTATGGAAACTCTATAGGGTCGACTCCCACATACATTAGACCAGGACTAAGATGGTAAAGTTCTGCTGCCCTTTAGTGATCCATCCAGGCTCAGAACATTTACTAAAAGTGATTCACTTGAAAGTTGTTGAATCAAATGAATATAAAAAATCGCATCTTGTTTTCGAGCAAGGTCTCATATAGAAGCCTCATATCTTCAGCATTATGGCCTCTTGTACTCATGCCATTGCCATTATTTCTTTCGTTCTTTATTTTATGAGTTACTTGCATAATTTTATTTTTATTTCTATATAGACATGATTTGTATGTTTCCCTTGACTTAGTATAGATCTAAAAGGCTTTCTATAACGTGGATGAAAGAAATATTTGTAAGCAACCTTAGATTTCGTTTATCACTCACCATTTTAAGCATAAAAGCATAATATATTGTTGCATTGCATCGATTCCCCTTTCCCTTTCTTCATTTTTTTAAAAATATAGCCATCTGCTTTCTATTGGAACGAAATATTCTACTCTTACAATTAATTGCACAACACAAACGTTTGTACTCCAATGGATTACTCGAAAGCAACTCAATTTTGTAGGCATTCGTTTTTTTGAGGTGGCACGGTGTCATTCTCTTTGTATGAATTTCTTTGCTTCAAAACATTATAATAGGCATTTGTTTTGTGACAATTATATTTATCAAATCCCCGTCGATAAACTGTTCAAAATTAATCTATTTCTTTTGAATTTTGCATAATAAATGAAGAAGAGGTCAAACCTGATAGTGAAGATTCAAACGTAGGCACTGAACGGATAGACCGAAGGACAAAGACTGGCCGTCTCGTCCGTTTGCGTGGTAATCAGAATGCTGAGTATAAGACTATTCCGTCATATTCATCATATTGTGAATTTTTAATAGCTCTTTGCAGAATTTCAAACATATTTTGTAATGAAATTTATCAGGCATTTTATCTTAAAATGAAATTTAATGCTTTTAAAAATATTAAAAATAAAGGCACACTTTCGAATGCGTGGAAGCACGCCAAAATATTACGTACATATCAGCTGAGAGAAGAATATGTAATTTACTAGCCTCCTTTACATTTAGTTCCTTTCTCTACTCTATCAGTAACTTACATAAATTTATTTTTAGGTGCATATTTTTTTATATTTTCATTAGCTAATAGTAGATTTAAAATGCTTTCTATAGCGAGGATAAATATATATATATATTAAATTTTTTTATGTCTGGTACTTTTTAAAACAAGGGTGAACACATAATGGTACTTCACATTCACCACAGATATAATTTGTTCGTTGAAAGTTTTTTAGTTGTTTTTTTTTTGTTTTGGCTCATACAGGACATGTTCTTCTTGAAGGAAGAGGCTTCATAAAATGAATACTAACATCAATAAGCCGCGATGGTCGGTTACCAATATGTCTAATATAAGAAATTCGATCTTTTCTATATTTATCTACCATTTGTGCAATCACACTGTTTGTAAAATCCAAAATCCTTTTCTTTCTCTCGTTTGTTTTTTTCCTTGTATATATAATAAGCGCTTAGAATAGATAAATCAACAAGATGGAAGAAAAACTTCATATACTCTATAACATTTTTTTGTTGTATTCAATCACACATTTAGGTTTAAAAATAATGTTATCATCTCTATCCCTTTTCCCGCTGTCACACATATGATCATCATCTACACTTGTAAGAAACTGTTAAGTTCGTCTATCACACCATTTTATGTATAGTATATTGTTGCATTGCATCGATTCAACCTCTCCCTACTTCAAAGTTTTAAATTTAAGCAGGTTTTTTCTATTGGAATGAACTGTTCCACAAGCTCGAGTCTTATTTTCTAGTAATTTTGCAAAGAGATCAGAATTTGTGTATCTATTGCAAAAAAAGGAACATGGCCCTTATTTAAGTAGGATTCAAGCAATGTCATCACAACTGAGCCCTTCACACCTACTTCATTGTCGATAGTAATTGTGTACTACCGGTTCCAGTATAAATGATCAAATCTATTACTTAACCAGTCTTACAATCGGACAATACAAACGTTTTTACGCCGGATTTATTATGTCTTTGATTTGGATTGTATTATCTATATTTCAGTCTTAAACTCTAAGGAGTAGACTTTCATATATGCAAAGGTCTTTAAAAGGAATCAGCTTTGATTTAAATTTCTGTCTAATGAGATCCAAGACAGGTTTGATTTTTCCTATCTTACTAGTTCTTTCAATTGTATTATCGCTAAAATGTAAAATCCTCAAAATTTGCAGAAACCGATTACTTGACATGAGCTTAACAAATATCTTCTGTTCGTGAAGATAATTGACCCTTAATCATTTAGCTGGTTTTTTTTTACTGTGACTCATGAGAATCCAAATATTAAAAAAATAAGTGAATTTCGTCGCGTCTGTTTTTTTAGAGGTGGAAAGGTGGCAATTCGGTTTGTATGAATTTCTTTGCTTCAAAAATTTATAATATACATTTGATTGTGTGATAATTATATTAATCACATCATCGTCCATAAACTGTTCAAAATAATCTATTTCTTTTGAATTTTGTGTAATGAATCATGAAGAAGTCAAACCTGAGTGTGAAGACTCAAACGCAAGCAGGAAATTAGAGCCAGATGCTCAAGGCTAAGTTGTCGCATGCTGTGTTCCTTTACCTGGCCCAGGGTCGACTCTTTATTTTCGTCTGTATTGTCATTATTTTCACTATTTTCTTCGTCTAAAACTTGTATATCATCACTGTCAAATTAAAAAAATGATTCACTGAGCCAGCTATCATCGCTAGATATATATACTGCTCAAGTTATCTGAGTCTACATTATCGAGCAAGTCACTCGACTCATCGCCTATTTGACCCTTTAAATTTGGTGTGCAAAATTGCTGAACTTTTCTACTGGACATTCTGAGAGGTACTGATTTGCAATGGAAATATTTCAAACCTGACAACTGATAGAAGAGTGCAATAGGAAACTACTTACAAAAAGTTTTCAAACATTCGGGCAACAGGAGAAGAAATACTAGATCAAATCAATGTATGGCCGATTCGCAGTCAACCGTTACTTTAGATTCTACCCATATTTGGCCGATTAGCAGCCAAAGGGTTAAGAATTTAGTTTAGTTAAAAGAATGCTTCAATACTTTTGAAAGATGATTTGTTCATTCGAAGCTTATATAATAATTTACGTTTTACGCATTCACATCCCAGCCAGTACTGCAGAAGGAGGACTCAATCCACCACACCGCTCTCATTCTTGCCTTTTTCCCTGTTGCACGTCAACCGTAGATTAAACTCGATGCTGTGAAGATATCACTAGCTTATACACGTGTCCGACGTCAATATTAGTCACTTATCCCTTTCACTGCATCGACGTCAGAACTAGACGGTGCCAATGCCGCCGAAAGACCACAGTCTCACCCTAAGCTCTTTAGGTTTAGGGATAGGAACACACTCTTAGAGCTCGCTGTAAACTACCGGCCAGGAGAAAACTCTGGTTTTGCCAAGGACGCCACCGTAAAGGGTAGCAACTTTGAATATTCGTCGCCACGCATCAGATATCAAAGATTTTAAAGTACCATTTTTTAGGGCTACGAAACTCAGCCAAGAGCTCGACATAGCTATCGGGTGGGTATTGCCTTGGTTCTTGTAAGGATTAGCGGTAGCTACCCAGCGATCTCGTTACCAGGAGAAATACCGTGCGTGAAAATTACTCAGACTGGGACATCCAACAAGATCGTGCTGGCAATTTTGAGGAAAAAAGCAGTCATCGCATTAAAGTGCAGGCGAGCATTGCAACAAATAGAGGTGCTTCTCCAGAAGGTTTCCGTTCCGAAGATGACAGAAAGCGACCTGAATCCGCCACGTCACGATGCTACCCAAAATTAGATTTACACATATCGTCTCAAATTAACTACAGTAGACCAGGCTAGCCCTAGGGCTAAAGTTATTCCTGCCCTGTAGTGAGTGTGAGGAAGAGAAAAATGCTGGTCAGGGCGAGCAGTCTTCGTGGATTCTTTATTCTTCACCAACGAATTTAATTCCTACATGTCCAGTAACCCAGCAGAAGATAATTCTAACATAATCTTCGGAAGGGCAACAGTAGTATCACGCTTAGCTTGGACTCAGAGCGCTTTGTTATTTGATAAAGAGCATAATTCAGCTTCCGAAAAGGGAACGATGCGAATACCCAGTACCTAACCGTGAATTGTAATCAGCTTGGCGGTGAAGACAGAGGTAGTGCCTATTAGACCATGCTGACTTCAAACTTAAATTGATGTCGCATGAAGTGTGTTCCAAAATGCGTTGTTCAAGATGAAGAGACGAAAGTAGCGATAAATTGTCACAGTTGATAATGTCCAAGGTGACATCCTTGGAAGAACTAGAGACACCAAACACCAACGAGCCGAGAGATACTCTAAACTCTGGGGAAAATAATAGAAGAAACGTGAGGGTAGTGAAAACCAAACAAAAACCTAGAGGTAAGTAGAGCAGAAAATATTTATAACGAAATTGTAAAAATAAAACAAAACAAAATAATTGTAACGGTACAAAACAAATGAATTGAAATCAGGGAAATATAGAGTTGAAAACATATACAATATAGTAAAACTAAATAAAGAAACAGAACATGAACTTACCTGGTCAGATCACAATGATAAATGAAAACGCGCAGGAAATTTAAGATTAAATAGTCTTTGGTTGGTTAATAGGTTAAAAAAACTGTAAGGATGACGTGTTATTATTTAAATTCGGGTGATTGTATATAATACAGAGAGATTCTATAATGAGAAGAGTGGATGTAGATTTAGCAACTTTAATACAGAAACATCATTTAAGGACACGTCTGTTTTATACTCTATTGCATGTGTTCTGATGGAAGAATACTCTTCATTACTAAATGTTTTTCTCGTTCTATAGCTAGTATTGCCTTTGTAAGAAAACTATCGTGCCTGAAGTAAACATAATGTGCTTCCTATATAGGTTACCTGCCTATAGCTAAAGCAACGAAGTCTATTTCTTTTCAATTGTAGATAAAGTTTTCTGGAGTAGGTTATTAAAAGGGCTGATGTTTGGCAACACAGCGAAACTAATTTCCTTGGAAACATTAAAAGAAGGGGATTGGTATGTAATATCCCTTTTTGACTAAGGATAAGGGGTGTTCATTTATAATAAAGGATTTAATAAAAAATTAAATTCCAAATGCATTTTAAGGTAGGTAGCAGATAGGTTAAAACCTCTGAATATCGGCGTTTTAATGGCACAAATTTTGTATACTAAATCACGGAAACTAAAGAAATTTAATCCCAGCCGTGTGAAAAGTGTTTTTTTAAAGACACTAGTTTGAATGCCGGAAGGGGTGCGGGAAGCATTATATTCTAGAAATGGCAAACTATTGTTGATCTCATGTTCTCGGGTGAAATAATATTAGCGTATAAATTGTTAATAAAAGGGAAAAACTTTATAGAACATAAACTAGAAGAAAAAAAGCAAAGGCATTATTATCATATCTTTTATACATTACGGGACAGAATTAAACAAGTAAACTACCTTTTTGTCTCTTCTCAAAACTTCACATGAAAATATTTGCCAAAATCAGCCCTAGTTGGCTTCCCATCCCAATACTTTCAATTTGATGATATAAGACGGTATTGAAAGTGAAATAGTTGTCTTTGACGGCTAGCAGCAGTAACTGTGAGAATTGGGAAACTGAATGAATTAAAGAGTCCATTTTTATTCGGAAAGGCTTTTGTTAAAATCATCTCTATAGTTTCCTAAATAGGAATATTAGTAAATAAGGATTTAAATTTGAAGCTTTAGAAGAACAAAGCACTTGACTACTTAAACTTTGTAAGTGAAAGGGATTAATGGTAGAGCTAAAAACTTAGCAATTTTATGGGAAGGAAGAGTGTATGAAGCAAGAATGGGACGAAGAGGGTATCTTAGGTAGCCAATAGAGTAGTCCCAAGTATGACGACAAAACATACAAAAAACTGTAGACGGAGTCACTTAGAATACAGAAAGATTTTAATTTGAACAGAAAACGGGTAATATTGTCCTCTAAAAGCTGAATAATAGTCAAAGATTGTTCCTTAATTTTAGTAAATTATGATGTATCTGACAAAATCTGACATTTTTGAAATTTAGTCAGTCCTATTCAAAATCACAACCCCATTACCCTTATCTGGACGGATTATGACAATTTCTTTATTCAACCCAAATTTTCGAAAAAGCGATGAAAATTTCAAGCGCATGATTTTATGAAAAGACTCATGGGTGACTTGTGAAATCTTAGTTTTAAAGTCGGTAAAGCAACATAAAATGGATTGATGGATATCGTGAATAAACTTTTCAGAGTTAAAATAATAGTCCAGGTAGTCCTGCCTGAAGTTTGGCAACATAAATTGGAGTTCGAAAAAGAAAAGAAACTTTCCGTTTTCGAGACTATAGCATGGAAAATATTAACTACACAGTTTAAATCATGAAATGTAGGCCATAAGTTTTTAGAGTTTACGGTCATGGACTGACGAAATTCTCTGGGCATAGGAGGAAATATTCTTAGAAATAATTAAAGAAAAGCATAGGTAACCGAAACAAGAAAGAGTTGAGCGTAGCAGCTTAGAATTGGAATCGACATCTGCCGAAAGTTTATTCCGACCGCGGAGTTTAAAGATAATCTCATTATTGAGTAAGTCATTCAAAGAGGAAATATAAAAATCAATCCAATTTAGAGATTTCCTGAAACGTAAAAATTTGGAAAAAGATCAACTTTACGGCAGATTTCAAGAAATTCCTTTGTTTTTCCCCCCTGAGGATGGGTTTGTAATTTCCTGAAACGTAGAGATGAAAGATGCGAATCGCCTGCTTCTTTGTTCCTTCTCATTTAATATTAAATTCAAGCTTTGTGGAAGAAATCATGGTGAATACATATATTGGTTAAAAAATCTCAATGATGTTTTAATCAACTTCGCATCAGTTTAACTTCATCAATATCAAAGAAAACCTTAATTCACTACCTGTAAATTTGTTTATTATTTGCAAGGTGGCTTTGCAATCAATCAACGTGACTTTATACCCACATTATTGGTTTAATTTTATCCGAACAACCTGAAAATTAAATGTAGAAGGATTGTAAAGAAGAATTATGAAGTAAAGGCGGAAAATAATAAGAACAACGAAAGTTAAAAAGGCAATGGGTGACAAAGCCTGAAAGTGATATCCAAGTCAAACATAAATAATTTTGGTGGATGAAATATGTTTACACAAACACCCAGGCAATTAAAATTATGAGCCTGCGATTAGTAAAAGGGAAAAAATAAAGAAGCAAGAGTCTGAAATAATGAGGAAAAGATTCATACAAGAATTTAAAAAGAGGAACTATTTTTATATTCTCCTCCATAACGCCATGTTGAATTAAAACAACATTCATTTGGATGGGTGAAGATTTATTTTTATTCAACCACTCGTTTATTATTTGTAGAAGAGTTGTAAGTTTTAACCCTCTACTCTGTGTTCTTTCATACAAATGTGTTTGTGTGACTGATAATATATGGATGAAAATAATCAAACAATGTATGGTTAAATTTCGGAAAATAGAATCCCTCTATTTTTGTGATTACTTTGTTATAAATATCTCTATTTTTTAAAATACACTAATGCTGTATAGTGTATATTAAAGATAAACACTATATAGCACTTTTACTAATTAAGGCTGAAAATTTTCTTGTGACGAGTATGATGTTATGATGAAAAATATATTGGCAGCCATCCTGTCACCGACATTGTTAATTAGAATCTCATTATATTGTTTTATATAACATTTTGAAGGAAATTTATATCTGAATTAAAATATGATATGGAAACTTTATATTAATCAATATTATAGAAACTATAATTGATTTTAAATAGCATTTGGGGTCCGGGTTTATATGCCTGAAGTCCAGGAACACTGCATAAAAACAACGAAAATGAGGGCGTATAACGACGTCTGTCAATTGCCTTTGAATTGGGACCTAATGCTAAGCTTACGAATTCTGATTAAGGGAAAATCTGAGATCTAGAAATTTCTTTCAAAATGATATATCATACAAAATGATGTGAGTCCAATAACCTAACAACCCCCCCCCCCTAATTTTTTAGACTTTTTCCGAGAAACACTTATTTTTAAGCACAAATATATACAAGGGGAGGACAAAATAATTGGACCCGTAGAAATTTAACAGCAATATTTTAATGGACCATTATATCACAATTATTAATCCATATTTCTTTGGGAGTGCATTGTTTTGTTGTATATACATAGTTTTATTTATTAAATTGTATGATTATTTGTATTACCTTTTTAAAGTGGGGTATAGATGCTAAGAGGCGTGACCTCCTTGAGTTCGGAAAAGGGCAAATTTTTGGAGCTCGAATTGTAGGAGGAGCTTCCGTCACCAGAACAGCGAAACTCATTGTTTTTTCGAGAGCTACCATATCAAGGGCCATGGCAGAATTCAAGAAGAAGGGAAAAACTACCAGCAAGAGGAGTAATTTCGTAAGGACTTCTAAGCTCGCTGAAAGAGACTGATGAGTGTTTAAACGCATTGTGATATAAAAGCCTAGAAAAGTGCCTTTTAAGTACCTGCAGAGTTGAATCAGCATCTCACTAGCCCAAGTCCAACCCAAACTGTTCGACGTGAGCTCCATAAAGCCGGATATCATGTAAGAGAAAGCATCAAGAAACTTCTGCTTTTTCATCAAAACATTGCTGAAGGACTCAACTGGTGTAGAGATGACAAGTGCTGGTTGTCAGATCAATGGAAGCCCTGTAATATTCTCCGACGACTCCAGTTTTTCTCTTTTCCTCACTGAAGTGCGAGTTTATGTGTGGAGGTAGCCCGGGGAAGCTTTTAATTCCGACCGCCTTCTTCTTACACTAAAGCACGGAGGAGGGTCAGTGATAGTTTGGGCAGCCATACCTTTGAATTCTCTTAGGCCAATCATCGCTCTGCATGGTAGGATCAACAGCAGCGAATACCTGGATATTTTGGAAGATCAACTTAATCCCACGTTCCAGACATTATTCCCTGATGTTGAGTGCTCTATCCAATATGATAATGCCTCCAATACCTACCGCTCATACGGTTTAGAATTTTTATAAAGTGCATAGGACTAAGATACAACACATGGAGTTGCACCCATAATCTCCCGATCTTTATATGATTCAGCATTTTTGGTGCGTCTTGGAGCAACAAGTTAGAAATCGTTACCCTCCACTGTCGTGTCTGAAACAGCTGAAGCAAATATTGCATGAAGAATGGCTCAAGTTTCCTCTCAATGAAGTCAGGAAGCTGTATGAATAAATTCACAAACACATCGACCCTGTTCAGGAAACATAAGGAGGACCAACTCCGTATTAAATAAATATTCATTGAATTTAACACGTGTTCCAATTATTTTGTCAACCTCGGTATGAATTATCAAAAAAAATAAAGGGCAGTCATTTTCCGAAATTTACCTTAAAGAACTTTAGCTCTAAGATGTAAATATCTATGATTTTTTCACAAATAATAGAATGCGATATTAATGTTTTAAAGCTTGTCCGTTGTGATCATAAGGTGAGTAACTTGAAATGTGCTTAAATGTTGTATGAAGTCAGTGTGAAACTAAGGTATAGTTGGAGAAATAAAGATCAACGCCAATATGGACAATTTGAGAGGGATTTCGGAGGTGAGAAAGGTAGAAGGATTAAGACGCAAAAGACGACAAGATATATATTGTGTGATGGAAAGGGGTGAATGATATTATGACATGCAATGTCAAGAGGAAATGAAAGAAAAATGGATGACACTAGACTTGAGATTTGATGCGTTGGTAGTCAAGAGTGTGGAAGGCTTAGTCAAGCAGGTATTTATTTTGTTAATTATTTAAAAGAAAGCTGCTGATAATGGAACAAATTGATGATATTTGGAATGATAGGTGTGCTAGAAGGAAGCATGTCACTCATAAGAGCTAGAGAACCTACAGATGTAGGACTATGTAGGACAAATGGGCATGGTTTATCAAAGTCAGGTAACTCCAAACCATTTTTTCTGGTGTCAGCGGAGGGTCTGAAAAGTTGTAGGTAGGATTATCATTGAACCATTTAAAATAAATTTATCTGTTGATCCATATGTCTACATATAATAGCCACTTATCTATTCCAAAGTCTCCTTTAATTGAAATGATTTTTACCCTCATTCTAGGGGTTCTTTGACATAATTAGAATCTTCCTGGGAAAATCTTTTGTCCATGAGTTACGCCAGTTTTCCCTCTTTTATTAATAATTATTTTTAAAAATATAGAATAAAATTAAATCATTTGGAAATTTCCAGATTATTTTAATTAAAATGACTAAAAAATATAGGCTTTTATATTTAGAGTTTGAGAAACAAAGCATTCAAAATGTAGGGAAGTTAGGGGAAGTAAAGATTGTAGAATAATGAGAAATCCTATTGACCAGCTGTTGTGCTATGAATCGGGAAGGATGGCAGCATTCCAGAAGCTGCCCAATATCTGGAACAAAAGGGGATGAAAAACAACAATAACAATAAAAATGAAAAATGATAACAAGAGAAGATAAAAATATTCATGTAACAAAAACTCCTTTTAAATCTCTAATTCAACCTAAGATTTTACAGCTCAGGATGTTAGAAACGACTCCATATATTGCAGTGGAAGTAATGTCAAAGAGGTCTTTCAAAATTTGCTCAACTCCAAACAGCCCTGCCTATCACTACATATAGAATAGACTCGTATCCCACTTGTTTACCATTAATGCTGACGGAACATCTAAATGTTGAAGAGAAAATAATGTCCTTCCCTGCTTGTCATTTCTAAGGTAAGACACTCGAGCCTCTTCCTTTGTAAAAAAAGGAACAAAGGGCCTAGGTTGGCGCATCAGAATCTCTTGACACGTAATTAAGCTTTTTGAAAATTCAGGGGGAAAAAAGCGAAAAGCTGTGGTTTTATATCACCGTTTTATTCTTTTTTCTATTTTAGCTCTCTTCGTTTTCCGTTGTTGCACGTTAACTCAAGATTTTTATTCGTATTTGAATGTAAATAAACGCTCTTTCTTCAAGCTTTACAGAGTCATAGTATTGCCCTAAGCTACTATTTATAATTAAAAATAAAATAAGAGTAATGTATGATTACACAAATAGAATAAAAATAGTATTACAAAACATATTAAAGAACAAGTAAATGAAGTCGCATTGATGGAATATTTACAAAAATGGTGTCATCAAGTGATTCCTAGCTGGGATGTGATTAGCGACTTAATGACCCGGTTGAACTTGAAGGTGCCTTGTGATAGACTAATGTTTGGGATGTGATCGATTAATACGGATTCCACGACCAGTGATTTGAGCCACTGAATTCTATTTTTTACCAAACGTTCCTAAGGCCACGTGAGCTCTTTTGTTGGAATACGAGGCTGGTTCCTGGCCCCTCGTACAGAAGATTAATGTTCATTAGCCCTTTGAGATAGATTACGTCTAGTCTCTCCTATGTACATTTAGTCGGATTTTTTCAAACGGGATTTTGCACACATCCTTTAATGCTATTAAAGGATGGATTATAAAAGAGGACGATGCACGTCGGAGAACCAGTGTAATTTCTATTATGGATGGTAATACTAGTTTTATTTTTATTTAAGTTGCGATAAAATATTTTTCTGATTTGTAGGTATGCTTGAGTGGTAAAAATTCTCTTATATTAGATGATAACAATGCTTCTTTTGATCTGAATTTCATTTTTAATGTATTTAATGTATGCTTGAGTGGTAAATATTCTCTTATATTAGATCATAACAATGCTTTTTTTTATCTAAATTTCATTTAATGTATTTAACTAAATATATTTTTTACGCACGTGGAACATAGTTGAGACAACGTCTTTCTTTATATTCTGGCTTAAGCCGGAGGGAAATCTGTCAAAGCATTGTACTTCGCTGTAAATCAATAAACGCAAACAGAAATGCAAGATCCTTTTATTCTCAGCTAAAGGAAGAGAAGTCATTTCCATTTACTCTATGGACCCAATTTTATGATAAATCAGTTCTACTTTTCTTTAATGCGCTGTAAAGCGTGAAATAATAGGCAACTCGAAACTTGAAGGATGAATACAAGAAAAAGAAGGTAATTTCTATTATCGCCCTTGTTGTTTTTCTTGCTATACGTTTCATGACAACGATACGGCACACATGAAATAATGTATATGAGATTGCAGTCAGCGTCTTTGCCAATGTAAAGGAGAAATAAATTGGGAAATTTTATTTAATTAGAGCAATTGGTTATTTTAAAGCAAGTCCTGATTTAATAACTACAAAGATGTTATTACTTGTAAGAATTGTTTCATGAGAATAAATGTTCATACATTATCTATCAAAGAACAAATGGAAGGAAACCATACGAGTGTCAAATGGTGTTCTGTTCTTACTTTTATACATATTATAAGGCGTAAGGGCTGTTGCAAATGTGCTGGATGCAGATTCGAAAAAGCAGATATTGAGACACAAAATTGGGATCTTAGATTCTTTTAAGCTCACAAATGGTGATGCAGATTATCTGATAACTCTGATTCTATAAGAGGAGAAAAGACCCAATGAACGCCAAAATTGTGGTCAACGAACAAAGATTTTTGAAACTAGAAGTGATTTTTTGCCATGTAAAGCATTATCGAAGAATTGATATAAATAAGGAGTTCGAATAAAGTATGAAACCCTATGTAATACCACATAATAATGCAACCTTCGATGAACAATTGATTTATGACGATTTACTTCAACATTTTAATCCTAATTATATTTACTTAAATCCAATTAAAAATGGCTGGAAACTCTTTCAAAGAGAACTACAATTCTTTTAAAGAAAGAACATTGGACTATGTGGTACGGTTGGTTTACTGCAAACATTACTTTAAATATAGGTAAGTGAGTGGTGAATGAAAAATATTCTTTGACTGTAATATTTTCGCAAAGTTCGAGTGGGAGAATTGTAAAACCTTAAGTTATCTTTAGAGAAGCTTAGATGTTCATTTATCTATATATTTATCATTGATCACATGCTGTATTGCATTACACTAGGGTCACACTGTTACAAGGTGTATAAGGACACCTCCTGGAAAAAATAAATGCTTTTTCTCTTTAGGGTATATGATGGATCATGTTTAAAGAATACATTACCAGAGTCCCTATTTTCCATGAAGAAATGGTTAAAAACGCAGCTTTTCGGGAGTGGGAGACTTTTTCCCTGATCAATTCTAAACAATAGGAATGGGGACCGTATTTTTCAGTCATGGGTGTCAAAAACATGACTATACTCTCGAATAAGATGTTTCTTTAAGTGGATCATTTACTACTGCCTCTATACAAAGGAGAGGGAACGAATAGTCGGTATCAAGTATGACGTAATCAGTTAATGTGGGTGCGAATGTGAAACCAAGATACATATGTACGGTTGTAGAACGAATAAGCAAGTTAATAAAAGCTTCACCGCTTTGGTAAATGGTGGGTGAGAGGTGGGATTACACTTTTCGGAGGAAGATGTTTACCATTTAATTAAACTATCTGCCAACAGGTGTGAAAATCCATTACGATGACTGTATTCTTTTGGGTTGAGGACACATTATATAATCATTTCTTACATGTTTCTATTAATAAAGTTTCTCTCGCTCATTCCAAATATCTATTTTTTTTAAGTTATTAGTTTTAAGGTTAGGTTAGATTAGGGTGTGCTAGGTATGGTCTAAGGTCTCCGATCATTTTGCAAATTTCACGACTAAATCAATTTCTTATGCTGATTCTAAACTTGTATTTATTTTGGGAGAAACTTTATTAATTTGAAAAAAATTCGAGAGAATTGAAGCAAACCTAAAAGACCCCAAATCCGATCAGGAATAATATCTTAAGTCGATTGAAAACTTAGCTCCTTAAAATGCCTTCCTTGAATATACCTAGTCCACTTTTTCAATGTGTAAATTCGTATGTCAAAGAAAATACAACAGTTCTGAAACATTAACTTATAATCTTCAAAAGTTAAATTAAAATAATGTTATAAAGATTATTTGTATCATAATATATCATAACTTAACATTGCCAAACCTAGCCTAACATTACAACAAATAAAAAATCTCTAAAAACTATAAATTGGGAATAAGCGTAAGAAATCGAATTAGTGGAGGATTTTACAAAAAAAGATCAGACAAATTAGACTAAAATACATTAAACTACACTAAAACTAATATTTCATTCATAAAAACCAAAAGCATATTTAGAATCAGCGTAATAAACTACATTCTTAGAGAATTTTACAAGAAGAATGGAGAAAGTACACCAAAAGAAACCCCGCTGCCTTGAGTTTCTTTTATTCTTAGTGCTTGAAAATTAGTCCATCCATAGGCTCGCCTCTTTTCCAGTATCAGGGTAAAATATTCCGTCTTTCCAAGAATTTTGCTACTGGGTAAGTGAGGATTATTTGGGTATCCTAAAATTAGATCCGATACGTAAGGGTAAATATATATATATATATATATATATATATATATATATATATATATATATATATATATATATATATATATATATATATATTAATATATATATATAAATATATATATATATATATATATATATATATATATATATATATATATATATATATATATATATATAAATTCCAAATATCCCTCAAACTATTGATGGGAAACCTACTTTCACAATACACCACATATGGCCGACGAAATTCATGATGGAAGGAAGTACGTTCATTTTCTGTGCTGATCTTGGATATTTCGTATTGGGTATTGAGTTGCACCCCCCGTCAATGAAAAAAAAATTATGTTGAATTTGCATGAATTTTTCGTCGATGTACTTAATGAAATTGGATTTCTTCGATTTTAGCTGCAAATAAGAGGATCCTGGATTTCTGTTCTTTTTTATCAATTAGAATCGAATACACCAATAGCCACTACATACCTAAGTATAAACTTACTCACCAATTCCCGTAAATATTGGCTTATTAATGGAAGCCTGAGTATTTTGAAGGAAAACCTACTCTATTTTTTTCGCGAGAACTGCTGAAACACAAGCACATTGTCAAAAACCTATATGGCTTGTATATATTTGATGGCGATCAAATCAAATATTAAATGGTACTCTCGCATATCCAGCGGAATCCTATATACATATCATCATTACAATATAAGATTAAATGTTTGAAATTCAATTGCTCCCTCAGAGGGAAATAATGTCTCGATTAGTCTTATGATATAGTTGACGAATGGAATATTAAAATAAAATATGTCATCATTTTCTTCCGTAATTACAAAACTTAAATTTATAAGAAAATCACACTGTAAATCCTAAATCATTTTCAATATAAGCATAAACTTTGAAAGCTTACAGACTCCAGCAAGCCCAGCTTTTTCTGATATCTACATAATTACGTGGTATAAATTAATGGGAAGACTTTTCACTCTGATTTCTTTTAAAGGTATAATTTCTACCTGATCACACTAAGTAACACAATTTTTGTTTCTGGCCAGTAAGTGATATTTTGCCACTCTTTTTCTTGCAAAGAAATACAAAATAACCATTATTTGTTTTAAATTTTGCTTTTATGGCTTTTATAATAAAATATTTGATAAAAATAGGTAATTTTTTTTCAAGCATTATAAGACCAAAAAAACAGAATTAAATTCATACAATTTTAGTAAAACTTACACGAGAAATATTATTCTCTAATCCGATTTAGTTCTACATCAATTTCCTCTATAGTGGGTTCATCGAATGGGTTATGTACATACGTCCATAGCTTAAATCTTTGTACAAATTACAAGCTGCTCTGAGGTTGCATAATGACATGAATTTTAGTTGCAGTTTGGTCACTTCAAGGTACTTCTAGTCGTTCCATGTAGTGGTTGAAGGGCAGATTGATGTAAGTGAGGCAGATGTCCGATTTTGTAGCTGATTGTAGTCGTATGTAGGTTGGCAATTCGTTTCCTTGTCTTTGAAGTAAACCTCTGTTAGTCAGGTTATTAAGTGCCTTTCGGACACTTTTGTAGATCTATACCTGGGTGGTCTGCAGTGGGCGTTAGAGTCTTCCATCTAGATAAAAGGTGACTTATTGTTGCAAGGTTTGATAAGGTTCTATTTCGATAATTGGGGACCTATGGGTGGTTGGTAACCAGTTTCAACTATGAAGTTGCTTAATTCCATCTGTAGTTCTCTTGCTAAGCATGAATCTTCCAATAATTAAACTATTTTGTACTTTACTCCCTATTCTAAGCTATTGTAGCTATATCGAATTCTTCTCCCGAAGGATTTATAGCACGGAGATTGTAGTTCCTAATCTTAAATTTTTAATTTTCCAGATTCCTCACTTGTCCTGATATTAGGATTATTTCCGAGTTGATAGTTCTTTAATAATTTTTATATATGTTTTACTTTTCTCTTCTTCCGTTGGTTCTTTAATTGTAGTATTTTTAGTTTTTAAGTTCTATTTTTCTCTTATTTATTTCTTTTTCTTTTTATTACCCATCTGTTTTTATCTCTCTGGTGAATGGAGCTATCGGTGTTTTTTCATTTAGTTTCCATTGTGTTTCGCCTGTGATCTCGTTCTGCTGGTTGCTTTTTAAGGGCCTTCGTACGACTCTTCTCCTAATGAAAATTTTCTCTTGTTCTTTGACTCAGGTGAGCTCTTGTTCCGTATTTTTGTAGGTGTTTTCTGTCTCTGTTTCCTCGCTGTTAGTGTCTTCCTCTAATTCCAATATTTGTTGTTTTTCTTTATCCTCCCCGATTAATACATTGGTTGTGTTTTCTTTCCTATTAAATTTAAAGATTTGCTAAGAGTTGTTATCCTTAGAGAATTTCATGTAATTTAGGTCAATTTTTCCTTTACGTTATTTTCATTACTTGCGCATATACTGTAATATGCACGTAAGTATTTTTCCGTTAGTGTTGCATTCAGATTGATTCGCAGTATTGTTTATTGTTTTTTGCTCTTTAACATTGCAGCGTATGTATTTCTCTTGTTCGTTTCAGTGTTTCTGTCTGTGTCTCTGCCTCTTTTCTCTTAGAGATTTTCCTTCTTTTAGAGCAAATAATGGCTATAGTTCTGTGTCATCGATGGCAGTTTCTCAATGTTTTATTTACATTGCTGCAGTTGCGCTAAGAAATGCCCTTCTGTAACGCATTCTAAATAAACGATCAAATACTTTTTTTCGAGAAGCTCTGTGTTGTATACTCCTCCATAGTGTAGAACTGAAGCAAATCTCTATGCAAATAAGAGCGTTTCTTTGAATGTGGGGGTATGTGAGGAGGGATTCTCATGCTGAAAGTAAGAAGCTGCCTTTTCTTTATCTTATAAGCCACTTCTCTTGCCTTGGAAATTACGTTCAACAAGTGAATGTGATGTTTATATTTGACCACCCTGGGTATTATTAACTATTTTTATCTCCTTTGAAATTCCACTTTTGTTTCTTGGCATGTGTTCTCTTGAGTCAATCTTTCAGCATATTGCATTTCTGTTCGCTGTGATCTATAAAGTTACTTTAGTTTCGAGGACTAGGTTTTTGAGACTAAAGCTACTTGACAGGAGAGCAATTGCATTATATTCTTATTTTTCGGGGTAGATAACTGTAAATCCTCATGGTTTCAATGAATCTAATCAGTTAAATTTTCAAATCACAGAATATAACTTTTACGACTATCTGTATTTCTTCTATCCATTGAATATCAATTTGAGGGGTTATCTTTTAAATTTAGGAGGCTCGGCTTAATATGTTGTGTGCAGCCACTTCCCAAACGAAAGGGATCTTCTTAGGCAACTTCACATGTAAAAGAATTACCAGTCTCCACCTGTGTGAACTCTTCGATATGTGAACTTTTTATGTGGAGAAGTGTTGGAACGAAACTCATAATTAATGGACATGCAGTTTGATATCAAAGCACACTGCGAAGCTGCGGATACCACAACTGTCCTTTGCACTGCTGTACTTACGAGACAAACTCGTATCGTTTGTTATTTCAGCATTGTGACATGCATGTAGATTATGTCTACTCTAGAATAGAAGAAACGTATGCAAGTGAGTAATGGAATAGAGTGTCCTAGCCATTGGCCACAACCGCGTTCACCCCTCCTTCCTTTTTCCGTGGAGCAATAGAGGAGGGGAATGGTTGTGAGAGAGGCACCGGGCTTCCCCTCTTCTCCATCTCTTTTGTAATGGGCCGAGTGAGATAGCTATAGGGGAATTGAAGGAGATAAGGAGAGGAAGAGGAGGGAAAAAGAGATAAAATTGGGAAACTGGGAGGATATTAAAATTTTGGCCTGGGTGGTATTGGCTCCTTATCTAAACTTTGTGCTAATAGCAGGATGTGTAAAACTCTATCCTTTTTCTAGTCATTCTCCGGGGTCCCTGCTTTTCTGATCTTTTTCTGCAAAAATGATGGTCGATGAACAAAAGACTCATGGTAAATTTGATGTTCTAAGGTGGCTTAATAAAAATTTACTACCCGGGCGGTGCAACCCCATCGGGTTTTGGTTATCGAAGGTGATTTCAGCGTACAGAGTGTCGAGTGTGATCTATACTCGGTGCTAAAGCCAGGCCATCAGGTCTTGGGATTAAGGCTCTCTATCAAACGTTGCAACTATGTCCACATAAGGTATTCCTCCGAGTCCTGGTTCTGCAGTGGGCTACTCATAAAACTTGCTTTCTCGCCGCCTAAATTATATCCTTTCCATTGAATAAATAGGATCCGCGAGGTGATGAGTATCAGAGTTCAATCACGGAAGCATTTTTGTATTAAGTGAAGAATGGCTAGGTTTTTAGGCGCTCATTATTAATTTATTATTACTGTTGGAACAATTAAGATATATTTTATTAGGGCGGCAAGAAAAAGACTCATATGCTGTAATTGTTTTAGACGATGCACTTATTATTCCTCAGTGAAAAAGATGAAACTATTATCAATCAACCAATCATCAAGTGATTCACACAAACATTTCATCATTGGAGGATCTTCTCTTTTTATACTAGGAGGGAAAGATTCATGATCGTCATAGGCTTCTATCAACCCCACTCTCTCGAGTATGCCAAAGGGGTTGAGAGCGTTGCTATTGGAAAGTTTTAAAATTATGGAAGATAGATGCCTTTTCCTAAAGACTGAAAACTTTAGGAAGCTAGAGGCTGGAAGCTAAACATAAACAGACTACAAAAAAAACATTTTTGAACGTGCTTCTCAGGGAAGATCCTGATGGTCTAGTGTTATTTGAGGACGGAAAGTCTGATTTAAAATGAAGATTTATTATACCTGCGAAGAGCCTAAAGAAGTGGGAGAAGTTGATGAAAATTGTAAAACCATATGGTTGATACCCTTAAACGCCTAGTAATAGTAATGGCCTACTAACCGCCAAGAAGGAGCTATTGCCGATCCATAACTTATTTGAGTTTCTCGTAATGAATACCCCGGTGATATTCCTCGGTGACCTGAATGTGCGCCACCGATATTTCGGAAGCACCTCTGAGAACAGGATGGGGGAAGATCTAGATCTGATGATCCAAGGGATATAATGGTTCAAGGTAGACATGATCTCCCCAGGCATGTCATTACGAGAGCAGCAACCAAGCCAGATATAGTACTAAACAGTAAGGTTTCCAATAAAAAAAGTATGTCCAACAGAGCTCAATGTTTCCCACCGTACCACTGTTTCTTAATTGACTCGCTGGCTCTAACCCGAATCCAAGTACCTAACTCGGTTAAAAAACAGTACTTTATGTCTGGTTAATACAAGTATCAGAACAGACTGAGAATTACCGGTCGCCAGCAATGAAATGGAATGGAGTAGGTGATATTGAACTGGAAGAAGAAACTAGAGAGGAAAATACAAGAGAAGCGGAAGATAAATCTTTCTTCAAAATCTCTTCTCTAAACATTTCACCACAGAAAAATAGAGCAAATAGAGCAAATTATCCAAAAGGGCCAAAAGAAATACAAAGAGGAAATAAGATAAATACGAGTAATAGGAGAGGGCAAAGAAAAGATGTGGAAGAGATTAATTGACCTGTTATAAAACGGGTATAAAGAATGGGAGTGTTTATGAGAGGAGAAAATTGATAAATTAAGAGTTATTTACTGACGAATGAAGACAGATATTTAACATTACGAGGAAAGATATTGTCAACTTTCACGTGGAGCACGATACGAGCACAATGGATGATATAAAACTACATTTGGAAAAAATTATACCCGCTATACTGGATGGATAAACAAAGAAGTAAAGTTGGCACAGTTAATGATGCTTACTGAGCATTCATCTGGGCATAAAATGAAACTAAGCCACCCTACTATACCGACTATTCCATTCATGGTACATTGAAGTGCAATAACTAAAATACAGCGGGTCGAAAATCAGGTTACTTATGGATCAAATGGGCTCGAAAAAGAGAAATGAGTAAGCAAAAGGAAAGGCATATATAAATGAAAATCAAATTGAGAGAAGAATATACAGAGGAAGAACGATAAAACATTTAGCAATTCCTGATGCGATGATAAAATAAGATTAAGAGGAGGAATTGTTATAAAATGTCAATTACCGGGCAGTAAAGGAAAATAAATAGTATCCCTGGCCCTCAAGTCTGGTATTATTTAATGTCTAGGAATAGGCCGAGGGGTGGCTGGAGTTTTTCCCGAATCTTATATATATATATATATATATATATATATATATATATATATATATACACATATATCCTATTATCCCGAATGCGGAGGAGTCGTCGTACTACTCCTTATAATTCGTTCGGCCCCTGCCCTGAATGGGTTTATTGGTAAATTTCGAACAATTTGAAAGACATTACTTTCTTGAGGATCTCTTAAATTACTTTAAACTATCGATTCAGAGAAGATGCATTGTACCAGGCCCCTACAAAAATGTGAAAGAATGTTTTCTATTCTGATTTAAAAGGCCTTCCTAGAAAGTACATAGATACTTCATGGAATTATTTTCTTTTTTCCTGTTTTTAGGAGGAAGAAAGTTTGATGTTTCGATAATCTGAATAAGTTTATGTAAAAAATTCTAAAAGTTTGGTTTCACTTGTTAAAATGGAAAGAGTTCTAACGTATTATCCAATTTTACTTTCTCTCAAGTTAGGAATTGTTAAAAAAATTCTATAAGCAGTTGAAAAGGTTTTAGGAATATTTCTAAAGATAATTAAGTTTGATAAATATATATAAATATATATATATATATATATATATATATATATATATATTGAGAAAGAGAGATAAGTCACAACCGAGCTCAATCTTTTATTTTAAATCCCTCGAGTTTAAAAAAAACTCGTTCCTTAAACCAAAATAACGAGGTTCTGGTAGTGAACTATTATTTTGATCATATATGTTGTTGACCTAAATGATTAAAGGTGTTTGTCGATCAGAAAAGCAAGTAGAAAAATCATCATTTATTCAAAGCATATGGGCGAGAATCAGAGTGGCATATAGAAGCATATTACATATTTCAATAAATTATTAATATTAGAAATATTTACACTATAATGATACCTCGCAGATGACGGCTACCACATGCGCATCTTTCGTTTATGTATTAGTGTGATGGTATGGATCGTACATACTCGCATGCCGCTAGAAAATCGTAGGAACGAAAGAAATTTGTCGTTTGAGTTGACCTTCGTCTCCTTTTCCCCAACCCACCCTTCCACGACATTCTACCGCCCTCCTCCGCCTTTCCCTTAACCTAAGTCGTTATCCGTGCAAACTTCTCCAACAGGCGACAGGAAGTCTGACGAAAGAAGGCCTATTTACAGAGTAGCCTAAATTCTATTTGCCTTATTTATGATACCATGGAGATTCTCCAGGAGGCGCTGCGATAAGTGAATTGTCGTAAATGGAATCTCTCTCTTGATTTCACACAGTCCGCGGGATAAATGACAACGCCGTTCATCTCTCTGGAGCAGTAACCCAAACCTACTCGCGTAACCCTCACATTGAACGAGAGTCATTGCCGTAACGTATTGACTCCCAACGCGCCGCTGAGTTAACTTGGTCGCTGTCTCAATGTGTTCCTGAGGCAAATCCTGCCCCACAGAGTCTGTGACTAGAAGAATACGCTCTGTTGCTCAACGTTACTCGATAAAGAAAAAGGAACATCCAAATAGTTACTGGAAGTTACAATTTGTTAGTGAAACATCCAGTTAGGAGTGAACTAACCGGAACTGCAGGCAGCAGCCCCTAACCCGTCGTCTTATCCCACTTCTCCCCGAGAACTCGTGTTAACGCCACACGAACCACCCCGTCTGGACCTGAGTAGTCGTCTCTTCAATCCATCACAATTAATGGTAATCTGTAAACCTAGTGTCCCTCATATAGCCTAAAACTTGCCAACGCCCAAGGAAGCCCAAATATACTAACGTAAATTTCAATAATTATAGTCTATTCCCCAAAGGAATATAAATAATAACCATTAATGATCCTTTCCGGATAGCAAAAGCAAAGCTAAGAAAATATTCGTTATTTTGGGATTAGTTATCAGATTGTATCGGTTAGGAACAATCGCAGCTTTTAATTTTCTTACCAGGTGCTTAAGTTCTTTCGTGAGTCACCAGTTGCGTCAGCAAGAGTAGCAATGGCTTCACAATCGTTCGACGTTTTTGTCAAGCAAGGACAAGCTACGGTCTCACAGGAGAGGAACTAAAGGAATTCATCCAAAGCAAACAGCGAAAGGAAAGAGCACGTGAAATGGAAGTAAGAAAAGAAGCGTTAGAATTGGAAGAAAGGAGAAGTAAAGAAGTGTTATAAATGGAAGAAAAGAAAGAAGAATTGGGAGAAAGAAGAAGAAAAGAAGTGTTAGAATTGGAAGAAAGGAGAAGAAAAGAAGAGTTAGAATTTGAAGAAAGAGAAAGGATTCGAAAACATGAAAGGGAATTAAGCAGAGACCAAGTTGAAGTCAGTTCTTTTGGATCCTGTGATCATCAACCCCAGGCCCCCGCTATGAAACTTCGCCAATATAAAGACGATGAAGATTTGTGCTCATACTTAACACATTTTGAAAAGATCTTCGAGGTAAACGGATTGGCCATAGATCCGAAGGAGTCAGTACAGTGCTCCCATTGCCTAGTCCGCGATTAAGAGAAATTTTCATCTCGTTACGATATGAAGCCACAATAGACTACAGCACCTTGAAGGCCGAATTGCTATCCGCCTTTAACTTGAACCCTCAGTTCTACCGCGCTAAGTTTAGATCGGCTAAAATCCAGCCAGGTCAAACTTACCGACATTTTGGATATATCCTGAAGCGAAACCTCCAGTTCTAGCTAGAATCCTCCAAAGTCGAATCAGAGTATGAGAGCCCTGATTGACTTTAGGTTAAAAGACCAGCTATTTCCCCCCCCCCCAGGAGATCCGAGCATTCGTGCAACACCGCCAAGTGGCTACCTTTCAAAACTGCCTCGAGGAAGCTGATCTCCATGAGACAAATCATTACCTATACCCACAGGATACCCGGACGAATAGTCCCCCGTCCCTGAAGAATAAATTTAGTCAATGAAAGTCCCAACAAAGGAAACCCCCTCCATTGATAAAGACCACAGCCCCGTTTAGGTCAAAGAATTAGCCTTTTGTAGCCCACGAAGACAGCAAAACTCCCAGTCTTCAATACACCCTACAATAACCAGCACCAGAATAAGCAGGTTATATGCTAAGTTTAGATCGGCTAAAATCCAGCCAGGTCAAACTTAACGACATTTTGGATATATCCTGAAGCGAAACCTCCAGTTCTAGCTAGAATCCTCCAAAGTCAAATCGGAGTATGAGAGCCCTGATTGACTTTATGATAAAAGACCAGCTATTGTCTACCCTCCCCCAGGAGATCCGAGCATTCGTGCAAGACCGCCGAGTGGCTACCTTTCAAGACTGCCTCGAGGAAGCTGATCTCCATGAGACAAATCATCACCTTTACCCACAGGATACCCAAAAGAATAGTCCCTCGTCCCCGAATAATAAATTTAGTCAATGGAAGTCCCAACAAAGGAAACCCCCTCCATGATAAAGACCACAGCCCCGTTCAGGCCAAAGAATAAGCCTTTTGTAGCCCACGAAGACAGAAAAACCCCAGTCTTCAATACCCCCTACAATAACTAGCACCAGAATAAGCAGGTTATATGCTACTCCTGCGGTTCCCCCGGCCATTATAAGTCCTAATGTGTACAGAATTCCAGCCTACGTCCCACCCAGAGCCAAAAAGTTCACTAAGTAACCGCTACCCTTCCCCCGCATGTACTAACATTGATAGACTGCGCTACCCGATTCCCAGACGCTGTCGCTCAAAAAAGGATCGATAGTATCTCTTGCTCTGAAGCCCTTATTTCCATTTTTTCTAGAGTAGGATTGCCCAAAGAAATCTTGTAAGATAGAGGCCGCCAGTTTACCTCTGAGCTCATGGAACACGTGAACACCCTGCTCCAAATCAAACCTATTTTTACCACGCCCTTCCATCCGAGCGCAAACGGCATGTGCGAAAAGTTCAATGCGACCTTGAAAAGCGTCCTCAAGAAGCTTTGCATGGAACAACCCCAAGAATGGCACCGATATTTGCCAGTTGCGTTATTTGCATGCCGCAAAATTCCCCACGGACCATAGGATTTTCCCCGTTTGAGCTCCTATGATTATCTGTACAATATTTTTCACTTATTAATATTGATATGATAAAATAGAGTTTTGTCAATTGCAACTCACCTTTGGTACGTAGTTGCCTAAAGCTTTCAATAAACTGTTTCAAGCGACACTGAAAGGGTAAGGTGTTGCTTTGGCTACGTATTCTCTCATTTGAGGTCAGTTCTAAGCCTAATCCAAACAATGCGATTTAACGCTCACCAATCAGAGTACTGAATTTTGTCTTTCATCTACATGGAATTAAACGTACAGATGATGTTTTGCCTTGAATCTGATATGCAAACGTTTACTCTAGACTCAGTTTCTCTTAAATCATTGCACAGCTTACCAATCTTTACGACCTGAGTTACAACCATTGGATCTCTAACAATTTTTTTCTCCTTAAAGAATTGAAATGACTGTCACTTACGTGTGAATTAATATACATAGCATAATTCGAGTTTAATGCAATCAGGTAGGAGGTATCTTAAATAATAGATACATAATTTGTTGAGAAATGGAGTTTTAATTTCTATAAAATTACTGCCAATATATGCGATTACAAACACCAGTATTTCTATCATTTAGTCCCATGTAGAATATAGATTTGTTTTGTGAATCTAATGGAATAGGAATATCTTTGATGAAATAAATGCCAAATCAACATCTAGGATGGATTCTAGATATAGTGCACAACCTAATGGTTGGATCAGAAATATTAAAACCAGTTCACCAGTGTAGGCTTCTTAAATAGTTTGCTTGATGCATATTTGAATTATTTTGTGTTATACTAAATGTTACATATTCATTCAGAATATATTAAAATATACATCAAATTTCTTTGGAGCATTGAGAGAATTTATTTTACAATTATTTATTTAATTTATTTTGTTACACAAACTTTGTTACAAAAAATAGCATGTTAAAAGATTCCACCCTTACAATCTAATAGAATATGGATTAGGTCTGCTCTAGCTCTCCGTAATGAATTTCTTGGGAAATACATTGTTTAAACTTCTTTCCTGGATTGATCAATATTAATTACTTATGAGAAGACACCATAGGTAGTATTAAAGCAGGTTAAAACTGTTAAGTCCATTTGTTAATTACATTAATAAATCGTAATATAAAAAAAGGATTTGAACTTAAGACTAAATGTTAAAGAGTGATGAAACGGATAAGGAAGTATCTATTAGAATAACGCAATTAAGTTTAGGCAGGGGAGAAAGCGCAAGAAGGTTAAGGAACAGGAAGAGTAAAGCGGGAAGATAAACATAGTCTGTATTAAGTAGATTATGCATTTTATGCTTTATTTGTAAGTTTTTAATTGCACTTATTTCGAACGCTGATAACTTAATAAATAATATAGCAGCGTATCATTATATGTAACAAAAAAATTTGATTTTTAGATTGAGAGACAATCACATCCGAAGCGAAGACCGAAATGAGATCCGCCGAAACTCCGGGCGTTTTGTCGACAGCTGAGAGCCTCACTGTGAAGCTTACGTATAAGATATCTTTCCTACACGGTATATATACGTGTTTTTGTCATTATCATACCTTTATCAGATCCTATCGACATTGAGTATTATACTGATCAATAAATGTACATGTGTTATATGAAGATATTTTGAATATAGCATACAACATACTATTATCAGGATTTCATAAATTTCTATTGTATCGCCATTTCATATATGTATTTAATAAAACTATACTAATCTATTCATCGACTTACAAAAGGTATAGGAGAAACATGTGGACGCGGTAGTAAGCATATATGTATTTCAAAGTTGATTTTATTGATTGTTTTTATTGTTTTAATTTCACAAAATGGGCAGTCAGAGAGCCTATTTCTTGAAAATGCAGTCATTTGCCCAGATCGTGAAATGAGCAAATACTGTAGCCCAGTTCTTGAAAGAAGAAATATTTCCAAACTCCACAATCTCGTCCGTGACCTTTGCTCATCATTTTTTTCTATTGGACAGTAGGTGTTGAGGTCTGTGAGAGTCATACCTGTTAGTGCGAATTTTATCTAAACTGTTGTGGTTTAAATGTGCGATCTTTACTCCAGTAAAAATAATATTATTTTATTTTACCCGTGAGTGAATTATATGTATAATAACCACCTAATTCAATTATGGTTACTATTACAACGGGTTACACAGATCCTACTTAGGTATTCTTATAGATACTCATTATGCGTTCTGCTTTTCTTAGGTCGAGCAAGAGCAGAATAGTGACTAAAGCACTGCCAGGAGCTACATATCCAAGTTTCTAAGATTGTGGTAAGCTTAATTTTGCAAGAAGCACTTTCGGGTTTAAAGGGAATTTAATCGTGGAAGTGGTTATAAAAACAATACTATTATATTATACAAGATTAAGAAGTTATAAGCTTTGGCGGAATTGCTGAATTTGTAAAGAAAAATGGCGAGTATGTAGCAACTACATAATTCTTTTTAATATGATTAGTCAGCATCTTTTGCAAGTCGCGATACTCGAGAAAAGAATATATAATGCAAGGTATTCGAGCATTATGCAAATATACCTAGTGACCTAGTCGCAGAATTTATCAAACGATGTGAAAGTTGTATAGAAACACACTACCGCAATGAAAATGGTTCGGAAGTTTACGTCCAACCACCCACTGCAAAATAAAGCTAAATGTAGGTGGTCAGGTCTATTTAGTAAATATATAGTCGACAAAAGATGATAAGTTCTACTTCATCATGCGTATACATTATCATGCCTACTTGATAAAATTTCAGTATATTCGATATTATTATGCAAAATGATAAGTAAAGTTGCTAGATTCTAAAAATAATCCTAAATTCACTGCAGCAGTTATTTAAGAGCTTTTATTATTATTTCCTGACCTCATCTTGGTGAATGTTTACCTCGAGACTCACAAAGTCAGGGCTGTTTTGAACATTAAAATACAGTAATAATGCAAAACTCACAGCATGGGGGCGTGGCGATAACTACCCCAAATGGAATTATGGTATCGGATTATTTTGATTAAAAAGGAACTATACCTACGATTTAACTATCAAAATGACCTCATACAACTAGTTGACTCAAACTGTTTTTCGCTCCAGCATGAAATAAAAGTTACTGCCAAAATCTCTGTTTCTTATTGAAATTTGCATTGATGAAGATGTAAGAGTTTAGGTGATAGAGGAAGCTATACCATTAACAAGGTTTAACAATAAAACTTTGCAACAAAATTGATATGGAAACCAGATCAGCAACGCAAACGACACCGAGAGAACTAAACATAATGGATTTGGATGCAGTTAAGGAAATTGCAGAGCGTAAGAAGAGTATGAATATAAGTCCTCCGAAGGAAATGATGCTGCACATCTTGAAGGTTTAGCATGACAAAGCGCTCATATCATAAGTGAGCTTCAGGCAAAAAACATGCTTAGGCCCAATAGAAAATAGGGCCATTTGTGGATGTAGGCCAAAATGTAGCCGTTCCTATCCTAATGTTTGACCGCAATATAGTTTGTCTTCCTAACTTAATTTATGTTGTTTTAAGTAAGCATAAGTCCAATTGTGGCTTATAGTTGGAACTAATGTGGGAATTATAAATTAAAATTATCAACAATTAGTTTGAATCACTTGACTAAAGGGTTCTAAAACCCTCAAGACTTAATCACAGGGGCAAGAATGTTAGATGTACAAATGCGAGATAATTGCTTGACCAAGCGTTTCAGCTACCGACTAGATAATGCTCGTTTTAACAATGCATGTCACAGCTACAAATCATGCAATATTAAAGGTATGTAATACAAATAAATAATGTCCTTGTTAGGTATGAGTTTTTTGTAATAATAAAGTGAGCCCTGTTTGTATATTTTCCATTTGCTCTTAATTTATTTATTATCAATAAAAAATCCATTATTTATTTACTCTATAAATATTTAGAGAGGCTAAACCTATAAAATGCGTTATTCAACTTATGTTAGTTAAATATGACGATGCCTTGAAGGAGACTTCAGTTCATTTCATTTATATATGCTGTTTTGCAATGATTTAAGACTCTCTAATGCTCTATACCTTATTAAGCATAAGGCTTCTTACCATTTGCTCAACGCCAAAGGGTCTTCATAGTAGTAGAGTGTTATGCAATATACCATCTTGACCAGTTAGATATCAGCCATTATAAGTAGACAAGAATCACGCCAGTTCATAAACCCCCTCCATGTAGAAATTTATTAGACAATATAAACCACTTTCTCTTTGATCAGTTCTTAATTTCTCTTATATGTCCATATGAATTAATAACAATTTGATTCACAACCACATTCTAACCCTTTCCCATTCGGCCTCTCTCTATACAACTATTTATATTAAAGCATCCATATCTACCTGTCCATTTGCAGTTATGTCACTCGAGATCTTTTCTTCTCCTTACATACTAAACTATCACTCACATAGAGAAAATTTGGCATCAGTATACAGTCATGCACCTTCTTGGTACATTTATCAGTCAAATCTTTTTCAATCACTAGCACTTTAATCAAACGAGAACTTAATACCATTTACAACTTTGTGCACAATCCATCCTATATACTTAAATCTTTGCACATTTTTAATAGAGACATCGCATGTAATTATATCGAATCCCACACCTACACTTTTCTCAATTTATTTTAACTATCTCTCTCTCTTTCTCTCACAAATACCCTGTCAAAATCTTCCAAACCTTCCTCACTCTCAGCCAACAACACCAGGTCATAAGCCTATACCAACAAGATAGAATAATTCATCCCTCACCATTTCTCAACCATCTTACGTAAAAACCTACCGTTACAAAACTTTATCCTTACTCGATTTCGACCTTCTATCCGTAAGTGCTACATGCTTAGTATATATGTCAATCCACTGACTGCTACTAGCTTTTTCTCTATTGCAACCCTTACCCTTAATTTATTTTCACCCCTGATCACATCATTAACTTCTATTATATATTATTAGTTCCTCAATCTATCCACTTTTTCCACACCAAGCATTCCCATTAACTTGTAAATTTTCACTGATCTTAACCGAGACCTCATTATTCAAAAGTAGAAGAAATGTGCGCATTTAAACCTTAATTATTCAGCCATCTGTCTCAATGCACATATATATATATATATATATATATATATATATATATATATATATATATATATATATATATATATATATATATATATATTTATACTATGCACCCATTAGAATCTCCAAAATTGCCTTTGCTGGTCCAGTATCAATTACTTAGTTACCATTTTTATACAACCAATCATACTTTTTCTGTAAACTGTACCTACAACCCTCGACATAATTATTATCTACTGTTTCTTGCATTCACCTTTCTATCTTTCACCCTTATTCAGCACTTCTTCTAATTAAAGCATCCAAGCTTCATTCTCTCATTCAATGACAAATTCCATGCAACACAAGCAAGTTATCCGTTCCATAACACAATTACCACGACATTTAAGCATCTCAGCGACGATATACTCTACTTCAGCTGCTTATCTCGCTCATACCACGCAACTGCATCCAATTTACATTGCATCATCTTTCATATCATCAATATACAACTCACCAATTTATTTACACAATCTAGTTTGGATCACCTAATTGCTTAAATGCACATTGCTTTTCTACTCCTCATTGCATGCTATTTTCCTTATGGTTTCTAACCATTTTCACATCTTTCCTGAAAATCATCCTTCTCTCATCTGTATCCACATTTATCCTTTAGTCAAATGTTTAATTTTCTGCCTTCAACTTTTGTTTAGTAACTTGTTTACGCTCTTTATCATTACTTATTGCATGCACTGAATCTCCCTTACCTCCTCAACTGAAACACAGCAATTTCAAGTACACCTTAGTTTTGCTTCCCTCTATTAAAACTTTGTAGAAGAACTATAAGTACCTGATTTTAATATAGATAATCTTTATAGAATTTTTTGCTTGATATTTGCCACCTAAAATGCATTATATGCAGAGTTTGTACAGGGTTATTATAGCAATGAGTAGCCAACTCATCTGCGGAAAGCAAGTTGCTGATTCTAATAGACCGATCTTTCAGCGCTAAAACGAAATGTTTCCATTTAATTATTCTTATAGTTACTTATTGAGATGAACATCTTTCTTTATACCTTAAATAAATGGAATATATTTGTAAATATAAGTAAATATTGATTCGTGTAAGAGGCAGAAAGTAAAATTTGGGTTACCCAATTCATGGATAGGTAACCAGGCTTGAAACAGAAACGAATTAGATAAATTCTCATAGGCAGCGAATCATTTTTTCCATATATTTTTTCTTTATTATTTTTCATAGGTTTAAGGTTAGCTTTAAGTTAGTTTCTATGCAAACAATGCAATTCTATCTAAAAGGAAAAATCATAAGCGTTTGGATCATTGTGGACACTTAAATTTTTCACGGGCAAATGTTTTGGAGAATATTGTGATAGAAACAAACAGGATAACCAGGGCCGAACCGAAGGATGCTTCATAAATTTTTTTACGTACTTTTTAGGATTATAAATAATCCACTCGAGATATGCTTTTCAAACCACTATGAAACGATATCAGGTGAATAAGGGCCTTATGTCAAGCAAGACTTTGGCAAAAAACGTCTTATGACATCTAGAACGACATCCCTTTCATTAGATTTCACTAAAATAATCGCAAATTTATCATGGTCCTAACTTTCTTGATAGTTCAAATGAAGCTTCACGTTCAATAAAATCACCCAAACCAGTTAGAAAGAGAATTATCTGATAAATACTACAAAGATGCAAGGCAAGAAGGAAGCCATGGATATCTGGAATTAAGAGAAAAGTTATCATCAAATATAAAATATCATCAGGTATGCATTAGAGACTACTGTATTTGTCTCTTACGGATAGATTATGCAATTCCGTTTAAATATATCTTGTAAATAATTATTTAAAAAAACATCTTTTATGTAATAATTTTGCCAACTTTCAGCACTTATTGGGCTAGGTATTCGTATGTTAAATGAAGGACTTTAGAGGCATTTCACCCTACCATGGGGTTTGTTAGGTTTATGATTGTTAATTGGGTTTTAAAAGGAAATGTAGGCCGTCGATGGTCTTATGGGTTTATGTAACTCTATTTAAAGACCTTTAAAGTCTTGGTCGGAATTCGGTTGGCGTGGCAGGTGATTTTATTTTCATTCTCCCTATGAGTTTGCTCTGACTCCGAAGGTTACCTAGATTCTGCTTCTAAGCTGTGTTCCAGAAGATGCCTAAGTTACTTCGGGGTTACAGAAAAGGACTTAAAAGGAAAGCGATGATAAATAGGTTTTTAATCTTGAATTAGCGTAGGCTTTTTTTATTCTTGAAATAGCGTAGCTTTTTATTCTTGAAATAGCATCTATCTTATTAGGTGTAACGAAATAAATCGAGTTCTGTGCGGCGATATGTAAGTTTTACGAATGTTGGGGTAGCTGAGGCAAGGTGACAAGACTTAAGAGCGAGTGACGGACTAGTGATGCCAGTAATACTAAACAGACGAGGCAGGTGTCAGTACTTGAGTCTAACAGGCTGAATGATCTAACTGATCTCCCCTTGACTGCCCATAATGTCATTCTTCGTTTATTTTTAACTTCCCTGCTAATGGGGCGTCACCTATTTTCTCTTCTCAAAGCACGGGGGTGGAACTGACGAGAGTAGACTCATCAGTTAGGTTTCATGGCGAACGTTGGGCGGATTTCAGAGGTGTACGTGCTTCTAGAATACCTGTGCACACTCTTAGACTGGGTTAGTTTCCTATCAAGAGATGACTGTTTATTTTTCCTCTGACACCTTCCCAAATACTCGTTTTACCAAAGCATATCTCATTCTTTATTTGCTCAGCTTCCTTAATTAATTATCAAGCATCAGTATCTTTCCGTCCCACAGCTGCTCCTTTGTGCATGTATGTGTGTAGCTGCGTGAGAACCAGTTATTCGCTTGTCTTTTCTTATACATTTCTAATAAATATACAATTATAAGTATTTCTCTATTTTTACAATGGTTTATTACTTATTACATGTCCTATTACCTAATTAGTTAATATGTGTGTTCAATCTTAGGATTTCATAGATTCATTGAGCAACCATTTGTAGGGGTTTACTCATTGAGCTTATTTATCCTGCATTATGGGTGCAAAATGATTATTTTCCTTGCAATCTGGGTGCCTCAATACAAACTTTTAAGCATGCAGGTGACTCTATCAAGGTATGTTGCTGCATGTCTTCATCAGCTCCAGAGAAGTTGTCTAATGCCTAGGAAGAATGAACTCTACCTGTTATGTCTGTCTTTTATCACAGGTTTTCGATCTATTTATCGAGAAAGTGCATCTTACAATGCCAGGAAGTTAATGTATACTTTGAGTAGCCGAATGCCACATTGCATTGATTCAACCAAACAAATATTTTGTTTGGGAAAAAAAAGGAAAATCACTATGTAGTGGTTAGAATCGAGGCTAAATTTAAATCCAATAGCACTTTTGTGATTATCCCTTGGTCAGCAATAATTATCACATTTGCAAATAATTAAAAAACTCTGTGAAAATTACAAGCTCAGTTGTGAAAGATTGCATCAGAAGTTTTTCAAAGATTGGTGAAATGATACAACAAAGCATTATGGCTGTAATTAAAGCAAAATTGGGTCTAACGAGGTATTGAAGTAAGGAAAAATACACAATATAATATTTATAAATATATATGAAAAACCTTGGAAAAAAAGGGAGTTTATATGCGCTTTCTTCTTTATTTGCTAAGAAACTCTAGAGGAATGTATATTTAAAATTATGGAAAGTCTCATTACATATACTTTCTAAAATAATTCTTGTAATGTAAGTATTGCAGTATTTTACATGATTACAATTGTAATATGTATTTATTAATTTTACTGGGACATTACCGTCTACAAAGCACTAAATATTTTCCTATTTATACCACTTGTGTTGAAAAAGGGAAGATAGAAACAAAATAAATAGTCAGAGGACCTAAGATTCACCTGTCTTTTTATATTTGTCTTCAAAGATATTAAGTATTTATATTCGAATTATATACTTTACACATAATTTTGGTTGTTCATCACACGCAAGAGGGTAGGTAGTACGTGAAGCATTACCAACTGGGCCGTAGCTGACTTCGGGAAGTTATTGTTACCTCACACCCCTATTCCTCGAAGAACGATCTGCAACTATATATCTTGCACACATTTTTCACTTTATCCACTTCACCATTTTTTTTGAAGATATCTTTATTATCCACCTTTCTGCGGAGTTTCCACTCGTTTGCTTTCAGTTTAAAAATAAAGCACTTTCGTCCATCTAGAAGAACAGATTTATTATCCTTTTGTCATAATCCTTCTGTAGAGGACTCACAAGTTGTTTTCACTTTTCGTTAGTTTTAAGGGAATAATTCAAATAATTATTTCATTAAGCAATATGTTCTGCATAGTTGTTTATTTCGTTTTTAATTTTGGTCAAACAAATCTTTTTTTTAATTTAAAATAGGAGAAGTAGGTATAATTCTATAAGTAATTTTGAGAAGAAAGTCGTTTTTCTTCCTAGAGTTCAATGTACCCATAATCCAAAATGTCTAGACAAATCTTATGAATCAAGTATCCAAACTTTGTTATGTCAGGAAGTTAGCAAGTTTTATTCTTGGGCTTGGTAATAAATAATGAGAGATAGTATAATTTACTCGAACTAATATAAGACCATATCGTCCTCAAGCAATCTACACTTCTGAAATCTCGCAGGGAATATGAAAACAAGATTACAATATTTATGCTTCAGTGCAATATTCCATACAAAGTTTGGTCGCACCTACAAGACTCATAAATATTAAAAGTTCTTCTACTATTTTTTTTAGTAATCAACTAATCTACAAAGAAATATTAACAGAGAGATTCATAAATCCCACTAATGGGAAGAAAATTAAATGGGATTGCTTATCCAAAGCCCATTTCTTTTACATTTTAAAAAAAGATATTCTGAGGAACCAGGGAAATCGAGTGTCGTTTTATCCTAATAGTGTGTGGCATAAACACAATTGTTTGGCATAACCACTTGAAACTTGTGGACTTAAACATGAAGGCCTAGTGAGGTACAGATGCACCCAGAATAACCTAACACCTGAATCAATATCTGCCACGATAAGAAAGATGTTGCAATCCATCGCCCCGCCTATTTTGGCGTGGTTAAAGATGCGGCAAACACAAATACTTAACAGAATACAAGCTTCTTAACTAAAATTTGAGTCACTGTTTTTCTCTATTCAATCTCTGCCTACGTTAAAAGAGCACTATGTTATCTTTGATGAAGACGTCCGACCTCCCTCTTTAAACATCGATCCAAAATATTAGTTTTTGCTACCTTAAGATTCAATGTACAATTGCAAGCGCCATCATAAGCTTAAACAAGTGTGCCAGAATAAATAATATATTTCTGCTAATTGCATTATTCGGCTTACTAGAACAAGTCTACTAAATCCTAATAGATAAGGAGCAATAAATGTTAGCTAAAACTAATAACTTGAGCAACCCAGACAAGTTTGCTCGAAAATGAGAATCATAAGCACCCCTCTTTTGTCTCCGAATGCTAAAAGAAATATTTCAACAGGCTCCTGAAGATTCTACCTTTCTTCTTCAACTTCCTTTCTCAGCTTCCTTTTAAATACACCATTACTAGCTTGCACAATTTTTCTTTTCTTTGATCTATGAAAATTCTTTTTCTGCATTGTATTTTCATGCAAATATGTAAGTATTTACATAAAAATATTTTGACTCTTTTTGTTCCACAACGTAAATATAGTTTCATTTCCTTTCCTTTTGATGTGCACCTCAAAATAAGGATAAAACTTGCTTTGCAACCATGCGCAGATCGGGATTAAAGACATTTACAAGCACGATTTGAAAATCCATCGAAAAAATGGTACGCGAAGGGAAATACAAGGATCTTAAACTACCGATATGAGGTAATTTGGGGAGTCTGAAAAGAAGATAAACGTGTAAAATGTGATAATTTTTAGCCAGAAATTCTCAAAAGGACGATTACATGACGGGGGAATTCACGGCAAAAGAATTTTTCCCGAACGAAGGGAAATGAAGGCAAAAAACCTTTGTTAGGTAGAATAATGAGCTTCTGTATTATGATGGCGATTGTCTTCTTTAGGGATTCAATTGTGCTTCATGCATCGCTCTCGAATTGCTGCTAAAGATAAAATTTCATCAAAGAACTGGAGACCTTAGAGGATTGCGAGAAGGACATGTAACAAAAGATTAAATATAGGTTAAAGTAAATCTGAAAAATTAACCCTTTTGATAGTTGGCAAAATTTTCGGATCTCGTCATTATTAAGAAACTTAATTTGGTAATACTTCAGATTCGAGGCGCACGGTAGAGGGCGTTGTTAGTCGGCTACAATTCTGGGCTACAGCATATCTCTTATGACGTCAGACGGTAGCGTCAGATGTGATAATCACTGCGTTATATTTTTTTGTTGTTTGGGGGATTTGTAACTTTTAGTCTATTATTTACTAAATATCTGCGCTCTGCTCGTTTATAGTTTTTTTCTAAGTTAGGTAAGGTTTCTTGATGTCTTTTATTGTTTTTTCTTTTGTTTTCGTATTTTTTGTTTACTGCGAACGATAACAGCTTCTTACTGGTAACATCGTAGCTTATAAATAGGACCCGTTTTGCAAATGTTTTTCCTTCGTTTTTGTGTTTTCGTGCTTTCCATGTGCTTCTTTGTTATTCGAATTTGGCTTTACTTTGTATGATCGCGAAAAACTTTTAGATTATCTCGAGGCGCAAAAATTAATCAAGAAACCTATAAAAGTAAGAATTGTTTGTTGTTAGATTAGGTTTTTCTGCCAGTAAAAGCTGTTGGGGAGAAAAAACAGCCCCAGTAAATTCAAGGTGACTGCTCGTGGGGGAGATATCACTGCAGGGGGACCATCCTACGATGATCCTGAGTTTCAATCAATTGGGGGGGGTCTGGGGGGCGCAGCCCCCTAGTATATACTCATATACAAAAAAATATTACGCCAATATTGTTCACAGCTGACGCTACCGTCTGGCGTCATAAGAGATATGCTGTAGCCCAAAATTGTAGCCAAATAACAGCGCTATCTACCGTGCGCCCCGAATCTCAAGTGTTACCCTTAATTTTAACCTGTCATAAATAGAAATGACTCCAAAAAATTTGCATGTCAAAATATAAACTCAAAAATAAATATCATGTTAAGGAAATTATTGATATAAGATCTTCCTCTAATTATACGAAAATATGTATATGCGAATTTGGTAAAAACTAAATTGAGTGGTAATTGCATTTTAGAAATCAATTAATTTATTTTTTTTATTTCTTTCCATTCACATGAAGTGTAGTAGGTTACCTGGAAGAAATTTGCCTTTGTATCCTTGCATGTTGTTAATACTTACTTCATTTCTTTCCCAATGCGATTAATATGCTGCTGTATCTGAACACCTTTCCGTGGATTACTAAAATGCAAAGAGTGTCGGACGTTTTTCCTGGTAACTTTGATGTTTGCGGAGAATTCTGTCTGCTTTGTATTAATCACTTAAGGTAATTAATCTATCTTTCACTCTCTTTTCAATTATTGAGAAGGATTGTTGCAAAATGTTTATAAAGTAGGTCTTATAGATGTAGCAAAGGTTTTTTTTTTATTCAAACTGAAAGCAAACGAGTGCATGATCCGGAGAAAGATGGATGGTAAGGAGATATCTTCCAAGAAAGTGGTGGAGTGAAGGAAGTGAAAAATGTGTGAAATATTTTTAGCCGCAGATCGTTCTTATAGAATTGGAGATGGGAAATTAAGAGATCTTCCAGATGTCAGCTACATCATAGTTGGTAATGCTTCAAGTACCATCCACTTACGCAGGATGAGCAAGTGGAAATATGTGTTAGGTATAAAATCGGAATACCTTATTTCACATCAAATATAAAAGAAAAGTGAATTTAATGAAGTGAATCTAATGTCCTTTGACCAGTTTGAGTTTTTCCTCTCTTCCGTTTACCATCCAGGAAATACTTGGAGTTGTAGACGGATGGGTCCCAAGAAATGAATAGAAATTATAAAAAAGGATCGCCACGGCAATTTTAATTTAAGGAAACGAAGGAAGATAATACATAAGACGAAACAATGTTCCTCTAGGTTTAAATGATATGTTTAGAGAGTAATATGTGAAGAAAAAAAGAAGAAAGAGGTAACGGAATAAGGTAGGCTCATGATGGTAAGTGTATCTCTTCAAAACAATGTCATATACACAAACCAAAAGTTAATAGTTTAATATTAGAAGTAGACTGGGATAGATGGTGAAAAAGGTTGTTAGTTTATAGCCACTGGCGCACTTCTTGTCAATATCGCCGAATCACTTATTAATCTCAGCCTTTTCTTAATTCTAAGGTATTTGTTTTGGATGGGAAGAGAAGAAAGGATGAAATTAATTTGCAACTTCCCAGATCTAAGGTCAACCAATATGTTAGACCTTATCTATCTATGCATCTATTAACTAAGCTCATTCGAATATTATTATATTTGATATCAAATATAAAAGAAAAGTGAATCTAATGTCCTTTGACCAGTTTGAGTTTTTCCTCGCTTCCTTTTACCACCCAGAGTAATAGAAATAAGGGAATACTTGGAGTTATTGACGGATGGGTCCCAGAAAATGAATAGAAATTGTATAAAAAGATCGCTACGGTATTGTTAATTTAATGAAACCAAGTAAGATAAGTACATAAGACGAAGCAATGTTTCTCTAGGTGTACATGCATTTATTAACTAAGTTCATTGATTGTCCTCTAAATAACATGTTACATTACAATGGTAAACGGAAATTCATTATTTATAAAGTTAAAAAAAGTGAAATAGAATATTCAATAGTTGTGTATTGATCCATTACCATAATATGATCCAAAAGAACAAATGACAAAAGGATACCCTAAATTAAAGTACTATTTCCTAGGCTACTGAAATTTAATGATTTATTGTATCTCAGGCATTAAAAAGTATCTAAGATTTTGGAGCACTTAAGCATCGTCTCGCTCGAGTGGCCCTTTTAAAATTATCCCTTACAAACTTTGCTGGAAGGAGTGGACATAATCCTTCTATCTATGTAAGGAATAGCTACATATTGGCAGAAACACCAAACCTGCAGTGGGGAGCAGCAAACACCTCCACTTATCACAAACATACTCACTCAAACCACAGATCTTTCTTCCTGCCCTCTTTCCACGCAAACACGATAAAAACTATCCCTCACGGGAATAAGAGAAAGAGTTGGGCTCAGATGGCGCTGAAACGGAATGGGATACGAATATAATTTAAATTAGATTTTACGTTAACGAAAGTTAAATATAACGATAGGTAATTAGTCCGCTAATGATTTTCCAAGTTAATTTACAATTTAAATCGTTAACGTAGTGGTTAACTGCTTTGATTAACGGATAAACGTTTAGGTACACCCAGAATTATTGTAAACATAAACTAAGTGGCTATTATCTAACTGCTATTACTATAATATCCTTTGATACCTACATATAAATTGTCATATGTAAATTATCCGAGCAAAAACGATCAAAAAGATTCTGCAAGATTACAAAAGAGACTTTCGCATAGAGAAAAAGGATGAGACACATTTTATAATTTCTGTGGGAAAATTGCTACTAAATATCAATTCAAATAAATATTTTATAAAATTATTTGTTTTATGAATATATTTAAAATACCTCCTATTTTTCTTATCTAATTAAACAATTTTCCTAGGAGTTAGGATTTGCCAGCATATTTTTTAGCTTTCGAATGTCGACAAGCTGAGTTCGACATGCCTAATGATCATTTTTTAATTCTTTTATTTCTTTTATCGTATTATTTGTCCCCTTTGGTTCATCAGGCTAATTTCAAATTTTCTTCTCTATTTTAATGCCAATATTTTATTTTATGTATTTTATAGGTAAAAACAAGTTTTCGGTATTTTTTATAATAATGAAAATAATTAACCTTAACACTTTACTGTTAACTTCTGTTACCATTTAACGAATTTACTGATTAACGATTAATAAAGTTAATATTTATTAACGGTGCCTACCTTAAAATATATCAAATAATCATATTAAGAAGTGCTCACGATGTTCGTATAAGTGGATATTTTTTCCAGAAAAATTAAAATGGCAATATAATTTAGGCTATTATCTCAGCTTGTAAATTCAAACATTAAACATAATTAGTAAATATTAAATGCCTTCAGTTACTTATGTACTGCTGTTCTTAAAAACTTCAAAATACCAGTATATCAAATCTGTTTAGTTATATCTATGGTTCTCTAACCTAAGAGGGCATAAACATCTCAAAAAACGGCATCTAAATCATAATTAATACAGTGATATACAATGGAGCAGCTTTCACTATCAAACAGAAAATGTTCATCTTCATGAGGTTAGCACATATTAGTCTTTCATATATAGCTATTTATTATAAATTTTTACACCAACATGAGAAGATAGAGAAAAAAAACATGGACCCCGCAATATTCTTCAATGTAAACTATGGTGTTCGCTATGAAAGTTTTTGTCACTCTGAACTTTTGCTGATTTTTCCGTTGGCTTTTCAGTCAATATGTATACATATAGTTCTATCTCCACATAGACTGAAACCTAAGTTCTCGAACGTCTCCCATCTCGGAAAATTCGATATCCAAATAAATTGAGCGAATATTGCCTCAGTTCTCAAGAAACCAACCCTTGCCTGTCGTTACCTGTATATTGCTTGATGACCTTAGGTATAGAAGAAATTGTGGCTTTACTATTACAGACAGAAAATTCTGAAGGCTTTAAAAGTGAGCCTGTTTTCTAGTATATTGTGTCTTTGGGCTTCAAGGGGAGCTCACCTCTGAAACAGTCAAAAATTTAGACTGAGCAGCAACATAGGGCAGCTGACAAATACCTACAGATGATGTGCAAAGGGTGGAAATACATGGTTCATTATTTAAAGGAATGTGTGGAAAATGGAGAAAGTAAATATTGTGAGAGAAAATTACATCCCGACAAATTTGTAGCAAATAGCATCATAAACATTCTCAATTAAAATGCCATCCATGTCTTTTTCTTCTGAAAACTTTTAAATTGCAGGAAAATAGTAACTTCATGAGACAGGGTTTTATTGAGAGTGAGGTCAAACGAGACTGCAGCAGGTTTAGGTCACGAAAAGAGAAGAATAGAAGGACGGTTTCTATAACTTCTCTCTCCCTGTCAACCGTCCTTCCTATTTACAACTTACACCATTATTTCTTTCCAGCACAGGTAAATTGCCATTATATTTGAATTTATTTCATCTCTTTGCATTAGATTTTACTTGTTCTGTTTCATCCATGCATCTATCATTCACAGGTTAAAATATGAAATAAATCTACTAAAAATACTGTATAATGCGTTATTTTGAGGTTTCTGGAACTTATTAATTCAATTTAGATCACTTCTTAAGGTATAAATTGTTTCATTTTTAGAAATAATCGATTATAGAACTGCCTTCTGAAACGAATTAAGTTCTATAACCGAAGTCCTACTGTATTGTTAATTTGAAAAGGAAAAGTGCATCCTCTTTTCGGGCATATTTTTTTCATTTGAGTCCTATTCTTGATTCTATCTTGTCGATGCCATTCCTTTTAGACCTATTTTTTAACACTGAAGCTGAAAAGGAGAGCGCAAGAGAAGCGCATGCTCGTAAAAGGAGAGTGTGGCTTTGGTTTTCTTTTAGGCTAAACTTTTTATTTAATAATGAAAAATTCAATATTACATTTAGATGCACATCATGGGCTAATATGCTGCTACTGACATCTCTGAGATCGCATGACCTCGCTGCTACAATAGCCGCAAAAAGCTCTGTAGCTATACGAGGGGGAGTCAAAAAGTTCTCAGATAAATGGCATAAAATTTTTATTTGTAATAATACTGTAATCATTTATCTACATAAGCTCCATTAACATCTATACACTTTCTTAATCTATGAATCCAACGGTAAAGACCATCTTTGTAGAATTCACGGGGTTGTCTCTGGCACCAAGTAATGACCTGCTTTTTTGCTTCATCTAATGATTGAAACCGGGTTCCTTTTAGGTGTCCCTTTAAATTTGGTTAGGTTAGGTAACCTAACCTAACCTAACCTAACCTAACCTAACCTAACCTAACCTAACCAAATTTAAAGGGACACCTAAAAGGAACCCGGTTTCAATCATTAGATGAAGCAAAAAAGCAGGTCATTACTTGGTGCCAGAGACAACCCCGTGAATTCTACAAAGATGGTCTTTACCGTTGGATTCATAGATTAAGAAAGTGTATAGATGTTAATGGAGCTTATGTAGAAAAATGATTACAGTATTATTACAAATAAAAATTTTATGCCATTTGTCTGAGAACTTTTTGACTCACCTACGTATATCTTTCACACTTTTAATCTTTCTTTCCAGACTTCCTTCTGAAACTCTCACTTAAAATAAAATCTTGGGGAGCTTCTCTCCTACGTTTTTACTTTGAATTAAAAAAGAAGACCATTTCAACTTATTTCGGAATTGCTTTTTAAACCTTTTATCAACTTATTTTTCCATTTATGGTATGTCAGTTATGATAGGCTATCTATTATTTTATTAATTTTTTTAAATAAATCCTCTTTCATGAAAAAATAAAAAATAATTATAAACATATGAGTCTTCCTCTTTACAGGAGAAGCTGGTGCTTCGTATGTCGACATAAGGCCAGTGGCCTACGGGCTATACGGCTCTGTCAACGGGCTTTTGATCTAAAAGTACTGAAGGTTTCAGATCCATGCCATTTTTTCTCTGCCTAAAGACAAGAAAATCTTTGGCCGAAACTCTTTGGAAATACTTAAATTTGCTCTAATGATTTGCATTTGTTTTATGGGAAAATATTTTTCAAATTAAATTCGATAAAACTTTGGAATATACTAAAAAACTCACGAGAAATACAACCATCCCTTATCCTAATAAATCGGAATTTTTTTCGGAATTCAACCTTTTCCCACCCTTTTCTTTTAAAAATTGACGAAACATTCCCTAAACTTATTGATTTTTTAAAAATCTTATTTACTGAACTTCACCATTTGTAATTATTTTGTTTTACAATTTGCTTAATTAAAGTAACTAACAAAATCATTCTCGAACTTTAAAATAATCGTTGGAAGATCTTTATTGATAGAAACAGAGTACCATTTGCTTCTCTACGTTTTTATGGGGAGTTGGCAGATCAAAAATCTATATTGATAAACAGATGCCAGCTACTTTTTCATTGGTCACAAAAAATGTTGGTGGATTTAAGAATATAAAATCGAATGCCTATCTACCTTCTCCCTCTTAGTTTCCTTCTCCGTAATCTCGGTATATCCTTTTACCTCTATGCTGATGAAACTCAATTTTCGTCTCCTCATCCCCCACGTCTCTTGCCTACTCTATCACTTACCTCCTGGCTGTCTACTCCTTCATTTCTGAATGGCTCTCTACCAGCTTCCTCAGGCTTAATCACCCCAAAACTGAGGTCCTCCTCGTCGGCACCCCCGCTTTTGTCAAAAAATCTAAATCTTTCTTTCCTTCGCTTACTCTGGGCGGTAATACTATCATTTTTTCTGACTGCGTTAGGAACCTAAGTGTTGTTTTTGATGAGCATCTCTTCTTTAAGCCTCATATACGCAATGTCAGCAAATCCCAGCACGGCTTCTAAAGGCAACAGTCATGCCTGGCGAACATTGTGGAATTCTTTCACTTCGTATTCAGTGAGCATGATCGGGATAAAGCGGTGAATGTTGTGTACCTTGACTTCCAAAGGGCCTTTGACAAGGTACCAAACCGCCGCCTTCTCCGGAGAGTGCATGCACAGGGCATATGCGGCAAAGTAGCAGGTTGGATAGAGAGCTGGCTAAGTGACAGACGGCAACGAGTAGTGGTGAATGGACGGGCCTCTGAATCGGCGCCTGTATCTAGCGGTGTCCCTCAAGGTTCCGTCCTGGGACCACTACTGTTTATTTTCTATGTCAACGAAATGGACAGAGACATGGTTCCCAAAATCTCCAAATTTGCCGACAAAACCAAGCTTGATATCAATGTGGCAAAGGAGGGGAACACTGCCCACCTCCGAGAGGACCTTTAAAGGATTTAGGAGTGGTCGGACAGGTGGCAAATGCCTTTCAACGTTGGAAAATGCAAAGTAATGCATATCGGCCACCGAAACCCCAAATTTCAGTACATCCTTAAGGGCACTGCTCTTTAATCAAGTGACACTGAGAAGGACTTGGGTGTAACTATCACTAGCGACCTCAATTTCTCGAAACAGTTTATTGAGGCAAAGAAGAAAGCTCAAAAGATGTTAAGCTACTTAACGCACCAGTTTGGATACGGCAACAGGGAGATAGTACTTTGTCTGTACAACTCTCTTGTTCGGCCACACCTGGAATATGCTGTACAATTTTGAAGTCCTTCGTTTCGAAAGGATATCGCAAGGTTGGAACGCGTAAAAGCCAGGGCAACCAAGTTGATTCCCTCTATCCAACATAATAGTTATGAGGAAAGACTAAGGGAATTATATCTGTTCTTGCTGGAAACCCGTAGACTACTACGTGGTCAGCTTATTGAAGTTTTCAAAATACTTGGAGGTTTGACAATGTTGACTACCGGGATATTTTCATACTCAGTGAGAACAGAACGCGCAATCATGGCTTCAAACTTGAACTGAAGCGTTACAACCGCAATCTGTGTGTAAATTTTTTCACTTACAGTATCTGCGGTAAGTGGAACGCACTTCCAGTGTAAGTTGTCAACAGTGAATCTGTTGACCAGTTCAAGTCAAGACTAGACAAAGTCTTGAAAAGTGGCCGTTTAGGGACGCAAAACAATTAAACAGCATCTGCCTGCTCGATTACTAGTCAAAAGGTACCCTTTTTGAATGGACCGTAAGGTCTTCTAGGGTACTTTCTTTCGTTGTTAATCCTCACTATGTTTCCTTCGTAACTTCTCTCGCATTCAATCTCACTTTGATCGTCAAAGTCTTGAGACCTTTTTTAATGCCTTCATCACCTCACACCTTGACTACTGAAACTCTCTGCTTGTGAATCTGCCATCCTCCTCTTTTCATCCCCTTTAACTTGCACAGAACTATGCCATGTGGCTTCTCCTCCGTCGCCCTCGCTCATCTCCCTCGAAACCCTTGCTGCATGAACTGCGCTGGCTCCCTGTCAGATCCCGTACTCACTTCAAGATACTTCTCTTCACATTTAAGGCCCTAAACAACAAGGCCCCGTCTTACCTCTCTTCTGCCCTCTCGCCACGCCATGTCCCTCGGGCCCTTTAAACATCATATGCACCTCTTTTGAATATTCCTCGTTCATCCCTCTGCTCAATGGGGGACTGCTCCTTCTCAATCTGTGCCCCTAAGTTGTGGAATGCTCCTCCTGCTGAAAATCAGGTCTACTCCTCCGTCGCCCTCGCTTCTCTTTCTCTAAACCCTTGCTGCATGAACTGCACTGGCTCCCTGTCAGATTCCGTACTCACTTCAAGATACTTCTCTTCACATTTAAGGCCCTAAACAACAAGGCCCTGTCTTACCTCTCTTCTGCCCTCTCGCCACGCCATGTCTCTCGTGCCCTTCGTTAAACACATGCACCTGTTTTGAATATTCCTCATTCATCCCTCTGCTCAATGGGGAACTGCTCCTTCTTAATCTGCGCCCCTAAGTTGTGGAATGCTCCTCCTGCTGAAATCAGGTCTTCTTCCCCTCTAACCACATTTAAGCGTCTCCTAAAAACGCATCTTTTCAGAATTGCCTTCTCCCCTTCTTGAATTTTCATTGAGTTTCCATTCTCATCTCAGCACAACGTGCGCTCTGGGAAGGCATCCAGCCTTGAAGAGCGCATTACAAAAGACTTATTATTATTATTATTAGATAAAACTTTCAAAGACTAAACCGAAAAAAAATCTTTGTTTGACATTAGCGTATCGAATACTTTAAATGTTCCTTTATTTGTTTTTCTGGACGAAAAAGAATGATTACAATGCAAATTCAAAGGCTAATAGGATCCGTTTGGAGAAAACAACGTTAACTTTATCTTACTTCTCACGAATTTTGGACGTTTCCTTCTTTATCCATCGTTTTTCATTATTTAAAGAAGAAAGAAATTTACCGGTTGTTTTTGCAATTTTGTTTTGCAGATTCCAACCCTAGACCGGTAATTTATCAACTTGTTTTAAAGGTAGAAATGAAGGAAGCCAGAGAAAATCAGCTGAAAATTTGAATTGTTAGAAAACTACAGGGATGATGAAAAAAGATATATTTGATATCACCAATTTGAATTGAAGATCAGCAGGAAGAACTTCCAAACTTTATGACCCTACAAAAGAGAATATTGACTCTCTTGTGTGACTTTAGATCGAATGAGATAAAAGAAATAAAAGCTTCACTTTACCATCCCAATTTGTCCCAATTAACTCTTTTCACTTAATACAGTGTTTCACACCTCTTTCTAAACATTGATTATGTCTGAATATAAATGTATTTGGATATTTGTCAATAGCAACTTTCCTTCATAGATATTATCCGAGTGGTTGTGTTTCGAAGAAAAGTTTTATTTTTTTTAAATTGGAATGGGGAACAAAATTTAATCAATTAAAGGTAAGGCTATTTACCAAAATCCTAACATTATAATTAACAATGGTCTCCCTATCTTTACCTCGGTTTTGCTACTTGACTTAAGAGTTTAGGCTGTTTTCTAGAAAATATATCCGTTGATAACTCTATTATTGAGATGATGTCGCAGTGTGAAAGAACATCCCAATCCACGTCAATCATCTATCATTTCCAGTCACCCATGACACCTCTGGCTTTGCAATGGCATATGAAGTACTGATGTCTCTGTTTGACACCAAAGATAAACTATTCTAGCAATTAAATCATAAATTTACCATAATTATTAGCAGAAATTCGTTCAAAGAATTTATGTATATTAATATTAGGACATATTACAGCATTCTAGAAAGTAGTTTCATCTGGTATGTTTACAACCAAATTACTTGCTTGACATTGTTTTATTATATATATATATATATATATATATATATATATATATATATATATATATATATATATATATATATATATATGGGTAAGAATAAATGGGGAGAAAGAAAAGTCCAGACACTACACAGAGCTCTTTATTGACGTTTCGCCTCTTGGCTTCCTCAGAATGGAACTGACAAGAGAGATGGAAGATCGCCGCTCGACCATTCGTAAAGTTAGTCTGGGTCGCGGTCACTTGCTCTCCCCCGGCCGTTTCCCCCTCGTCTCGACCCTTCCGCCTCTTCATTAATGAGCCTTGCCGCACCTGTCGCCAGCTTGAAGAAACCGTCCCGGTGATTTGTCGACCTATAGGAGAGAATATATGTAGCTTCAATAATCCTACGCTCACGTTTTGATAAACCTTTTTGAACTATACTCACCCCATCCCATTTGGGTAAATGCCCACATTCATCTATATGCACCACTAACGAGTTTGAAGTTCTAAGTGCCCGGACGTCCCTCTTATGCTCACTAAGTCTAGTTTTAATGTCCCTACCAGTCTCTCCGTAATAAGTCTTGTCGCACCCTTCACACGGAATCTGATAGATTATGCCCCTATCCGTTTGGGCCATAAAGTTTTTGTGCGAAACCAATTCCTTGATCTTCGTCCCAGCATGATCGGCAACTAGCAAACCCGTTTTCCTGAGGGCCACATTTATGTTCTGCGCAGCCGCCTTGCAGTAAGGCGCTGAAAGGTACCTGACCCCATCCAATGTGCCTGTCAAAGCCTCATTATCCGCGGTCCCATTTGTCGTGCTACTCATTTTGCCTCTTTCCGATATCCCGACCGCTTTATACCTCAACTTTATTAAGAGACCCTCCGGATACTTTAGTTTCATAAAAGCATTCTTAATGTAGTTATACTCATCAGTTAAAAACTGTTGGCTACAAATCCGGATGGCCCTGAGGTAGAATCCTATCACTACCCCAGTCTTCGTTCTATCGCTGTGTCCCGATAAATAATGGATGAAGTCATCCTTATTAGTGGGTTTCCTGTAAACGGAAAACTCAGTTTCACTCCCAACCCTATGTATAAGTGTGTCCAGAAAAGGAATCCTGTTGTTAACTTCTTCCTCTACAGTAAACTGTATGCTACCGTTTATCTCATTCAACCGCTCTAATTTCTCATTGACGTCAGTATTTTCAGGAATTATGGCCAGAACATCGTCTACATATCTCAACCACAAGGAGTCACCCTCCCCGAATACCCTCATCAATTTCTCTGTTTCAAGGACCTCCATGAATAGGCATGCCATGACAGCGCTAAGTGGAGATCCCATCGCCAGTCCCCTGTATTGTCGAAATTCTTCCCCTTCAAAGGTGAACGCACCAAAGCTCACGCATAGCGAAACTAACTTTATATAGTCCCTTTTACTAACGGGTAGGTCAGCGTCATTCAAGACGAGTAACAATTTTGCCACTGCCTCCAAAGCACCGTCAACAGGGACATTGGTGAACAGCGATTTTACATCAAAGCTTACCATTTTCTTTCCCTGTAAGTTGACCCCATTTAACCTCTCCTTTAAATCGGTCGAATTCTTTAAATGCGCTTTGCTAATTTTTCCCAGTCCCTGAGACAATGGTCTGGCCAGTGCCTTTGCAATTCTGTGGGGAGCGCTTCCCACTCCCGATGTGATAGGTCTAAGAGGAACCCCTTGTTTGTGGGTTTTTGGGAGCCCCCTTATTTTGGGGGGTCTGGGGATTTCCTCAATGAGGTGGGTCATTTTCTTACCCCTTTCCGTTCTCCGGAGTATTTTTCGCACCTGTTGTTCGAAAGCTGCGGCCTCTTTTGCCGCGCTTCCATGGGGAACTTTCTCATACGTATCCCCATCTTTAAGCAAATCATTCATTTTGTCAATGTAGGTTACTTTATCTAATATTACCACCCCTCCCCCCTTGTCCGCTTGTGTTATAATAATGTCCTCACACCGACCTAACTGCTCTAACGCGTGCTTAAATCTTTTCGGTAGGGAAACCTCACGTTCCTTGGCCAAGGCATTGTAACAAAAGAGCACCCCCTGGATAAAACCCTTGTCAACATCACTGTCACCATGCCTATAGTTCTTGGATATATGATTCAAATAACCTCGTTTACCTACACCTATGTCAAATTTTAAGCCCAATGAAAGAGCAATGGTCTCATTATGCGAAAGTTCTCTGCTTGACAAATTATTAACCAGCCCTGGGGTTCCCATTTCATTCCACATCCTATTGTCACAAAGTGTTTTCAATTGCTTTTCATGGTCCATCCTTTGTTTGAAGCTCGCCTCCAGTAACTCAGTGATCATGGGCCTTGGCAATGATACTAACTTCTCAGTCTCATCTACTAACACGTCTATCTCATTAGTCAAAACCTGACAACTCTCTAATAAATATTTCCTAGCACAATCACTAAAAGGTTTATCTTGGATACTTAGCTGTTTGGGGGACGATCTAGGTAGAACCTGATCCTCCAAGCACTCCCGGAGAAACCATCTACGAGAGGTACGGCTAGCGATCTTCATCCTCCTGCGGAATTCCGCTTGCACAGGGTCTAGTCCTCCTCCACCATCCGACATATTGCATGAAAAAGGAGGATGAAGATCGCTAGCCGTACCTCTCGTAGATGGTTTCTCCGGGAGTGCTTGGAGGAGCAGGTTCTACCTAGATCGTCCCCCAAACAGCTAAGTATCCAAGATAAACCTTTTAGTGATTGTGCTAGGAAATATTTATTAGAGAGTTGTCAGGTTTTGACTAATGAGATAGACGTGTTAGTAGATGAGACTGAGAAGTTAGTATCATTGCCAAGGCCCGTGATCACTGAGTTACTGGAGGCGAGCTTCAAACAAAGGATGGACCATGAAAAGCAATTGAAAACACTTTGTGACAATAGCATGTGGAATGAAATGGGAACCCCAGGGCTGGTTAATAATTTGTCAAGCAGAGAACTTTCGCATAATGAGACCATTGCTCTTTCATTGGGCTTAAAAATTGACCTAGGTGTAGGTAAACGAGGTTATTTGAATCATATATCCAAGAACTATAGGCATGGTGACAGTGATGTTGACAAGGGTTTTATCCAGGGGGTCCTCTTTTGTTACAATGCCTTGGCCAAGGAACGTGAGGTTTCCCTACCGAAAAGATTTAAGCACGCGTTAGAGCAGTTAGGTCGGTGTGAGGACATTATTATAACACAAGCAAGCGGACAAGGGGGGAGGGGTGGTGATATTAGATAAAGTAACCTACATTGACAAAATGAATGATTTGCTTAAAGATGGGGATACGTATGAGAAAGTTCCCCATGGAAGCGCGGCAAAAGAGGCCGCAGCTTTCGAACAACAGGTGCGAAAAATACTCCGGAGAACGGAAAGGGGTAAGAAAATGACCCACCTCATTGAGGAAATCCCCAGACCCCCCAAAATGAGGGGGCTCCCAAAAACCCACAAACAAGGGGTTCCTCTTAGACCTATCACATCGGGAGTGGGAAGCGCTCCCCACAGAATTGCAAAGGCACTGGCCAGACCATTGTCTCAGGGACTGGGAAAAATTAGCAAAGCGCATTTAAAGAATTCGACCGATTTAAAGGAGAGGTTAAATGGGGTCAACTTACAGGGAAAGAAAATGGTAAGCTTTGATGTAAAATCGCTGTTCACCAATGTCCCTGTTGACGGTGCTTTGGAGGCAGTGGCAAAATTGTTACTCGTCTTGAATGACGCTGACCTACCCGTTAGTAAAAGGGACTATATAAAGTTAGTTTCGCTATGCGTGAGCTTTGGTGCGTTCACCTTTGAAGGGGAAGAATTTCGACAATACAGGGGACTGGCGATGGGATCTCCACTTAGCGCTGTCATGGCATGCCTATTCATGGAGGTCCTTGAAACAGAGAAATTGATGAGGGTATTCGGGGAGGGTGACTCCTTGTGGTTGAGATATGTAGACGATGTTCTGGCCATAATTCCTGAAAATACTGACGTCAATGAGAAATTAGAGCGGTTGAATGAGATAAACGGTAGCATACAGTTTACTGTAGAGGAAGAAGTTAACAACAGGATTCCTTTTCTGGACACACTTATACATAGGGTTGGGAGTGAAACTGAGTTTTCCGTTTACAGGAAACCCACTAATAAGGATGACTTCATCCATTATTTATCGGGACACAGCGATAGAACGAAGACTGGGGTAGTGATAGGATTCTACCTCAGGGCCATCCGGATTTGTAGCCAACAGTTTTTAACTGATGAGTATAACTACATTAAGAATGCTTTTATGAAACTAAAGTATCCGGAGGGTCTCTTAATAAAGTTGAGGTATAAAGCGGTCGGGATATCGGAAAGAGGCAAAATGAGTAGCACGACAAATGGGACCGCGGATAATGAGGCTTTGACAGGCACATTGGATGGGGTCAGGTACCTTTCAGCGCCTTACTGCAAGGCGGCTGCGCAGAACATAAATGTGGCCCTCAGGAAAACGGGTTTGCTAGTTGCCGATCATGCTGGGACGAAGATCAAGGAATTGGTTTCGCACAAAAACTTTATGGCCCAAACGGATAGGGGCATAATCTATCAGATTCCGTGTGAAGGGTGCGACAAGACTTATTACGGAGAGACTGGTAGGGACATTAAAACTAGACTTAGTGAGCATAAGAGGGACGTCCGGGCACATAGAACTTCAAACTCGTTAGTGGTGCATATAGATGAATGTGGGCATTTACCCAAATGGGATGGGGTGAGTATAGTTCAAAAAGGTTTATCAAAACGTGAGCGTAGGATTATTGAAGCTACATATATTCTCTCCTATAGGTCGACAAATCACCGGGACGGTTTCTTCAAGCTGGCGACAGGTGCGGCAAGGCTCATTAATGAAGAGGCGGAAGGGTCGAGACGAGGGGAAAACGGCCGGGGGAGAGCAAGTGACCGCGACCCAGACTAACTTTACGAATGGTCGAGCGGCGATCTTCCATCTCTCTTGTCAGTTCCATTCTGAGGAAGCCAAGAGGCGAAACGTCAATAAAGAGCTCTGTGTAGTGTCTGGACTTTTCTTTCTCCCCATCCATTCTCACCTATACGTCGAGTCTTTCATGCAATATATATATATATATATATATATATATATATATATATACATATATGATTTCTTAAATTCGATAGCAATGGCTGCCTCATTGAGCATGCGCTGCAGCTTTTTAACCTTTTTAAAGACTCAGAAAGTGAAAGTGGGTGCTAATTTTCCATTGTTCTCAAAAACATAATAATAAACAACAACACCAGAACTAGGACGAGTTACGCCTATGAAGGCAGTCGCTAGATGCTTGCTTTAAAACTCATCGAGAACTGTGAAAGCAAGATTTAAGAGATGATCCTATTATTAGATCAGTAATACATCATAATAATTAAGGATGGAAAATGCTGTATTTCTATTATATTCCGCTGTTAATTTGGCTTTAGATGTAATTTTTGAGATGGAAATGTAATTTTAATTTATAAAATTAAAGTTTGTATGTGAATTAATTTTACACAAAGCATTGCTAAAAAATTATAAATGCTCCCATAACCATTTCGATGGTAAAATTCTTTTAATATATATATCATAACCAGAAAAATAAGTTAATGGATTTGATAGAAAGGGTCACTTTTGAGTGAGAGGAAATTTAGTTTGATCATTAATCTTTATGAATTCGAAATCGAAGAAAGATACAAGTCTTTACTCAGGAGCAAAAGTTGTGATTTCCCTACTCCAATAGCTAATTCACAAAAATCCAATAAAAGTGGTGAGATAAGTGTTATGGAAAAAAAAATGAGTTGAGTCATAAGAATTAAGGGAATTAAAGTGGCCAAGTGATCAGAAAGAAATTGGTGTACAAAAAGTTGTATAGTTACTTGAGATTGATTTGTTTTGTCACCATGTGATGCTAAGACTCTTGGTGCAACCGGAGTGACGTGTGGTACGCAAACCAATTTATTTAATTCTAGGTTATCCAAGAGTTTGCCTTTGAATCTTTCCGGCCTTGAACAGGTTAGGGGATGGAGGCAGCAATATTTCGTTCCACTATCCAGTAACGCAGTGGTTCTTGTTTCATTGTAATCGTTCTCTTCCTAAGCATCTCCACTTCAGTGGCACGAATGAGTTTACGCGATACAGACATGAAATGGTACGCATGAAACCAGAGAGCCGCTCATGGTCGAAGCAGTAGAAGAGTTCAGAGTTGGTATCAAGGTCCATCCTTATTTTCTCATCACACGCTCGAGTTTGGTCGCTCCTTGGTCACCAGGCTCTTCATTGTTATTCTAAGTAGATTTCCACAAGTTCTCCCGCATTAAATACTCCTTTGACAAATTCCATGGTAGAGTGCATCGTCATTCTCGCCAGGAAGCCGGTAGTTGCCCAAAGAGCGCTAATCATCATAGACTCGAAAGGGGCCGTCGCTTACGTCAGACTGCCTTTTTACAGAAAAGAGTCACCTTTGGATCTCTACCAGTCAAACAAGCTAATGTTTTATTCTAATGAAGAATGTGGCCTTTGATCAAATCGAAAGTTCTTGAATCCAGCAGGCTAAAAAACTCAACGGTGGTCTAAGAATGAGGGGGCTACAAAGTACTGGATGCTGACCTCTCTAGCGACGTTGGTCTTTGTCTGTTTCTCCACCCGAGGGACCTACTCTTCTTAGTTAGGTCAGTTTCCAAAAAAGGAGTTGACCATTCATCTTCCAAATCATCCACGAAGAGAGAGGAATCACTAGTTTTCCATTTATTAATTTCCCTCGTGCTTTCCTTGTTTGGAGAGGAAGGCGGGAAATGTATTCATTTTCTCCACCAAAAGCAGGCTGCTCAAGGTCGGACAGACCGACCACAGCAAGATCCTCATCATAATTGGGAAGAACTTGGCTATCAAAGGGAAACCAAACTGGACAAGCGGAATCAATTTCTTCTCTAATTTGCAGATCTTCGTCAGTACGTGTGGCCTAACGAAGAGCTTGTACTTGGGCTGGCTTAGTTTTGGTGTCTGTTGGCACTTAGCTAATGTTTTCTACTATAAAAGTCCCTGCCATGCCTGGCGAGGTCACTTCTATGACTATCCCCACCTCAAGAGAGATCTCCAACTTTTCAAAACTGTCTCAACGTGTCAATTATCTAGACCGGAGTGTCAAAGGGCATATGGCCTGTCATGAACGTCACTGTGCCTGGCATACCGACCTGCCTTGGGAAGAAAAGTGGAGCAAGTATGCCGACTTTTATTATTATGAAAACATCAGATCGACTAGGTATCAAGGCAGTGCCATTAGGACGATGCCTTCTCTTAGACATATAAAGGAGTTAAAATGTTTTATCTGCTCCCATTGGAGTGAGGTCGAGAACTTAGGCAGCACATCATTTGCTTCGCCTTGTTCTTATATCTTGTTCAAATGAGAAAGCAAAGTTGAGAGATAACTGGTAAAGTATAAGGGCACCGCCACTAAAATTAGTCGCCGGAAGGCAACTCTGCACAAGCAGTTTAAAGGTAAGCCACAAACAATTATAGAGAGTTAGAGCTACTCCGGAAGCAGCAGAGGAGGTGTGGCTGCCTACTTAGTAGAGGCGTATCTGCCTTAGAGCGGTTACAAAAGGGATAGAAGTGAAACCCCTCTCTTGGTCATAATTGCTTGTCGAGGAATTCTTTCCCCACTTTTGCTGGCGAATTATTTTTCAACTGTTAGCCGTGTAACAATTAATCCACTACTCTACCTCTCTGTCAAACTATATATATATTTAATGAGTTTAGCGAGCCAGTCTGACACCACTTAGGAAGAGAAATAATTCCTCTATTGGCTGAGTGGACTACGTATTCGTCTAACATAGTTAAATTACAGCATTATGTAAGTACCATAGCGTTTAATCAATGTTAATGAAAGAGCCGTTCAACACGTAAAGATCAAGTGAAACACCAAGAATTAACCAAAATATATATATTTTAATTTATCACTTAACTCAAATATATGCACTAATTTCTATAAGTTTGACATGGTTTGCAAGAATCGAATAGTGGCCTACTCCTGATGCGAGCCCTGATCAAAACAAGTAGGCTCCACGTCAACAAACCAATTGCCAGATAGCTAATTTATGGATGCCTCTAAGTTACGGAGTTAAGCTTCCATTTACTCTCAACTAATCTAACTAAAAATATGACAGGAGTCACGAAATATTATATCTCCTTTAGTTAGCGTGGGGACAGCATTAATTTCCTACTTAATCAAAACAAATATATTAAGTAACTCGGATTTACATGATCTTGATAGGAACAGAGGTTGACGGATGTCACTATACTGGTATTTTCACGAGTCTTCGCGTTGCAGTGGAAGGAGGGTGTTTGTCACTAGGGCGGTAGAAACCGATGTAACTCTCTTCTTATGACTTTATATATCCGGTTATAAGTCTAAAAGACGGAGAGAAGAGTTGTGCTCTCTCGCTCAAGGAGTACTCTTCTTGTAGCTCTTGAGTTCTTCTAGTATTTTCGTCTACTTAGAAAGGTTACCAAATGGGTTTAGGTATACGAGGTGATCCCGAAAGTAATAAAAGGGAGCTTAGTTGGGGATTAATTCTTCTTCTCTCACAAATTTCGGAGATTGAGATTTGAGAGTCCCTCAAGGGTGAGCGGATCTCCTTTTGTCTTTTGTCTTGCTCCCGAAATTCCTGTTTGCCACTTAGGAATTATGATCCAGCCAGACCTCTTGTTAAGTCTGCGAAGGATAAATCGGTATGGCACCAATAAGAAAACGCAACGACTTCTAAGTCTTAGAATCTGAATTCGGAACTGTGCGAGAGACTGATCACAATAATCTAGCCCTCTATCGTCTCTAACAGAATAATTCCTTTTCTTCCTTACGGGGCTTATTTATAGACCAGAGACCGCCGCAATTAAGAGGGATGGGGTAATTCCACTGAAGGGAGCACGATGGGGTTGGAAGTGATACAGCGAAGCCCAGGTCTGCTTCTTAATGAGAGGCACTGAAAACTGTTACATTATTTTTCCTCGGTGTCTTTTTAATCTGACACCGCTCTTTGACTCTCCAACCGCGAGCCTCCTGACCTCGTAGGTAATCGGATCTTTTGTGAGCTACCTTGGTCCGGCAGCCCATCTCGACTACCCACTCGGCGGGGAGATCAGAGCCCTTCGGCAGTTTGACTGTTAGTTGAACGCCTATTGTTCTCACGCACTCTCCGAAGAGGGATTTTAATATATATGTCCGTTTGGCCCTATGAGTGGTGTTATGTTTTAATTCCTCTACATTGCTTATGGCCTTGAAAAGTTGAAATTTATTATTCTTGCCCGCAACGACCCTCTTTTGACCACAACAAGTGATTTCCCAAGTCGGGGAGTCTTGCACGCCCGGACGATGCCGGTTGGTTGCGCAGTATACGCCATCACTAGCACTTCATGGGTAACAAGACCAAATTCTTCACGTGCCATGGTAGGTTGGTCAGAGATTAGGATTCGGCTTAGTTAGATTGCCACGGAGGTTTAGGAGTCACCACGTCTAACATTCAATAGAAGGGGAGCGAGGACCCTGCCCCAGAACTGACAGTATATAGGAGGCCAAAGAAAGGACGTGAAGATGTAGTAATGCAAATGGTACATAAAAAAATGGGGGCAGTACTAAATTCATCTTAGACCTAGACACAGAGCAGAGGGTTTAGAGTAAATCTTTGTGCCACCTTGACCAGGAAGACTAGTTGCTCTTCCTGGTTTAAAGAAGGTACCTTCCTACGGCGCACGGCGAACGGGATGGGCTACATTATTTATTTGTTCGTTGTTAGCTATTTAATACTTAGTTTGTTTTTATAGCTGTAAGATTTCATAAATGTAGGTATTGAGGCAAGTAAACAATCCTGTGTGCTTTTGAAAACGACAGTGTTCTTTCCAAATAGACCCGTTATAAATTATATAATAATGAAATGAAAATCATAGATTATTTACTTTCCGTAAAGCCACCCATCTTATTAAAACTCGAGTAAAAGTATTTTTAATGTAAATAATATCAACAATTTTTGCTTGGGTTCCCCCCTCCCTCCTCATCTTTCCCAGAGTCTTTTTATTAGGGAATATATGAAATGAAAAAAAGTGATAATACTGGAAAAATTTCTCTGTAAATTATCCCTAAAATGTTGCATTCAATGGACGCCTGAAAAGATTTGGTTAGAGTAGGCGAATTAATGACACCTGGTAGCTAGATGCTTCTATTTATCCAAAGTTTCTGATGACAAAAGGAAACCAACCGAGATAAATTAATTAAGATTTAGCCCTGGGTCAAATTGAATTACTTCAAAATCTGTGAATAGAGGTGGATATAAACCCCTGTTACTACTCTCTGAGTTTCGAATAATTCATTTTATGACAAGAGCATAGATTCATACAAGACTCACACACTGGCTTTTCCTTTATAAGATTCTAGAATCAATATCAGCATAAACCCTTAGGTCATAGAGAAAGTAAGGAAGGTAAAGTTGGGCTTTGGGATCTTTAGAGTAAAAATAACTTAGCACGTTGATATTCTTGTTTTATTCCCATTTCGTTTTTAAAATGTTGATTGACGTGGTTAGAACTATATTAATTTGAAAAGAGTTTTAAGATGAAATTATTTTATAAGTGGAAGATTTTCACATTATACTTGTTTGATAACTGTTTAATTTCAATTTTTATGTCTATGCGCTTCATAGCACTTACAAAAGTCTCTTATGGATAACCGAATTAAATTACGATCATAATTACTTAAGCATATTGTGAAAAGTTCTAACAAATTCGATAAACAAGAGAGGCATCTCCTGAATTACTGTTGACTATCTTTAATTAAATTATGTTTATATAAGTTGAACATTATTTTTCTCACACAATTGACTTACCTTTATACCTCTTTTATTCCTCCTAAATTTTCCTTCGATGAATTTTATTTATACCAGGAGATTTCGTATTTTGCAATATGTCTATATAATTTGGAAGTTCGCGCTTTGAGCAATTAAGATTAGCATGCATGTTTTCTTTATTAAATCAAATACGTCGGAAGAAAGAGAAATCTCACATATTTTCCAGTTAAAACGCTTCAGAAAATTTATTTTATTTATTATTTGTACTATACTTACTGTTTAGCTAACCAGCTTTCAATCATTACTTTAAAGTGGCCAGATCGAATCTCGATTAAGTTACTTATGATTGGCATATGCATAGGTTTGTAGAGGTACAATATGCCAACTTCCTAAAACTAGTTCCCAAGGGCCAGATAGATAGATTATGTTATATGGGATTACAAAAACAAGATTAACCGCAACGGACTTTGTAAACTAGACAGATAAACATTAGCCCGCTTAACGACGTCTAAATTCAAACCTATTGAAAGGCTCATGAATTCTGATAGTACTATTTGATTACAAATAGTGGGGTGTGTTTAGGGGTGTAACCCTCCACAATTAAACGTGGGTATATGGGTTGTAAAGCGCGCCATTTCGAAATAATCACCTGGAGGCTCATATTCAAATAGAGTTGCCAGACGTTATTAGTTCTCCAATAATATAATTGGTTTTATGCTGTGCTCCGCCCTTCCGGGAAGACCGATAAATAAAGTAATTAAATTTCTTTCTAAATTTAGATAAAACACTTACAGAGTCCGTTTGCATCATAAAATATTGTATTTTATATCATTTTAAGGCATTTTTTCTTAATTTAAATATAATATAGACTTTCTATATTACTCAATAGAAATAAAATATGATTGATTTAATTTTCCTTCAGAGGCAGGGCTTATATGTATGTCTGAAGTCAAGAAGAACGGCATAAAAACAATGAACATTAACGACGTCTGGCAATCGCAATTGAATTTGAAATTAATGATATGCTTTCGAATTGTTTATACTACACCAATATAGTGGGGTATGAGGTGTGAAGCCGCCGATTTCGAAATAATCACCATACGGTTCAAAGTCAAATGCTGTTGACAGAGATTGTTAGGTGCTCAACTTTCATTGTTTTTTGCAGTACTCTTCCCTTCTGGAAGGACCTAGTAATTATACTCATTACATTTGATTGAAATAGATCGCTGTCTATTCTAAACTTACTAACAATTCATATCAAAAACACATTTTTATTTTATTACTCATAATACTTAAATTTTATAGATACAATTTCCTAAAAGAACAGTCTGGCCAGATTGTCCTTTTGTACCACATTGTATTTTCTCATATCGAAACCTGTCTAGCCATCAAAATGGTGATTTGTAAATATATTTGAGTTATTATAATACATATATGAATGTGTATCACGATGATATCAGACACTATAACACTTCAACATCAACTACTTATTTTCGTCTTGGGAGCAGAACTCAATTTAAAATTATGGTATTGAAATAAAGAAAAACAATAAATTGTCAACTTACCCTCTTGGAATGGTGCAATACTGAAAGTCTGAATTTTGTGAGTTTAGAAGATCCGGAAAACGGACATTTCCAGGAATAGTAACGAAATTTCCTAATTCTGTCTGGTGCTGATGACGCTTAATAGCTTCATTCTTGCATTGTTCAGCTAGGTTTTGCAGAAGCGGTTCCTCTGAACCCAGAGAAGGTTTAGAAATAACAAATTCTAACTGAGATTGTACTTCCTCACCTGTCCTCAAATTCACTGTTTTCCTACTTGTGGCCTCATTTGATTTAGGTCTAACAATGTTGGCATCAATTTGCTCTTTACTATAATTGCATTTTGTTCTAAGAGTCACGGATTCTAGGTCGTTGGATCCTTCTTCATAATCCGGGAACTCATTATCGTTGTCGCAAGTTGGTACGATTTGATATTCTGCGTAACCAGGGTGGCTTTCTATTTTATAACTATCGGATTTATCGTTCAACTTAACAGAACTCGATTCCTCTCCCAATTCATTGCCTATTCTACCTATATTTTGGGCATGTCTTCTTTTTCTCTTGTAAAACACAGCACAAGCAATGAAAATAGCGAATGTGACAAACGCCAGTCCACTAAGTAAAGCTCCCGCTACAAATACCTGGTCAATTTGCACATAAGGGTCTTCTATTATCTCTTCAGAAACCTTCAAGGTTAAGTTAGTTTCTACCCGTCCAGCCTTATTTTCTACCACACATCGATAGATTCCTTGGTCGTGATGTGCCGCCCCTGCTATAGTCAAGTTTGATACTCTTGAAGCGTTCCCTTGGTTTGGGACAAGAAGCTCGAGGACCTTATACCTTGGTTCTACAGCATAATCACCATGAGCAACAGCTTTGTCTCCCATTAACCAGGTTACGAGCGCATCGTCATCCGTGTCTACTCGGCAGGCTAAAGATACGTTGTCACCATGTGATGCTAGGACTCTTGGTGCAACCGGGGTAACGTGTGGTACGCAAACAAATTCATTTAATTCTAGGCTATCCCAGAGTTCGCCTTTTAATCTTTCTGGCCTTGAACAAGTTGGCGGATTGGAGGCTGCAATATTTCGTTCCACCATCCAGTAACGCAGTGGTCTCAGAAAACAATTACAGTGCCAAATATTTCCATGGACGTAAAGCCCATGTAAGGAATCTAATGTCTGGAGGACGTGAATTGTGAGCGTATGTAGGTTATTTCCAGACAAATCCAGAACTTTAAGTTTGGAGAGATGGGCGAAGGCCCTGTCATCAATAGCCTTAATTTTATTCAAACCTAAATCTAAACGAACTAGCTCACTATTTTCCATAAATGCATTAGCTGCGATATAAGAAAGACTGTTATTTCTTATACTAAGGTAACGCAAGTCTGGAACATCAGACAAAGCTTCATCGGGTATGAATGTGAGGTAATTACTACTAACATCTAGCTCAACTAAATTTGCTAATTTTCTAAGGGATCCCTTTTCTAGTTTTCCAAGGTTACAAAATTTTAAGTAAACCTTTTGGAGGTTAACCAAGCCTCTATCGACAAATGCATCCCTAAATAGAATTTTCAGGTTATTGTGTTCCAGGTTTAGTACTTGTGTTGATGGCTCAAGGCCTTGAGGGATATCAATGAATTTAGCTTGTGAGCAAGACACATATTGTTTGCCACCTTTCCATTTGCAAACACACACTTTAGGACAACCTCCATGGGTTTCAGTTAAAAGAAAACCCCCAAACCAAAACATGAAATGAATTAAAAGCCAATTGGTCATACATTTGTTTTGAGATATAACGTTAAATTTCATTGTTAGCCAATGTAATCATTTTTAAGCCAACTTTTTCAGTTTCATCACCTTTGTTTTTATTCACAATTTCAATAGTTATTCCGTAAGAGCTCAATATAATTTTTACATTCATTTAAGAAAATTTTTCGTTATTTTTCTTAAATCTGAAGAATCTCCCATGACCTGAAAGTAAAGAAAATTAAAAAATTAGATTATATTGCACATAGAAAGGCTTAAAACATCTAACTTCCGTCTATTTAATTAAATGCAGCATATATTAATTAATTGCACTTTGATAGAAGAGAACGTTAACAAAGCACAAATGAGAAACGAAATATGGTTTCTATGTTAAGTGTTGGAATCTTTACTTTATGATAAATTGCAATAATAAATATCACAATTTATAATTAACTAAAAAATAAAGTAACAAAATAAATTAAAATATCAACATTAGATAAGCACCAATAAGTGTTAGTTTACCACTTGTTCTAATAACTGTGCTTAGGCAGGTAATTTTTGTAATGATGAGAGAAGGGAAACGCTCATTACTATGCTACTTCTATACCCGTCTATAAAAGCTCATGTAATTTTCCTCTCAAACTGTAAGTTCTTATACTCGTATAGTCTTCATGTTAAAATAAAGGTTAATTATATGTGTTATATAATTATATACATATTATATATATATATATATATATATATATATATATATATATATATATTTATATATATATATATATATATATATAGTCATATGAGTTGCTGCTGACCAGTCTAATCTTCAATTTCACGGTGAAGGTAAGGACACATAGGAGGCTAAGGTGGTATTATCTACGAGTATGTTAAGAGTAGGAGATTTGGGACGTATTAGTAGGGATTCCAAAATTCTTAGACTATATTCATTGTTATTGTGACCAATTATTTTGAAGTTTTCTATGGAACATTCTGTCTTGCATTGTATAATATTATTTATAATTACAGAAGCTTCCTTCTTAGACAAATCTTTTTGAGTGCGATGTCTTATTCCCATGTGAGAACAAAACCATCGCACTGGAAAAAATTTGTCTAAGAAGGAAGCTTCTGTAATTAGAAATCATATTATACAATGCAAGACAGAATTTCCATACAAAACTTCAAAATAATTGGTCACAAAAAAATGAAGATAGTTTAAGAATTTTGGAATCTCTACTAATACGTACAAAATCTCCTACACTCATCGAAAAAGCAGCTCTGAATTTATCAGGAAATAAGCCAATTATAGCCAATTTTAGACAGAAAACAGCGTGGCCAAACTCCGTGCATAGCTTTTTTCAACAGCGCAAGGCATAAAAAAAAAAAAACTTATGCATTGAGCACACCCTAAATGATAATATATCAGGCTGATACTTTGCATATATTAATTGCTACCAAGAGAGAAATATATGAGAGGGTGAGAGGTTGAAATTTCCTAAAAAAAAATTAACATGCAAATAAGAAGCACCCTAATATATATATAAGGGGTGGCAGAAGTAACCCCCTTTTGAAATTTTTATTCTTCTGAGCAAAAATTGATTACAGTAGATAAAGAAATATAACTAATCTACTAGAGTAGCTACAGAATGAATGCAGTAGTTCAATAAAATATTTTAATATTAATTGATATGCTCAAAATGATTTACGTCCTGTTTAATACACTTGCTGAACCCAAACACCACCACTTTCTCAAACCTTTTAACACATTACCAAGGTAATTGCAGAAAATTGATCCGAAATTATCTGTTCTAATTGAGGAATTCTTTTCTATTTTAGGCTGTAAATCACATCTTCCAAGACTCCATACAAAAGACTAAGGTTGAGGTAGGTCTGGTCATCGTGATGACCACTCAAATGCTGCCCTTAAAATTTTGATTTATGCACCTTATTTTATCAAGAAATGTTTTTATCTTCATTAACTTTAGCCATAAAAAGTTCACAAAATCTGATCGTTTATCTTGATCTCCATTATGCAAATTTTTATGCCACCTGGGATGTATGGCGTCATGTGTCGTTGCTTCAACATCATTCTTCGAACAATTCAAAAGTCACATTACTTCTGCCACCCCCGGTATAATATATATATATATATATAGAAAGTGAATAACAGTAGAAATTTAACACCAATATTTCAATGAGCCATTATATTACGAATATCCATCCAAATTGCATAGTGAGTGTTTTGCTTTTATTGCAGATACATATTTGTATTTATTAATCTTAATGATTAGTTGCATTTCATTTTCTGATCAAGCCAAAAAATACTAAGATTCGTGACCTCACTTAGTTCTAAAAAGGGCAAATTGTTGGAACTCGAATTGCAAGAGCTTCCGGAACCAGCTCAGCAAAACTCCTAGGTTTTATAAGAGCTGCCATATCAAGGACAGTGATAGAATTAGAGAAGCATGTTTAAAATTCCAGTAGGAGAGGTAAATCAGGCAGGACTTGAATCTCGCTAAAGAGAATCACGAGAGTTGAAACGCATTGTGAAGAAAAATCCTGGTAAAACTGCCCCTGAGTTGACTGCTGAGTTGAATCTACATCTCACTAGCCTAGTTTTCACCAAACTGTTTGCCGTGAGCTCAATAAAGCCGCTATCAAAACACTGTGTGACTTCTCATCCAAATATACAGAGAAGGCTGAACTAGTATAGAGATCACAAGGGGTGGTTGTTAAGAATTGTTATGAAGTGATAAAGATTGAGCTACAACACATGGAGTGGCCCCCACAATCTCAAGATTTTAATATTATTAGGCATTTGTCGTGCGTCTTAGAGCGACAAGTTAAAAGTCTTTACCTTCTACCGTCGTCTCAGAAACAGCTGGAGCAGGTTTTACAAGAAAAATGGCTCAAGATTTCTCTCAATGAAGTCAGGAAGTTGTATGATACAATTCCAAGAGGAATCAACGCTGTTCAGAAAGCAAAAGGAGGGCCAACTCCGTATTATATAAATAATCATTAAATTTAACACGTGTTCCAATTATTTTCTCCATCCCCTGTATATATATATATATATATATATATATATATATATATATATATATATATATATATATATACATATATATATATATATATATATATAATTAGGTAAAATGCCATGTTGTATGCAGGTTCTATTGAAGTCCACAGCTGTGGACTTTAATAGAACCTCCATATATATATATATAAGTAAAATAACTCACTGGCGAGTTTTTGGTATATGATAGTGAACCCAGCTTATATTAGGCTTAGGCAAACACATTGCCCACTTTTTGTGCCACAGCGACCGTACGTAGGGGGTAGGAAACCCCCCTTCCTTAATTATTCCTCTAACTTACAAGGAGAGGATATAGCCACCCCGGCGCCTCAGTTTTTGGTGTTTAAATGCGCTTGGATGTAGAGAGAATGTGAAGAGAAGTGAAATTGAATGTCGTTTTTTAAAACGAAAAACTTCATGTTATGGCCCTGAGTGAAACCAAGTTGAAAGGTGAAGGTGTAGAATAGTTTAGTCGCGTGAAAGCATTTAATTCAAGAGTAAATAAGAGAGTGAGAGAGAAGCAAGGGTAGCGGTACTGATGAGTCAGCAAGTGTGGGAGTGTGTAAGAGAGTACAAGAAGATACATTCAAGAGGGTCGTGGGTGTGAGTGAAGTTCGGATTCGAAAGTTGGGTGAAAGTGTGCGTTTATGTTCCACATGTGGGTGAACCTGAGAATGTGAAAGAAATGTTTTGGGAAGAGCTCAACGATATCTGCAAGTTTTTAATGTAAATGAGAAAGTAGTTGTAATGGGTGCCCTGAGCGTAAAGGTAGGTGATCGAGTAATAAATGGGGTAGTTGGGAGATATAGAGTGTGGGGATGGAATTTTAATGGTATAAGGCTCATTGTAGGGGAATCGTCACTTCCCCCCTCCCGTTCACTCGTGGTACAGTCACAAGGCGGTTACCACAAAGACCTCCGGTCAAAGGCATCGGTAGGTCCAGCGCTTAACCACAGCGTCGCACCACTCGGTGCCATAAAAGACCTAAAGGTCAAAATGCAAGATCTCCCCCAGGAGAGTGAGATCCAGTTTCACGTCAAATAAGAAATTGGAGACGTGTTTCTACCAAGCTCGAAGGCTAACGAGGAGCCGATTTAAGACTCGGTGGGAAAAACCGTTGGGCATAAGAACTCTCCTGGAGCCGTCCTCAAGCCCCTCCTCCCCTTAACACTCCCCCATTGGGGTGACTAGGTATAAATGAGGAACACTGAGGAAAATCGAGGTAGTATACGTCAGTCTCCCTCTCGCCAGAGAGACCACGACTACGTTGGTGTTGCATAAAGCACCGTAATTGTTCTCGTCCGTGAAGAACCCCTCCCCCCCGGAATACCGTGTGGCCCCCCCAGTTGCTACCCTCGCCAAAACGACTGTGTGATCTCGCCCATCTACATCTGGCCAGACCGCACGCTTTGTGAATCAATAACATTTCTGAGGCCTTTAAATTCCAGTAGAGTCCGTAAGCCTAAATCTTATATTATTGTTGTGTGTAGAGAAATTAACCAATTTTTGAGGGTCAAACTAATTTAATTAATTCATGTTTATAATTCAGAGTATTGCTGTAGTTAATGTTTAGATGTTGTGTGCTCAATGGTTAAAGTTATAATATAAGTCTATTTTAGGATTATTGTGCATTTCTCTCTATATCCTTACGTGTTTGGGAACGGCTCTGTTCGTTAAGATATTCAGTTATCAATATACATATTAGCACTCTTAGCACTCTCAGAACAAAAAAGGGGGGCATTCTACGACACCCATAGTAATGTGTGTTGAAAGAAAGATGGTAGCTAGCAACAGATGGTTTAAAAATTAAGAGCACCAGAAGTTTCCTTCGAAAGAATGGGTAGCCAGGTGAGAGAAAAGATGATTGAGGATAAAAGAAACATGTTAGACTATGTTCTGGGATGAAGAAATAATGTGAAGAGACTTTTGGATATAGATTTAAATAGATGGATGGTGGGAGACTTATCCGATGATCAATTGGTGATAGCAGAAGTAAGAGTGAATGGGGTGGCAAATGAAGGAGCTTGCCAAAGAAGGAGGTAGCACGGGTGCAAACGATGAAAGAAGCAAGGTAGAATAAAGAATACAAAAAGTTGGTTGCAAAGGAGTGGGAAGACATAAGAGAGTCTGAAGGTTTTGATGTGGAAGATGAGTGGAATTTGATGCTTGAGAGCATAGAAGAAGCTGCTTGGAAAGCATGTGGAATTAAAGTACTTGGAGAAGGGAGAGATAGGAAGGGTAGCGAATGGTGGAATGCTGAAGTAGAAGACATAGTGAAAAAGAAGTGTGAACTGTTCAACAGGTATATACAGAACAGAAATACAGAAGACAAGGAAAACTATAGGAAGAAGTGACAGGTAGTGAAAAATTAAATGGCGAAACTGAAGAAAGAAGTGATTGATAGCTGGAGTAAAAGAGTGTCTGAGTGTTTTGTAGAGAATAAAAATCAATTTCGGAATGAGGTACATTGTGTGAACAAGAAGAAATTGGCGATAGAAATGAGAGTGAATGATGGAAGTGGTGAAGTAATCAGTATCGATGAAGATGGAAGGAAGATATGGGGAGAATATTTTTAGAACCTGCTAAATGTTGTCGAGAGTTGAGAAGTACAGCTGTTATGTCATGTCTTGTAAGAGGTGGAATGACATCAAAAAGAATTATAGAGAGTGAAAGAATTAGCAAAAAGGAAGTGGAAGCGGCAGTGAAAAGGTCAAAAAGTGGAAAATCAGTGGGTGTGGATGGGATGACCAGGGAGATGCTGAAAGCGAGGGGAGAGTGTGTAGTAAAGTGGTTGGTGATGTTTTTAAAGTATTTATCAGCGAGAGGTGTGTGCCGGAAGATTGGAGAAAGGTATGTATTATTCCTATTTATAAGGGAAAGGGTGAAAAAACTGAGTATGGTAGTTATAGGGGTATCACTTTATTCAATTTGCCTGGAAAGGTATATTGAGGAGTCTTGAGTGAAAGAGTTAGGAGGAACACGTAAAGTCTGAGTGAAGAGAAACAAGGGGGGTTTTGGAAGGAGAGTGTGTGCGTGGATAAAATTTTTACCTTGAAGAATATATGTGAGTAAATAGAAGATTTAAATTTGCGATAGCTTGAAATTTCTTTTTTTATTAATAACTTATTTTGAAAGGCTAGCATTAAAAGGTCTTCGAAAGAACATGTGTAAATATGCATAGGAATATAACCGATAAATAATATTTGTGACTATACATTGCGAAAATAACAGTTTGACGCTAATTCTTTATCATATTCTCTGAGCTTTTACCTTTCCTTAAGCTCTGAATTCCGTACTCTCCTCTGTTTTCAATAAAACTGAGTGGGTCTTAGGATATTTTTTTTCCTAATTCTGCAATTCCAATGCAGTGACCGAATTAAACGAATGTGTCTAAGAATTAAGTCTTCAGAGTAATGTCCGATATTCATAAGATAAATAATTCGTCATCAATAGGGTATGATAGAGGATATATCATTGAGGGACGTTAAGGTTATGGTAAGAGTAAGTTTTAAACAAGTAAGCATGTTGCTAGTGCAAATGAGGTTAGGCTTTTATACCCCCTTAAAACATAATGTTTTTCTCCTCCTTGTTTCATTTTCCATAACCTCAGCAGAACTTACGAGCTGTCGTAGGTATTGGACTTGTCAGGATCTCGCTTGGGTTTCGAATTTTCCTTAAGCGTAAGTTTGTTCGTTTCCCTATTTTTCTTTTCATTTTACGATCACTAGTCAATACCTGTCTTAAGGTATTGCATGTGTTGGTAATTTTTTTTAGGTTTGGTTAAGAACATAATTAAAAGACCAAAAATTCCATTCCATTTGGGTTGTCTTTTTCTATTGTGCTGAGAACAATAGTCAAAGCGGTGTTTTTTCCTGTCTGATTAGGGATATCGGATTTACCCCGGCCATGTTTAATAAAAGGACAAGCTCCCAACAAACACGTAGCAAACAGTTCTCACTGTTGTCTTGATACTTAGTGGAATTTTCCCTTAATGCCTCTTATGTTAATGGTTAAATGTTTAAAGTGCTTGAACTTAGCACTTTTTGGCACAACAGAAATACTTGAAAATACCAGACGGAAATTCTTTGCCACGTGTGTGACGATATCTGATCCTCGTATTAAACATGGCCGAGTCGAATTCGATATCCCTGGTCAGGAAGGGGGAAGCATTGCTATGACTATTGTTTTCAGCAAAAGAGAAAAAGAGAAGCCAAGCGCAATGGATTTCTGGTGTCATTTAATTATTTTCTTGACAAAACTTCTAAAGAATTTACCAACACATGAAAAACCGATCGTATGAGCTAAATTAACAAGGATTTAGCATTTGAATATTTTTGAGCACTAGCTAATCTGCCCAAAGAAATTTGTAGCTTGTATATATATACTTATTTAAGGTAGGGGCAGTTGCTTATACTGAAGATTAATACGAGGCAAACTTGGCACAGAATGAGGCAGGGGCAGGGTTGATCTAGATCTTAAGCCACTCGATCAGATATGTTCGAAGATTTTAGGATCAGATTTGCTAGTGCGATTTCAGAGGCGCAGGCAACCCGAGCAGACGAAATGAGTCTTATTTTGGAGAGAGCGTCACACCAAAGGAATGCTTTCTACCTAAATTTATGAAAATAAATGTCTTGAGTGATGCTAGATTTTCGAAAGCGAAAGGATTGGAATTTCATTTAATGGAAACTGTTATTGAAAACAGAAATAAATATCCACTCCATTACTCAGTTCTCCGGTCGAGTGTAATATACTTTATCGGAAGTCAGGTCGGATTCCGACCTTTGCTCGGATTCCTTGATCCAAGAGGAGCAAGAAAAAGTGAGCGGATTAAGGCGATATGTGTGGGGGTAGTGATAAAAATAAGTAAGAGTGCGATTTTAACGTTGGCCAAAATATTTAACTATCTTGGAAGTTCTGGAATACAGTTGCTGCCAAGTGTAGGCCATGAATGTTCTTTTGTAGTCTCCTTCTTTTCTTATGTTCTTATATCAAAACTGAATAAATAACAAACTTTTTTACTATACAACCAATATATACAAATTAATAAAAGAGGTTTCAAATAAGTACCCAATCGGATTGGATGTACACGGAAATGGTTTAAAGGGACGATCGTATGCGGCTACTAATACCAACAAACTAACAAACTGTCCATAGAACGGGAGACTTGAATCAAAATTGAGTCGTTCGCAACGCCTAAATAGTGGTAAACTTAGCGAGAGAGAGAGAAGGACTGCAAATGGGAATTATAATCACTACGGTTAACCTCGAGAATATGGGTCGAGGGAGTATCTTGCCGAGACGGGAACGGAGCCGAAATTCAGAACAATAGTCTCGTATCTATCAATTTATCTGAAAGGAAATCTAGCCTTCAGGCTCTTTGAGTGCAGAAGCCAATCGTGACTTACGCCTCTCGTTCAAGGTAGGCTGATAGTAAATTCCTAAGTCAAGTGTCTGATAATTTATACGAGCTCACCGGAAGCGACTTCCACCGAGCGTTATAACGGGGGTTCCAAGTTATCAGACGCGTCTCCGGAAGAAGTGAAAATTGGCTCGGTTCACACAGTCTTGTGATGCTTCCATCACGACCATTCGGCTCTCAATGCGTGCCCATCGCTGCCTCTTATCGCACGAAGCACTTCCTTCGGGCGCAGATTCACTCTATCTATCTCCATGACATCTCCACCCTACCGAGATGAGACTTTCAGGGTAGAAGAGACAAAGAATAATAATAAAAGGGCTGCACCTCATAGTTTCGAGATAATAAGTACAAAGTTGAAAGATACATGGACCTAAATCCACAAAACACTTAAAACAAAGCACAAAAATAGAGTGACTAGGGCGGTACATTAAATATACAGATTATTTAACTAAGGTAAAATAAATATATATATATATATATATATATATATATATATATATATATATATATATATATATATATATATATATAAATATATATATATATATATATATTTGACAATAGCCACAATTATAATAGAAACTTTTAAATGGAGGGGCACCTGCCTCGGGTTAATAGCACCATAAAGTTATACAATAATAATTAAAATAAAGAAATGAAAATACACAAAACAGAACCAAATAAGATATACGTTACAATAATACATTATTATCTCTGCATATTTGCAATCGAAACAAAATCAATCCTAAAATCAGAACGAAGAAAAAAAATATAGCTCAGTAATAGTTTGCAGGGGAATCCAATGGGTTCCCGCTAAACTATCTGAAATATGATTATCAGAGCCCTTTATACGAGGGGCGGTCAATAAGTTTAGCAATTCGGATATCAAAAAACGAGATGTGAGGAAAAGTGTTTTATTATTTTTTAATATAACTACCCTCGACTTCAATGCACTTGTGCCACTTGGGGCTTCGAATTCCCGACAACCAGAAATCTCCCGACTGCTGTTCAATCCACTCCTGCAAGGCGAGCTGGACATCTTCATCGTCCCTAAACCGGCATCCACGCAGTGCAGCCTTGAGCTGGCAGAATAAAAAGTAGTCACTAGGGGCCAGATCTGGACTGTAGGGGAGATGGTTGAGCTCCTTGAATCCACACTCACGCATGGCAGATTGTGCAACTCTGGCCTTGTCAACTTTGACGACGTTGAAGTCGCTCATTGTCGTGGAGGATGTTGATAACACTTCCGTGTGATATTCCAAGTTCTTGCTCGATTTCTTCGACCTTCACCCATCGATTTTCGAGGTTTATCCTCTCCACACAGGCGACATTGTTCTCGTTGGTCACGTCTGACGGGCTTCCTGGGCGCGGGACATCTTCAAGGGACCCACGATCATGGCGGACCTCCCTCTTTTAGCGAGTAATGGTTGCATAGGAAGGGACGGTTTCGGTGTACACTGCAACCATGCGTTCATGGATCTCTTTTGCACTCTTGCCTTCCTTAGTCAAAAATTTGATCACTGCGCGGGGCTCAACCTCCTCCATTGTTGAAAGATTTGTGACTGACGATCTGCAATCAGTACCTGCTTTTAAATAGACGAGGCAGGAGCGTGCGGCTGCAGATCCTGACTTGTCATAACTTGTCCTAACACCCCTACAAACAGCCAACCATCTTCCTCTGTTTTGCCCTACTGATTCGCAAAACTTATTGACCGCCCTTCTTATACAAAATTCTGAACTAGAGTTCCTGGCGGAACAGAATCCAACGCATTAATCGTCCATTATTATTTTTCACATTACGTAGGTAAGATAGACTTTTAGATCGGTCTCTATGATAAATTACTTACCTACCGTAAACATTATAAATTTTCGTATTCTGCAAACTATTTCAAGGACGTCTCGTTCAATCCCAATGTAGTTCATTTCGGGAGGAATTAATTTTTCACTAGCGTCCGTGATGACAAAGCTCTCACCATGCTTTCCATCAGTTCGAATTCCAAACGGCTTATCGGGATTGAGCAGGTGGAGGATAGGCGCCGACGCTAATTTTCATTTGAGTTGGGTGAAGCTATTGATTGATATCGGTGTCCACTCGAGGCGTTCAGGGTCTTCTAAAATAATCGCAACAACATAGCAGAAATAAAGGCGAAATTTCGGATGAATCGCCGATATAAAGATGCGGAGCCCATGAAAGATCGTAATGATTTCTTATTCGCGGGCAAGGGCATTACGACAATAGCCTAAATTTGTTTTCCCTGGGGAGCTAACCCGTCATTCCCAAAATAGAAACCTATGTAATCTATTGTATTAAAAGCGTAGTGACACTTGCTGGGGCCAATTGTTAGATTATGCTCACGGATTCTATGTAAAAGGGCTTGGAGTGTAGTAAAGTCTGATTCCAGTCTTGGGTGGCAACAGAGATGTTATTAAAGTAGAAGGTTACAATATGTAAGCTATTTAAAATCCTTCTCATCATTTGATTGTAAATGCTACATTCCTTTACAAGACCAGAGGGGAGCCGACGAAATTGCATAAGTCCCTCTTCATTGGGAAAAGCCGTGAAGCTCTTGACTTCCTTTCCTTATGGAATTTGCTAGTCGGGCTTAGACAAATCCAGTTCTGTAATGAATTTAGCACTCTCGAAAAGATGGAGATTTTTGAATGATTTGGATTGATTCTGCATCAAACACGGTGACCAAAATTTATTTTCTAAAGTCGATGTACATATAATATGATCCATCTGGTTTCTTGACCATAACGACCGGGGAACAATAATTTTGCTCTGAGGTCTCTATCATTTTTTTGAATTTAAGAATCTGTCGACCTTGCTATTAAACAACTCTTTCAAGTATATTCTAAATGGATACAGCTTGGAGCGAATAGGTTTCTGGGTGGTCAACTGGATTTTGTGCTTGAACTGGGCGGCACAACGTGGAATTGAGGTAAAGACGTGCCCATTTTTTTCAGGGGCGTCTGCAATTGGTCCTTCTGAAAGGGGGTACAGATGGTCGGATATTTTTGATTCTTCCGAGGAGGAATCGTTTGCGTCTGGTAATACATGTAAAGGATATTCTTTGTCTTGTTCTACGCAGGGAATTTGTAACACAGTAACAGGGTCCAAGGGATACCTAGTCTCCATGGGCGATTCTTCATCTATCGCCACAACCTCGTTAGCGCTCGCGCGACGATGGTAACGATTTAACATATGTATTCCTGATGGAGTTCAATCACGTAGTCGACGGGTCTGCGCTTTCCGAGCACTTGGTAAGGGCCCTTCCATTGACTTAACAATATATTGTTGTCCCTTAGGACTAACAGTAAAACTTCTTTACCTGGATCAAACTTTCTCTCCTTAATATGCAGTCGAAGTAGGTCTTATACTTATCCAAGTTAGTATCTGCATTTTGGTAGTCTTAAATCAAGCAGATACGTGTAGGAAGACTGGATATCGGGATCCTATTTCTGGTGGCTGAATAGCTTCTTTAGAGTCCTTAAGGGGTCCCTTACATTTCTTCCGTAGAACAATTCGAACGGAGCAAATCCCAATTTGTGGGGTGGATTTGTCTGTACACGAAGAGAGCTACCGGAAGATAACGGTGGCATTCATCGGCACGATTAAATAAATTGCCACTTGGGAGAATGGTTTGGAGATTATGGGGCCCTTCTCTAAAGGCGCTGGCTTAACTCACCTTTCAATCGCCGTCTTATAGCAGATATCACTCAAATGACAGTAGCGCAGAAGTTCGTCCGTTGCACCTTGCCAATAAAAATACTTAAAGATCCTTTGATCTGTCTTCGTATAACGAAAATGGCCCAAAAAGAAACTATCTTAGGCAGTTTGTGGGATGAGATGATCATAGAATTGGGTTACACATAATGCTTAGGACTCGGAGATATTTTCCTTAGAGCACGCGCGATAAAGGCGATCAACCTTCATAAGGAAAGAGATTACCTTATTACCTCTAATGGGTTCCCACGTTTCTTCCTTTGCCTTTTTCCAAAGCGGGTTGAGAGACTTGCATTCCTTCTGACTTTTAGTAAAGTATTTGTTTATCACATTATTGAAGTAGGGAGCACAAGGGGCTCCAAATATGCTGGTTAGGGCTATTCAAGTTCATATTGTGAAAAAATAAAAGTAGTGGGAGACTTCAGGCCACATGTTGTTCTTGTTACATTTGTGGTGGTATGGATGCATGTAAAATAAAAACTTGATCCCATACGATATAAAGATCTGCCAGAGCCACACATTTTCCTCTCCCTCCATGCGGTCGCCACTTGGTCCCTTATTGAGGGGACGTTGGCCGTCATTCAAGTCGATTGGCCTTTGAAAGTCTTTGTTTGGTGTCTTGAGGTCACCATCTTCTTCATTCTTTTAGTGGTAAATTGGTACGAACATTACTTGTTGTTTGGTGAACTGAAAGTTAACATTTTCAGTCGTGACTCCTAACAGAAGAGAGAACTTCAATATTCCTTTTTTTCCTTTCAAGGTGCGATGGTTTTTATTCCAAACGTAGAACATCAAGGCGAGCCGTCTCTCCCCAAAGGGGCAAGTGCTCCGAAAATTCTACTTCCACCACGGTCTGGAAAAAAAAACAAAGGCGGAGGCTGCGAAGGAGACCATGGAGGGAGTCCTGGGGATTTGGAAGAAGGCAAGTTTCCCTACCTGCACACTGCGTTACAGCAAGGCGAAGCTGCTTAAGTTATTGTAGGCCTTGAGGGTTGTCAAAAGCACAAGAAAAGAGCTTCGGAATCGGCAAGGATGAATGAGATCTTTCAAGGAGACCTTGATGACTTGATCGATGTGGCGCACAGAGATGCTCTTAAGAAGATCACAAACGAGGAGGACAGTGCCTTCCTTATCAGCCAAAGAAAGGTCTGATCGACTTCCTCCATGACCGTACTGGACACTGTTAGCGATGCTCCAAGAGAAAAAGTCGAAGTGAGAAGAAGCGTAGGCGAAGCGGTAAAAGGGTGTAGAGATGGAGAAAAAGACCGCCTTAAGTGTTGTACCATCAAGCCAGGTGGCCTCTCGTCTTCTTCTTCTCAAGGCTAAACGGATGGGTGCGATGCCAGGTTCAATTGTAGAAGTGCTCCTAGAAAATGAGCTGGAAAGAAGTCTGCCATGATCACGTCAAATGAAGTGACCAGCAAAATGCTCCACTTCAAGGTTTCAGATCAGGCTGCGATAGCAGTGGTAGGAGCCGTCACCAAGGCAACCGGTCTTGACATCAACAAATTCACGCCCTCTACGATCTCCATCCGCCACCATAGGAGAGAGAACCGAAAGGAAGAGGCAACTTCAGAGAACATCGAACTTCCAGGGTGATGGATTGTGCTACTTAACTTGGATGACAAGCAGCTGTCTGACATCGCTGGGGGCGTGAACGCGTTGAGAGGCTCGCCATTCACGTCACAAGTGGGGAAAAGAAGTACCTCTTGAAAGCAGGCAAGATCCTGCAGGTCACTGGGAATCACATGGCGGGGATTGTCCTCACGGCAGGACCCGACACTGGACTGGAGGAGCGTATTCAAGGAATCGTCTTTGAAACTACTGCCTCGATCACGAATACGAATGAAGGAACCTACATCAAGATTCAGGACGGTCTAGGAAGGAATCTTCTCTGGTTTGCGGGCATGCAACACAAACTGGAAGTGATCCTTGAAGACGTTTTCAAACACTGATATGGACCATATGTCAAGGTTTACGCCCCTCTCTTCGTCCAGTTCCAGGATCAGTAGGACTTCCTCGACCAAAGATCTTGGACGTCCTCCATAGATGAAGAAGCCTCGTTCCTCTCCTGACAGGCGAACTGTCTAATGCAAGGCAGAAAGTTTTTAACGAGTTTCGTGACTGCCATCAAACAACAAAGTCATCCAAAAAAACACTACAAGGAGCTCTTGGTTCTTTCCTGCATCATTCTGGGAAGCGATGTTGGCAGGACTTTCAAGATGATGGCAACAGGAGCGTTTCATCAAGCAAGATGGATGCTGAAGGGAATCTACACTCTCAAGATTTCCGTCTTCACGTCTCAGTTTCAGGCGACATCTCACGAACTACGAGCCATGGAAAATGTTTCCTTCTTCGTCACCCTTCTTTACTCATTCTGTGAAATCAGGCCATGGGCCTTCCTATGCTCCCTACAACGATATTCTCTTCATGAGGGAATGTTCCCCAATTAGAGCCTTGCTGAACTAGCCCTAAAGGCATTCCACCGCCGCCACTGGTACTTTTCTGAAGACTTATTGCCTCTTTCTCAATTCGACTGACCAGAACATGAAGAAGGGTAGGAAGAGCCTGAAACGTCTGGACCTAAAGGCCTTCAATCCCAACAAACCTCTTTTAGGATTCTTCAGTTTCCGGTCGAGAAAGTCGCTGGATCTCCTGTTTCCGGGAGAAGGAGGGGAACTGGCCACACTCTTGGCTAAGAGCCCCGCCATTTGGGAGAGGGGTCCTCTCTTCTGCAAGATGAAGAGGGCAATTGATCAGGTGAAGCTGGTCAACGACGTTGCCGAACAGGGAGTGGCCCTGATGACAACATTCAACGCGGCCATCAACCAATAGAAGCTTAGAGGGAGTTCCTTCTGAAGGTGGTGGCTAAGGACAGGAAGGAATGCTCTACGACCTCCAAGGCAGCCTTACTGAAGCACGAGCGATCGGACTCCGATTAAGCAAGGAGGTCCTTTCGGAACTGTTTTTTGTCTTGTTTCAGTTCTCAGTGATGTCAGTCTATTTGTACTTCTCTGCGTGCAAAAGGAATTATATTAGAACTTTTTTCATATTTGCTAACTTTTTTTTCTTTTTTTTGTTAAAAAAAAATGCTGCTTCGTGGGGGAACCTTAAGCAATGTCCGATTACAATCAAATTTGGCAAGAATCTTTTACATTTTAGCACAACCTAAACAACATGTGTTCAAAAAATGTTTGCACCTTGTCGCATTTTGAACAGGGCTAGTTCGAGTGCTTATAATTCCTTCTTGGCTTAAGAACGGGTGGCAACGGTTTGAGCCACGTTGGGGGGGGGGGGTATACAGGGAGAATTATTCAATTAGGACAGCACAAAATTTGATGAGTGCTGCGACGATCTCGGCTCCGCCATTGAAAAAAGCGCAATCTATGTAACAATTGATGATAGGGGATCTATTTGCGCGCTTCAAGTATTCGTGCACTATGGCGAACTTGTTGTGATCCGAGGCTACAGGGGGAAGTAGCATGTCCGAAACCACTATGCATGTGCACCCTGCATCAATTACGAGGGTGGAAATATGACAGCCGATCACCGCTTCAGTTTCGAATTGGAGGTACCCGGAAGTGCTCTTATCGAACAAAAATTCACCTGGTGGCCTGCAGGCTCGGCGAGCTTAAAGGTATAGGAGCGTCTATTTGCCACAGTGCGAGTAAAGACGTGACACTCATTTAATCTACCTGATGAAGAGATTATTTCTATCTTGCGTTTCTGAGGGCAATTAGTCCTCACGTGACCATCGAATCCACATGCCTAGCATGCTATCATCCTCCTGTGGAACAATGAAGCAAGGGAATAAGAAGCGAAGAGTATGACCTCGCGGTTGTTCGGCGAGAAGAGATGTTTGGGTTTGGAAGGACCAGGCATCTTAACGAACCATTTCCTTTTGACTTGAGAAATAGTAGTTCCGTCTTCTTTTCTTCTTTCAGATAACAGTTGTGCTAGCCACGAAAAACACTGCTTCCTCGATGCAATCCTTGAGGATGAGGCCCTTCAGGTCCTGGATGAAGAATCTAATCTCTAAAGGGAGTGAAGCCATAAGTTGATCGTCCAAGACGAGGTCGAGCAAAGCATCGTTATCATGGGAACTTTGGATGCGTCAAGTTATAAGTTAAAATGACGCTGCATGTTGTTAGCCAAACTGAAGAAAAGTTTGGTTCGGCTGCATGCGACCGTGCCGAAACTTCGCGCTCTAAAAGTCCGGGGTCATATTGTAAGCAGCAAGTAACTGGGTTTTGAATGAGTAGTCAATAGTTGCCTCAGACATGAGTGAGATAAAATACCCCTGAGCTACGCCGTCCGCCTCACTATCACAGTGACTCACCTCAAAGATCTTCTCGAAGTGAATGAGATACGACCCGAAATGTTCACCTTAGTTAAACTTAGGCAATTTTATAGGCGCTGACTGCTATACGCCTGTTCTTGAATTAATGGAAAACAGTTCGTTACTTATCCAACTCATTTCAAGTTCGTTGGAACGAATTTTCTCTCTTTCTTCTGGTTCTTTTTTTCTCTTCCTCATCTTTATTTTCTTTCTTTTATCTCTTCTTCTTGAATATAAGCCATTGAGTTTTTTCAGTTGAGTCCAAGAGATTCACTTTGTATTTAGAGATCTCGAAGGAAGACATGCTGTCTAGTTCAGCAACTTTACGTGAGGGAAAATAAATTAAAGCAAAATAACAAATGTAGCGGTCTTTGATGAATCTGAATTACTCGTAAAACGTTTGAATTACATATATGCACGAGCAGAGGTGCAAAAGGGTTTTACTTGACCCGAAAATAAAATCAACAACATGAAAAAATATTCGTGAAAGCAAACGAAATTATTTCCCACGATGCAAAATTGTGCCCGTCCGATCACTCAGAATAAATTTTAGGAGTCGACATTTTAACAAAATCTCTCACTGTGTTTGAGATGAAGACTCGTCTTCTACCCCTTAATCACGCCAAATAACGGAAAGAACATACGATTAAACAATAAAATTCTTACCGTATAATTCAATTATGACAAACACTATGAGCCCTGAAAGGACAGAAATTCCAAGGGGAAATACCGCTGATGCACAGTCACCCCACAAATCACAAAAATAAATTCACAACAACAATTGGAACGGGTAAATACAATTTGTTTTGAAGTCGCCCTTGCAGAGAATATTTATTCACCGTTTCTAATATCCAGACCCAGAACCAAGATTAAACAATAAATAACCCAAATAATCAAGATTAACCCGTAATATCCCCAGAAATCTGACACCCACTTAATATTTGTGATGTTAATAATGAAGAATATATATATATATATATATATATATATATATATATATATATATATATATATATATATATATATATATATATATATATATATATATATATATATATATATATATATATATATATATATATATATATATTCAAAGTCGTAGGTCAGGTCAGATTTTGAACTATGCTCGGATTCCTTGTTCCGCGAGGAGCAATAAAAGTGTGGTCGGTTAAATCCGCTTTGTACGTGGTAGGTAGTGGCAAAAATACGTAAGAGTGCGATTTTAACGTTGGCCTTAATATTTAACCCTCATGGATGTTCTCTAATATCAAAACTGAATAAGCCCAAAAAGATTTCCCTAATATATACAATTTAATTATAGGGGTTTCATATAAATATCTAGTCGGATTAGGTGTACACAGGAATGATTTAAAGGGACTCTCATATGCGGCTACGAATATTAACAAACTAACAAACTCTCTACAGAACGGGACAATAGAAACGCGATTGAGTCGTTCACAAAGCCTAGTTAGTGATATATATTGTGTAAGAGAGAGAGAGACTGCAAAGGTTAATAACAATCACTATGGTTAACCTCATGAATATAGGTTCAGGGAGTATTTTTCCAAGATGGGAACGGAGCCGAAATTCAGAACAATAATCTTGTGTCGCTAGACGATGAATTAATCTGAATAGAAATCTTTCCTTGCGGCTCTTGGGGTGCGGTTTCCAATCGAGAGTTACGCGTGGCATTGAGCGTAGGCTGATACTAAATTCCTAATTCCACGTCTGTTAATCTATACGTGCTCGCCACGGGCGTTGGAAGGGGATGGAGTTTCAGTTTATCAGACGCGTCTCCAGAAGAAGTGAACTTCGGCTCGGTTCACACAGTCTTGTCACTCTTGTGATTCTGACGTCGCGACCATTCGGCTCTCGCGGCCTGCCTATCGCTGCCTCTTTGTGCAGGAAGCACTTACATCGGGCGCAAATTAATGATTCTCCCGACCACGTGGTGCTCTGTCTCTCTCTCTCTCTCTTTATGACCTAATTGTATACCTTTTTAAGGGAAGCGATACTCTCTCCCACTCAAAAATGAGGCCTTGGTCGTAACCACAACAGTCTCTCAGTGGAGGCAACCTAGCCCGACCACTTAACCTCGTCCCTTCTCGGTCCTCGTCTCGGAAAAGCTGAGGTCGCCCTCGACCACATAATGCACTAATCAGCTCATGTTATACCAGAGACCCTATCATCGCTTAAAACAGCAAGATTTTCATTAAGAGTTCATATTTAATTTCACTACATATGCGAAATTAGAGGAGCGTCGCCTTGAAGCCAGAAGGTCCGTCAGTGCCAGCTGTATGATACTCTGAAAAAAACCGTTGGAGGAAGCGACTTCAGGTGGCCTGTCAACGCATCCCCATCCTTCTCCTACCCCAGTTAGGTGGCCACGTATATAAGCAAATAGTTTTGGAAAAATGGGATAATTACGTTAGTTATCAATTTGACGAAGACGTCCGGCAAGAGGCCCGCTACCAAGAGAAGGGACTAAGAAGAAGCTCATCCACGAGCGACTTTCTGGTGCTTATACCGAACTTTAAGTTAACTTGGTTTAAGAAGCAAGTTTAACAAATTCTCCTCAGAGAAGCCCCCCTATCTTGGTGGATCCCAAAGCACATAGATAGGCCTCGCCCTTGAGAAATGCCGGAACTAAGAAGAAGCTCATCCTCGAGCCAGTTCTTAGTGGTCACGCTGAATTTTAAGTTAACTTGGTTTAAGAAACAGGTTTAACTAACTCTCGTCAAAGAAAAACCTCTATCCTGGCGTATCTCAAAGCACAGAGATAGTCCTTGCCCTAATGATACTGCCGAATGAACTTACTCCTGGAACCCCCCTGAGTCATCGCTCGCAAGTGTGAATCATTCCACGAGGATCCTGAAGAGAAAAAGAAACATTCTTTCCCTGTCCCGTGGCGAGATAATTTTCTCCAGATGGTGTGTGTCTCTCCAGCACGCGCTTAAAGCCTCTGTGGCTTTAGAGAATTTCTCCATTGAGAACACAGCTGTAAGCGCTGATCCACGCGTCATCCTGGCAACAACATTCTTGATGTGACTTAACAATTGAGTTTATGGCCAGACTCAAACCCGATTCTAGTAGGAATGTATAAAGGTATTTAAACCCGTGTATGCCTTTCAGTGTAGGTCAGTTTTTATTTTTATATTTAAGTGAGCTATGGTCCAACCATTACCCTAAATTCAATTATGTCAGTTATAAAGCCTCACTTAAATTTGTTGAATTTATTTCTGTGTATTAACTGTGTTAAATTTTGTTGGTTAGTGTTTTTTTTTAATTAAAGTTTTAGTTTTGGGGGGGAACAAATTTCTATTCAATTTTCGTAATGTTACGCAAGGTACTAGGAACCCTCAAAGATTAAACAAGTAATAATCAGATAAGAGAAGAAGACGAAAGAAAAGAAGAAAGGAAAGTGGAAAAAGAAAAGGCGCAAGCCGAAAGGGAAGCGGAAAGAGAAAGTAGGCAAGCAGAAGAAAGAAAATTAGAAAGGGAAGCAGAAGAGAGAGAACGAGTACGCGTTCATGAAAGAGAAATGAGCAAGGATCTGGCGGAAGTCAATTCCATAGGATCCCGAGGGAGAGCTCCACAGATTGCCGCGATGAAACCCACAGCTTATAAAGCAAACGAAGACCTGTGATTATACCTGACACATTTCGAGTCGAGAAGATATTCGAGTTGAATCATTGGGACATAGAGACAGAGGAGATCGCCAGCCTAGTTCCTCTGCTTAGGACCCATCTTTGCGACGTATTCATCTCATTAGCTTCTGAGGCTTTAGTCGACTACACCACGTGCAAACACTAACTACTGGCCACCGTGAACCTTAACTCCGAAGAGTATCGGATCAATTTTAGGCAGGCCAGAATTCAGCCAGGCCAAACATACAGCAATTTGGAATTATCTTTAAAAGGAATCTCCAATTCTGGCTGGATTCAGCACAGGTGGATAATGAGTTCGAATCTCTCGTTGACTTTATTCTGAAATACTAATTGTTGTGTACCCTACCCTCATAGATACGAGCGTTTGTCAAGGACAGGTGAGCTGATACATTCAATGACTGCGTGGACGAAGGGAAGCTGCATGCTACCAACCATAGACTGTCGCGAGAGTTTAAAAGCACTCAGCCCTTGTCTCCAAAGAAAGTGAGTTATCCTCAGAAGCCTCAGAAAAAAAACTCCCTAAAGTTGTCCAGACCTCTGGAAACCTCAAACCCAAATTCTTTTCATCCAAAGATCAGAGGGAAATTAAGCCCCAATTGTATCAAAACCCTTCGTTCTCGTCATTCCCCAGGAACCCTGTTACTTGCTTTAGTTGTGGCACCCCAGGTCACATTAAGTATAATTGCCCCCAAAATTCAAGGCTTAAGTCGTAGGCACCACAGGTGCACCACCTCACAAAAACTCTTCCTCAATAACAACTTCCCCCTCTAACGGCCTCTACAACCCCACCAATTCCATTTACAAACAGGTGAATTTTTTATTTAATAAAGTGTTCCCCCGGAGGACTAAAATTCAAGATAGGATCGGTAAATAGGTGCCAAGTCTCATCACTAGTACGTGATACGGGCGGCACCTGTATCGTCGTATCTGATAAATTGCTTCCCCTAGTCATTTCCCAGCACCAGAGGTTCGCGGTCGTTCAGAATTTCCTGAGCCGAGCCAACAAGTTCCCCGTCGTCAAATGCCACATCCAGTGCCGATATTTCACTGGCTGGACTGAGGTAGTGGCCGCGCCTATTAAATTGTGTTGCGTATTAATAGGCCAGAGCATGTAGCTCTTTCTAAATCCGGTGACTCAGCTAGTAGTCACTCGGTTTCAATATGCTATGAAGACCATCCTTCTGACCCCTTTATCTCCTCTTAAAAACCCTGAATACGATGGGTTGAATTTCCAAGCCTTCGCGGCCGCCCCCCAAAACTGCCCCACTCTTCAACCCCTGTTGGAGAAGTCCGCCTAGAATGAAGTAGAATCAGTCCGGGGGAACAAACGAATAAGGTACGTTGTGAAAAAGTCGCTACTCTGCCGAACGACGGCTGAAGTAACCCCCCACCCACACTCGTGGTATAACGTCTTATACATTGCCCAGGGGTTCCCCCCAACGAGTATTAAAATTCGCCCATGACGGATTATTGGCTGGATATTTCAGTCACAACAAAACATCATTATGTATTTTTAAATACTTCTTTTGGCCCAGCTCCGCTAAGGAGATCGCTATATACTACCATTCATGCGAACGGTGCGAGAAGGCCTCCTTTAAAGACCGGGTACCGCCGGCTCCATTACAGAAAACTCCCGTCATTACCGAACCCTTCATCAGATTGGCTATAGACTTGTTGGGCCGCTCCATCCCACGTCTAGTGAAGAGCACTCGTATATACTCACTTTAATAACCAGCGCCACTCGTTTTCCCCACGCCGTTCCACTCAGAAAAATAAAGAGTATTTCCGATGCAGAAGCCCTCATATCCATTTTTCGCGAGTAGGTATCCCGAAAGAAATTCTCACCGACCAAGGTCGTCAGTTCACGTCAGAACTGATGGAATACGTGGGCAAGTTACTCCTTGTTAAACCCGTATTCACGAGACTTTCCCCCCCCCCCCTAGCCAACGGAATGTGTGAGAAATTAAACGGTACCCTAAAGGCAGTGTTGAGAGAACTCTGCAGGCTCAGCTCCGGGGGGGGGGCACTTGTGCCTCGCGGTTGGCCTCTTCGCTTGCTGAGAAACTCCCCACCTTACGCTAAGATTTGCCCCCTTTGAATTATTATACAGACGTAACGTCCGAGGTCCTATGAGTATCCTTAAGGAACTCTTCACCAATCACCAATTAGAAGAAGAAGATTAATCATTCTACGCCTAAGTGATCGAGTTACGGGGAACGCTTGGAGAAATGCGCAGAGTTGGCCCGATCCAACGCGGAGAGCAACCTCGAAAAGTACCGAAATTATTTGTACTTAAAAGCCAAATCTCGAAAGTTAACGCTTGGGGATGAAGTATTATTACAGCTGCCGACTGAGACAAATAAATTACTCGCCCAATGGAAGTGGCCCTTAAAGGGTCCTAGAAGTTGGTGGCCCCGTTCACTACGTGGTAGAAACTCCCTCTGGCCATAAACTGTACCATATACACATGCATGAGAAATATCACCGTCATGCGTGTAATAATAATATTGTGACACTGGACGTAGAAGGCACTATGGATGCCGTATACCCATGTGAACCTCTTTAGATGGTTAACACCATGTGTGTAGAAGCCGACCACGAATATCCTCTTTCCATACTTGGTCTCCCCCAGGATGAAACATCCACTGAGTTAAATTTGAATCCCCACCTTGGTCCTCTCAGAAACACCCAATTGTCCGCCCTATTGAAGGAATTTCCAGATGTAATCTTCAAGAAACCCGGTTGCTCCAAACAGTTCGTTCATGAGATCAAGTTGAAGACTCAAGAAACTATTAGGTCAAACCTTATCCTCTCTCCTTTCATCTTCGCTCCGTTTTTAACGAAGAAGTAAAGAATTTGCTACGGCTGGGGATCATCGAGTCATCCTCCTCCTATTATTGCTCGCCGATAGTGATGGTCCGAAAATCCGACCATACTTTCGATCAAAGGTTACACCTGTTTGAAGACGTCAAATACATATACGAGATTGATTCGTGCAAGGCCTATCACCAAATCTCCTTGGCCCATGCGTCTAAGAAGCTAACAGCGTTTGCAACGGACCAAGGCTTAATGCAGCTCACCCGATTGCCATTCGGGTAAATCAGAGCTGGCAGCAACTATAATCGGATGATGCGTCGGATTGTGGAAGGGTAGAGCGTCGTGTCGTTCTATTTTCAGAATGTGTACATGGCTACACCTACATGGGAGTGACACATACATTCACTTCGAGCTTTGTTGAAGCGCCTCCGCGAGCACGGACTAACTGTCGGACCCACTAAGTGCCACTTTGCCTATGAGTCGATCTCGTAGCTGGGATTCAAAATAGGGAGAAATCGACTAACCACTCACCAGGAGAAGGTCGAGTCCATAGCGAAGATGCCACTCCCTCGCACCAAGAAGCCGTTGCCATTTTTTCCTGGAGACTGCATCCTTTTACATATTTTTTTCCCAATTCGCCGAAATAGCCGCGCTCATTAACGCTCTATTAAAAAAACTTTTCCGCGACCCCATTGGATGGAATCCAAACACGATCTCTCAGTTTAACTTGCTAAAAGAAAAATTAATTTTAGCTCCCATCCTTCGACTATCCAATCCACAACAGAAGTTTGGGATCCTCACTGACGCATGTAGTAAAGGTATCAGTTGTTTATTATGCAATACAAAGACGATGGGACACCGTTCCCCATAGCGTACGCAAGTCGAAAACTATCGATGCGAGAAAGGGCATATGCAACGATAGAACAGGGAGCAATGGCTATAATTTGGGGAATAATCAAATTTAAATGTTATTTAATAGGGCGGGAATTCATCGTGGAATCCAAACACTGGGCGCTGTTCTATTTACGTAACAGTAAAAGTCATCACGGTATGGTCATGCGATGGAGCCTATTGTTAATAGAATACCAGTTCACCATGAATTATATAAAAGTCTCCGATAATTGTATAGCCGACAACCTGAGCCGAAACACCACCGAAGGTTAAGTAAAAATGCACGGTAAGCTTAAAACTATTTTGCATTTTTGTGTGTACGTAGTTAATGGTTAGATTTAAGTTCTCAAAGTTTAGAAATGTAAAAAAGTAACTGGTTAGATATCACTTGAAGAGCCAGGCTCCTTTTGGGGGGAAATGGATGAATTATGTTGTTTTTGTTTGTATATTAAATTGTGTTGCGAAACATACCCCCAGTAGGCTCGTGAGACCTATTTCTATTCCCGTCCTTTGTACGCACGCGTGTGTAAGCCCAAGTGCAAAGAAGTTTAAGGTAAGAGTATAGTTGACCACAGTTAGCCGTGATAATCTGTAGTAGGTTCAAAGACATGCAAGTTTGCTTTTGTCGACTATGTTTTGTTATTTATTTTTGTTCTTCACTGGAGTCCACCCACCATTAGAGTGTGCGAAGGGAGGTTTATAAGAGAATTGAAACTCCTCCCCCTTTCACAATTGAGCCCCTGGTCATAAACGAAAACGTTCTGTCAGTGGAGGCAGCGTAGCCCGACCACTTAACCTCTTTCCTTCTCGGTCCTCGTCTCGGAGAGAAGCGGAGGTCGCCCCCGACCACGTAATGCACTAATCAGCTCAGGCTGGACCAGAGACCCTAACATCGCTTAAAACAGCAAGATTTCCATTAAGAGCTGATATTCAATTTCCTTGAATATGCGAAATTAGAGGAGCGTCACCCTAAAGCCAGAAGGTTCCTCAGGGCCTGCTGTATGACGCTCTGAGAAAAATCGTTGGAAGAGGAGACTTCAGGCGGCCTGTCAACGCATCCCTCCTTCTTCCCCTAGCCCAGTGGGATGGCGCCGTATAAAAGCAAATATCGTTAGAAAAATGAGGTAGATTACGTTAGTCATCAAGGCGAAGAAGACGTCCGGCAAGAGGCCTGGCTACCCAGAAAAGGTACTAAGAAGAAGCTCATTCTCGAGCCAGTTCCTAGTCGTCACATAAAACTTTAAGTTAACTTGGTTTGAGAAGCAAGTTTAACTAACTTTCGACAGAGAATCGCCCCCTATCTTGGTGGATCTCAAAGCACCGAGATAGGCCTCGCCCTTGAGGAATACCGGAACTAAGAAGAAGCTCATCCTCGAGCCAGTTCTTGGTGGTCACACCAAATTTTAAGTTAACTTGGTTTAAGAAACAAGTTTAACTAACTCTCTTCAGAGAAACCTCCCAATCCTGGTGTCTCCCAAAGCACAGAGATAGTCCTCGCCCTTGAGGAATGCTTCTGAGTGAACTACCTCCAGCAGTCCCCTCAGTGCTGGAGGTAGTTCGCTATTGCGAATTATTCCACGAGTATCCTGAAGAGAAAACGAAACATTCTTTCCCTGTCCCGTGGCGATATTATTTCCTCCAGAAGCAGTGGGTCTCTCCATCGGCCACACGCTCCGAAGACCCCTGTAACCCTTTGAGAATTTTTCCCTTGAGAACACAGCTGTAAGCGCTGATCCAAGCGACATCACGGCAGCAGCATTCTTGAGGTGACGTAACCATTGAGTTGAAGGTCAGACTCAAACCCGATTCTAGTATGAATCAATAAAGATATTTAAAACCCTGTATCCGTTTCAGAGTGGGTCAGTTTGCATTTTTATATTAAAGTGAGCTGTGGGCCTACCATAATTATAAATTCGGGTATGTCAGTTATAAAGCCTCACTTAACTTTGTTGAATTCATTTCTGTGTATTTAGTGTGTTAAATTTCGTTGCTTCATTTTTTTATTTAAAGTTTTAGTGTCTTAGGGACAAATTTTTATTCAATCCTCGCTAAGCAAATTACTAAGAACCCTCAAAGATTAAAAAAGTAATAATCAGATAATGATAATCATAATAATATACATTTAGAGCACTTTTCGCGATAAAACGTAATCACGTGGTTTTGAAGTACATAAACAACCCATACGTATTAACTGTATCCATCACTCGGTCGCTTCCTACACCCCGACACCTTTCCATTGGTATATTTAGGTAGCTAAACGCACACACATATAAATATATAAAGGGTCTTTCAATAAATTCGCTCGATTTTTAAATGTAAATGAAACAAGTTGTGTGTGATATATGCACTCAATTTATTTTAAATTTGAAAGTACATTTTATGGCATTAAGTGTGGAATATGACGTCGTTCAAATGTCCGCCGGAGCTTCGCTTGGTGGAACGTATTCGGGAGGCTCAATTTTCGATGACTTTGTCGCATAAATCTGGCTAAATTTGGTGGATAGTGTTCGTTATGTTGACTTTGAGGACATCAACTGTTTGTGAATTATTCCCATAGCCCGGCGATTTAAGGTAGCCCCAAAGAAAGTAGTCTAATGGTGTTAAATCGCATAATCTCGGTGGCCATTTGACGTCGCCGCCGCGCGAGATGACCCTCCCCTGAAATCGCTGGTGCAAAATGTCTATCCTAGCGTGCATAATATGGCACGTAGCTCTTTCCTGTTGGAACTACATGTCAGTATCCATATCAGGCATATAGTCCACTTGAGGCCAATAGAAGTTGCTTATCATCGATCTGTAGGTCTCGCCGTTAGCGGATATGGCAATCCCATCTTCCTTTTCAAAAAAATATGGACCGATGATTCCGTTAAAAGAAAATCTGCACCAAAGAGTGACTTTGTTAGGATGCAATTGGCTCTGCTGTATCTCATGTGAAGTGTTTTCGTCCCAAATCCGATAATTTTTCTTGTTCACAAATCCATTCAGCCAAAAATGGGCCTCGTCGCTGTGGGGAGGATAGAAATCACGTAATACGCAGAACGTTTTTCAAACGGAGCACTGATTTTGATAACATTTGATGATTTGCACACGCTGTTAAACGCTATAACTTCCATCATGTCTTGCCAAGTACTACTGAACAGTTCACAGTGAGGTTGCCAGTTGTCCCTTTAACAACATGGCCACTATCTCCTGACAAAGCTCGAACGTCCGTGTTGAAAGTCCATTTATATATATATATATATATATATATACGTAGGTGAGTCAAAAAGTTCTCAGACAAATGCCAGATTATTGAAATGTTCGATTTTGTACAAGTAAATACAGGGTCAAACACGACTTTCATGTTTTCTGAACAATTCCTACAAAATTCGTCATTCAATTTGTCGAGACTCTTTGTATTAGATGTGCTTCAAAAAGGTTACTTTTTTGAACCCATAAAATGGCAAATTTTGAGATAAGAGCGAACATTAAATTCCTGACTAAACTTGATTGGAAGCCTGTTAAGATTATTGACGCTCTACAACAGGTTTATGGTGACTCTTCGCCATGTAGAGCGGTAGTTTACGACTGGATTAAGCGCTTCAAGGGGGGCAGAGAAGAAGTTGAAGATGATCCACGTGAAGGGAGACCCTCCACCTCCTTTAACCCAGAAAATGTCGAGCTTGTGAGGAATCTAGTGGATAAAGATCGCCGTATTACTATTGATGAAGTTGCCAATGCATGTGAAATCTCTCATGGCTCAGCATTTGGAATTCTAACTGAAAATCTTGGCCTGAGCAAGCTTTCAGCACGTTGGGTCCCAAAAGCGTTGCGAGAAGACCAGCTGAATCATAGGGCCAACCTTTCTTTGGCTATTTTGACCAAGATTGAAGCAAACGAGGATAGTTTTTTTGAGCGCCTCGTAACGGGAGATGAAACTTGGGTGTATCAGTTTGATCCTGAAAGTAAAAATCAATCAAAAGAGTGGCACCCAAGGGGGGCAGCAGGGCCTATCAAGTTCAAGACAGAGAGGTCCGTTAAGAAGATAATGGCTACAGTTTTTTGGGATTCGGAGGGAATTATTTTAATAGACTTCTTAGAAGGACAAAAAACTGTTACATCCAGCTATTACGAAGGAGTTTTAAGGAAGCTGAAAACTTCAATAGCCAAAAAACGACGAGGAAAGCTCCACAAGCAAATCTTGTTCCACCATGACAATGCCCCTGCACATTCGTCCAAAGCTGTGAGATCTCAGCTACGGGAATTTCGATGGGAAACTCTTGCTCATCCCCCTTATAGCCCTGATTTAGCACCCTCTGACTTTTTTCTGTTTCCAAATTTAAAGGGACACCTAAAAGGAACCCGGTTTCAATCATTAGATGAAGCAAAAAAGCAGGTCATTACTTGGTGCCAGAGACAACCCCGTGAATTCTACAAAGATGGTCTTTACCGTTGGATTCATAGATTAAGAAAGTGTATAGATGTTAATGGAGCTTATGTAGAAAAATGATTACAGTATTATTGCAAATAAAAATTTTATGCCATTTATCTGAGAACTTTTTGACTCCCCCTCGTATATATATAAATTAGTGATGGAGTCGTTCCTTGGGAACCTTATTCGTAGCAGGAATATGAAGACATATGCGATGGTTTTGAACATTTAATTTTTCCGGACGTTTCGGTCATTGACGATGACCATCATCAGCGAATTCTAAATACCAAAAATTATTTTTAGAAGAATAACTAAACACAGAAATCAAATTAGTGAAAATCTATTAGAAATTGATGTAATATTTAAAAAAAAAAAATGACTAAATTAAATAATAATCCCACGAGTTCTTTAAATATGCATAATAAACATGACTTAAATGACTATCGAAATACAAAAAATTATAAACATAGCAATAAAGTCCAAAGCAAGGCATGAAGAAATCGATTAATAAGACAGAAAAAAAATATTAAATAATCCCATGAGCAACAAATATGAATAGTAAATATGAATCAAGCTGAATATAAAAAAAAATCACTATAAAACACAGCAAGAGAATTATATGGGCAGGGCGAACAATCGAAAATAAGTTAGATCAGGGGGTATGTAGTCGAAGCGGATATTAATAAATGGAGCGAAGCAAGTAGTTCAATTAAGTTAAATTTTAAGTGATTGAACATCAACCAATATGACTAGACTAAGGCACGAAAGTTTAAATAGTAAATAATCAATAATGGAGGGGTCAAAAGGATGACTAAAACAATAAATTAAGGAAAAGTCAATAATAAACCAGATTGTTAGATATTAATGGGACAAACTAAAATAGAAATATAAATTTCTCGGCACGAGTACTGACCTTATAACGGTTAAGCTGGGAGTAACAACTGATAGTACGGACAAAATTAGGCAAAAAGAAAACTATTAAGGGGGATGTGGTTGGTTGTACATTTGTCTATATAGTGAATAATTTAAGGGATGATGAATAATCATTGAGTTCCGGGTTAATTTGTTTGATGTAAAGAGATTCAAGAATTTTTAAACTTAGAGAAGAGGAGGCAGAAGAGAGTATACTAAAGGAACCAGGGTGAAGCGGGTGGTTAAGTTGTAGTGAATGTTCTCGTATAGAGGAGTGTTCGAGTTTGGAGATGGGAATGTTAGTTCTGTATGATACTCCGATATGCTTAGCGATCCTACATCTTAATTATAGACTTGTTTGGCCTACATAGCGACTTTGGCAGGTCGCACAAGTGAATTGATAAATGATGGAGGAACGCAGGCATAATGGGAGTGATTCTTTGTGCCGAAGGAAAGTATAGACAGCAAGATGATTAGAATTAATTAGGAGAAACTTGCATTGGGGAAAGTATTTATTAAGAGTCGAGAGTAAAGCTTTGTTGAATTTTGTGTCAAGTGGAAGATAAGGCAGTTTTAAGAATAGTTTTTGTTTGGGGACAGTTATTAGAGGGGTTTTGCGAGAGAACATTTTAAATGAGAAATTGGAAGTAAGTTTGTCAAAAAGATGGTCTGGGAAAAAATTTAAATGAAAAAAGCTCCTAAGATATTCAATTTCAGAATGAAAGTGAAACCAATTTGAGCTGGTTTTGTAAACTCTGTGTATACTGTTTATGATGGCAGAATGTTTGAAATTAGTAGGAGTACAACTAAAGAAGTGGGTGCCAAGTTTGGTGGTAGTGGGTTTCCTGTAAACTGATGTGTTAAATTTAGAACTAACTTTTAAAACAGTGACATCCAGAAAAGAGATTTTATTGTTTAATTCTTTCTCCATGGAAAATTTAATATTAGGGTGTTGAAGATTTAAATAATTTAAAAATAATGGGGCATGGTCTTTGTGTTTAAAAATAAGGAAGCAGTCATCGATAAATCTTTTAAACACTAACGGTTTATATTCAACCGGACAGTCCCTTAACCAGTTTTTTTCGTGGTAGGATAAAAAAGCATTAGCAAAGCTGGGACCCAATGGAGAGCCCATGGCCATTCCATCGAGTTATATGTACAAAATCTCATTAAAAAAGAACACTGTATTTTCTACGGACAATTTTAATAAGGTAGAAAAAAGAGACTTAGTAAGACCTAAAATGCTATCATTTGATTGAAAAAGGGTATCGGTTATGATTTTGCAAGTTTCCATGACAGGTACATTAGTAAATAGAGACTCTACATCGATTGAAGTCATAAACGAGTGGTTCAAATCTAATTGAGAAATGTAGCTGACAAATTCGAATGAATCTTTCAAAGTGAATTCGTTGCGAGTGAGAGGTTCAATTATGGGGACTAGAAACTTGGCTAAGTTAAAGCTAGGGGTGTTAATGGCAGATAATATTGGACGGAGAGGTAATCCTACCTTGTGAGTTTTAGACTAAAACAATAAATTAAGGAAAAGTCAATAATAAACCAGATCGTTACATCAAACAAATTAACCCGGAACTCAATGATTATTCATCATCCCTTAAATTATTCACTATATAGACAAATGTAAAACCAACCACATCCCCCTTAATAGTTTTCTTTTTGCCTAATTTTGTCCGTACAATCAGTTGTTACTCCCAGCTTAACCGTTATAAGGTCAGTACTCGTGCAGAGAAATTTTTATTTATATTTTAGTTTGTCCCATTAATATCTAACGATCTGGTTTATTATTGACTTTTCCTTAATTTATTGTTTTAGTCGTCCTTTTGACCCCTCCATTATTGATTATTTACTATTTAAACTTTCGTGCCTTAGTCTAGTCATATTAGTTGATGTTCAATCACTTAAAATTTAACTTAATTGAACTACTTGCTTCGCTCCATTTATTAATATCCGCTTCGACTACATACCCCCTGATCTAACTTATTTTCGATTGTTCGCCCTGCCCATATAATTCTCTTGCTGTGTTTTATAGTGATTTTTTTTTATATTCAGCTTGATTCATATTTACTATTCATATTTGTTGCTCATGGGATTATTTAATATTTTTTTTCTGTCTTATTAATCGATTTCTTCATGCCTTGCTTTGGACTTTATTGCTATAGTTTATAATTTTTTGGTATTTCGATAGTCATTTAAGTCATGTTTATTATGCATATTTAAAAAACTCGTGGGATTATTATTTAATTTAGTTTTTTATTTTATTTTTTTAAAATATTACATCAATTTCTAATAGATTTTCACTAATTTGATTTCTGTGTTTAGTTATTCTTCTAAAAATAATTTTTGGTATTTAGAATTCGCTGATGATGGTCATCGTCAATGACCGAAACGTCCGGAAAAATTAAATGTTCAAAACCATCGCATATGTCTTCACATTCCTGCTATATATATATATATATATATATATATATATATATATATACGCTGCATTACTAAAATAGAGGTTCTTCACTGAGTTTTGATCTATTGTATGTTTATTCCACTAAATTGTTTCAGAATCTTTTAGTTTAGAATAAACCTATATGCCAACATTCTGTAGTGTCTCTCACGTAGCAACAACCCTGTATAGTTGTTATAACTGAAATAATTTTTACAGAAGCAGCAAGAATGAAGACGCGTGGAAAAGATATTACACCATTTGATAAAGGATTCAGAGTCAGCTTCCATGAATTTGGTGAATCAACATGTTATTTCTCTACGGTAACATGTATACGCATTACGATTATACAGAGAACGGTTAGGGCTGAAAACAAGAAGGCGAATCCAGTTCATCTCGTAGCAATGTGTTAGGCATCAATTTCTTGAGGAAAGAGAAAGGCTCTCTTTGTAGCGTTTGGTCAAGAAAAATCGGCGTTGCTCGACGCAGCAGTTTACCAGCACATTCTTTTAATGTCTAAAACCGCAGCTACGCCTCAATCAGGAAGCCACTCGTAATTGCACCAAATCAAAAAGAAGGTTTCAGTTCGCCAAATTACATAAAACTTGGAGTGACGAAGATTGGAAACGATTAATGTGAGCCAATGAATCTAGGTTTCCACTCTTTCAGAGTGATATGCGCATTAGACTATGGCAAGAACCTCAGGAATCATTGTGATCTATCATGAATCATCCCTTTCATGCAGGAATCTGGAGGTATGGTGATAGTCTAGGGCTGTTTTAACTGTGCTGGACATGGATATACAACCCTCCGAAGCAACAAGAAGAGGTGCCGCGAATAGTTGCAGATACTGAAGAATCAAGATCTCCCTTCAATAGACATCTTTTTTCCTAATGGCAATAGCATGTTTCAGAAGAATAACACGCGTATCAACCGGTCTAACCTCGTCAAAGATTGGTTCACCCAGCATGAGGGAAAATTTCAGCATATTCAATGGCCACCACAGTGACGAGATTTATTCCATAGAGAATTTATGGGATAAGCTTGAGAGGGAGCTGGATGCCTTAACGCCTCTTCCATCATCATTGAATTTTTTGAGTCTATGGGTGTTGGAATTTTAGCTGAAATTGAAACTACAGAAGATGCAAATCTTGTAAAATTAATCCATTATAGGATTAGAAATGTAGTTCAATCAAGAGGAGGTCCAATATCTTATGAAATAGTTATATATATATATATATATATATATATATATATATATATATATATATATATATATATATATATATATATATATATATATATATATATCGAGAATTATTTCCAATAGCAATATCATAATTTGGCGGTTATTAAGGCAATATAGTAGCTAACTTAGCTCTTTATTAACCCTTGTACGGAGCTCTTCGCACAGTCACGGTAAAATAACGCATAAACCTTGCGCTTCTATGCATTATCTTCTCAAGAATGTGAGAAGAGTTCTTTCTTCTGAGAGCTTGTTGACATAAATACAAAATTGCCTTCTTAACCGCATATATATATAAAAAATATATATATTATATATATTTATATATATATATATATATATAGATATATATATATATATATATATATATATATATATATATATATATATATATATATATATATATATATATATATATATATATGAAGCAACACCCACAGAGGAATAGCGAAACAAAGTCCACTGAGCAAAAATTCGCGTGCTTTCACTTATTCTGATTTATGACCTTACGACATTAAAAACTCTTAATAATTCCCTGACTAACTTGAGAAGACCTTAACAATTCTATCATTTTTAAGAGGATATAAAACAACATTAGGGTTTTTAATTTAGTTATATTCGGAAGAATTGTTATGATGTTATTGTCAAGACTAAATAAATCCCCGGCTAAACTTGGGAGGACCCTGTCAGTATATTATTCCAAAGAGAATGTAAACCTAAATAAAGGTTTCAAATTTCTATTAGGATCCGCTCAATAGTTAGGATGTTATTGCCAAAACATAATAATTCCCTGGATAATATTGGGAACACTTTGACAATTAATCATTCGAAAGACAATGTCAACCAACTTTAGGGTTTTAAATTTCGTTAGAATTAGCTGAATAATTATAAGGTAATTGCCAAAACAAATAATTCCAGGTCTAACCTTGTGAGGACTCTGACATTTATATCAATCGAAAAGGAATGTAAAAAATCATAAGGGTCTTAAATTCCGTTTGTATCGGCAAAATAGCTATGATATTATTGCCAAAACAAAATAATTATCGGGTTAACCTTGCGAGGACTTTTACAGTTATATGAATAGAAAGAGAATGTAAAACATCATAGGAGTTTTAAATCTCGTTAGTATCGGGGGAATAGTTATTATGTTATTGCCAAAAGAAAGTAAGTTCCGGACAAACCTTGGGGGGACTTTGGAAATTATATCCTTCCAAAAGGAATGCAAAACAAAATAAGAGTTTCAAATTTCGTCAGAATCAGCCGAATAGTTATAATGTTATTACAAAAAGAAATAATGCAAAACGGGACCCGACCGACTTAGTGAAAAGTAGATTCACCCGAAACTAGACTCGTACGCGACTAAAATCGATTCTTTGCTTTTTTATTTTTATTCCTAAAGAGCTTTTCAAGGGAGTAAAATATCTTGAAACATATTAGTTTTTCTTTATGAAGTAATGATCGAGTTTAGCGTAAACAGATCATGACTAATATTTAAATTGAGTTAATATCATTAGCTATTTATTTACCACTACTTCATAAAGCACATTTAATTTATTATTTTAATTTTCACTGCTTAATTACACACTCTAGTAAATAACAGGTAGGAAAAGAAAAAAAACAAGAGTGGGACATTGCATATAAATTAAAGTAACTAAAATTAATATAAGAGCAAAAACTCGAAATCGCATGATACTTGGGGATGAAAAAACATAAAAAACTTTCTTAAAAACATGACTGACGAATACAGAAACGTAAAAGCTTGACCGCCTTGCGCGCTTTCGGTGAAGTCAGGACATGCAAACGATATGTTTTTTCCTTCATATCTTCTAATGAAAGCAAATATACAGGTCGAAAATCAGACTCATTTCCTACTGATTTCCTTAATTTGCATTACAAAGCCATTTAAGGAATTAAATGATCCGGTATAAGAATTACCATTTATGAAATTTACGACTTAAAGGAGAACTCAAATAAAAGAAGCTCGGTGGAGAGAATGAAAAGTAGAAAGAAATCTCTGTTGTTACTTATAATCACATATTAAAAATTAAAATAGTAAATGATTATACATAACCAAAATAAGTGAGGTAAAAAATTAATAAATATAGTGTGTGAGTGCATTATAAAAGTGTAGCATGGGTAGATTATCAAGACCGTCTCTGAGTTGTGTTTATTCATTAACGCTTGATTAGTGGTTAAGGGGGATAGACAGTCTATGTGAGTGATATAAAATGATAAACAATGAATAATAGAGCTGTGTGAATTGAGCTTCATCATATTTCTGCGCCGATCTCATGAGAGCGTCACATATCGGCTGTTGGTTAACCGATCCCCTGGAGTCATTATCCGCCATCTTGTGATTGTTCTTAGTGCATTCTGGAAGAAAACGAATCTTTCCTCACTTCTCTCTCGTTCTCCCACACAAGAAAGATCCATCGCTCACGGTTTTCTTCCTAGTCGGCTTCAGGTATACAGGTGGTTATATTTACGTGTCACCACACTCATTCTTCTTGTAGATCTCTGCACCAGTGAGAATTAACACGTAAGAATCCAAGGTTCAGCATTAGAATTGCAAACACTAATGAATAGTGTATTAAATTAGGAAATATACATATGTGAATTAATGTAAAAATTGAACATTTAATTGAAATTAAATTGCTTTTTCATCAAATCAGGACAGGATGAAAAGATGTTTGAAGGAAATTTGATCTAGAGAAAAAAGGTTAGGGATTACACCTGGGTTGGAGACGTGTTAGTGTGTATGTAGAAAGCTAACTATTAATCTTTGAAGTTTGATTGGTAGGTTGGAGTAATTGTATTGCAGTGCTATCTTTTACTGAGAGCGCCTGTTATGAGCATTAAGAAAACAAATGTAAACTTAAGAGGTATACAATATTGCGAGCATAGAAAAGATCTCAAGGCAAATGAATGACCTTTTGGACAATAAGTACAAGATAATATATTATTAGTATACGTGATAGACACTCGCCATAGGAAATAGCTAACTCAGTCTAAATAAGTGGGTTTTAAAGAAGTTAACTACACAGACCAGTTAAGATCTCATTAATTTGAACGTAACCCCTTGCCAGGAAACAAAGCATAGAGTATGAAACCTTTTATTTTCACTAACAAGAATACTATATAGTACACATCGTTGCATTTTAGTCACTCTTTTGTTGTTTTTTTCCTATTTACGATGCCGAAACGAAATTATTTATTTTCTTGAAATGCACGCATTTCGTCACTTTCAGCCAGGCTTTTTCTAGCCATTGATTAAATGGATAGGATTGATGTAAAAACTGGCTCGTGTAATAACGTGGTGGCAAATGGCACGACGATTTTCAGAGCTCTTTCTGATAACTGTGGAAATGTTTTGAAATCATGTAGACCAAAACATATCTACAGTAACATCATTAATTCAATCTAAATTTACATTCTGTCGATGGACTGATGCTTAATAACATCGTCTTTCAACATATTACTTTTATCTATTAAAATAAACTTAAGGAGAACTGGATCCCGTATACATTTCTCTACCATATAAACCTGTCCATGGTGAAAGAATCATTGGAGGACTGAATCAGCCCTTGCAATTTCTTTTTCATATCAGTAACGATAGTTACTACCGTATGCACAGCAATGTCGTCTAAGGATGAAAAGTTAGCAAAATTTCATACGGCAAAGCTCTTTATCCAAATTGAATGTTTAGAGTAAAGGCATATAAATTCAAAGTGGTTGAGCAAGGTCACTGCCTTGAATTATAATAATCTGATTGATATATTAGTTTACTTTGAAGAAAAGTAAATATGTAGGTTGGCAAGTTAAAATCACTACACTTCCTAGTGAAAAAGAAGTACCATCATTGCAATTTTATTAGCAAAAGTCGAGAGTCGTTCTATGGTTTAAAAAATTCTTGTACTTCTTTTTTCCACATATAGTACACAATTACCATCAACTGACTACCAAAATAAAAGTGTAAATATAGATTCCAACATCATTAGCTTTCATGTCCGCTATCACCTGCTAAAAGATAAATCTGCATATCTCACTAATCCTAAAATGGATACTCGTTTGACAAACGAGTAGGTACCTGTTTAAGATTGTCTTGTTAGTCTCCTAACACTCATCTGCTATTTTTCGGACGCAAGTTTTAAAGAGTTTTTCCGTTATCGGAAAAACTATTTAAAACTTGTTGTATGCTAAGATGCTGCATCAATGGTTTTTCAATTGACAGAAAAGCTTCTTTGGCAGCGTAACAGAATAATCAAATCGTTGTCTCTTGATTTTGAAGCTATTTAAGAGATTTCTAGCGTATGTAGTCAAATACTGATTTTTAATTTGCTTATTGACCACTGAATATTTTATCTTTGTATTTGCAAATAGGGTACTTTACATTATCAAATATGTTCGTTAAGAACCTACTTTCTTCGTCATACAGTGAAATAATAATGAAATAGTTTGACAGATTTGATCAGAATAATACGTCTTAAGATGTAGGTACGGATGTTACCACCTTCCAGCTCATTAGTATCATCGTACCTCAGTTACAACACTTTCTCAATTTCATATCCTCCATTATTATATTTTGACTATTCTTCACTTACACTTCACTGTCACTAAGTAACAAGTTACATCTGGCTTGAGAATCTGGCAGCATGAAAGAAAGGCCTTTGCTAGGTGACAAATTTTGGAAAACAATTCTAAATGACCTATACAGCGATTACTGCGTTGGGTTGTGATGGGAAAGAATATGATTCACGGAGATAAAACTTAGGTAAGAGTGTATTTTAGGGATCGCTTAGTGCTCAGCGATTGTGAGCCGAGATAAAGATATGTAAAATTAGATTAACAGCGGTCCTGTAGAAATATGATTCTGAAGTCACTCATAATGAGCATAATTGCTTCGAGTACATTCGCTTTCCCGATCTGGGAAAAAAGTTTCAGCTATTTGAGTTGTCATCAATTGTTGGAGTGGTTTCAACACAAAGTGCTTAGTGCTTAGATTTTACGGTTGAATTTGAGGAATATTAATTAGGCAAAATCACTATGATCTGGGAATTTCATGACAAATTCCTCGAAAAACTAAGCAGAAAGTTAAAGCACCTGAATAATGCGTGTACCCACGCAGTGGTAGAGTTAACGCGCTCGAAAGTATTCCTGTGCAAGCAAGTTCACCAAATAAAATTTTGCTGAACTCACCATTTGTAGGACGATTTAGGATGCGTAGCTGGTGGTCACATGTAAAAGTTGCTCCTGGCTATCAACATTCATGATGATACGAGTGTGCAACGTAACTCTGCAGCTTTAGTCAATGATCAAGACAAGGTGTGGTTTTGTTTTATTCTTTGATAATCGATTACTGGCTACAAACGTTAGTCTATGTGAGAGTTGAATTTAAATGCTGAACCTTTATTAATTGTGAAATCTGTTTGAGCTGAGCTTTATCCCATCTTTGCACTGCCCTGATGAAAACATTGTAAATCGGTTTCTGTTCAGCCGAGTCCATGGGGCATCCATTCTAGAGCGTTCATTTATCTCACCCTACTTTATTTGTCGCACGTAAGGTGGGTTCTAGACTCACGTTTTCCATTCATGTGCACTTGTTCTGTATATATGATTGTATTTTGCGACAGAGGCATCAATGAAAGAAAACAATATCTATGGGATGAGGTTCATCAGCCTTATCTTGTCACAACTTCTGGAATAAAGGAGTATTCAAGCTTTGGATAAATATCTGTCACTTTCAAATACCAAATAAAATGAGTATTTATTATTTTTGCTGTTATTTCTATGGGGGGAGAAAGAAAAAGATAATTATATGCATTAATTGCATCAAAAACTGGGTTCAAAACATTCCTAAAATCTAATACTGCTAATAAAATTGTAATTTATTAATGAATTATTTCAACTGATAACCAACGTGGATATCTTCGCTAGTTCATTTTTTTGATTGGTTTCTAACAAAGTGTATGTTATGAGTGTTCATTAAAAAAAACACATTTTAAATAAAAAAAATGTCAATATTTGCTAGCTATTTATAGAAGGCACTTCTAATAAAATTGAGAATTATCATGTGTCGCTCTCTTTCATATGAATCAGGCAACTACAGCACGTACGAGCGTCCCATACTTGTATTTTGTTTACAGTGAAAATTTTGCCTTCTTAAGTGAACGCACCAGCAGAAAAAATGAAATGTAAACAAACACCAAAGTGTTTTCGCCCCACAAATGGACGACTTCCAAAATCTATCGCAGCATAGATAAAGCCACTCGTTGATTTTTGCCTCTCAATCTTCATCGGGAAGTCACCTGAGATACGTTTGAAATCACAGTACTCATTTCAACGCCACGTGCAGGCGAATACCGTGATGAACAGACTTGCCGCTCAAATAACCGCGTAATGTAATCTCTCAAACCAACTACCACGTCGCTATCGACCATTTCGCAAAAATTACGTCTATTAAAATTATCTCTGTACAGTTTCCCTCTAGTTCTCGTAGGGGTAAACTCATCAAAACTCTAGTGACTTAAGTGAATCACTCGCATGCACATCTTCGTGCACTAACGCATCAATCATAAAGACAAACGTCATCTTGCGCCGGATGTTTTGTTGACGTAAATTTTCAATTCATAGACATAATGGTTTAAAACACTCCTTTGCACATGTGCATAAGTGCAAAATAGATTGTGATAACTGGTTCCCTTGTTTTGGTTATTGGCATGTCATTGTGTTAGTTTATACATTGTATACATTGCTAATATATCATTATGAGTAACTGGAAAATTTTTGACACGTTTATATTTTTAAAATACATGACATTAAATTAATATTTAACATTAAATTTTATAGTGGTATTTGTAAGACAACTCCAACTACTCCAATAATAAAAGTAGTAGTACCTGAACCAAAATAAACTGAAACGGTGTAGAAATTCCCGTTAAGGGAAATGGTAAAATTGTGAGGACTTGTTAAATTATAATATAATATACACTCTGGTATCCTGCTAAAGTCCTTTTATATACACCTTACTTAATTCTGTCTCGAAAAACGTTTAAAAAATATCCGTCTTGTATTCGTTGTACATTTTCATAGGAAAAAATTGTGTTTTGTGCCTAGGTCATGTTTATAATTGGATAAATAAAAAATAAACAGATAAAAGAAAAATCTTTTGTAGTTAAAGATTGATCACACTAATTTTCGACAATATACATATGACTCTACCAGGAGCAAATATTTCCTGATGAGCCCTTTATAAATATGCGCGTACTGATTTGTACGGGTTTTTCGACTTCCTAAAGGTAACCTAGATTTTTTGAATGTTGGTACTTATTATTTCGTTCATTGTCCAAGTTTTACATCTTACGTTAAAAGAGTTATAATGCGTTGATTAAAATCTTTGTATTTTAAGCATATAAGGAATTTCACACTTACAGTGAATAAGATTTCTAAATACTTTCCAACTCAACTTTATTTTGATCTTTTGCTTTTACATAATTCTTCCAGGAATCACAAGTCGATCATTAACTCTAATTCTAAATTTTCCGTAAAAGATTGTACTCTTTTTTTTCTCGCATCCAAAAGTTCACTTTTAGTCTGAGTTTGAGATAAGATTATTAGGATTTTGCTAAAATCGATTGTAAATATTATGGAATTAGTGAAATTATTATGATGTGGCAGCAAAGCAAATAGGCCTTTAACCGAAAGTATAAAGCAACCTATGGAATTGATCCTATGATTAAAAATATGTAGTAAATAAATTCCGTATATTCATATTATAAACATATTTTTAATTAGTTTAATTCGTAGTTATAATCCCTTTTGATTTAATCACAACACTAATTCTTTATAGCATGGATTTTACCCAATTTTCACAAATTTTAGCTTGTAATTTTTCATATTTGTTTTTTATTTTTACTTGAAGAATGCCTTTCCAAGCACTGCAAACAATTGTTCTTTTGAATAAAAATGTGTACTTCGTGGTATCCATTCCGTTGCGATGATCCCCATTTGTCCTAAACTATTTTTCGTGTGGATGGATTTATGGCTTGTGGAATTGCCCTCCTGTAAGTTAACTTAATTTCCGGGTGTTTTTGATTCAATTCCTGGATAGATGTCTTGAAAACCTGTGAGTACATGGTGGAATAAGATCTTGAGCTTGTTCATTTACCTTGGATTAAAATCATCCCATTTGGCCCTTTGAAAAGATTTATCCCCATACCTTGATAGAACAACCCCATGTGTCACAGTTGGTATCACGCAAGCAAGGTGAAATGCCTATCCAACTCTTCGTCTCCTAAAGGTAGCCCAAGAAGTACGGAAAATATTCCAAATGCTTACCAAAAGATATAATTTTAAATATTTTCTGTTTCAAGATATGTATAATCAAATGGAAATAGCTTAATGACATGTAAAATACATATCTGGCAATTACTTTCATCTGACCAGATCACTTTAGGTAATTATTCATGTGCTCAATTTTCGTAATCTTTTAACCCAGTGAAGAAGTTTTATTTCTTTGGCTCGGATATCCATGGCTTCTCTTTCGCCTGGCATCCTTTCTTCTCTTGACTTAAAACTCTCCTTCTAACTGTTCTGGGTGATATTTTTTAACATTAACTTTGAACACCTTATGGATTTCGGATGTTTTTCTGTGATTCTGTAGTGAAGCCTTAAAGCTAAATGTCTTTTCTATGGGTTGTAAGACGTTTATTGTAACTTCACTTCCTAGATACAAAGCTCTTGTTCTCCTGATATCGTGTTGTAATGGTTTGGACATCATATTGTTTAGTAAATTAGACTTGTGGTAAATACTGGACTATGTAGAAGTTGGATTTGTGCTCACTCTGCTGCCTTAAGTTCTTTACTTTTAGTCACATTACTTATTTAAAACGTCTTGAATACACAATAGTTATAATCTAAACTGAAACATCAGAAATATTGATTAACTTCTAATTTCAAACAACATACCATTTTATTAATTGCACACGATTTAGTAAAATACTATATTATTTGTTTAGTTGATTCCTTTTGCTTGTAGGGCTCTAATTATATCATCATTGCCAATCCATTTCTTCTCACTCTTAGTTAAATACTTAAAGATGATCTTATGCACTGTAAATATTTCACCCTAGGTAATAGGACACAATGTAGTATAGAGTTCTCCTCTTAGTCCATTTGTCCTTGAAAAAAATGTAGAGTTTGGCCTTGGAACATAACGATGAAATCTTATTTTCCTCTAAACATTTTGAATACAGTATGGCAGGGTAGTCAATAGAATGTGTTCTCTTAAGCTGTTTTGGTGGATGTTTACGATAGACTGAGGAGGTAATTTGACATTTTTGGCATGTTTTAATTACTTACATTAATTTATGGAAAATCTGTTTGGTTCTTGGTAGGGTAAAAGGGAATAACGAACAGAAAATAAATTTTTATTTGTTTTTATTAATTAATTTTTGGTATTTTATTTATAGTTTTCGCAAAAGTAAAAAGTGGTTTTTAAACCCAATGCATGAAAGAGAATAGCTAGATATCCCACCATGTATGTACGTATAATTTTTTTATGACTACACGACTAAATTTAACTCTAGCTTTCACCTCACCACCTAGTAGTGAATTAATTACTCTATTCGCGATAAAACAAATATATATTAAAACTGCCGATCGTAGGTGCCAAATTAATTGTTTCCTGGCATATCCTGCATTTGAAATCAGTATTGTTCAAGGGTTAGATCCGTAGATGGCAGCATTATCATCCTGAAAGATATTCCTTTCAGTCGAAAAGAGCATTTGAGCCATAGGATGCAAAGTAACGTTGTCGTAGAATGGACTCTCGACGATATACCATATATAATTATTCGTTGAGGGAACAATTCACTTATATTTCGAGTGCGTGGTTATCTGGTTGACCGATATTATTTATCTTCAATATGCTTAGGAAGTGGAACTGAGCTCAAGGATAATAATATGGCTATCATTAATAAAATAGTTTTATTAATTAAACTATCAACAACACACAAAACGGAAAATGTTTACATAAACAGAGAATGGAAAGGGTCGTGGGAATATCTGGCTAATCCGAGGATTAAGATTTAGGAGAGATTTAAAAAGATAAACAAATAAAAATTAAAGGGAGGGGATGGTTCGCAAAACCATTTAAAGCACAAGGTAGGGTTGATGAAAGGTTAAATACTCAAAGGTACTCTGCTTACGTAATTACAAGTTGTTGTGCAGAGGAAGGTGACGCGAAGGAATCTTTGGTCCGCTGGCGAGTTTCAGCCGAAGGGGGAGGATTAAATTATCCTGACGTGACGTCTTGCAAATGAGAATCGTTTCTTAACGAATGGGCTTGGAGAACAATGGCTGTTCTAACGTTGTTCTCTTCTGAACAACAGGGGGGTGAGAACCGTCTCTTGCCTACGGGCTCAGAGAACAATGGCTGTTCTAACGTTGTTCTCTTTCTGAACAACAGATGGCGAGGGTGAGAACCGTCTCTTGTCAACGGGCTAAAAGAACAATGGCTGTTCTAACGTTGTTCTCTTTCTGAACAACAGGGGGGAGGGTGAGAGCCGTCTCTTGTCAACGGGCTTAAAAAACAATGGCTGTTCTAACGTTGTTCTCTTTCTGAACAACAGAGGGGGAGAAGGAGAACCGTCTCTTGACAACGGGCTCAAAGAACAATGGCTGTTCTAACGTTGTTCTCTTTCTGAATAACAGAGAGGGAGGGTGAAAACCGTCTCTTGTCAACAAGCTCAAAGAACAATGGCTGTTCTAACGTTGTTTTCTTTCTGAACAACAGGGGGGAAGGGGGAGAACCGTTTCTTGTCAACGGGCTCAAAGAACAATGGCTGTTCTAACGTTGTTCTCTTTCTGAACAACACAGGGGAAGGGGCTTGTGGACTTAGCGTCTTAGAGGCTCAAACCTTGGCACTCAATGGATATTGTCCTCTTCTAGACAATAATGGTGGATCTCGAGGTAGAGGGCCCCTGGTGCACAAGGTGAGACCGGATCGGCGTGATGTCTCGCGAAGATACTCTGGATCTGATCTGCTCTTATTGGAAAATTCAAATGTATAAGTAGTCGAAGCTATCTCCTTGGTGTAGGAGAAAATGGAGTGGGGGCTTTGAGGGAATGCCAAGCCACGCCTGAGAACATACCTTATCTGCCCATAAGCCTAACTCATTGTGCGAGATCGACGCATGGGGCGAAATGGGGGGGGAGATGACCTCCTTGGTTAAATATTGACTCAGGTGGCGATACGGCGAAGATACACGTGGGTAGAAAAAATGGTCCTGATAATGACAATTTCTTCATCTAAATAGGAAGAATGACATATTTTGTATGCTCTAAGGAAAAGGTTAGAAATTATCAGGACCATTTTTTCTAATTTGTATTACCCTGATTGGTTCATATCGTCTGCTCACTTTGCAGCTAGGAAAACATTCTATGGTAATAAGCCTTCCCGCACTAACGACTTCAACAAATGTATAACATTGCCATTTAATAATAAATTAAATAGTTTAAAGGACATATTTGGAAAAGCGGGTATTAATCTAGCCTTTAAATATAATAATTCCTTAAACCAATTGATGATGGCCAGGAAACCTAAAGAACATCATAACATAGGAGTATATGCAATACCATACAACGATTGCCATAAAGTTTATATAGGGAAAACGAGTAGAAATCTAGACAAGCGATTGTACGAACACAAAAGAAATATTAGAGTGGGCAGCGAAAGCAGTGGAATATTTTGCCATGTTAGAGACCAGAATCATACGATCGATTTCAATGGAAGTAAAATGGTATTTAAATCGGCTAACTATGTTAAGAGAAGAATCGTAGAATCGAGCTTGATATCTTAAATTCCTAATTTAAATCTATCTGAGGTTCAATTTTCTTTTAATTCCGTAATAAGAAAGCATATAAACAAAATAGGATATCTAATCTAAGAGAAAATATATTCTCCTCACTCTCTCTCTCACTCTCTCCTTCTTCTCCCCCTTCCTTCTCTCCCCACTCATTCTCACCCTATGCCTCCCCTCTCTCCTCACTACAAAAGGATATCCAAACCAATATTATCCACCCTATTAACTCTCTCTCACCCTCTCTGACCCTTTTCTCTCCCCTCTTCCCACACTATAAAAGGACATGCAACAGAAGAGAAAAAATCAAAATATAATATTCTTAAAATACAGAGTTGTTCGATTGTAATTAATCGTCAGTCACGCGTGAGCGTAAATTGCAGTCGCGCTTGGTGAAACGATTACTCATTTCAAGTATATTATATGATAGGGAGAGAGTGCACCTCGCCTGAATCTGCCTTTAACCTAAAAAATAATAATCAGTAATTAAAGATTTTTTTTTGACACAATATAAGAATTTCTAGAGTTGGGAGCAAATTATTTGTTTGTATATGCTCATCAAAGAAAAACTAAGAGTATTGTGTACCAAGAAGTTCTCTAGCGTTGAACAAGATTAAGTATACTTCTTCGAATGAGAATATCGTTTGTGAAAAATAAGGTAAGAAAAACATCAAATCTGTCTTACTTTATTTCAGAATGCATTTTATTACCTGGGTAACGGCGGGTACCTCTACTAGTATATATATATATATATATATATATATATATATATATATATATATATATATATGTATGTATGTATGTATGTATATATATATATATATATATATATATATATATATATATATATATATATATATATATATATATATATATATATATATATATAATATATATATTTATATATTTATATATATGAAAATTAACCAACAGGAAAATGAAAAGATGAATCCAAGCATTCTCTAACTATATTTGCCAGTTCATTTTCAAAGAATAGCATGTAAATAGAGAAGACAACCTTATTTACGATACAATGATACGAAGGGAACGCCAATCACATAGTACAAACCAATGGAAAAAAACACAAATCAAGAGAGAAAAATACTGAGATAAAGAACATAAGGCAACTAATAACAGACATATGCATCCCTAAAACGATGTACACACAACAATGCCATGTATATGAATGGAATATGGTGGGTGGAAAAAAATAAAAAAACATTTTAATGGATTATCATTAGAGCGAAAACATTTAGGACTAAGATTTAATCCACAGTCTAAACAGAGACACCTGGTGGGGGAGGCAATACGAATGATATTACTCTAATAAAGACTGACAACAGGCTGCATTATAAAGTTATTTCATTTAGTAACTTTTTAAAACAGGGTCGAGTTGAAATAAGCCAGGGGAAATATTTATATTAGGTAAGATGGCAATTAAGGAACACTAGACAATATTTCTTTTTGTGAAATAAGCGGAATGATAAAGGAATTTAGCAGAATTCCAGTCAATGTGGTGGTTATTTTAAGATGAATGTAAAAATAAAGCACTGTTTATTTCATTTCTTCTAATATTATACTTATGTTAAGAAATTCTTGTAGATAAAGATTTACCAGTTTGCCCGAAGTAAGGTAAATTACAGATAGAACAATCTATAGAATATATTCCACCTTTTCCTTTGTATTATTGTAGACTAACATTTTATATAAAGTGGATTCCTATTTAAAATTTACGGATAGATTAAGTTGCTAAAAAATACGGGTGAGAGAGAAAAATGGTTCAGAGTATGGCAAGATAAGACGATTTTTATTATTGAAAATCAGTCAGTTATTAGTTCTATAAAAAGTTCTCTTAGCAAAGTTTAATGAAGTCTGCAAAAATTAACGAGGGTAACAAAGTTTTTTACCTATTTCAAAGATATTGGACAATTCCTCATCCAAAGATTCCGGAGTAACTAGGCGTAATGCGCACAGAAACATAGAAGTAAATACAGACCGTTTAATTTCAACACTATGGTAAGAATAAAAGTGAATATATGAACAAGACTTATACGGTTTGCGATAAACAGAGAATTTAAAACCCTTACAGCGTCCTATTTATTAAAAGGTCAAAAAAAAGGAACCGTCCCATTTTCCTGAATTTCTAGCGTAAATTTACTAGAAGGGACTAGAGAATTAAGATTAGAAAGAAAATTGTGGATATATTTTGAGGAAGGCCAAAGGCATATGATATGATCAATGTAACGGTACCATACAATAGGAAAATTGAGGATTTGGAGCAAGACTAACGTCTTAAAGAATTCCATATATGAATTAGACAGGGTGGGAGATAGACAACCCCCCATCGGAAGACCGAAATTTTGAAGGTAAAATTTATAATTGAATGAAATTTACCATTTTTAGCACAAAGAGAAATAAGCCTTAGGAAAGTATTGACCTGTACAGTACAGGGAGATCTAAATTATATATTTCGAAAGTGCTTGGATTCATCTTTTAATTTTCCTGTGGGTTAATTTTCATATTTTTGCTTTCCTCACTTGCCACTTTGTGAGTTTTTTCATCATATATATATATATATATATATATATATATATATATATATATATGTATGGCTGTGAAGCTTGCATTTAATATTAAGGATAAATCCCAGAGCCACCAGAAACGGATATAACATCTTTTAATTTCTTACTACGTTTCGAAAACTATAAGTTTTCATCGTCAGGCTAGAATAAGTTTACTAATGTTAATACATTTGAAGAAAACATGAAAAGGCTAACACGACTTTGAATTATTTTAAAAGGTGAACAATTAGAAAAAATCAATAAAATGTACTATAATTTAAAATTTTGATTATGACTCGACAATACTTAAATTTGCTTTAAACCTAACTCATAAAAGTAGTTAATAAATTTAAAGATTATTTCAGAAATTAATTAAATTCTATAAGAGAAATTGATCCAGCAATATTTAAAGATAATCAACTATAATAATAAATTTAAACTTTGTTTTTAATTTTGCAAAAACTGTAAGAATAAAAAAGATATAATATAAAAAAATCAGTTCATTTTGGTACTTACTAAAGTGGACCCATCCTAAAGAGTGAATGGTGGGTTTAACAAGGGGCTAGTATTTTTAGGTGTAAGTGACGCTTGGGCGAGATAAACACCATCTAACCAACAGTAGTTAAAAAACAAACCAACTTACAAACTCTAGTTACAATTAGTTAATTAATGAAGATATTGCACTTAAATCTTCACTGATTGTAGGTGTCTGATGTTTGATATATAAAGATTCGAGGGTTCTTAGGTAATGTTGGTTGTTGTTAAAGGCTAATACTTGAAAATTATCAAAAGAAGTGTCAGTTTTACAGTTTATGGTGTTTTCTCTAATAGAATACTTCTCGTTTTTATTTAAGATTTTGCTTGTGCGCTAACTAATCCCCATATGAGCAGAGAACCTAGCTCCAAAAGACCTGACAGTGCTGCCAATGTAATAGGCTCCAGTATAACTGAGACATTTAAATAAATAAACATTATCACTGCGGAACTCCAAAGAGAAAGGATCTTTACTGCTAAAAAACTTCCTATTGATAATTTGTTTCTAAAATTAATTTGGGGTTGATTTGGGGAAAATATCTTTTAAAATGAATAGGATTTTTCTATAAAAAGTATCGTTTAAAAAACCCATCTCTGAAATTAGTAAATACATATATGGGCATTTTATGAACTTTATACAGGGTTGAGGGGGGTCAATGAGTTTATCAAGTAGCTGTATAGAAGAAAAATAGAGAACGCATTTTCATTCTTGATTCAAACTTTCGATCTCAGAGTTACCACGTTATTAGTTACGTTTCGTTTAGCGTAACGAAACTCATGTCCTAACCACCTAATTCTTGCTCTGGTTACTCTCACTTTCCTTAATGGTAGTAAGAAATTTCCCTGACCGTACCTCCTAAACGCCAGCCTCATTTTATCTTTCTTCCGTTTGGAATGAATCCTTCTTTTTTACGTGATTCCTCTCAGTCCTTTCTTCTAATCTTAACCAAGCAGATATATTATTCAAGTATCTTTTTGGCTCAGATACACACCTAACGCTACCTGTCACTTCACCCCGGGAACAGGAGGGACCTTGTTAAATATCCGCGTCATTTTTAACAATAACTGTAACTGTTTCCTTTTCCTGTCTATACCATAAAGCGGCATCCCTGGACGGCGTTTCTCCTCCTACCATAAAGTGGTAACCCGTGATCATCCCTAAATTACGCTATAAAGGTAACGGTAACGTTCCTTTCCTGCCTCAATATTAACTGGCAACCCCTACGTCTTCATGAACAAACTGGTAACCGGCGTTCCTTTCACGTATAAAGGGGCTCCCCTATAAACTGGTGACCCTTACGTCACGAACAATAAAGGCATCGAAGAAATGGACTCTGCAAGAAACCAGCAGACTGGACAAGGCGAACGGGAACTTGATGATATCAAGCCGCGGTTTCTTCAACGAAACAGCAGTCGCAGGTTTTTTTCGCATTATGGAAGAGCCGTTTCACATTTTTAGCGAATACCAAGAACTTCACGTATTAGACTCACTTCGCCTGAGAATATTGGCCGTCTGTCGGCAGCCATCTTGGAGGAGCATAACGAGGAATGGCTGAAAACGAAAGTAATCACCCTTTTTGAGAACCCCAAGCCTTACTATTAGAAAAGCTAATAGCATCCTTCACCCTCACGGGCTGGCCCTCAATCAATCTTGAAGAACTGTCCTTTAGTTAGAAGTAAGCAAGGACCTATTTCTTCACCAATTTATGCAATCCTTACCGCTGAACATTGCGCCCATAATTGCTTCACATAAAAAACTAACCCTGGCCCAATTCGGCAAACTGGAAGATAAGCTGACTGCGTTAAGTAAAGAGCGATGTCATAGTGTATATTCTGATAAATGCAGTGCCGTATCCAAGTCCTGTGCGTTTTCTAACAAGGCGGTTGATAAGTGCGTAAATAATTCGGCGGGTTTTGCACGATCGGTACCTAAAAATAATCATAGTACGCGTAATATAGCGGAGGGACTGCTAATATTCCGGAGAAAACGGAAACCTCTGGTTTGCCACTCGCCCCTGTACTTTGGCCAGGAGGCCTAGTTTGCTAAGCCCTGGTCCAGGCGGCCAAAAAGAATAAGACGCTTGCAAATGCAACTTTTCCCCAGGCCACCTTCACCACTCCCACGAGAAACCGAGTCAGGCATGCGATAGTGGGCGCGGGCGCTGGTATGCTATTACTTTTCAACGTCACCTTGAAAATGTATAATGAAAAGCTACTTTTAATAGACACCGGAGCAAGTGTCTCAATAATCTCAGCGGAATTAACAAGGTCGAATGAATTACGCGAATCCACTTGCGTCAAGTCTTAAAATATCTGAGGAAACTGCGGTTGCCCTCATCATAAATGACCATCAGAACATACGCCCCCCACCCTATTGCAGGGCCATGCTGAAGTAATATTGGGCTCTGTACGGACCCAGTCCCGCTCACCCATCACCGCCATCAAATCGATACTGACAGTGCCCCACTATCCTTTGCGTGGCCTAGACCTCTTTTGATAGAGAGATTACGGGTTGTCAAAGCCACTCCCGAAGAAATATTGAAGGAGGTAGTCGTGTGTCCATCGAGCTCGCCATGGGCCTCACCAATCCACTTAGTGCCTAAGAAGGCGCCCAAAGCTTCTGTCTCGTCATCCTCATCGAAATCGGATGCTAAGTTTTTAAAGAGTTGGCATCGACAATGGCTCAGATCGACTTGCGAGAGAATCTTTGAGACACCTGCATTCTGTGCCTAAGCCTTACGTGCCTTGGAACCTGCAGAATGCACCGCGTGCTTGGGCTCGAATAGACCGCGTTCGCAAACCACTCGAAGCGCCATATGCTGGATCTTTTCCAGGGAGAGATGTTGCCAGCAAAGTAATCAAACTGGAATACCGTGATGAAAGAAGATACACTGTCTCAATAGACAGACTAAGGCCGGCTAAATTGCCCACCTTACACGGTGATGACGTGCCGGGTAATCACCGACTTGCAAGGACGCACGATATGGAAAAGAGGACCAGTCGCAGTTTGCCGCGTGAAAATCCTGCAATAGGAGAAGATACGATCTCTGGCAACAAGCAAGATGCAACGGGAACCAGGGAAGTACTCACCTGCATGAAATATGAGTGTAGATGAATCCCTTTTGCTTTATAAAGGAAGGCTATACATCAGCCCGTAGCGTGCAAGAAGTTCAGTCGAGTGGCTTAAATGATTTGTACGAATGAGTCTTTTTGGCACTCAGGATGGTCTAGTGGTCCAAAACTCTCGCTAAAGGCTGTCCAGCGACGCGGGAGCGCGTTCAAAACTTGTTTCGCTACTTTTCTTTCTTTATTTCTTCCTTGCCCAGTTTCCTACTCTAAGATATCTACAAGACAATACATAAAAAGCAAGAAATTACGCTTTGGAATAAAAATATTCAAAATAATTGATAGTAATGGAGTTACAGATCGATATCGAATTTACACTGGAACAATGCAAACTATAGACGAGTTTTCGAAAACAGAACACTAGTGTTCTGTTGTCCCTCATGGAAGATTTTTGAGTAAAGGCCCTTCATGTCTTTACAGACAATTACTATACTTCCCCAAAACTTTATGAATTTTTAAAATTAAATAAAACTGATGCAACAGGAGCAATGCACTGTAATTGAAAGGGTTTGCCTTCAGAAATAAAAGGCAAAAAATTAGAAAAAGGGCATAGACATGCTTTTGAAAGTGGGAATCTGCTTTCTGTTCTTTATTCTGATAAAAATAAATGTATATATACTTTCCAATATTCATTCAAATACTATTGTAAATGTAAAAAGAAGATCCAAGGCAGGTCCTATTTAAGTAGAGATTCCAAGTAGTATAGAAGATTATAATAAAAACCTGAGATTTGGGGATAAAACTGATCAAATTTTAACTATTACACTGTAAATAGAAAAACATTGAGGTGGTACAAAAAACTAGCTATGCATCTAATCCAGGTGCATGTATTAGATGCTCAAGGAATCTAAAACTTAAAAAAAAAGAGAGTAATTTATTTAGACTTTTGTTTGAAGATTATAAATGGACTCACTTTAAAGCACAATGAGTTCTTGCCTAAAAACCTGATGCATAGACTTTCAGGAAGATATTTCATAGAATTTGTCACCTATGAAAAAATCTCCGACCCAACAAAAAGATGTAGAGTTTGTTATTTGCATGGGATAAGAAAACAATATAGATACCAGTGAGAAACATACTCAGGGAAGTACGGACTCTGCTTTATCACTTGCCTCAAAAGACAGTATACTGAGAGGAATTATTAGTAAACGTAACTATTGCTATTTATATTTGTTTATTTAAAATATTTATGTTTTCTTTAATTCTTTTATATAAAATATTTCATGTCAAAATTAAAGCAAGTATTAGTTCACGAATATATATAAACAAAAAATAACCATTTTATAAAATTGCACATTTCTTAAACTGTGCTCTCGTCACGGATGGAAATTTAGGGAGAGCAGCGAAATGTGCGTTGCAAGGCGAAATAGATCCAATATGATTCCTCACAGATGAGTGTCATAGGGACTCTATAGGAACTCTAGGTAGCTTACAAGTTGTATGTCATAAGAGGCATAAATATACGTTCAAGTGTCGGTGAACCACTTTGGCTTGTAACTTTGATCAATATGATGATTATTAACACAATGTAGGGATATGTCATGTATTTCCTTTTTTGGTGCGGGCAGATTGTACAGGGTCTCTTTAACCACAGTTGTATCCATGAATATTTGATTTTAATTTAATTGCTCTGTGCATATATTAAAAATGTACTTGCTTTTTAAGTTATGATGTGCATTTGTTTTCTCTCTCCATATATGTTACTGGAAGGAAAGTTCTTTTTGGAGGGCATGGCCCTGGCTTTACAATTGCACCAGAAAAGTGCCTCGCAAAAATAGGGAAAATTGTCTCAAATCTCTACGCGTATATAGATATTTGTGTATATATATTTGGTGACAGTGTCTGGAAAAAGGATTAAGACGAGACGGCTATCACCGCGTCAGGTGGTATAAAATTTATATCAGGAAAGCGTCAATTTTAGACGCTATGGGTCCATGCAAACGGGACAAGGGATTAACGTCGGTCGAGGAAATCCTGTCCTGCAGGCAGAGCTTAAGACGCCGTGCCCTGCAGGCAGGAAGACGCCACGCCTTTTCCCTGCCTTACTTATAAAAGAATAATGGAGAACGCATTCTCATTCTTGATCCTAACTCTCGATCTCACAGTCGCCTCGTTATTAATTACGGTTCGTTTTGCGTAGTGAAGCTCACGTCTTAACCGTCTAATTCTCGTTCTGGTTACTTTCACTTTCCTGAACGGTAGTAAGAAATTTCCCTGACCGTACGCCTTAAACGTGAGTTTCCTTTTATCTTGCCCGTTTTTCTTTTGTTCGTTTGGAATTAAACTTCATTTTTTTACGTGATTCCTCTCAGTCCATTCTCGTAATCTCAACTAAGTAGATATATTTTTCAGGTATAATTTTTTGTCAGATACAAACTTAACGCCACCTGTCATTTCATCCCGGGACAGTAGGGTCCTGGCGAAATATCCGCATCATTTTTAACTATAACCTAAACTATTACCTTTACCCGTCTGTACCATAAAGCATCATACCTGGACGGCCATTCTCCCCCTACCATGAAGTGGTGACCGGTGATCGTCCCTACTTCAGGTTACTTCAGGTCACGTGTCCTTCCTGCCTCAACCTTAACTGGCAACCCCTACGGCTCTAAAAACAAACTGGTAACCGCTGGTCGTTTATTTATACGTATAAAACCTGGGTCCACCCTATAAAGCGGTGACCTTCCTCATCCAAAAAAATACTAATATTAGGTTGTGGAAGAAACATAGAAAACAAGATATCTAATAAATATATGGAACTACAATGTTATAGTCACAAATCGTTTAAGAGAGGAGGATGACGCAGCTACGATAGCTATCAAGAAGGAATTGCACTTCAAAAGATTACAAGGAATGAAGATGCATATTTAGCTATAGAACTTCAAATGGATTTAGGCAAAATCATTGTCGCAATATGATACTAGCCTTCCAGGTATCCCAAATTACCGGTGCAAAAATTTACTAACCTATTCAAGATTTAAATGCCGGTAATTTGGACGAAAGATTTAAACCCTCAGTGAGAATTATTGGTATATTTCTACAAACAGAGAAAGAAAACCACTTAATACACTCATAAACAGAAGGATACCGTAAAGCCGGGGACCCATCTCCCTTGTATATCTACATAGAGAATCTGATACAAAACCGGAAAGTTGACTGGCTAAAATCAATTGGCCATTTAACTAGTTTCTAGAACTAGTAGAGGTTACTTACCGTAAACAAACCACACTCCAATGCATATAAGCAATAAAAAGGTTTCTAATGATTAACTGAAATGGTGGGATTACGCGAAAAGGGCAGCAGGGCGGCAGAAAATATAAGAAGCTTCGGTCAATCAACGAAGTCATACAACGCACTCAGAAAGAGGGGGAAAAGAATTAAAAGTACTAATTTACGACAAATAGAAAGATAAATGGGATTTAAACATCTAGAACAAAGATGAGGAAGCATACCCAAGGGAATTTTTGAAACATTAAAACAACGGACACTAAGCGATAGAATTAAAATCAAAGACGAAGGGACAGAAATAGAGACATTGTTTTGAGAGTATTTGAAAAATGTTTTTAAAATCAGCGAAGATGAGAATGAGAATTATGACATTGAATTCTAGAATCAAAGCGAGGAAAGATTAAATGCAGAAATAGAAAGAACATACCCCTTCACTTTGTCGATGAAGAAAGAAACAACATCGATGGAAAAAATGCGGTCATTTCATCAAACCACAAAAAGATACGATGAAGAGCTTCAAAACGAGACTCAGGCAGTTTGGGACTCACTAGTTTCATAAATCTTAAAACTCTACCAACATAATTAAGTGGGTAAAAAACAATTTAAATGTTTGGATGAACACGGGATACTTTGCGATAGAACTTAAAGCAGCAAGGATGATATTCATCCCCAAGGCGAGGAAACCAGCAGATCAAGTGATTAGTTACCTCTCTGTATCGCTACTACATTTTATGATAAAATATTTAAAAAAATAATCAACAATAAAATGTAGAAATACTTGTATGATATCGGCCTAAGGAACAATTGCCAATTTAGCCTGAGGAAAACACAAGGAGGAGGTGACCCTAGGAGTCATCCCCCCTCCCCTTGGTGGAGGCACTAACGGTTGTAGCTAGTCCCTATATATTGTCGATCCTAAATGGGCATCGACAGTATTGGCCTGCTCTTTACACCCAAACACGTCATTCTCGATCGCGCTCAATTTCCCTACAATCCCGAAAGCTAGAATTCTACCGAAGGATCTGAGCCCCAGTTAATTGGCCCATCTTTGGTTTCGGTACATTTCTTTTGGCATGAATACTCCCTCAAGTTAGTGTTACTAGTAGAGGTTAAACTCCTAGTGGTTAAAGTCCCTCGAATAACCCACCGACCCCCGTTTCATCTTTTATAGCCTCGAACCCAAGCTATGCTGAGATGATTCTTCTGTGGATTCCTTGCCAGTCATCCCTATGTGCGTATGTACAGAGGCTCGTATAGCCTCTAGATCACTGCCGTGGACCAAATGTTTCTACTCCATCAATTCGTAAATATTTGGTTGTCCCCACAACTGCCCATACTTGAATTCAGTGATATTTCTCATATTAAATTCAATGTTTTATTATCTCTATTATAAATTCTTGACTTTGCGATTTTGAGGCCTAGAAATATTTTATCGACCTATATCACTATTATTATATTACCTTCGGAAAATTCCTGAAAATCAATATGGCAAAATGAAGTATTATATGTGGGAACTCTAATATATTTTATATTTTCTTAGCCTCTGTGTCTTTGCGGTTCTCTTTTCCGACATTCTAAAAGTTTGGGCGTATACTTTAATTCTTAACTCTCTTTAAAATCTCATTTTCAAATGTTTTCAACTATTTTACCTCCTTTCGCGTAATATAACCTATATCCGCTCGCAAATTCATTGTAATATGTAGGTTTGATACCGCCATCTACGATTTCGTTACCTCTACCAGTGACAACTGTACCCCTTTCCTTGATTGGTCTCATGGTTCTACGCTTAGAGCCCTTGAACTTGGTTAATAATTTTATCCTATACTCTTTTTCCCCCTCTTGACGTTTCTACCATTCCAAAAATCTGTCGGGTAAATTCATTGAATATCCATGCGACTTTATTCTATTAAGTACCCCCCTAGTATTCTTGCAGGTCGTTCAGTAGCTCATGGAGGATGAAATTCCAGTACTTGTTTTGGGAGAACTTCCTGACATTAGTGAAAATAAGGAAAAAGAAGTGTTTTTTGACGATGATGAATCACATCCATTTTCTTCAAAGGCGCTAAATGATATAGTACGCGATCTCAGGTTGTCAAAGTTTTCTGCGAACTTGTTTTATCCAGATTGAAAGCAAAACCTTCCTCTCGAACAGTACTTGCATCAGCTTCTACCTCAACAATCATCAAAAACCGCTGTTTTTCTCTCTCTGATTAGAAGGACTTGGTGGAATGTAGAGTTATATCGCAGCTTCTTCACAAGCCTGAACTACCACAATACTAGCCCGAAAATTGGAAACTCCTAATTGATAGCAGCAAGAGATAAATGAAATGTGTTCTGTTTCACAACTGCAACCAGTTTTCCTATATACCGCATCGGATACAACATGAACGGTAAAGTATGTGATTGAAAATGCATTATGATCAGCATGATTTTTTGAGTTGTGTTGACTTGAAGGTGGTGAAATATTTTTGAGATAACAATCCGAGTTCATCAAGTACCCATGCTTTCTGTGCATGTGGGATAAAAGGGCCCGAGCTCAGTATTATACGGAGATGGACTGTCAATTACAGAAGAAATTTTGACCTTGCAGAGCAAGAAACGTTATAAACCTTCAGTTGAACAGAGACAAGACACTCTTTCCATTGCTGCACATCACGCTTGGCTTGATAAAATACCTTGCAAAACCTCTACACAAGGATATGTCTGCTTCACCTAATTGTGCCACGCTTTACCAGGATTGATTATGGAGAAGTTAAAAGCTGGCATCTTTGATGGTCCTCAATTTAGTCAGCTATCAGAGATCTAGACGTTGAAAACCCAATGATAAAAATTGATTTAGAAACGTAAAGCGTTTGTTCTGATCGTGAAGAACCTTATTTGTAGCAAGAATGATAGGAACTACACATAACTTGTCACCAATATTCTGACGGCTTTCAGAAACATCGGATGCAACATGAACATCAAAATGCATTGCTTGTTCTCTATATGGATTGGTTTCCTTTGAATCTGGGATAAATGAACTATGAGCAGGTGGGCGAGATTCAATCCGGACACAAAAGAGATGACACTAGGGCTCAAGACGCTAAAACGCTTAAATGCATTCATGACGGCTGATTTCTCTTGTACTCTGAAGGGAAACCTCTCTAACATTGAGCATCCTAGGAGTTTGTAGAGACAGAAGTTCACCCCATGAATTCTGGACAATGAAGATATATCAAATATACTATGCAAGGACACTAATCAATTCTGGGAACATTTAATTAAGGGGACACCACACTGATTTTTTCAAACTTGTAATACGTTAGATTATCATATATGAAACTAAAGCTCATTAAAAGTCCTTTTATTATTGCCAAAATCATGAAAACTTATGGCGCCGTTTTTAAGAGACGGAGTTCTTTCAGACACCCTCCCTTGAAAGATAATAACATATAAATGACAAGGTCAAATATTGGTCTTGTTCTAGGTTGAAAAATGGGGTGTTAGGTTAATATTAGTGGTGTTCTGAATGTGTGGGAATTTATGTCAATCTATATTCGAAAGATGCTAAAAATATAAACTAGTTCTTAGGCGTTGTTTTTTTCAGCAAATATTTAAAATCACATGGTATACTTTTGCGTTTTGTTGCCAAATCAACCTTAAAATTCTACGGAGAATTTCCACGAATGTATAAAACATTGTATTATCATAATTTTCACTGTTCCTTTCATGTTGCTAACCAAAAATATACTATAAAAATTCATAAAATTTGCAATAAAATTATATAAAAATTAATAGTGTAGTTCTGTTTGTTTTTTCACAAATTAAGTTGAAATATCTAAGAAAATTTTTCCAGGAATGTATACAATTTTGCATTATCTTAATTTTTACTATGTTCTAGTCATGTTGCTAAAAAAATAATTATACCATAAAAAAAGTGCATAAAATGATATACAAAAACAAAAAAATGCAAATTTTGAACGAAAGAATTTGAAAAGTGACTAATAAGAATATGTGGTATCCCCTTATAGAGTTCTTATAAAACGATGCTTATATCTAAAAAAGCTAAAAATTATAATTCTACTAAACATTGAGTCAAAGGTTAAAATAAAGCTAAAAAATGATAGTTATATAAAAATCTTTGTTATCAACATATTTATGAGTTAGATATGTGAGATATGTAATCAACATATCTTACATCGGGTTAGCTTTAAATTATTTTAGTTTAAAGAGCCTCACCAGCCAGCAGGTAAGGCAGTATTTTTTTAAACTCTGGTCAAACGGGGTAGAGAAAAATATTTTAGAGAGGTCATTTATTTCCTGATATGGGACCACCCTTGTTAGATGTCCTTTGCGTCAGTTTATGTTACAGTTAACTCCTACTTAATAACTATTGCCTCAGCCGCTACCACAATGGGGCGCTATAAAATTTCAATAACAGGCAACATCTTCCTCCGGCTGTAACCTGGTCGATCCATTGGGAGATGTTCCTCAGAAGCGCCGCTCTACTTAAGTGTCGTATAGATGTTGAGTCTCAAAAAATCGAGAGTAGGATTAAATGCTTTTTTCATTAATCTGGAAAGTATTGAGCAAAAACAGAGGTCATCTGTTTATGGGGAGCAATTTAACATCAACGACATAATAGCATTATCACATTTCTCTAATTCAACATAATCTCAAAAGTTTTAGACAACAGCCGAACATAAATACTTTGATTTCAAATATTGTTTTACTTACTTTTCTATAAGTGTATTTATAAACTGCTATTTAATTTCAACAATTTTCGATCTGTATTTTCAGTCTTACCTTGATTCTAAAACCTAATTGAGTTTTATTTTAACCTTCATTACATCGAAAGCTGCATTCCTCCTCTAATTTACATAGCTTATGAATATTGGTTGGCTTTTCCCGTAAAGCTTTAACTTAATATCTTCTTTTAAAAATGTTTCAAGGAATAAGTTTGTTAGATGGCAGAACCAACGACATATCAGCCGAGCCACCAGCAGTCCATTATTTGACGTAGCTTAGATAACTAATGTAGAATAAGCATAAAGAAAAGACTATTAAGGCTTACTAAGAATATGAATTTTGGAAAATCTTGTCTTAATATTTTCGTATATTTTTAAACATTGGTATTCTAATAAATCCAAGCTTTTTGCTATTTCCTTTAATTATACACAAATAAAAACTGTTACTACATATATATCAATGTTCATTTGTTGCTTCTAAATTTTATCTGATTTAAAAACTTAAAGCTAGTTTGAGTTAGGTTAAAAGGCCTATACTGTTCTTTGATAAAAGTTCAAGAGTTTTGGTAAAAATGTGGTAATAATGGTCGCTTTAGTTCAAGCTCCCCTAAAATGCCAATTCCAAACTGGTCAAAAAGATCTTTTTGAAATTGGTTGCCTCAAATGAATTGGGATTCTTTGGATCAAGTCAAGCAATGGAGAAGAAAAGAAAGTTTTCTCTAAAGCTTGAATGGTTTTATTGATTATACAAGAAAACTTGCCTCGACGACCAATAAGACGAATAGTTTTGAGGTAACCGCGTCATCTATGATGTGAACTAAATATTGAGATGAAATTCTTATATTACCTTTTTTTTATTTTTTAGAATCCTATGCCATTACAATATTTATTTTATATGTAATATTCTAAGAATCAAATTGGATCAAAATTAAGACATTTTTTCGCAAAATGAATGACATTGATTAAAATTATTTTAAGAATTAAAACGTTTATGTCTTTGAAAATTTATAAACTTAAAAATCGTTATTGTCTTAAAACGAATATAACCCCATTGTGTTATACCCCTTTTTTTACTATATTATGAAATTTGATATTTTCCTGCCTTAGCTTTATACGTCCTACGTAATATCTTCATAATCAGCAATTAGTAGCTTTTTCCTCAAGTGTGATTATTTAATAAAGGTACGCATGAAACCATTGACGAGTAATATCTTTCAGTGTCTAATGTAGGAGAAAATAAGAGAATTGGTAGATAAATCAAAGGATGATATTTAAATGGCGAAGAAGTATTTTTTATACATATTTTGCCCAATTTCAACTATCGTTATGGATGATAAATTTTGCACAAAATGGAATTAGCAATCTTTTTTAAACTTTACGATGGAACTAATATTATTATAAAATTCACCAGTCGGTAACCATTAGACGAACTTCGATCTCTTAGCAAGGTAAAGACAAGAAACGAAATTCACTGGATGATGATGTAACGCCTGATTTTAGTCGAGAGCCTTGTAAAATTGGGTCGTTTAAAGAGCATAAAAGGTCATTTAATCTTACTCAAACTAAATAAATTTGGCCATCTCTCGCTATGCTATTGTGTGCACAATTATAAATTTTATCCAGGTTATAGAATATAAAGTAAATCTAGGAAATTTAGATTAGTTCATTATTTATGAATAGTGAACAAGAGATAGGAGTAAGCTACTGCGTATCTAGTGGAAACACAGCTGACCTATTGCGAGAGGTTAAACCACATCGGAGTAGCGCCGGATGGATGATGTCGCGATTTGGCTTAAGTGAATACTCTAAAATTATCGTATCTTAAACTGGATCATATGAAGATCCACAATCCCCCAAGTAGGTTTGGAGAGGAATATCCTTATATGATCTAGCGTGGGGGGCAGGATCTTCATCTGATCCATTCTTTATAAATATTCTGAACTCCACCACTAATTATAATGATAATAAGAATATCTTAATTTTAGAAACATGCAAAAATATACCAATTTTATTCAAAGAAGTCATATAAAGTTTGACAAAACAAAATGGTGAAGTTCAGAAATAGATAAATATAGAATGATTTGGATTAAAAAAAAATAATTACCAGATTTGTGTTGGTCTCTCTCTCTCTCTCTCTCTCTCTCTCTCTCTATATATATATATATATATATATATATATATATATATATATATATATATATATATATATATATATATATATATATATATATATATATATATATATATAAAATCACATTTTCACATTTTGCCCATGTAATCAGCATCAAGAGCACCATAATAATTATATATATATATATATAATTATATATAATTATATAATTTATGTGGAGTGACCGTTTCTTCAGGAATGCTCTAGATAACCTATGTACTCATATTTCCTTTCAATATTTAGTGTAATAATTCTTTTTTTAAGAACCTATGTACACAAATTTCCTGCAATATTTAGTGTAAAAAAGAGTAATCTGAATAATGTTTTATGATTTATTCCTTATTTAGTTTATTTATACTAAAATCCTGGGTGGGAAGATCTTGATATGAGCTCGACTAAGGGGAGGATCTTCAGTTGGGTACTTTGGGGGAAAGATCTTCATATAATCGCTCAAACTTTAATTAAAGAGTTAGGTTCCAAGTTTGCATTAATGTAACATTAAACTTCGAAACATGAACAGATAAGTTATTTTCACGCTTCTAATAATATATGTTGTCAGTATATGCATCCATAACACAGTTTAACGGATAGTTTTCAACGGTTTGCCAGAAGCAATAAGTCATTCAAAGCTTCCTTCTGCCCTTTTAAGCATATATATATATATATATATATATATATATATATATATATATATATATATATATATATATATATATATATATATATATATATCTTTAATTAACTCGAACTATAAATTTCAAAATGGTTTCCTCTGTATTTCATTATTGACCTTCACATTTGTCATTTAATCCAGCGGTTATAATATCTAATCTTACTTTAATCCAAACTAAACTATTTTGGCATAAAGTAAAGTATTTTAAATCGCTAGCCACAAATTGAGACTCATTTAATAGACTTTTTAGACTAAATTTATCTATCTGTTAGTTTATCTATCGTCTCTCTCCAAGGTTAAACTATTACAAGTGACGTTTTTAGCTTTTGGTAGAAAATAAGTTAATTCTTGTTCCTTGGATTGAATAACATTCGCTCATTGCGAGTCCTTGATCACATAGAGGGAATCTACAATATAATTTGGAATCCTAACCAAGAGTCACGAGAGCATGTTACAGGTGCTGTAAAGTCACCATTTAACAATCTTGGCTTCGTAAGTTTATTGGTAAACAATATGTTGCATTGTCAGTATTGGAAGTATATACTACAGTTGGATGATTTCATTTAGAATATGACCCATTGGCTGAATTGCTGCTTGGCTTACTGATGCGCAACGAGGACTAAGCTGGTTGCTGGTCCTGACACCCTAAAACAATATTTCTCTCCTTGTCTCCTTTTATATGCCTTAATTAGTATTTATAATCATATAATGAGTGAATGAGTGTCATTGCATTATTAAAAACCTATGTTAAATATTAAAAAAAAAATGAAAGATTTTACTATTTATTTATCAATCAGGTTGCAAAATTGAGAAATATCTCGAATTATTGTTTATATAAATTTAGGGTACTGGGTGGCCTAAGGCACCGTGCAATTGCAGGCCTGGGTCTCAGCAAAGCAGCCATTCAGCCACTAGGTCAAAGTAACCTGAACTAACCTTGGTTATCTTTACTTTAAATCGAGGTAAGGTCGGGAAAAATTTGTAAATATGTAAAATGGGAACCAATATGTTCGAATGTTGCTTTTTGAAAAATGAGCTAAATTGATCCAATATGAATATTGCATAGGAAGACATTTTTAATGGGAGGAAAAATGGTGGAATAGATCCATTAAAAGCTACTCTTAGCTTCAATGACTTACTTACTGAGTGAGAAAAAAAACGCAATACATCGCTAAATTTTACTTTGGTAACTGGTCATGGAAGGAAGTGGATTCAATCTTCAGTACAAAAACAATGCTCACAAAAGTCAAATTATACTGTTTTTGGAAGCGCAGGTAACCTTTTCGTGCGTTAAGCTGAGGTTTGTTTAGAAAATGTAGTGAGTATGACAACAATGTAAAAATTCTATTGATCTTACCAACTTTTTTATCGGAAATTGGAAGATAGCAAACACTGTATTTCCTTTAGAACATAGAATAGATTACTGATTATTTTGTGACTACTATAAACGAAATAATACTGTATACACGTATTTGAATTTGTCCCTGATCGGTAGGGTAAGGTTAATATCACATTTTAATTTAAACTTGATTGATGTATGTAGCGATCTTAGTGTTTCAAAGAAATTACCGAATTTTGCTTTTCAATGAATAATAAAAATAAATCATTCATGTATCGGAGAGATTTTAGATCACATATATTATACCATAATTTAGATTAAAAAATATTCTATAAAATAAACGATACTATAATAAAGGGAATAGAGGGCTAGCCAATTAAAACCCATATTTTTGTGTTTAATACTTTTCTTCGCACTTTAATACATTATCAAAATTAAAGTTAATGTGCATATGACTGCAGTGCTCTTGTATAAAAACTTCGTAAATGATATACAATGTTTATTGTTCAGCTGGAAAGGAATGGGAGGACTTTATTAATTTATCATATAATTAAAATAAAGATTTTTCTACTCTAGAATTTGATTCATTGACTTCTTGCATGAGAAACACGGGGATTACTAATTAGCTACATTTACAAATAGGAAATTAAGTCTAAAGTTTGTAAGTTTCGTACGAAACATGGTTGGTTGATAAATTTGTGTGAGTTGTTTAATTTTGTTAATTAGAGTTCATAATTAATATATTATTAACGTGTTTTTATCCTTAAAAACAGTTTTGGATATGATCTCTTCCCTGACAGTACGAATTGGTAATGTTTCTTGTATCTATTTTTGCTATTCTTTGATCATTTTCACATTCACTAACATATTTTTGCAAACAATTTTTCATTCCTGTCCCACACATAAATCAAAGAGCAAATTTTTCTATTTTTAGCTCCGTTATCATAAACTCCTTAATTTCTTTTTACTTTCTAATAATATTTTCAGCGATAAGACGCAAATCCCAGATTCTCTTATGAAATGAACTTCGAAGTATACCTCCCCGAACGACGATACACTCGATGGTGAAATGATAATGTGAATGACTTGATTCATGTTCTCTCGTTTACTTTCGAGGCGATAGATTCCTTATAAAAAAAGGGTTCATTTTTGTCGGAGATGCAAGGTTACTCTACCACAACCTTTTTAGCATTACGAGCATCCAAACACGGCACTTTGGTCGTGTGGTTTTGTTGTAGCCAAGTGTTTCCAGATTATATTTATGATCCAAGCGAACATTAACATAGTTAGTACCTCAAATTTATATAAACTACATATATATATATATTTGTCTTTTCTGCTTTTTTGAGCTTTTTATCTTTTGATTCAAGGTACAATCCCGGAGAGTGGATACGCCCCTTCAAACCAAAAGGGAAGTTGTGTATCCCAATCAAGTTCCACAGGACTATTTAACTCCCTCTTATAATTATTATTTTATTTCAATTTAAGATGTTGGAATTTGCGAGAGCATCCTTCAGTGAAAGTTTAGCAAGTAGTGTCGGAAAGAACGTGGTGATGTTATAGAAAAGGAAAATATGTGGAAGATTTAAGGCTTAAATAGTTTAAAGAGAAAACTACTTAATTGATTTGGGGGAAATAGGGCACATAGAACTCCAGAATCCGTTAAGCTTACATAATACCGGTGTCCTTTTCTCTCCTTTTGGCCTTTGGGAACCCGAATGCACGCATTTCTTCCCTTGACCGATATTAACTAACACCCATTAGAGGGTACATGCTGCCGTCTTGAGGGTGTGTCATTCTTCCATAGTTAGAGAGTAGCATGTGCTTTACTTCTATTCCTCACACTCGCATTTTAAGAGCAATACTTCAAGTCAGAGAGTAATTGATCCTGTACGGCTGAATGGTAGCTGAAATGCTGTGAGTCATTCCAAAGAATCTAAATTTTTTAAACTGGCTTAAGTGGTAGCCTTCAGAGGTGCCACCTAGCAAGAAAATTGCCATATATCTGTTTATGTCATGTGCGTGCCATAAATACCTTCAAGAACGAATAACTCTCAGACTGCATCGTTGTAAATTATATAGAAGTTTAAAATAATTAAGAATCATCCAATTTATTTAGAATAGTAGGAAATAAGAAGAATACAGAAATATAAATTATTAGGTTGAGGAATAAGTTCTTGCGGTTTTATCAAATTTATTTATTACCATTAACAACTTTAGGAAAACTTAATTTTTAATTGATAACAATATGCAATTTAATCAATAATGTATTTTCCGTTGTTATTTACCACATCATCCTAACATTTAACTAGTTTTTCGATGCCTCTGCAATAAAAATCTCAGGATTTTGACTCGAAGAATTCGTCTAACCAGGTTCTTAATTCCACCTCAGTATTGAACGAAACGCCGCGAAAATTGTTGCAGAGCGATCGGAACAGATGGAAACCCGATGGAGCCAAGTCTGGCGAAAAGGAGAATGCGGCGGGATTTCCCAATTAAGCGTTTGGATGGTGTCTTTTGTCATATTGGCAATGTGAGGACGAGCATTGTCGTGTTGCAGAAGGAATCCATAACCTCGATTAGGTCGCTTTTCACAAATAGCTTCGGCAAGTCAATACATTTGTTGAACGTAGAGTTCTGCATTGACAATCTCGTTGTTCGCAAGGAACTCATAATGAATGATGCCTTCACAATCTTACCACGCAGACAGCGTCGTCTTTCGTGGATGAAGTCCTTGCTTTAATCGCGGGAGATGTTTTTTATTGGGGCTAATCCATTGTTTTCGATGGTTCATGTTGACATAAACACAGCACTTTTCGTCGCCAGTGATGATGCAATAAAGAAAACTGTCCTTATATCCACGAGTAGCGTTGTGGCGAGCAGGTAAACCTGCGGCAATCGTGGAGCGCTGAAGTTTGTTGCTTTCAATCAAAGCGTGCGGAAATCATGCACCGGGTTTTTTAACTTTCCACATCAAATGAAGGTGATTCACTACAGTTTTCTGATCACACGTCAATTGTATAGCCCATTCTCTAGTCGAGTGACGAGGATTTTCATGAAGAAGGTCGTTCAATCGATCTTTATTCAACTTAATGGGGCTACCAGAACGTTCTTCGTCATTAAGATTGAAATAACCTTTTTTGAAACGGGAAAACCACCATTGAGCTGTCTTTTCTGAGAAAGGATTTTCTCCTTACACAGCACAAATATCGCCACGAGCTTTGGCTCGTCGAAAATGCGCCTTTCTTTCAATTTGACATTCCATTTTGAGGGTACGAAACAAAAATTAAATGTACACAACTTTCAAATAAACCGCAATGACTTATTACTCATCTTTAAGACGTAGCCTAAGCAAAAGCATAATAATCCACGCTGTTAAGAGACGTAGCCTGACCTTTGCAAATTTTGCTCTCATTATTTATTATTGTTTCTTAATATGTACACAAGTCACATGAACAAAACTTAATCAACACAACATTAAAAAAACACGAGAACTTATTCCTCAACATAATAGATAAGGATATTTCTAGTACAAAAAATTCAGTACAGACATACCGCATCTATTAAATCTATTCGAATCTCAAACAGAAATGGGGTTCTGCTCTAATAACAAGGCATATAATTTCACTGTTATAATCGTACCAAAAGAACTTTTTATTAATCTTAAGCAAATCATGCTAGCTACATAGATGCTTATCTACTTGTATTGCTGATGTAATTGTTGAAAATTTTTAAGTGGATGGTAGACTTACATTAATCAAATATAAAATAGTGTCTGAATTAAACTAAGAGCTTTTGACAATTAAATATCTGCTACCGAAGGATGATAATTTACAAATTAAATAAAAAGTAAATCATGGAGTAATAGGAAAAAAAAATATAGGTAATGGTTTGATTTAGCAACAAAAGAAAAGTTAAATGATAAAATATTGGGATTAATGATTACGGTTGTTATCATTAGAAGTAAGGTTAAACTAACTTAACATTAATAAAACAAAATGTCGCAATTTTCTAAGTGCTTAAATTAAAATCTAAAACTTTACCTATTAGAGGAAATTTTAATAGCTTCCCACATATCTTTTCGCTATGGAACTTCCTTGCTCATAAAACTCAGTGAAGGAGAGGACGTTCAAGTTATCTTTGAATGAGGCGTCTCTCCTTCGTGTCACTTTCATACTATAGCTCGCTTAACGTTATCGTGGATCATTCTTTACTCGATTAAATACTGTAGTGGTTAATTTTTTCCTGTAGGTAAGGAAGATTTTGTTAATTTGTATTCTTATACATGATAAAATTTCCGCGATTTATCCAAACGTGGGTTATTATAATATCCTCTCATCTATTGTAGCCGCTATACTATTATTTATATTATGTTTGAGGTAATATCTGCCACCCAGTTAGAATAGCTTATAGAGAAAAAAATACCTAGGAATATGTAAAACTCTAGTAAGGAAATCTAATCGAAGTAAAATTAAAAGGTCATTTTACCAAGATTTTTCAATTGATGATCTCGGACCTCAAAACATTCTATGTGCTACGGTATTCCAAGAAGTTTCTCAAAAGGGGAAGAATCACTGCGTGTTATTAGTGCGAGGTGAGTGACAACGAAAATATCGCCAAGATTGTCTTGCTTTTAGTTTCTATTTATAAATCCCATTTTTGGTTTCATAAATACTAAATAATTTAAAATATAAAGCTTTTAATATATAGAATTGTAAAAAATAATAATTTTCATATGATTATATTGCGAGTTTAAAATGAAAGCTTTTTGGAAACCATCACTTTTAATTTAAATGTACGAACAATAGTAATGGTATGTTAGGATAGGTTTCTTATATGGGGAGTTACATTTTGTCTACCTTATAGATCTCAAACTATGTAGTTTTCATTGAAAAAGATGAAAAATGAAAAATATTTCTTAAGACTAATTACAATTGAACCCTAGAATTTATTAAAGTGAAGAAACTGGTAAAAAAAATGGAATATTTATTAAGATAAAATGGCTTACTTAAAAGGGATTGTCTGTATAAATCTACTTTACGATACAGTAATCTAAATATCTTTGTTCTCTCGTTCCATTTTTTTCTGGGCTGACAATTTGCAATAGATATATTGCGTAATCTTGTCCAAAAATAATTTCAGTTACGGAAACAAGAAATTTTGTATGAAAGGAAACGGCTTTATTTGATAATGGAACATATTTTTTCGTGATGGACAGAAAGGAAACAAAAACCATAAAGGGTTAAGATGTGATATGAATTATTGCCTAGCAAACGAAATATTAGTGTTCGGGTGAAAAGAAAATTAATGGGATTCGTTGTAATTTATGTTTTCCCTTGTCTATTGTGATATGTAGCATGTTGTATGTTACTTCTTAAATACTTTATGCTAAGATTAGAATCGTGTTTATGGTTACATGCATTAAGAAACCAAAACTAACTTGATTCCAGCTACCGATCCAATCAGCGAATCTAGGGAGCATGAAAGAGAATAGGGTTAAAAATCTGTATCTATAACAACACCGAACATATTCCTTTTAAGATTCGCGCAGAATCTTAATAAAATTTCATGTATAATAAAAATCAATATAAAAGAAACTAGGGTCTCTATTTTTGGTATTTTTAAGAATAGCTATAGACAAAGTTATTTAAATAAAAATGCCTGAAAGTTCCATAATATTGATATATGTATGCATTCATTTTACAAATGCGTATTAACAGCATGTATAGTGGTAATGTGCTTGTCTTCAAACTTTTAAATTATTTTTTTGCTCCTGAATTTAATCATCCTGATTAAAATCTTACGAATTGCGGTCCAAATTTCTACTATTGAGGTCGAATAGGCTAATTGAATAGTAATTTATTACAGTTATTTCTTATGAACGTTCTTTCATTCTTCCCAAACTTCAAAATTTCAAACAATGGCATAGTGCATCAAATCTTTTATTCATCATTTTTTCAAAGCAAGAGTAATCCTCTCTCTTTTCGAGTCTCCATTAATCAACGCTATCTCTTCCCAATTCTCAAAAAATCATTTCAGTTCAAATCACTTTTTAAATCGTGTGGTTTCCATTCATTAGAAATGTATTTTAAAAACCTACACTTTTGTAATTTTTCTTATTTGAATTTAGAAACATTAAAAGAAATATGAGAATATGATCGCTTACGTTTTGTTAATGTAGGGCATTTTCAAATCTTGATTTCCTTTTACTTTTTTGGTATGTAACTACGAGGGGCGGTCAATAAGTTTTTAAATTCAGATATAAGGAAACGAGATATGAGGAAAAGTGTTTTATTATTTCTCAATATAACTACCCTCGAATTCAATGCACTTGCGCTATTAGTCCCTGAGCCTTCAAATTCCCGACACCTAGAAATCTCGCGACTGCTGTTCAATTTACTCCTGGATGGCGAGCTGGACATCTCATCGTCCCCAAACCGGCGTCCACGCAGCCTTGAGCTTGTGTAATAAAATGTAGTCGCTAGGAGCCAGATCTGGACTGTAGGGCGGATGGTTGAGCTCCTCGAATGCGCACTCGTGCAGGGCAGCTTGTGCAATTCTGGCATTGTGGACTTTGACGATGTTAAAGTCGATCATGGGGCGTGAGGTTTCTAGGGACCGAACAGGCAGAGACCTTGGTCATGTCCAAATTGTCATGAATTATGTTCATAACACTTTCATGTGAGAGTCCAAGTTCTCGCTCGAATTATTCGACCTTTACCCCTCGATTTACGAGGATGATCCTCTCCACACGGGCCACATTTTCCTCGTTGGTCACGTCTGACGGGGGTTCTTGACGGGGGTCATCTTCAAGGGACTCACGACCGTGGCGAAACTTCCTATTTCAGCGAGTAATGGTTGCATAGGAAGGGGCGGTGTCGGTGTATACTGCAACCATGCGTTCATGGATTTCTTTTGCATTCTTGCCTTCCTTGGTCAAAAATTTGATCACTGCGCGGTGCTTAACTTTCTCCATTGTTGAAAAATTTGTGACTGACGATCTGCGATCAGCTACTGCTTCTTAAATAGATGAGGCAGGAGCGTGCGGCGGCAAGTCCTGACTTGTCATAACTTGTCCTAACACCCCCGCAAACAGCCATTCCTCTTCCTCTGTTTTGCCTTACCGATTCGCAAAACTCATTGACCGCCCCTCGTATAAGGTACTTTCATTTTTAACAGGTTAACGGGTCTTACTCTTCTTGATTAGTAGGTAACCTTGCCTTACAACGAGCTGTTTTGATTTCATTCTTCATTTTAAAGCTTCACCTTTATTATTACTCACACAATATCCCGCTTTGATCGGTTGTAATTGTAGCTTTATGGAAAGTACACCAAATAAGTTCTGAGAAAATTTGATTTTTCCTAGATTGGGGTAAGTTGGTTAGGTGTTGGTGTGTCTGGATGATGAGTGTGACCTGCTCACCGTGAGCCGATATATAAGTAAGTTTATTCGATTTGGCGAATAATTTAATAACTATTAGTTCTTTGCTATGTTATGTAGATTAGATCAGGTTATCAAGTTTTTTGGTTTAATTTTGAAGTTTTAAGCTGTGATGCGTGAAAGAAATTAAATCAAGTTGTTTGGGTTTGTTAAATTGATTAAAGGGTTGGAGGTATTTACTACTATACGGAGATTAGTTTACCTTATTTGGTTTCTTTGGTTTCTGCATTGGTTATATGCTGTTTGTTGTGTTTGTTAATAAGGCCGTCTTTGTACATTATTGAATGTTTTTCACATCAAATAAGGGAAAGAATAAATTATAATAAACTACAAATACCTGGTGTCATTTAATTGTCAAAGAAATCAACGAAGAAGATTGTGGTCCTCAGCGGATTGCTTTAGGAAAAGAAGAATATTCCACCATGTTTTTGCTTCACTGTTATCAATTGTATCGATGCCGATGCTTAGCGATTACTAAATAAACCGAGATGTTTGTTTAGTATTAAAGATAGTATAATTCTTAGACATATATAAATTTTAACAATAAATCCTTCTCCAAATTATTTGGCGTAGGGCAATTTTTTGATTTCATAATTAAATAAAGTATAAATTTTTAGGTTTATTATTTCCGTACAGATTTAGTACTACTTGAAAAGGTTCAGTCTTATAGCACAAAATTATAGTCAATAACAAGACAACTGAGAGGGTACCTAATTCAAATTTTCCAAAGTAACATGTTTTGACAAAAGAATCGAAAATTAAATTTCAACTTTCGTGGCATTTACTGGAAACGAGTTAATTTATGAATACTTCTTATTAGAGGTTTGATAAATTGCTAAAAATTTGTTTCAATTTTCTATAGGTGCACCATTTTCCTATTAGCAAATGTGACTAATTCTAATTTTAATTATGTTGTTATTAAGAAAATAGATTGGTAACAATCTTTACTTTAATGGCTTGTTTTGAACCAGTGAAACAAAGTTTGTCTTAGGTGAGGGTTCAGATAGGTTAGTTCTTTTAACTGTTTTTAAGGTTAGATTATTTTCTGGGAGATTTATTTAGTTTGTTTTAAATAATATTGTAGTCTTTATGTGTTGTTTTTCTGACGGAAAGGACCATCCCCGAAAGAAGCTTATATTGGTGACAGGCATTAGTATAGCACTTTTATCCAAAATGACCTCTCTTTGCAAAGGTTGAGAAATAACTGTATCTGCATTGTCGCGTGAATGTTATCTCTGCTTAGAAACTGTAATTGATTTTCTTTTAAAACGAAGCATAATTATAAAAAAAAAACATATATGTGAATTGTGCGTGAGAAAAGCTAAATTCGATTCAATGAGAATGATATGAGATGCTAGAAAATTTAAGATTCAAATAGAAAATAAAGGAAATGTAGCTGGTCCGAATAAATTGAGAAAAAATATATCTAAACGTGTTTAAATAAGCTACTACAACTAACCGTTAAAATCTATGTTAAATTAGAATCATCGATGTTAATATGTTCATTCTTGAATCTTATCCTCTAGGCTTATTACGTCATAGCAGGAGCGAAATATAGTTTTATGTAATTGAAAATGCTAATTTGAGTTGCTAATAAAGAGAAAGGTATTGCTTTACAAACCAAATAAATAACAATAAACAATTCAGGCATACTTATAGAGCAGATGGAAAGTAATTATTATTTTTGCCAAATTTTAAGTTGATCCTCCCTTAGAATTAACTAATAGCTTAATTATAATATATGTTATATGTATAAATATATTTATATTGCCGGAAGTCAATGTAGCTTATAAATTTTCTTTCAAAGAAATCTAAATCAATGAATTACTTAAATTCGTAGTTTCTCTTTTAATCAATATTTTTGCAAAAGAGAAAAAGTTGAATAAACATTACGTGCAAGGAATTAGTTCTTAGTTGCATATATATATATATATATATATATATATATATATATATATATATATATATATATATATATATATATATATATAGAAACTATCTCCTTTATGTATCGGCATGGAGAAGGATTGGCGGAGATTGAAATTTGGTCGGTTGCTTAAATTCATCAATTAGCATCATTAATCAAATAGATACAGAATAGGATACAAAGTTTGTTTCTGGTTAATAAAGTAAATAGATATTTCTGTAATTATAAAGTTTGTGATTACACAAATTTTGTTGATTTAATTAATATCAGATTTTCGTAGGCTCTGATCATCATAGCACGTAGCATACACAACCGCGAGCGTTAATAATCTTTCATTCCGCCTTTCCTTCTACATTTATCTTTTATTGGGTGGTTTAAGCATGAAGTTTGAACAGAAAAAACTTTATTAATGTCATGAATATATGATACTAAGCGTCATACAGCGTCATGTAGTGTCAAATTTTCACATCTTCCGACATCTATGAACATTATTAAAGAGTAAATTAGTAATTCTGTCACTATGCATAGATAAATATGAAAGGAATTTTTATTGAAGGAAGAAATCTGTCTAGGCGGTAAAATATTTACTTTACTCAAATATTTAATACCTGACAAACCGTTAAAAAGAAGGAAAATATATAGTTATTTGATTTTCTCGTTTGTATAGAAGATACTTTTCTCCAGAATTAATATATTACCAAGAAACAATATTTAACTAATAAAGGCTATCAAAGATCGTATATGCTAATTTTACAGGTGCAATCTATCAAAGAGGCATTTCTATGATTGAGTGAAGGATAAAGTGCATTTAAAGATTAAACTCAATGAGATTAAACGGAAGAATCTAATTTGCGTTACCTCTCATTTATAGGACGTATGATAAATCACAAATAGAATAGTTAGCGAGAGTATTTGAATATTACATAAACCAACAACGGGAAACACTGTACAACTACGTAATCGAAATGTACTACCTTTTTGGGTGGTTCAATGTGTTCCCTGATTTATGTCGCAAATGCCAGATGAGGGCCCTGTTGCTTTTTGGTTGCGAGCAGATTTGTGTATCACGTTTCTGAACTCATTTTGAGCAGTTTTCGTTTAGACCTTCTAAATATATTCTCGCTGAAGAAAAATTAGCGCATAATTTAGATTTTGAATCTCAGATTCCTTGCATCTACCAAACCATAAATTATGAGTATCTCTTTAAGTTAATCGATACAGCACTTGAAATAGCAGTGTCACGTTTCTCGTGAGAAATTTAATGTAAAATAGTATATAAGATTATCTCGTAAACTATGGGCTCACAAATCGTTAAAAGCATCTTAGTTCATATGATTAAGTCTAAAAGCGATAAATATAATTTTAATATAAATACTTATTTTTAAAAAGCAATATTCCTCCTTCATCCATTCAGGTCTTCTCACCTCCAATAATTCTTCGATACTACTATGTTTACTATTTAGATAACTGTAGGGATCTTTTCAAGAAGAAATAATTATTGTTAATATTGTAAAAGAAAGAAAGCCTGTATAATTCTGTGCCACAATTAAAGAGATGTTACCTAGGAGAATAATGGTCGTGTTGGATTGAATTGGTAGAGAATGAAGTAGAGATTGAGAATAAATGCAATAAGAGATGTTGATGGTAATTCTTGGATGACTAATCTTAAAAGATTTATTCGCTTAATCTTTGCAAAGAAGCATTTCCACCCTAGATAATATTAGTACGTCACCCTTCCACGCTAAATACGGATCGTATATTTTAACCTTCGAACACTTTTCCTGAAAAGTACTCGTAATATTTTAGTTAATTTTCCTAACAATTGGAAAGCAAAAATTATGGGTTTTTTTAATAGTTCGGATGATTTCCTATCCCCGAATTAATTTGGAATTTAGATTTCCGTATTTTTAAAATATTTTATATTTGAATTGCAATTATGCAAAAGAATTGGAATAATTTTGTAATCTTGAAAACTTTCTTATGACTTGGGTATTTACATGCTGGTTCTCTATCCTAGGCTAGTTAGGACATACTTGCAAGGACAACAAGATAAATGGAAATAATAATAAAAGTTTTATAATGTTTGATCAATATTATTCAGTGATTTTTTTTTATCTGGCAAGAATGGCATCAGGTAAGCACCTTTCCATCACTCATGGGTTAAAAATGACATTAAAGGAAATATCTTCGATATTATCATTAATTTTATTGGATTTAAATAACTTTTCTCTTACAAGTATTTACGGGTCTGTTTCCTTTATAAAGTTGACGGAATTTTGTTCACGAAAGTTACACACAGTTGTGTTTCTACAATCTCAAGTATCCTACTCGAACTATGAATCTTCCAATTATTTTCACTTTACCTAACATTACAACTTTTCTACGACATCAACTCCTTTTATTCAATATAATATTTCCTTAATTTTTTTATAATGGAAGATTGAAGAGAAAAGCGTGTTAAAAGGAACTAATATCAAAGTGTTTAATGGAGAGAGAAAGAATAAATGAAAGAGTAAAAACGAATGAAAACAGCGCCAGGTGCGTGCTTTTTCGGTACGTAGACGATTTGCATAATTAGGCCTTGCAAGAAGAATGGGATCATGCATCCAGAATAGAACTCTGGCGGCTTATTGGCAACAATTTATGAGGAGATTGTGGGTGTGAAGACCCATGTTTTCGTTGCTACACCTGTCTTGTATTTGGAAAGTGCATATTGGGAATAACTAACACTAATTTTCATCATTTTTATGCCTGAAGGAAGAAAAATAATAACCGAGGTTATTTAAAACAACTATGAAGAAGAGTGAAACGCTGGTCTGGTTGCCACGGTATGCTCATTACCTGCATTCGAAGAACTTAAGCGCAACTAAACGAGATTTAAATTACATTTATGTTTTCTTCTCAATAAAGAATCCTTATGAGTGCATAAGCTACTCCCCGCTGCAATCGTCGCAAGCCTAGGTCCCTAATGAGTTCCTGAATAGCAACTGCATCATAAACCTATTCATAAAACTATTCCAGTGATTAGACATAAATGAGGGCATTTGAGGAAACTGGTTTCAGGAATAGCCCACAGTCGATAAAATTGTCATCAGAATCCGTGAAAAGGACGGCATGTAACTATTAGCATTTAGCTCCCCTGAAGTAAGGGGACCTAATCTTTATTGTTAATAAAAGGCTTTAGTTTGGACGACAAACACGGATTAATAGATTTGGATAAGTTAAATGCCTTCCCAAAAAGGCTTTGAAACTAGTTGAGTTGCAAATTCCCTCGTTTGTTGTAGATATTTGCAGGGATGGATGAAATATGACTTGAATATTTAAAATTAAGGTGTTAAATTTTTATAAGTAGAATGTATTTGAAAATTTGATGCATTGTACCGTTGGGAATGGATTTGAAAAATTTAACAGTACGTGCAAGTAAACCAAAGTTTCTTGCAAAGCAAATTATTATTTATAATTATTTGAAAGTATAAGGATATACCAGTAACATATAATGAAGCTAATCACTTACCGTATTCTAGTACAGAGCTCAAATTTACTTACCCTTAATTTTCAAATAATTTACAAATGTTTTACTTAAGAGGATAGAATATAATTGGAAAAGGTGAGATGAAATTGTTAAAGAAAACGGACGCCGAGATTTCTTACCCCTCTGCGTAAAAAAGGGTGCCCTCCAAAACCCTCGTATGCCCTTCCAATGGTTGCATTTGACGCTCGAATATAAAATTGTGCAACCAAATAAGGGGACAATAATTAATCCTATCACAAGAGCAGGAGCAGGTTGTAACGAATTTACCGTACGAGGCTCAATAATTCTTACCATAATTACCCGAGAGGGACCGGGAGGAGATCATGAGGTGAGTCGCTCTATCTGAGAGAGTCACACCTCTTCGATGACTAACGAAAATATAAGTCTTGCGAATTTCTGGAGAAGACCACGAGTAGGGGCACGATATTCCTGTATCAAGGAAGAATTAGCGGGCCAAAAACCAACAGGTGGTAGTTTAGATTTTAGATTTATCAAAATGTCCAAAAACAAGGCAACTATTTCATTTTACTTTCTATTCCCGGCTAGAAGAAGGTCAACTGAGATCAAATTCTTTATCTCTTATTATACTTTCTTTTTAAATCCTCCTTCATTTCATTTCCTCTTCGTCTTCGCCTTTCCTACCTGATGGCAATTGGGGAAAGGAGACCGGAAAGGGAAGCGCCAGGAACCGAATCATATCTCTTAAACACTAAAGTATTTTTATTTTTCGCTACCACCGACGTTCGTTGCTCAACCGTTCCACTGGTAATAGAAGCAAAACCCAATGGAAAATAGAGCATCACTACCGCCTCACGAACAAAGAAGCTTTCATATAAAGATGCTTAAAAGAAGGTGAAACTTCGTTGATAAATTAAGTTTCATCTCAAGTCAGATATGAAAGACTGCATGCGCAATTTAAAATGTTGCGAAATAAAATTTGTAATTGCCAAATACTCGTATTATCTATTATCTGGTTTTCGATAATATATATCATTCTCATCAGTAACTCTATAATTTAAGAAGGGGAATATTTGGGGCGAGTATTTGAATAATAATTTCATCTTAGTTTGGTTATGACATGTTTTTTTATCAAATTTCAGAAATAAATATAAGTATCGAATTTTTTACCAAAATTTAAAACTCAATGAATTACAAATGGTGAAGTTCCCAAAATTTATTTTTATATAGTTTTTCTATAACTATATGTTAGAGTTCCTTTTTCAATTTATTATAATTGGCGAAGTTCAGGAAATTTATAAAAATTTAAGCATGGTTTTTTTAGATTTTAAATTTTAATTTTAGTAGCAAAGCGTAAGCTTTCCACCGTAGAGGGTAGTGGCGCAGCCATTGCCTGGTAACCTAATATTTTAAGAACGTGATTTTTGGTAAGGTTTGAATGATAATAGATATTATTTGTTTTCTCTTAGTTCGTTTATTGCCTAGGTATATTCTAAGCTTTAAGCAAAGTTTTTTCTAATAGTTCCCTAAAAAGGTTATAAGCCCAAAATGGCGAAGTTCAGAAAAAATAAATATGATTGTCGAATGTTTTTCAATTTTTAAAGCAAAAAGAATTACAAATGGTGAAACTCAGAAAATTTATTAAATCTGAAGCATGGCTGCTTTTTAAATTTTATTTTTCTTATATTCTAAAATAAATTTTCAATTTTAATCTTTATTAGGAGAAAATAGCTACTGGTCACTAAAGTGTGTAGAGCAAAAGGAAATTGTTTGAGCAAATTTAGATGAAGAAAAGATAGGAATCGTGAGGATTTTTTTTTTCCAGTTGAGAAAAAGTCTTTCAATTAATACTTTTTCTAACTTTAAGTCATATAAAATTAGGGTATGGAAAAGATACACAGAGTAATTTATTATGAGACCAAGCAATATCTTCGCTACTAAGATTAAAATTTAAAATCTAAACAATGCTGCCATGGTTAAATTTTTATAAATTTTCTGATCCTTGCCAATTATAATAATTTTATAACGGAACTGTAAACTAAATTTCCCCCCTTTAAAAATATCACGTTGCTAAAATATAGTTATAAATAGAAGAAGATGATACGAGTATATAAAAATATATTTTCTGAACTTCACGATTTGTAATTCTTTGGATTTTGAATAATTCACAACATTTCGATACATATATTTATTTCTGAACTTCACCATTTTGATTTTTGATATTATAAAAGAATTATTAGAAATAACTTTGATAAAAACATGAGTCATAACCAAACTAAGGGGAAATTATAATTTAAATACCGCCCAAAATCCCCTTCTTAAATTGTAGAGTTAGTGGTGATGGGATGATGATGAAGATGATATGTAATGGAAAACTTTTAAAATTGTTTAGATGAAAAGGCTGTTGCCAAAGCAAGCAGACTAAAGGTCTGCCTGCCAATTGAAAACTACACCTGCAAAGCCATAGTGACGAAGCCCCACCTATTATATATATATATATATATATATATATATATATATATATATATATATATATATATATATATATATATATATATATATATTGTTGGAGACCATTGTGTATTTTGCCTTAATTAATTTCCATCAGGAACTTTCTAATCTTATAACTATCTTTTTTATTCCATCTTGTAGATGGGGGATTACTTGTTCAGTATTCATCTCTTTTTTAAATTAATGTGTTTGGTAAAAACCAAACTAAATTGCTAGGCTTTCGATCTTATTCGATCATCTTAGGAGCGTTTTGAAATGTTCTTGCCTCCTTTACCGATGTAATGAGTGGAGTGAGGATCTGGCAGAAAGTGAAAGAAAACGATTTTTAAGCGGTATTTATTTCACCTTGGTTAAACGTAACGTTAGAGGAAATTAGCCACTTCTGTAAGTGGGATTTTTAAAATAGTTTTAATGTGAAGTTCCAGCTTGTCGCTTGACTGTTGATGGCCGGGTATCTTCATTTATTAATTTGGTTTCTAAGATGTTAAGCCTCGCTTTATTAACCTCTTTTCTTTTAATAATGGTGTTATGAACGAGCATATCTCTCGTTAGATTAATATTATGTACACTCTCCATATGTTTCTTAGGCCCTCCGCTTTGTAGATGCATAGTTAGCCGTCTCGAAAGTGTGGTAGTTGTCATGCCAATATATTTAGAGTTTTTATAAAGCTTACAGTCTTTTGGGGGGCAGGTAAACTATTAAAATATGTTGGTTGACTTGAGATTCAAGGAGTTTGGGCAGATGTTATTTTTCATCAGAACATTGCTGGCATTTCTTGTTTTATAATAGATGATGAGTTGGATTTGTATCTGTTTGATTTTTAATCTTGATGTTAATCTTGATTTTTTTTTCATCTTTTTTATAGGCATTCGACATCTGGTTTCTGTAATACACTTTGATGTTGTTGACTTCTCCATGATTACTTTCAGTTTTATCCGCATGTTTGTAATGGTCATTTAGAAATTATTGGAGTTGTTTGTCAATCATGCTTTTTGAAAAAGCATTATTCACGAGTATTTGCTTTACTCGTGCAATCTCTTGGTGGAAAAGTTCCCACGTAGAGCAGCATTTATAAGCTCGGTAGAAGTAGGTACAAAATAAGCGTAATCGGCTGATACATCCGCCAAGCGTATAAATGCTGCTATACGTGGGAACTCTTCCACCAGGATATTGCACGAGTAAAAATAAATGGCGAATATCCATGTCTTCAGAGGTAGTTTTGATTGAATAAAAAAATATTTAGAACGATGTTCTTGTTATGTATTCGGTGCAGTGTATAATTTGGCATTTCCATACATATTTGTCTAGATATGAGGAATGTTTAGTCCAGTTAATATTTTTATGACAGCTGCGACACTGCATTTCATTTGCAAGAAGGCGCTGCTGTTTCATCCAGTTAATAACCGTTAAAGTCTTTACAGTTGATTTAGACGGCACATGACATCTTGTAAATGGACCTTTTCATGATGGGTAAATTGTCCAAGATAATAAATATATTTTTTAGGGGATGAAATTATTATTTGAATTATTCTTTTAAAAATCTTTGTAGAAAATTTAAAAGCTAAAAAAAATTAATATTAGAAAAAATTGAATAATTTTTTATTCCCCTGAAACAACTTATAAAAATATTAAAATTCAACAATAAGGTATAAAAACTTAATAAATTAACTCCACCGAAAATACAGACCCAAGGCTAAAAATTGTGAAATTTAACGGGAAGCTATAAAAACCTGATTTAAATCGCGAAAATACGGACCCCAAATATCTCCTAAAGTAGAATACGGACCCCCCAAAAGGCTGGGGTCCGTAATTTACATTTGATCTGAAATTTGAACCCTTATTTTGTTTTATATTCTCTTTCGATTGATATAATTGCCAAAGTCCTCCCAAGGTTAGCCGAGGAATAATTTGTTTTGCCAATAACATCATAACTATTTGGCCGATTCTAACAAAAATTTAAACCCGTATGTTGTTTTACATTGGCTTCCATAATCAAATTTCCAAAGTGCTCCCAAGGTCAGAAAGGGATTTTTGGGGATGGAAATATCATCATACCTCTTGGGCCCATTTTAACGAAATTTGAACCTTTAAGTTGTTTTACATTCTCTTACGAATGTTATAATTGAACAGATCCTACCAAAGTTAGCCGTCAATTATTTTGTTTTTGCAATAACTAGTTTTGCCGATACTAACGAAATTTGAAACCTTTATGATGTTATGCATTCTCTTTTAAAGGATATACTTGTCAAAGTCCTCCCAAGGTTAGCCCGAAAATTATTTTGGAAATAACATCATAAGTATTCTGCTAATTCTACCGAAATTTGAAAATATTACGTTGTTTTACATTCTCTTTCTAATTATATAATTGCAAAGATCCACCTTAGGTCAGCCACGGAACTATTTTGTTTTGGCAATTACATCATAACTATTCGGCTTATTCTAACGAAATTATGAAACCCTAATGTTTTTTCAAATTTTCTTACGAATGATATAATTGCCAAAGTCCTCCTAAGGATAGCCCGGCAATTATTTTCGTTTGGCAATAACATCATAATTAATGGGACGATTCTAACGAAATTTGAAACCTTTCTGTTGTTTTACAGTCTCTTACGAATGTTATAATTGCAAATGTTTTCCCAAGGTTTGCCTGGAATTACTTTGTTTTAGCAATAACATCAAAACTCTTTGGCCCTTTTTAATAAAAATTACACCCTTATGTTGCTTCACATTATTTGGGGGGTTAATAACATTATACCTCTTCGCCTCATTCTAACGAAATTTGAAACCCTATGGGTTTTTCCATTCTCTTTAGAATCATATAACTGACAAGGTCATTTCAAGGTTAACCCACGAGTAATATATTTATTTGGAAAAAACATAATAACTATTGTGCTGATTCCAACGAAAATTGAAATCCATATGTTAAGTTACGTTCTGTTTCGAATGATATAATTGGCAAGATCCTCCCAAGGTTAGCCCGGGAATAATTCTGTTGGCCATAACATCATAACTATGTATTTGGTTTATCCAACGCAAGTTGAAGCCCTTATGTTGCTTTAAATTCTGTTTCGAATTTTATAAGTAACAAGGTGGACCCAAGGTTAGCCCGTGAATTATTTTCTTTTGGCAATAACATCTTAAGTATTCCTCTTTAAATTATATGATTGCCAAAGTCGTGCTAAGGTTGGCCCAATAATTAAATAATTTTGGCAATAACATAATAACTTTTGGGCTGATTCTCACGAAGTTTCAAACCCTTATGTTGTTTTAGATTCACTTTTGAATGCTACAATTGTCAAGTTCCTCTCAAGCTTAGTCCCGGAATCATTGAATAAGTGATAGCACGCGACTTTTTGGTTGATAGACTTTGGTTGCTTGCAAAATAATTAAGCAAAATATTGCCAAGGAAATTTCAAGGTTAGTTTACAAGCTTTTCTCACGCTATCAGATAGCCGAAATTTGTCGATGAAATCCAGAAGATCATCAAATTGATCCCAGACAGTCGATGCGTGTCATTGCAAGAGAGAAAATTAAGTTAGAGAAGCTCATCAGGCTGGTGATATAAGAACATTCGTTAGATTTTATTCTAGATCATGAAGAAGGATAAGCGACACAATCGCAACAAGAGCCTGAATAACAAGTTGAAACAGCAGATCAAAGAATACATGATGTGGATCTTTTCTGACGAGAATAATTTCAGGAAAAAGCAGGTGGTCAACTCCAACAGCAACAGATGGCTCTCTGTCAAACTCAAGGGCCTCTTCTAAGTCATGTAGAGCAAATTTCCAGCGATACTCTTGGTCTTTGGTGACTTCAGCTGTTAAGCTTACGTCATGCCACACGCAATTCTTCTCTGAGAGCCTCACGTTGAACAACGAAGGCAACTTTTGTTTACAGTGTGATTTAGAGAAGTCTTGGTTCTCATGGAAGCCTTAGGCGAGATCGTCGAGGAAGATCTAGAAAACATGTTATGAATCCAAACTGACCCAAAATTGACGATATATCTCTAAAATTATAAACTCATTTTTCCTCAGATATTTATCATGCAAATATTGACCATTCCCAATATATATATATATATATCTATATATGTGATTTACTTTGTTCAGGATCTTTTTGATTCTTACTTCAAAGTAATTGAGGAAGAAATATTCAGAAAATAATTTGATCGGAGAAAGTGATGAAAAGGGGCCACCTCCGTCAAGGGGTTTCCGAAAATTGCAAAGGGAATAAATCCCTATACCATTATCTGAAGGTTGGATTGGAGCTCCTCTACCGGTCAGAGTGGTATTTTGAATTAATTCCTTCTCCGCCTTAACCCTAACTTAGTATTAGCTTAGGATGAAATTAATCAAATATACAACAATGAAAGATAATTAACAGAACCTATAAAATTCTGAAGTATTTATGTAGGAATCCTGCGTTTATTAGTACTAGTTTGTTTACTGAATAAAGACTACTTTATGGAGAGGAACAGAGAAGAAGAAAAGATTTTGATGGTAAGGATTATTAGAATTAGCCTTTAAAAATGTGAAAGAATACCTGGGATTCCGGTGGGTGTATTTTAAACTCCAAGAATTTATTTTCGGAAAGCAGATAAATGAATTTTTTAAAAAAAAATCCAGATTGTGGGATTTGTTGGAAAAGAATTTTTTAATGTAAAGTGTAGCTTATAATTAAATTATCCATCAATAGGGCAATAAATAAACGGTGGTGCTAAAATAAATTGGTTTTATTTATTTATTCAATTTATTTTCCAAAGGCTTCTAATTGAAACATCTCGATCCTTAAACCCTAATTATAAGTAAGACTTTTCTACTATGAATGACTGTGATCTCTTTGGAATATTTTCAAAACTCCCACACTTTTTAAACTGTCATAATTTTAAACTTTCGAATCTCTTACTCATTTTTACTTTTAAGACATAGAACAGTTTGAAAAACGTAATTTCTTTTGAGCTTAAAGCTATTGATTAACGTGAACTAGTTTTATATTTAACCTTATCATAGAGATGTGATTACAAGGGAAAAATTTAAACATTTTGAGTTTCCTATAATATTTTCTTGGATCTGTAAAACAAGAGTTATATAAAAACTAACCCAAATCTAATTCTACCAATGAAAAACCTTTATTTGTTTTCTTTAAACTCCCCCATCTAAAATTTCCTTCTGTAAACCACCACAGCCTTTATTATTTCATTAATCTTTTGTTTATTACTAATACTCTCTTAGCCATATGACACAAAGTATTAGTTCAGAGCTATTTATTTAATCATTTGAGCTCTCTTTCAGCTTTATATCGTTTTAGTGATTGTTATTATATATCGTTATTTCACGGAATGTGTCCATATCAATAAAATCACTTATAGAAAAACTCTGGTCTGCATAATCAGCATAAAAATATGCCTCCCTTTTTCCCACACAGTATTTTAGGACAACTCTAACTTCTTTCAGCAAAGAACACGCGCCTAAGGGATATTTCTTATGCCTCCCATCTCCTTGAATTTCTTCTCCTGAGTGAACGTTGAAAATAAAATGTGTTTATAGACTTAGACACTCACTGCTTACTCGGCGAAAATGATCCTACCATCTAGCAACTCGGTAGAAGAAAGACTGATTGAAATTTCGTTCCGTCATTTGCTCTATATACAAAAGTAGGATAGGGATGATTGGAAAAGAAATGAATTAAATGCTAAAAAAAATAGAATGAAAGAGAAAATATTTGAAAAGTTTTAGAATAACACGAAATTCAACAAGTGCTAGTGAAAATGGAATTTAAGGTAGTAAAATGATTGATGTAATGAAATATTAAAACGATTAATTGTATATATTAAACAAGAAAAACCTTTATTGATGTCAAGCTGAATTCGTATGGATTAATTAATAATGATCTTCGTGAATAATTCACTGTTACCATTACAGCGCAATGGATCTGATGGATATACAACTAAGCTTAAAGTTACCTATATTGTTTATAATTAACGAGGTCAGGTTAGAATTCTTATTGATTGCTTCAGGTCAGTTGACATTGGTCAACTGTGAAACCTGGCTTTTGGCGTGGAACGAGGCTGGCAGCGAGTTCAGTCAGTATATGACAATTAATAATTAATTGATTCTGCTTTTTCTGTTCTTGCCAGCCAGGTAGACCTTGAATGCCAATGGGTTAGCAGAAGTCACCATCATGAAGTTACTAGCGGTCACTGGCTGCGCCACCAGCATATCTAGGAAATGCGATCAACTTGGGTATATGTATTATTCAAACTTGCTCGTAATTTACATAGTTCGTAAAGTTTCTTTGTAAGAGTGATAAAGCTCACTAAGTTTAGCCATTTCTCTGTTAACTTCAACTTGCTAAACCTCATAACCTAATTAATTAAAACTTAACTTCAATTATTTCAGTTTAAATATATACATATTATCTCAAAAGATTTCTAAATCAGGCAAATCACCAGGGAATTAGAAATTAAAGGTTTTCAAGAAATTATTGTCGATTTTATAAAACATATAATTGTTTCTTACTGTTATTTAGTGATTCCGTAGCTTTTTAAATTAATTAATGCGTAAGATCTTTTAAACTATTGATATTAAAGCTATTTTTAAGTTAAAAAAATGCTTTTTGGCTGCCACGTGAACTGTCGGAAGAAAAAGGCTAATCTTTATTGGCTCGAATTGTCCTTGAGCCGTTTTTGGATAGACTATTTACCTTGGATGAGTAGGTTTTTTACTGCAATCTCTAACAATCCATCACTTAGATATATGTAGTAATGATAAGTGTTAAAAACATATCATAGTGCACCTAAACCTAGGTCATCATATTGTGAACAAAAAACGTCACTTAAAATCAATAAAATATTTGGATAATATTCATTTTAAGACATTAATGTTTTTTAAATTTTCAGCGATGTGCTTTTCACCTTTTGCAAATTAATAATAACGTAGTTAATCATTATGCAAAGATATGTTATTATTTTGGTTATCTTGTTTCTTTCGGCACCATTTGCGTCGTCTGATAAGTTAGCTAATACCATGCTTCGTTATATTTCAACCTTTGGAATGACTAGTTAGCAATAGCATGATATGTTATTTCTGCAGGCGATCTGCGCATGTGTCTTCTGACTGATTAGCTTCGTTATATCTTGACCTGTTTGCACATGGCCAATCTTCAGTTTAATTGCTAGAACGGTGTGGGTTAGGTGGTGTAAGTCACAATACCAAATAATACGTGAACTCTTTGTTGACGATATTCAGGCCTTAGAAATATATATATACATATATTTATCACAGTATAATTCCGCGAGTTAATTAATGCGTTACCTACCGCAGTCATTGTAAAGTTAGGTAGGATCGAAATTTATTTTACTATAATATATGTGCGTATAAGGTCCGTGGCTTTCTAATATCCACTAGTGCTAGCTAGCCCTTTTTTATAAACTGTTTTCTTCACAAAATATTGTTTCATCCAAAATCTGAGGAAAATATCGTTAGCGTTACGCAAGCTTAGGTTAGGTTAGGTTTATAGAATGTAAGGATAGGTTAGGTTAGGTAAGGTTTGGTCTGGTTCTGAATTTGATCTTTGAATTGAATTTAAAAATATGTCTTTCTGATTCAGTTTTATGTGTTCTGTTCAGATCTGAAACTCGTTTTTTCTGTAAATAGATACTTTTCCTATTATGGACCTCCAGTCAATTATGGGAAAATTATGCATTGTCGTGAACAAGGTCTGCTGACCAAAAGTTGCGTGCTCTCAATTTTTCTTATTTTTGAACTTACGACCTTCAAAACTTTCAATGATTCCCGGACAGACCTTTGCAATTATATCATCCGAAAGAGAATGTAAAACAACATAAGAGTTTAATATTTCGTTAGAAATGGCTGAATAGTTATGATGTTATTGCTAAAACCAAAAAGCAAAACAGGGACCGATTAACCGAACGAACGACCAACATAGTGTAAAAAAAGTGTGATATCTGTAAAATACTTAAAACTGCATAAGAAAAACACATTTTTACATTCCTCTACAAAGGATATTCTAAAATGAATATTTACCAAATATTTTGATAAAAACTCGCAACAATGGCTCTTACCCGTTTTAATGTTAGTTAGCTTAATAACGGATAAAATAAGCCAAAACTTTCCTGAAATCTCTTGGTGGTTTTACTATTTATACTCAATTGGAAGCTTTTGATATAGAAACATTTGCCTGGTTAAAAGCAATGGGAATACGATACAAAGGCAATCGATGAAAATTAATTCAATTTAGTTTAAAATTGATCCTTTGATTGTGTTATCTATATTTGTACAAAACAAAAATGAATAGTAAATGTTTGAATTGTATTGATAGTATGTGCTTCATGTTATGATTTTGACTTTAATTTATGAGATGTGATGTGGATGCCAGGATTACTTCTTGTGGTTTGTGAGTAGGTGGTATTGTTTCATTCAAGGTTAATTGACTCTTATTTAATATCATTATTTTAATTGATCTATTCTTGCTTTATTTCAACATTTCTATCAAAGGGGTTGAATTTAGGCGCCTTCAAAAATAATATAAATTAGGCTAAGCTTAACTTGGCCCTAAATTATTAGTTCAATGTTAATAAAATGGAATCGCGTTTAGCTTAAATAAGTTTTGATTATGAGGAGATTTGTAACACGTGAATATTAATTTTATCCTTGTTTGAGTAAAGATGTAAGAATTTATCATATGTATCTACCTATGTTATCGTTTCAAAGATATTTTACCTACAACTATGATTTATCATTAAGAAAATTGAGCGAGAGCGAAGAGAGAAAACTCCAAGCTGGTTGGAGGTCCTCTATTTCAAGTTTGCTCGCTCCCATCTTCTACAGAATATTCTAAATAAGCTCTGTATGAAGGAAACTTCAAAGACAAGACCACTTAGTAGCTTGATTTTTTTATCTTGCTTATGCACATATAATGTGCATAATTTATATTAAAATATAATATACTTTTATTACCATTCTAAATCCCTTAATGCTAAAGAAAATACTAACAGATGGAAATGAAAGAAAATCTACCCCTTCCTATATTTAACAACCTAATATTATTTTTTACTTCTCTGGGTCTGTCTGTCTGCTTATCCGTTATTGGGATGTAAATAGTGTTTCATTGAAATCAATAATTGTATTAAATTCGTTCATCGTTTTACGTGGAAGCTAAATAAATGTCGCATGCTTCCTATCAGAAGACTGAAAATTAAAAGTTAGCGCCAAAATATCCCATTTCTGCAAAAACTTAGTCTTTTTCGTCATTTATAAAAGTAGAAGACGATTATTGGGAGATTAAGAAATAACTTTCTGTTATGATATTTTTTATGTGACATCCGTGGTGTGTGTTTAGTTTTGATAGGCCAGAGGATAATATTCTGAACCGAAACACAGTTTTCTCTAAAAGATTCTGGATTTGTTTTTATTTTCGCCGACTATAGGCGCACAAACATGTTCTCTGCTAGATAAAGAAACGCATTTAGCTTATTTTATCTTACCGGTCGATTTGATGGTGTAGGTTATATAAGTTAAAGTTAAGTTAAGGAATAAAAAAAAATAATAATCATAACAGAAGGTATCATGCACATCACCTAAAGCCCACAGAACAAATATTGTATCCTACAAAACAAAATAACAAATCATAGTTGACTGATGAAACACCACCAAACCTAAAATAAGCTGTCGTCACCATCGCGACTTAACAAACCACTCATGGCCAATAAATATAGCCAACGAACAAATATATACTGACTTAACATTTGAGCAGGTTAAGTTGTGTTAGGAAAAGTTAGGCGAATCATATAAAGCTAACACTGAACCTCTCCTAACTTTATGACACAAAAACCAGCTTATACTAATCAAATAATAAGAATAAAAACCTAAAACCTGCTCTAACCTACATAATCAGCAAGTAACTCATAGCAATTATATGAAACTAATTAACACAAATAAACTGACCTAAACTTCGCCAAACTTCAAACATCTCTAAGTAATTAAAATAAAAAATACTTCAAAGAAGCTGATCTTAAGTTATGACACACTAAACAGCTGACAAAAATAAAAGCAAATCTGCTCTAAGCTCCTTAGTGTACCTTCGAGATACGCATTGAACCCGAACAACGTCGGTGTCCTGCTAGTAGAATATAACAGTTGGTATACTGATATAAAATAAATCTTATGGGCAGTAAAGTATTTATGATCCTTATATCAGAAACTTACTTTATAGATAAACCTTCTAAACCAAAACTGAGCCTTTTCTCTTGTAAAAAGGCAGTTTATTTATTTATATAAGTGAGATACCAAGGGGCTTAATATAGAGCTTAGAGCATAGTATTCCCCTAAATTTTCCGCAAATATTTTATTTTTACGTTCTTTTTGGAGCGACTTTTTTTTTAAGTTCATGCATGCATATAGTTTGAGTAATTTAAATGTTATATTTAATATGCTAGTGTGGATGCATTGCCTAATGCGGAACTAGGAGTGATTATTTTGGGCAATCATTTCGCATTCTTTACTGAGTTTTATTGTGATGTGTATAACTAAGGGCTTTATATAACCAGAAAAATAATTTATTTTATAATAAAACTCTGCATATTATTAGCAAGTACTTTACATATTTCCAACACTTGTTGCCATATCCTTTCCTCTCAAACGTGTAACCAAAAACAAGACCTTAATTTAAAATCCAACCTTCCCAAGAGCCTCAACAAAGTAAGTTTAATGGATATTGTATACGCAATGTTCTTCTTGGCAGCAGATGTGGTAAAGTTATTCAATTTGGTTTCGTATAATGTTATACATAGTATATTCTAATATTGTGAGTAAAATTGACATAGGTTTCTATTTACAGAGTAGCATATATAAAATGTATTGCTAGTTTTTACTATACTGGCATGATAGGTTGTTTGTTATTTCAGCGGTCTGAGATCGAACGTCTGTTAAGCTGATATCATTTACTATAAAATTATTAGGAAGGAAAATAAAAGAAGGGAAAGCTTCTAAACTGTATTATTAATTGTTTCCTGTAGGGGAATCGTCACCCGCCCGTTTTCTCTCAGTGGAAACACGAGGCGGTTACGGCAAAAACATCCGGCCCGGCATCGTGGAGTCAAACTCGTAAACACAGCGCCTCGCCACTCGTCGCTATGAAAAGCTTAAAGGTTGTAAACTGCAAGATCTCCCTTACGATGGTAAATTGAACTTCACTTTAAATAAGAAATTGGAGACACGTTTCTCTCAAGCTCGAAGGCTAACGGGAGCCGATGTAAGACTTGGTGAGAAAAACCGTTGGAATAAGAACCCTCCTGGGACCGTCCTCAAGCCCCCTACCCTCTTTCCCTTTTCCCAGTGGGGTGACAAGGTATAAATAAGAAACACCTAAGAAAATCGTGGTAGAATACGTGAGTCTCCAGGCTACAAAGTCACCGGATTAAGACGGGGCTACCGAGACTGGGCAGGTAGATTACTTGTGTTGCCAGACTTCGAAGTCCCCTGCAAGAGAAGCAGCGCTATCTAAGGGGCTAAGAAGCAGCTCGACCTCGAGCTAGTCCCAGGTTATCAAACCAAACGTTAAGTTAACTTGTTCAAGTTCAACCCCGTAAGGGGCGCGGTGATTTGCCATCCTGGCCGCCATGCTGACGGGATCCAGCGCTCCGTCCGGCCCCAGCTTAGCCTTTCTTCCTTCCTTCAGAAAGCCCGATTTCTCCCCTACCTCGTCGCTTTTCATACCTCTCTTGCAACTTTCTCTGGTCAGCCTCTAATTTCACAGGGTAGATGCTGACCTTCTTCTCAAGCCAACCACCCCGGATCGGGGCTGAGGCGGAAGGGGACATTGTTCCCTAACCCCTGAGCTCCGGTTCGGGAAGGAGGTTTTTTAACACCCTGCCTTATGCCCACCCATACCTTCCTCACATCCCTTTTCCTCTCCTCTTCACATTCTATCAATTTTACGCCGTGTCCAAGGTGGAGCTGCCATGCCGATGGACTGCCAGGCCACCAGGCGGGAGGGGTGGTCCCGCATGGTGGCGCCTGGCTCTGCAGGGCTTGTAAGCACCTCTCGCAGTGCGGGCAACTGCGAGAGGTGATGAGCTATTGCGTCCCGTATTAAAAAGAGGGTCACCTTGCCCATGTATGTAAAACAAATAAAAAACCAACCCCTAACTTCCCCTATAACAGTGATGGAGCCGCATTCGGGCAGCTCCAGCAAAGAAATGAAGGTCCCCCCCTGTGCTTGCGCAGGAGACCATCCATATCTCTTCAACCGGAGAGGAGGCTTACTCCTCTCCTACGCCTACATGTGAAAGGAACTCCCCCTCACCCCCTACTTTGGAGGTGCTTACGGGCACCTCCCTTTTACCAGCGGCAGTTTCCTTTTTTCTTTTCCAAGGGGACTGCCACCAAAGCCAGCAGGCAGCCCTTAGCCAGCCGCTCCACATCAAAGCGGCTTGGTTGGGCAAATCCCCTTAGGGGGAAGAGGGAAGCCAGGCCTCTTCGGTGGCTTGCCTCAAAAGACCTGCTGGCAAGAATATTAAACCTTGCCGATGTTCAAGGCCTGTGCCTCCCCACAAAAGACTTATGACGCTGCCAAGGGGACCTGCGATGTACTGGGAAAGGATAGCCAACTGGAGGCCCCTTCTGTGATAGACATGGTCCTTAAGGAGACCCAGCCTCAGGCGGTAGGGCCGTCTATGGGGAGGAGTCCGGGCTCAGCGCCAAGCACTGAACCCGAATCCGCCCCTATGCAAGGTCCTCCTTAAACGACTGAGGGCTCCCAGGCAATACAAGAAGGGGAGGACTCTCCTCCGCCTGGTGCACCCACGACAACCAGGAACTTCTCCATTTCGGAGAGGGACCTGGCTGAGGCCGGCCCATCTGGCATGGGGGCTTCTGCCGGCGGTGGTGAGGAGTGGGTTCAATCTCCGCCACCCTCTTCAAAAAAGAAAAAGACAAGAAAGACAAAGAAGACTCGGGGCTCCTCTTTATCCGCGGAGGCTGCGAGGACGGATGGGTCTGCTACCACTTTGGTAGGCGACCAAGCCAAGATTGGCACATCCGACCTCTCTACCCCCCCGTGTGCGGAGCCTCTGACTAAGACCAAGAGTGCACAGGGCGGAGCCTTGATGACTTAGGGGCCCCTCATTCAGAGGTTACACCTGGCGTTTTCAAGCCCGCTGGCTTCAAACGCTTCCTCGTTATTTGCTCCACTGATGGCCCCATGTTGTCCAAGGGCAACATGATCTATCAGAGGAGAGGATTAGCAAGTGCAATTGGTAAAGAGCCGAAGGTGACCCGTTTCTCGGACGGGAGCCTTCTGGCGAATGCGGCGAATGCGGCGAATCCCGCCGAAGCGGCCAAGATAAGTGCTCTTCGCACACTTCATGGCACCCCGGTGAGTGTGACGCTGCACTCTACCATGAACTTTGTGAAAGGAGTAGTTTATGCGAGGGAACTCGTTGACTACTCCATTGAGGACATCACACTAGAGCTGGCCGACCATGGGGCGGTCAAGGTCGAACGTGTGATGAGAAAACAGAGAGTGGTCTCAAGACCCACCCCTACACTCCTCTTTACGTTCGACTGTGACAAGCTCCCTGAGTCGGTGCGTGCTGCCGGGGAACCGCTACCGCGTTAAGGACCCCGTGCCACTACCGCAGCGGGGCTATTACTGTCACCACTCATGTAGACGTGCAAAGTCAGGGTCACACGAAGTCTGTGTAAATTGCTCCAAGGTCGCACACGATAAGTCCAAATCGTGTGTGGCCAAGTGTGTCAATTGCGGAGAGCCGCACCCTGCTTCTTCGAAGCAATATGGTGCATATCTCCTTGAGAAAGAAATCCTGGCCGTTCAGGCTCAAGATAGAGTCTCATTCCGCGAGACTAAGGACTTGGTCCTGGCGCACCCGGCTCTGCCTGGGATGTCGTATGACTCAGTAGTTAGAAAGGCACCTTCTGCTCCTGGCCAATCCAGGCCAACGAGCACGGTTGTTTCTGCGCCCTTTCGGAGGCTTTCTGTGGGCTCTACCCAACCCGGGCGCTTCCCTGTTAAAGCTGTCGGCAAAAAGGTTCATACCCAGCCCCTGTTAAAACCAGGGCTTCCCCCTCTTCCCCTAGCGTCACTGTATCCGCAAGGCGAAGCGGCCACGTGCCTCCACCGAGTCGTTAGACTCACAGGAGGCAACACCCCTGAAGATGGTCGCTAGGTATAAGGGTATTGCGACCCCACCTCCGCGATATGACCGGGCTGGGGGATGCGCGGTTTACACGCGGCATTATGTCTCCGTTCTTCCAGCTCTCTTTAGATACCTTCTTTCAGGCAGTGGCTGTGCAGCTGCACCTGGATAGGAGGTATACTATCATTTTTGCGTACATTCCACCATCAGCTGACTTCGACGCGGGGGACTTCCGCCGCGTCGTGGCACGGTTGCCGAGGCCCCATTTTTTGCTGGGAGATCTCAACGGCAGGCATCTTCTCTGGGGAGATTACTTCATAAATCCCAGGGGACAAGTCCTTGCCGATCTGATAGAAGAGCTTAAGATGGGTGTCCTAAACGTGGATGAATTTACGCATCACTGTCCGAGAACCGCTCCATTTTCTTGCCTTGACCTATCTTTGTGCTCTTCGGATGCACAGCCTGATTTTGATTGGGAAGTGGTCGATGACCTCCATGGTAGTGATCATTTTCCCATTCAAATATCATTTTCAGGGCAACTGCCACCTGAGAGACGACCTCGGTGGTGTTTCGCGCGGGATTGGAGGCCTGCATTTCAGGAAATGACTGAATTCTCTATCTCAGTCAAGGAGTTCAGGTGGGTAGATTAGGCCGTTGAGTTCTTCTCCGGCAACCTCATTGCCATGGCCCTGACTACTATTTCTAGGACGTCTGGCCGTTTTGCACGCCGACTACGCCCATGGTGGTCGGCCGAGTGTGATACGGCCCTCAAACAGAAGCGTTATGCCTACATGCGCTATAAGCGCCGCCCGAACGACTTCACAGTTGCTGAATTTCGTTCGGCTAGGGCTAGGTTCCGGTATATTTCGAAGCACGACCGCCGCTCTTCTTGGCGGGCATACGTGTCTTCACTTAACGGGAAGACCCCTTTAGCTGAGGTGTGGAAGCGTGTCAAAAGGATTCGGGGCAAGTTCTTGAAGGACCCCCTTCCCGTTCTCCAGGAGAATGGGACCGCAATCTCGGACCCTGCGTCCGTGGCGGAATCCTTAGCGACCGCTTTTTCCGCATTTTCTAGCCGTGATGCTGCTCCGCCAGCATTCAATGCACGTCGTGATGTCGCGGAAGGCTGCCGGCTGGACTTTACCTCCAGAGACGGAGAACCCTTCAACGACAAGTTTACTGTGAGTGAGTTGCGTTCCGCTCTCGCTTTGTGCGTGGACACCGCCCATGGTCCGGACGATGTCCCGTACGCCATGCTTTGCCCTCTTGGTGAGCAAGCCATGGCCTTTCTGTTAGATTTGTTTAACAAGATCTGGGTGGAAAGTCTTCTCCCAGACTCCTGGCGAATCGCTACTGTGCTCGCCTTTCGTAAGCCGAAGAGACATCACTCTACTCTCACCGGTTTCCGCCCAATCTCTCTAAACTCCGTCGTGTGCAAGTTGATGGAGAAATTGATAAATGTTAGATTAGCCTTTTTCTTGGACAGCGGAGGCCATCTGTCTTTTGCACAGTGCGGCTTCCGAAAGTTTCCCTACAAGTTCTATGCTCTGTTCCGACTGGAAAGTGCCGTCTACGATGCTTTACTTCATGAAAGGTACGCCACGGTGTTTTTTGATCTCAAGAAGGCATATGATACCGCATGGCGATACGGTATCATGGAGACTCTCCACACAAAGGGGGCGAGAAGACGCCTCCCATTGTTTATATCTGAATTTTTGCGAGATCGTTGATTCCACGTACGGGTAGGGGGAGCCCTCTCCGGCCCAAAGGAGCAGAAAGAGGGGTTGCGGCAGGGAAGTGTCCTCAGTATCACACTCTTTGTCCTGAGCATCAACGGCATCACCTCAGTGCTGCCGAAAGATGTTCTCGCTACGCTTTACGTGGACAACCTTTCGATCTCTTTTGGAACGGCGTAGATGCCAACTCTGGAGCGTCGACTCCAACAGGCATCTAAACGCGTCTCTCGATATGCCGAAGCGCACAGGTTTCGGTTTCCTTTGGCCGAGACTGAGGTGGTGCACTTTTGCCGCCATCTACGGCCTTACCCCGACCCAGATTTGTTTCTTAATGGGGGACACCTGGATGTGCTTGAGTCGCACCGTTTTCTTGGTCTTGTATTCGACTGAGGCCTCACCCTGGAGGCTCCCTATTCGCAGCCTTAGGGTCTCTCGTACCCGCGCCATGGACATTCTCCGTTCCGTGACGTTCAGCGTTTGCGGCGCTGATAGGGCTACTGCCCTACTTTTTTATCGATCCTTTGTGCGTTCAAAGCTCGACTACGGATGCGAGTTTTATTCATCCGCAGCCGAGCGTTCATTGCGGAAGGACGATTTGAGCCACCACGCCGGCTTTCGCCTTGCGACCGTTGCCTTCCACACTTCCCCAATTAAGAGCCTGTTGGTCGATGCTGGGGAAATGCCACTCGCTCTGCGCCGCGTGCAGTGCATCACTCGCCTGTACGCGCGAGCCCGGCGCCTCCCTCAGTCGCCAACAGCTCTCACTGCATCCGCAGCTGATCTCGATGGTGCCTATGCCACCGAGAGACGCCAGTCATACCCTAAGCCCTTTGGATTTAGGGCCAGGAAACTCTTTCGATAGGTAGATATAGCTCTCGGGCCGGTGGCGCCCCTGGTTCTGCCAAGGACGCCACTTTGGATGGTATCACATTTGGCTATTTGTCGCCACGCCGCTGCTCCCAAAGCTTGTACTGCGCCGGGAGTATTGCGTTCGACCTATTTGGAGCAAACATCGTGTCACACTGGTACCTTGCCAGTGTATACGGATGGCTCGAAGTCCCAAGAGGATGTCGGCTTCCACGCCGTATCCTCTGTTTGAAGTCAGCGGGGCTCTACCAGGCGCTGCGTCTGTCTTCACGGCTGAGCTGGTGGCAATACACCACTCGGTACGGGAGATTATGCCACGTGCCCGGTTCGGAGACTGGATTGTGATCTATAGCGACTTACACAGTGCCCTGAGTGCTCTCGGGGCATTGGAATCTCCGCATCCCCTGGTTCGCAAAATCCGTGACGCCACGGTTTTGGCGAGCCGGGCAGATGTCGAGATTATCTTCTGCTGGGTTCCTGGACATGTAGGAATTGCGGGAATAAGCACGCCGATGAGGGCGCCAAAGAGTTCGCGAGAACTCTGCGACCGGATCAACGTTTCACACTTCCTCACACCGACTACACGGTAGGAATACGGGCAGCTCTTTGGACTGCTTGGAAAAGAAGATGGGAGACGGTCAAAGGGAACTTAAAGTTGCGTGCCATTGCGCCGCGACTGTTTACATGGACCTATCCCCCAATGCCGCAGCGGCTTCAGGTTGCTTTCTTTAGATTTCGAATCGGACACACTCGTGTGACGCATCGCTAATTGATAGAGCGCTCGCCTGCGCCCTATTGCAAAGACTGAGTAGTCCCTCAGACTGTTCGGCACATTCTTGTCAAATGTCCCAGTCTGGGTGATCTTCGCTCACGATACCTGTCCCGCTACCGGGATGGCGGGGTCGCTATCGCATGTCCCTTTTACTCGGGACAGATTCGTGCACATTGACTTGTTGACTTGTTGACTTCTTGGAGGAATCCGGCCTTCTCTTTATTATTTAAGCAATGATGTTTTTTTGTTTTGTTTTGTTTTTTGCATTTGTTTTTTGTTTTGGTTTTTTTCCCTTTAGTTGCACGCTCCTGCACTGGAAAGACCTCTCCCTGACGCACCAGCTTGCTTCCTTTTCCCCTTTTTAGGGTGTTTTTTTTTCTCTTTAATTTTATTTTAAAGTAGGCTAGAACTAGGCTAGTTTTAATACGGCGACTAATGCCTAAGTAGGCAGTCGCCAGATGAGCTCTTAAAAAAAAAAAAAATGAAGGAGAAATTGTTAAATGTTAGATCATCATTTTTCCTGGAAAGCGGAGGCCATCTGTCTTCCGCACAGTGCGGCTTCCGCAAGTTCCACTCCACGTCGGATGCTCTGCTCCGACTGAATAATGCCGTCTGCGAGGCTTCCCTTCGTAGACAGCACTACGCCACGGTCTTTTTGCGATCTGGAGAAGGCCTATGATACCGCATGGCGATACCGTATCATGAAGACTCTCCACACGATGGTGGCGAGGAGACGCCTTCCAATGTTTATATCTGAATTTTTGCGAGATCGTCGATTCTGCGTACGAGTGGAGGGCGCCCTCTCCAGCCCAAAGGACCAGGAAGACGGTGTCTTGCAGGAAAGTGTCCTCACTGTCACACTCTTTGCCATGAGATCAACGGCATCACCTTGGTGCTGCTGGAAGATGTTCTCGCTACGCTCTACGTGGACGACATTTCGATCTCTTTTGTTGTGGCCCAGATGGCAACTCTGGAGCGTTGACTCCAACAGGCATCTAACGAATGTCTCAGTTTGAGTGATCTTCGCGCATGATACCTGTCCCGGTACCGGGATAAGCGGGGTCGCTACCACCTGTCCCTTGTACTCGGGACGAGTGTGTGCACATTGAGTGTGGACTTGTTGACTATTTGGGGGAGGCCGGCCTTCTCCCTTTCATTTAACTAGGTTTAGTTGTTGTTGTTTTTATTGTTTCGTTATTGTTATTGTTATTTCTTTTTAGTGTTGTTTCCTGTTCGAATTTTTTAAAGTAGCCTAGAACTAGGCTGTTTGTTTACGGCGACTTATGCCTAAGTGGGCAGTCGCCAGATAGCCCCTTAAAAAAAAAAAATTTCAAACTAATCGACATTAATTTTTCAAGGGCTTCATGGACTCATGCAACTCTCAATTTTGCTCGGTGGCTTAATTAGAGTGGGACTAGCCTTTGACCCCTGAGTTTCATTTTTAGCCGTTTCTTTGTCTCTGTCTTTATCTAGTTAATAAAGCTACTTTAACCCGAGCTTTTCTTAGCCATATCCCATCTGGATATGTGACGCTGGGTCATCTTTACATTGTGTTTGTGTGTCAACTTCATATTCTTATCCCGCTATTTCCGGTAGGGGGGTTTAATCAAAACTAGAGAACTATAAATATAAATACAGCTGCAACCAAAAATCAGCATAAATATTTTATAGACAATTGAACAAAATATGTTTAAAATTCTGGCGGCATTTGTTTTGAATTACCTGAACAATTTTCGGGTGCAGGAATTTAACAATTTGTCCCATTGTTCGGAAATAATTTTTTCAAAATCTTTTCAAGAAAATTTCAATATTCGTCGTTTTCCATACCACACCTTTCGTGTCGTGTATTTTCTATAAGTTTATTTTTCTATTGGTTTAAATCAGACCTCTAAGTATGACAGTTCTTTACGTCGATATTTTCTTCTTCCGAAAATTTTTTCACCGTTTCGATATTAAAGAGAGAGTATAATATGGTCTTAAAGCCGATTGTTGTTTAATGCAGCTTTTACTTTGCAGCAACCGTGACGAGTTCAAATAATACAGCGCTTGAAAAAATAGCGCACGCCAAAACGGTACCATGTCCAAATTTAAACGTCTTTTTGTGATTGTGAGAGGCAATCTTTCACCTTTTCCATGACTTATATGCGGCATCCAATCTAATTGAACAGATTAAATTTTGGTTTGTTATTGAATAGCTATTTTAAACTTTTCAGGTTTTCACATGATATACTCAATAGTAAACGCCAACCTACCCACCTTATTAATTTTACTTATTATTTGTTTGTAAGAGGGCGTTTTATTAGTCCTACTTCACTCAAACAAGATAATTTTCCATCAAGGCAAATTTAAGTTCATTTGGGGGGCAACTTGATGAGAGCTACCAACTGCTGACTCAAATCGGACCTTCATCGTTATACGTTGCATCGTGCAAATCGTCGATGCTAGTGAAATTTCGATGGTAATCAATTTTCTTCGTCAACTACCAGGACACTCTCCTCATGCAGATTTAATCAGAGTGAAATAAGCTTTTAAAATATCTAAATACGTCCAAATCTCAGAGAATAGTCTTCTTTTACTCCTTTACTAGATTACTAGCTTTCTAAATCATTTCTAGACATTAATTCTCCTTAACTTTCTGTGCAACTTTCATGGGAAAGTGAACAAGTATTTTAAAAGAAATCTAGATGTTGCCATTTTGATCTCTAGTTTTGGGGTGGTACTGTAATATAAATAAGTTCAATGTGTAAAAATTGTTGAAATAATTATCATAAATTAGTCATTGATAAAAAAGCAGATAAATTTAAAGTGAATGAGAATATCAACAATTATATATAAAGCAAGAAAATAGTGACTTCTCCAAAATTTATTGCACAATCCTCTGCTCAGAGATTTTTCTAGGTTAGAAAAGGATTAAAATATGAATCTTGTTTAATTATAAGTCGATCGTTTCCGATAAAATAAGAAGAAGGGAGATCTATCTAAATCTCTATTAATTATATTTTCAATCCTTATATTCGCTGTCAAACCGTCAAATCTAGTGCTTGGAAGGCAACCAAACGTATACGATTAGTTAATATAATTGAGTTATATATATTTTGTTACCTTTGTTTAAATGCTTTCAAATTGTTGTGGTGAGTTCTATTACTGGGTTAGTGTTATATATACTTACAAACTGTATTTACTATTCCACTCCTTTGGTAAACTGGTTGCATTGTGTATAGTTATTGTTTTTTATCCAGTGTTTGGTCCAGGATCGTAGTTAGAGACAAAATATCCTGATTAGGTTGTAATTTTCGTTTCATTTTCGTTTTTTCTGAACTTTTCTTAATTTTCAATGTAATTTTAACCTTTTTTACCTTCATTTTAATTACTCATAACATTCCTCCTCGTTTCCTTCTTCTGCAGCTCTACTATATTTGGTTCAGTCTATTTCCTTTATTAATGAAGTTTCCTCCTAGTTTAATTAACCCTTTTTTCTTTCATCTTGAGTGCTCTTTTCTTTCATATCTTGTTTACTCGTTGCATGTTGCCACCTTTATGTGCGTTATTTGCTTTCTTCTTTTGTTTGTAATAAGGTACACTGCTTTGTGTTGTAACTTCTGTACAATCTTTTACTGACTGAACTATTGAGATGTATTGTTTTAGTTTTTTTCTGCTTAATTCTTGCTATATGTATGTACATCGATTTTAGACATGGTATAGTTTTCATTATTTATTTCTTGGTATGGGTCATGTATCTGTTTGTAGATAATTTTCTTTTTTTGGACCGTATATTCGGTTGAGTAAGATTACCTCTCTTTTTCGATTTCCACACCTAATAATAATGGTCTTCATATAGATACTATCTTAAATTTGCTTGTTTTCATTTTGATCTTTCATTTTCTTTCCTATCCATTTATTTTTTCTTATTTCCCCGGCCGCCATTTTTACTTGCCTTAAGGCGTTACTAGACGAAATCTCCACCAGCTGACCTAAATCATCCGCGTAATGTATATTAATACTAAATTAAATCTTTGTTGCACTGTATCTGCCGTATATATCAAGTAATGAGTGTTGCTTAACATCAGGGTTTTGGTAACCATGTTCCTTATTTAGCATAGGGGTCCTGACATTTTTTTTATTTAAGCGAGTTTCATGATCTTGTAATACATCACTCTTGGCCAAACTTTGTTCAAGGCCTTTAAGACGTCTTAGCATAATATATCTTAATAAATCTTCTTCCATTTTGCTTCCTTAAATGTTTTTTAATAGCGCATATTGACATTTTTATACCTTAAAGTTTCCGTTTTCTGTACTGTTGTCCTATCAGTCATCTTTTTTTTAATAACCCCACCGAATTCCAAATGTGAAATCATTCTAAAGATTTGTTTCAATCCGCGGTTTTGTTGATTTCAGGCTGAATATTAGTCTTGCATCATTGAATTATTGAGCGTAGTAAACTCTATTCAGGCATGCGTCATATATGTTCCTCATTTCCTGGATTACATTGCCTGGCGGTTTTGTAAAATTAATTTAGGTGAACCCTGAGGAACCGGTCGCTTTCTGCCTAAACTATTTTTAATGGGCTTTCTACTTTTTCTGATGTAATGGTTGCTCCATTAACGTTGAGAACATTTCTTTGTTTCTCCACCTGATATGCGGGGGGCGTTTTTTCTATGTATTCGTTTATCTCCTAAACAATGCGTTCTGAAAATTCGATGTCGAAATTGGCATTCATTTCTTCGCTGATGTTTTATATATTCCTTCAGTGTTCTCTGAGGATCTCTTCAAGTTTTTTTCTTAACTGATAATTAGTTGATTATCTGTTAATTTCATTTTCAGCTTAGGTGGGAATCTCTTTCATTGATTTAAGCCTTCTTCAATATTCTTTAGGTGAAGATTTTCTGTTAACTTCGGTTATTGCCTCATTCCATTTAGTCCTTTGTTGTTCTATAATTTCGTTCGAATGTTCTTGTTCACAGAATTTTACTCTGGATATTTATTTTTGGGATGGCCATACGGTTCTTGCATTTACTTATTTTATTTTTAGTTACAGGAAAACTATTTTAATTTGTTCACTACATTTGTTTTGAAAAAACGTTTGGTACGGAGATCTAGGATTTCTTTATCATCTGCCTTTCTTAGAAGGTTTGTTGATCCATGTGGCTTTTCGTAGATTTCTTCTAGATTTGCAGCCTGTCGTTTTTGGGGGATATAATGTTCCTGAGTCCTTTATATCTTAGCTAATTTGCCTTCTAATACGCTTTTTTAATTTCAGCTGGGGTTTGAATTAAATTATTGTAGATAGTGGTGAAGGTTTCTGGGTGATCAATACATGGTACTATGATAGGTTACATGTAGTAACTAAAACCTAGCAAGGAAAATATCTGGGTTCGTTGCAACTCTTCCTGTTATATACATACATATGGAAATCAGGGCCGAGTCATGGATGATGTTTCAATCCAAGAGTAGTTCTAAAATTCGTCAGGCCTGTTTATATCCAAGATTAAAATAATAGGACTTTTTCTTTGATACATCTTGGTGAAATGATGAGGGGAAAGTACCGTCTTGGGGGGTCTATATATTTAAGCGGTATTGAATGTTTTCTCCAAAATCTATGAAGATTTTCTTTGCGATAATCAAGTCTTCTAATCCATGTATTTCCTTGTATTTTATGTTCATCTTAATGGCTATAATGACCATATCCCATCTTCTTGGGTATGTTTGGTGGCTTATATTTCGCGGTTTCATATTTTTCTATCTTTTAATTTCGTGTATTGATGCAATTCGATGGCACTAAATTTCATCAATTTTAGGTTGCACATTTTGCTTTGTTTCTTCCGAGCATCTTGTCTCTGTGTTTATATAACTGATTGCCTCTCGAGAATATTCCGTTTGTGTTTTTGGCTATGTGATTTGATTACCTTTTTTATGTTTTTTTCTGTAGATTTAGCCCTCCAGGCCTAGCTCGGAGGAGACGCGGGGGCCCTCCTCGAATTGAAGACCCTCACGGGAATGGCCGTACACTTCCCGGGGGCAGAACCCCGGGCGCTGTTGGCCGGACAAAGCGCTGGAGGCGCTGTCGCCTTCGAGGACTTATTGGGGGAGGTTGGGCTCGCCATGCGAGTTTTTTCCTCCCTCCGCCTCGAAACCTTAGGCGGGCGCTGCGGCTTCGGAGGCGGGGGGGCCTCTTTTCGAGGAACCACCGTCTCCGAGCCACTTGCTCCACCTCGGGGCGTGGGCGAAGGAGCCGAAGCTCCTTTGTTGCTGTCCTCCTTTCGAGGGACAGCTTTAGGAACCCCTGAAGATGGCCTAGCGACCATCTTCAGGGGTGTTGCCTCCTGTGAGTCTAACGACTCGGTGGAGGCGCGTGGCCGTTTCGCCTTACGGGAAACGGTCACGCTGGGGAAGAGGGGGGAGCCCTGGTTTTAGCCGGGGCAGGGTAAGAACCCTTTTTGCCGCCAGCTTTACCAGGGAAGCGCCCGAGTTGGGTAGAGCCCGCAGAAGGGCTCCGAATGGGCGTAGAAACAACCGTGCTTGTTGGCCTGGATGGGCCAGGAGCAGAGGGTGCCTTGCTAACTATTGAGGCATATGACGTCCCAGGCAGAGCCAGGCGCGCCAGGACCAAGTCCTTTGCCTCGCGGAATGAGAGTCGATCCTGGGCCTGAACGGACAGGATTTCTTTCTCAAGGAGATATGCACCACATTGCTTCGAAGAAGCAGGGTGCAGCTCTCCGCAATTGACACACTTGGCCACACACGATTTGGACTTATCGTGTGCGACCTTGGAGCAATTTACACAGGCTTCGGGTGACCCCGATTTTGCACGTCTACATGATCGATTCGTATGACCGAAGCGGTGACAGTAATAGCACCGCCGCGGCAGTGGCACGAATGCCTTCACGCGGTAGCGGTACCAACCGGCACGCACCGACTCAGGGAGCTTGTCACAGTCGAACGTAACGAAGAGTGTAGGGTGGGTCTCGAGGCCCCTCCCTGTTTTCTCATCACACGTTCGACCTTGACCGCCCCATGGTCGGCCAGCTCTAGGGTGATGTCTTCAATGAAGTAGTCAACGAGTTCCCTCGCATAAACTACTCCTTTCACAAAGTTCATGGTAGAGTGCGGCGTCACACTCACCGGGGTGCCATGAAGTGTCCGAAGAGCACTTATCTTGGCCGCCTCGGCGGGATTCGCCGCATTCGCCAGAAGGCTCCCGTCCGAGAAACGGGTTACCTTCGGCTCTCTACCAATTGCACTAGCTAATCCTCTCCTCTGATGGATCATGTTGCCCTTGGACGACATGGTACCATCAGTGGAGCGAATAATGAGGAAGCGCCTCGAAGCCAGCGGGCTCGAAAACGCCAGGTAACCTCTGAATGAGGGGCCCCGATGTCATCGAGGCTCCGCCCTGTGCATTCTTGGTGTTAGTCTTAGTCAGGGGCTCCGCACACGAGGGGGTAGAGGGGCCGGATGTGCCGATCTTGGCTTGGTCGCCTACCAAAGTGGCAGCAGACCCATCCGTCCCCGCAGCCCCCGCGGATGGAGAAGAACCCCGAGTCTTCTTCGTCTTTTTAGTCTTTTTAGTATTTTTCTTTTTAGGAGAGGAGGGCGGGGAATGAACCCGCTTCTCACCTCCGCCGGCAGAAGCCCCCATGCCAGATGGGCTGGCCTCAGCCAGGTCCCTCTCTGAAATGGAGAAGGTCCTGGTCGTCGTAAGGGCACCTGTCGGAGGAGATCCCTCCCCTCCTTTTACTGCCTCGGAGCCCTCGGCCGTTTGAGGGGGACCTTGCATAGGGGCGGATTCGGGTTCGGTGCTTGGCGCCGAGCCCGGATTCCCCCCCATGGAAGGCCCTACCATCTGAGGCTGGGTCTCCTCAAGGACCATGTCTATCACAGGAGGGGCCTCCAGTTGGCCATCCCCTCCCAGGACATCGCAGGTCCCCTTGGCAGTGTCGCCAGTCTTGTGTGGGGAGACACAGGCCTTGACCCCAGCAAGGTTTAAAATTCTTGCCAGCAGGTCTTTTGAGGGAAGCGACCGAAGGGGCCTGGCTTCCCTCTCCCCCCCTAAGGGGGTTTGCCCTACCGAGCCGCTTTGATGTGGAGCGGCTGGCTAAGGGCTGCCTGCTGGCTTTCTTGGCAGTCCCCTTGGAAAGAAAAGAGGGGACTGCCGCTGGAAAAAGGGAGGTGCCCGAAAGCACCTCCAGAAAAGGGAGTGAGGGGGAGTCCCCTACACCCGTAAGCGTAGGAGAGGAGTAAGCCTCCTCTCCGGTTAAAGAATTATGGAGGGTCCCTTGCGCAAGCACAAGGGCAGGGAACTCCATTTTCTCGGTGGAGCTGCCCGAGGGCGGCTCCGTTGATTTTCTTGGGGAAGTTGGGTTTTTTTGGGGGTTTTTTTTGTGTCATACATGGGCATGGTGACCCTCTTTTTAATACGGGACGCAATAGCTCATCACCTCTCGCAGTTGCCCACACTGCGAGAGGTGCTTACTAGCCCGGCAGAGCCAGGCGCCGCCATTCGGGACCACCCCTCCCGCCTGGTGGCCTGGCAGTCCATCGGCATGGCGGCTCCACCTTGGACACGGCGTAAAATTGATAGAATGTGAAGAGGAGAGGAAAGGGGATGTGAGGAAGGTATGGGTGGAGATGAAGCAGGTTGTTAAAAAAACCCATCCCGAACCGGAGCTGAGGGGTTAGGGAACAATGTCCCCTCTCCCCCCAGCCCCGATCCGGGGTGGTTGGCTTGAGAAGAAGGTCAGCATCTACCCTGTGAAATTAGAGGCTGACCAGAGAAAGTTGTGGGAGAGGTTGTATGAAAAGCGACGAGGTAGGGGAGAAATCGGGCTATCTGAAGGAAAGAAGAGAGGCTAAGCTGGGGCCGGACGGAGCGCTGGATCCCGTCAGCACGGCGGCCAGGATGGCAAATCGCCGCGCCACTTACGGGGTTGGAATCTCTAAAAAAGTATCTGATTTAAATTATAATAACCCCTTCCTCTCTGAGGGAACGCTTTTATCTCAGCTAGAAGACTTTCCAAGGAAAATTCATCGTTAACCTAGTCGAATACATTAATTTTACCTTACCTTTACTCTGTTTCATCACTGGTCGAAGTACTACAATATATTATTGCTAAAGTTAACTTGGCAATAACTCTCTCTTTTGGCCTGCAAATCTCATTACTTCCAAATTAAACTCCATTATTTTAACGGACTAAACATATTTCCAATCCCCATCTTATTCTTATGACTATGTTCCACAAGAAGTCGATTAGCAAACTGCAAAGTTTTGGATTGCATAACTAATACCGTTGAGACAAATTTAGTTGAACTCGCCTTAATTAGTTTTCCACCAAAGGTAAATATAAATCACAATAAAAGTTTATTTAAATTAGATAAATTCAGTATTTCTAAATTTATTAGTATAAATTTAATTTGTCTAAATAATTAGTACCCCACATTTTTTTTATCATATTATATTCTTAGCAAATATGTTTAGTTTATACTGTATACGTACATTTATATCAAGGCGGCGCCAATATTTGTTTGGCCTTTATTCTAACATTCTCTTTTAAAGCTGTTATTTAATTTAACAATTATTATACCATTCTATATCAATAAGACGCATGAATGCGAACTTAGGCCAATACATATATTTACAAACAGACTTCAGTAATAAGAAAGATTCCTGGCGTTCGAATTCTTTTGCATATATATATATATATATATATATATATATATATATATATATATATATATATATATATATATATATATATATATATATATATATATATATATATATATATATATAAATATATATTTAGGTAGGAGTTCTTATTTTATGCATGTTCTATTAAAGACCAGGTGTAGTCGAACCTTGATTAGCTTCTTTCTTTGCTTTTCTAAATTCTTTATTATTCTTTTTTCGTCTTGTGAAAGGTTATAGATAAGTGTTCCAATATTCATGGTTTATTTTAGCTAGCTGAGCTTTCCGACACGTTTAACCATCTTTGGGGCGAATTAATTTTACACTAGTTAAAAATTTAGAAGCATTACATTTATATACTAAAGATAATTTAGATAATGAAAAGAAGGGGGAATGTGGTTGACAGGAAGTAGTTAGAAAAGAGATATTTGGGAATGAAATTTCAGGAATTATTGACCGTTAATCCTTAAAGAGTGTTAAGGTTCGCTGGGTGGCGGTCAATTGGGAATTAATCTACGGTTATTCTTCGTGGATTAGGATCGCTTCCAGGTTGTGAAGCCGTGTGCGGTCACTACTCCTTTTGATAATGGAGTTTTGTACTAAAATTTCTCGTGTTAGTTGAATTCCATGTTGCATGAAGTGGATCTTGATGCCGCCGTTTTGCACATGCATGGTGAGTCTACGAGATAGGGATGTGGTTGTCATTCTAATGTATTTATTAGGTTGATGAATAAGTTCTTGCATTTTTTTTATGTTGTTTTGATTTAAGTTTTGTTGATGTGATTTGTGCACATATTAAAAAACAATAATAAATAATGAGACCAAAATTTGCAAAGTTTAGGCTACGTATCTTAACAGCGTAAACTATTAGGCTTTTGCATAGGCTACGTCTTGAAGTTTAGTAATAAGTCATTGCGGTTTATTTAAAGTTGTGTTAATTTAATTTTGGTTCTGTACCCTCAAAATGGAATGTCAAGTTGAAAGAAAGGCGCATTTTCGACACTTGTTGTTATTTATTTTCAATCGAGACGGGAACAATGCAAACGCAGCCAATGCTCGTCGCATATTTGCGCTGTGTACGGAGAAAATGCTTTATCAGAAAGGACAGATCAATGGTGGTTTTCACTTTTCAAAAACGGTCATTTCAATCTTAATGACGAAGAACGTTCTGGTCGCCCCATTAAGTTGGATGAAGATCGATTGAACGAACTTCTTCATGAAAATCCTCGTCAATCGACTAGAGAATTGGCTGTACAATTGGTGTGTGATCAGAAAACTGTAATGAATCACCTTCATTCGATGGGAAAAGTTAAAAAACTCGGTGCCTGGTTTCTGCACGCTTTGAGCGAAAGCAACAAACTTCAACGCTCCACTATTGCCGCAGGTTTGCTTGCTCATCACAAGGCTATTTGTGGATATAAGGACAGATTTCTTCACCGTATCATCACTGGCGACGAAAAGGGGTGTGTTTATGTCAACATGAACCATCGAAAACAATGGATTAGCCCCAATAAAAACCACTTCCGCGATTAAAGCAAGGACTTCCTCCACGAAAGACGATGCTGTGAGTGTGGTAGGATTGCGATGACATCCTTCTTTACGAGCTCCTTGCGTACAACAGGTTGTCAAGGCAGAACTCTACGTTCAACAAATGTATCAACTCGGCCGAAGCTATTCGGGAAAAGCCAACTCATCGACCTTATGGAGTCCTTCTGCAACACAACAATGCTCGTCCTCACATTGCCCATATGAGAAAAGACGCCATCCAAACGCTTAATTGGGAAATCCTGCCGGATCTCCTATATTTGCTAGACTTGGCTCCATCGGATTTCCATCTGTTCTGATCGCTCTCCAACAATTTGCGCGGCGTTTCGTTTAATACTGATGTGGAATTAAGAACCTGGTTTGACGAATTCTTCGAGTCAAAATTCAGAGATTTTTATTGCAGAGGCATCGAAAAACTAGTTGAATGTTGGGAAGAAGTCGTAAATAACAACGGAGAATACATTATTGATTAAATTGCATATTGTTCTAAATTAAAAATCCTGTTTTTCTAAAATTGTTAATAGTAATGAATAAATTTTAAAAAACTGCAAGAACTTAGTCCTCAACCAATTATTTGAATTATGAAGTTTGCAATCATCATGCGGCCAGGTGGATTCATAAATTACATTGGAAGTTGTTAATCCTTTTTGGTAATTTTGTCGTTGATAATGAGGTGATTACTTATTTTTGGTTTTATAATAGATTTTGACTTGCTGCGTTTCTTCTGGATTCGTGCATTTTGTATTTTTGGTGTATAATATTCTAACTTGTTCTTCCGTCGATTTTATACGATTCACTCATTTGGAGAATCATCTCAAACCTTCAACGTACTGCCGTTTCATTGATGATATATATCTTGTAATTAAAGATTAAAATCAACTGAAAAGACTTAAAACAATAATAGAAGAGCACTCTGTACTTAACTTTACGTATGAACTCAATTCTAACGGAAAATTACCGTTCCTTGAAATTGAAGTGACAGCAAGTGAATTTAAATACACAACCCTGGTATATACTAAACCACCGAATTCTGGGAATTGTCTCAATGGAGATGGCGAATGTCCAGAATGTTATTAAAAAGTGTCATAAGAAATGCATACAAATGCAGTTCGTCATGAGCATTGTTCAAAGACGAAATTCCAAGAATAAAGCAAGTCCTTATCAATAATGGTCTCTCCAACAGTATGGTGGACAAAGAAACAAACACTTTCCTGAAAAACTTACATGAAAATAACAATAATAAAAATTAACACAATAAGAAACACGCAATAAATATCTTCTATATGGACCAAATGAGTGAATCGTATAAAATCGACGAAAGAAGAATCAAGAATATTATACAGAAAAATACAAAATGCACGAATCCAGAGGAAACGCTACAAGTCAAAATATTTATAAACCAAATAAATAAGTAATCACCTCATTATCACCGCACACAAGTACGAAAAAGGAATTGAAAACTTCCAATGTAATTTATGAATTCACCTGTCGCATGAAGATTGCTAACTTCATAATTGCAATAAATAGATTGGAATGACAAACACATCCCTATCTCGTAGACTCACCATGCATCTGCAAAACCGCACCATCAAGAACCACTACATGCAACATTGAATTCAACTAACACGAGAAATTTTAGTACACAACACCATTATCGAAAGGAGTAGTGACAACACACGCCTTCATATCATGGAAGCGATCCTAATCCACGAAGAATAACCGAAGATTAATGCCCAATTGACCGCCACCCAGCAAACCTTAAAACTCTTTACGGATTAACAGTCATTAATGACTGAAATCCCATACCCAAATGTCTCTTTTCTAACTACTTCCAGTCAAACACAACCGCCCTTCCTTATCTAAATTAACTTTAGTATATAAATGTAATGCCTCTAAATATTTAACTAGTGTAAAATTAATTCGCTCCGAAAAAGGTCAAACGTGAGGAAAAGCTCAGCTAGCTAAAATAAACCATGAATATTGGGACACTTATCTATAACCTTCCGCAAGACGAAAAAAGAATAATAAAGAATTTAGAAAAACAAAGAAAGAAGCTAATCAAGGCTCAACTACCCCTGGTCTTTAATAAAACATGCATATATATATATATATATATATATATATATATATATATATATATATATATATATATATATATATATATATATATATATATATATATATATATATATATATATATATATTTATATATATATTTATATATATATTTATATTTAAATATATATATATATATATATATATATATATATATATATATATATATATATATATATATATATATATTATATATATATTTATATTTATATATATATATATATATATACAAAGAAGAAGGAGCAAGTGTAAGTTCTGCGGGTGATAACAACCACCAAGAGTGCACTAGGCGGAGCCTCGATGACATCGGGGCCCCTGATTCAGAGGTTACCGGGCGTTTTCGAGCCTGCTGGCTTCAAGCGCTTCCTCGTTATTTGCTGCACTGATGGCAGCATGTTGTCCAAGGGCAACCTGATCCATTAGAGAAGAAGATTAGCTAGTGCAATTAGGAGAGAGCCGAACGTGACCCGTTTCTCGGACGAGAGCCTTCTGGCGAATGCAGCGAATCCAGCTGAGGTGGCCAAGATAAGTGCTCTTCAGACACTTCATAGCACCCCGGTGAGTGTGACGCCGCACTCTACCATGAACTTTGTGAAAGGAGTAGTTTATGCGAGGGAAATCGTTGACTACTCCATTAAGGACATCACCCTAGAGCTGGCCAACCATGGGGCGGTCAAGGTCGAACGTGTAATGAGAAAACAGGGAGGGGCCTCGAGACCCAGCTCTACACTCTTCGTCACGTTCAACTGTGACAAGCTCCCCGAGTCGGTGCGTGCCGGTTGGTACCACTACTGCGTGAAGGCATTCGTGCCACTGCCGCGGCAGTGCTATTACTGTCACCGCTTTGGCCATACGAATCGCTCATGTAGACGTGCAAAGCGGGGTCATGCGAAATTTGTCTAAATTGCTCCAAGGTCGCACACGATAAATCCAAATCTTGTGTGGCCAAGTGTGTCAATTGCGGAGAGCCACACCCTGCTTCTTCGAAGCAATGTGGTGCATATCTCATTGAGGAAGAAATACTGGCCGCTCAGGCCCAAGATAGACTCTCATTTCGAGAGGCTAAGGACTTGATCCTGGCGTGCCTGGCTCTGCCTGGGACGTCATATGCCTCAGTAGTTAGAAAGGCATCCTCTGCTCTTGGCGTATCTAGGCCAACGAGCATGGTTGTTTCCACGCCCATTCGGAGCCCTTCTGCGGGCTCTACTACACCCGGGCGCTCCCCTGGTAAAGCTGGCGGCAAAAAGGGTTGATACCAAGCCGTAAGTAAAACCAGGGTTCCCCCCTCTTTCCCCAGCGTAATCGTTTCCCCGCAAGGCGAAACAGCGTCGCGCCTTCACCGAGTCGTTAACCTCAGAGGAGGCAACACCGCTGAAGATGGACGCTAGGCTATCTTCGGGGGTTCCTAAAGCTGTCCCCCGAAAGGAGGACCGCAACAAAAAAGCTTCGGCTCCTTCGCACACGCCCCGAGGTGGAGCAAGTAACTCAGAGACGGTGGTTCCTCAAAAAGAAGGCCCCCCGCCTCCGAAGTCGCAGCGCCCGCCTAAGGTTTCGAAGCGGAGGGAGGAAAAGACTCGCATGGTGAGCCCAACCTCCCTCAAAAAGTCCTCGAAGGTGACAGTGCCTTTAGCGCTTTGTCCGCCTAACAGCGCCCAAGGTTGTGCCCCCGGGGAGCGTACGGCCATTCCCGTGAGGGTCTTCAGTTCGAGGAGGGCCCTCGCGTCTCCTCCGAGCTAGGCTGTGAGGGCATATTCCTTAAACCGAATTGCTGTAGACTTCGGGCCAACTGGGAGGAGCTGCGGCGGCTCGTCTCGTCCCGTTCCCCATTAGCTATCTTTTTGCAAGAGTCTATGCTAGGCGCGTGCCCCCTGCCCGCTCTCCCAGGGTATAAGGGTCTTGCGACGCCGCCAGTGCAGGATGGCTGGGCTGGGGGATGCACGGTTTACACCGGGCATGATGTCTCCGTTCTTACTTTCTCTTTAGATACCCCCTTCCAGGCAGTAGCTGTGCAGCTGCACCTGGATAGGAGGTTTACAAACATTTCTGCGTAAATTCCACCGTCAGCTGACTTCGACGCGGGGGACTTCCGCCGCGTCGTGGCAGGTTGCCAAGGCCCTATCTCGTGCTTGGAGATCTAAACGGCAGGCATTCTCTCTGGGGAGATTACTCCATAAATCCCAGGGGACTAGTCCTTGCCGATCTGATCGAAGAGCTTGAGATGGGAGTCCTGAACGTGGATGAGTTTACGCATCACTGTCCGAGAACCGCTCCATTTTCTTGCCTCGACCTATCTGTGTGCTCTTCGGATGCACAGCCTGATTTTGATTGGCAGGTGGTCAGAGACCTCCATGGTAGTGATCACTTTCCCATTCAAATATTATTTTCAGGGCAATTGCCGCCTGAGAGACCACCTCGGTGGTGCTTGCCGCGGGCGCGGTGGCCTGCATTTCAGGAAATGACTGAATTCTCTATCTCAGTCGAGGAGTTTAGGTTGGTAGATGAGGCCGTTGAGTTCTTCTCCGGCAACCTCATCGCCGTGGGCCTGATTACTATTCCTAGGACGTCTAGCCGTTTTGAACGCAGACCACTCCCATGGTAGCCAGCCGAGTGTGAGACGGCCCTCAAACAGAAGCGTTATGCCTACATGCGCTATAAGCACCACCAAAACACTTCACTGTCTCTGAATTTCGTCAGGCTAGAGCTAGGTTGCAGGATATTTCGAAGCACGCCCTCACTTTTCTTGGCGTGCATACGTGTCTTCACTTAACGGGAAGACCCCTTTAGCTGAGGTGTGGAAGCAAGTCAAAAGGATTCGGGGCAAGTTCTCGCAGGACCCCCCTCCCGTTCTCCAGGAGAAAGGGACCGAAATCTCGGACTCGCGTCCGTGGCAGAATCTTTAGCGACTGCTTTTTCCGCATTCTTTAGCCGTGATGCTGCTCCGCCAGCATTCGATGCAGGTCGTGATGTCGCGAAAAGCCGCTGGCTGGACTTTACCTCCAGAGGCGGAGAACCCTTCAACGACAAGTTTACTGCGAGTGAGTTGCGTTCCGCTCTCGCTTCGTGCGCGGACACCGCCCATGGTCCTGACGATGTCCCGTACGCCATGCTTCGACACCTGGGTGAGCAAGGCATGGCCTTTCTGTTAGATTTGTTCAACAGGATCTGGGTGGAAGGTCTTCTCCCAGACTCCTGGCGAATCGCTACTGTGCTCGCCTTTCGCAAGCCGGGAAGAGATCACTCTACTCCAACCGGTTTTCGCCCAATCTGTCTAACCTCTTGCGTGTGCAAGTTAATGAAGAAATTGGTAAATGTTAGATTAGCCTATTTCCTGGACAGCAGGGGCCATCTGTCTTCTGCAGAGTGCGGCTTCCGTAAGTTCCACTCCACATCGGATGCTCTGCTCCGACTGGAAAATGCCGTCTGCGAGGCTTTCCTTCGTAGACAGCACTACGCCACTGTCTTTTCTGATCTGGAGAAGGCCTATAATACCGCATGGCGATACGGTATCATGGAGACTCTCCAAGTATTTTTATAATGCCTATCAGATATATTTTGAGTAGATATTTTATGGGTCTCTCACTCTTTAAAAATGTATCTTTTAAGTTTATTTCATTTTAGTTTTCTGCAAATGAATAAACACTCTTCTTTCCCAATGAGCCAAGGGCTTACTTAAACTGAATATACTTACCTAATTATGAAAAATACCAGAAAGTTTAAGTTGTTGTTAAAATATTTCTCATCTAAAGCAAGTTTTTTGCTATTAATAATGTGCGTATCCATGCTATCCTTTTATAGTATTTGTTTGCACGCAGAATTCCTCCAAATAGAATGCCTTAATAACTATATCATATATGTATAACGGGAGAAATGTAGTTAAAGTAAATATTAAATTTTTATATTAAAATTTTGCGTTGCAATGACTCTTCAGGTTTAAGGTAGTAAGTGGATCGAAAATAAATAATTGAAATTTATTCTGAGATTAATTTTTCTGACAAGTTTTTGTCTCAGAATGTTGGTAAACGAGGAAATTTAATGAGTTTTCAAAGGAAAGAAAGAGATTATAATTAGGTTTTTAATTTCATAAAAAGGAATTAGACTAATAATGGAAACAGTAGTATTAATGGAAACATAAGGAGCTGGAGGTGGAGAAGGAAGTGGGGTTGAAAGAGGGGGAATATATAGAGGGAAAAGGGGGGAAGGGGAAGACGGTGAGGGGGGGGGAGAAGAAGGGGGATCGGAAAAGTGGTGGAGGGAAAGAGAGAGGACCTCTAAACTTTTCCAATCTTAATTCACCTAATCTAAAAAAATCACGTTCTTAAAATATAGAATTATAGAAGATATATATTTATGTATCTATGAGAAATTCACAGAGTAGCGCTTCCCTCAAAAATTTCTTGCAGGATGCCGAGATTTGGCAAAAAGATCGTTTTACAGAACAGAAATCCCACCCGCATACAATTTTAAGAATTCCCTTGTTTTACCGTTCTCTGACTCCTTTCCCTTGCTTTCCTGCCTCTTGTATAAGTTAAGGGCATAACTCCTTCATTTTTTCAACATTTTACTACGTTAGATTATCATATATGAAATTAAAGCTCATTAAAAGCCTTTTTATTCATGACAAAATCATAATAACCTACCGCGTCGTTTTTTAAAATAGAGGGCGTTATTACAGAACACCCGTCTTGAAACCTGTTATCATATAAATGGCTATAGAATCAATAAAAATTAAGCATTCGGAATCATTTTACAAGCAATAGATGCACATATGATTTAGTTTATCATTTAAAATGGTAGGTGTGCGAAAAATGTATCAGAGAAAAATTCCTTCCAACGCGATAATATAAAAAGCCGATAAATTTACCAACTCAAGACGGACTAAATAAAGCCAGTTGTGAGGCTAGAGTATTGGCGTTTAAATCCAACGGTACCGCGTTTGAAACTCAAGAGTCCAAAAACTTTTATGAAGATCGCCCAAGAAAGAAAACGGAAAAAAAACAGCTTGAAGACTAACTTAATAATAATGACCAATAAATTATCAACTCAAGATAAATTGAAGGAATCTCAAGAAAGATAAAAAGGAAGAAAACGCTTGAAGGACCAACGAGAAACAAGAAGAAATCCGCTCCCAAATTAAATGGAAGAAAATGAATGTCGTAGAATGCCGAGCTAATAGATATTTATTTGTTTTATTAACTTTTAATAAACCAAATAACTTTAAATGGAGGCGTAGGTTCGTGCCTCGGTGATCGCTTGAGGATCGGGCTCTAAGAGTGCTAAACTTGATTTTTATTCTATTGAATGAATAAACTGGGTTTCTTTCTTAGCTTTATCAAATATTGCCACTTCAACTCGTTCGGGGATAATTAAAACAGTGCATTTATTAAAGAAAAAATAGACTTTAATCAACATAACCCACCTCAATAATTAACATTAAAACACAAAGATCTAACACACGTATAAAAAGAAAATGGGATTACAGGGCTAGCTCTCGAGATAAATATTTACGGGAGGAACAATTTTTAAGTTAATAGTTTTTGTCCTTAGTCAGACATCCAATAAACTAATTTTTAAGCACGGGGACATAAATAACAAGATTGTTCTTTACTTACATAAGGTAATGGAGATTAATACCAGTTTTCTGTAAGAATATCTTCGGGGTTTTTGATCGCTAGATGGCGCTCGTTGGTCTGCCTGGCGAGTTGACGGGTGACGTCACGAGGAATTTCGAGTTGGCGTAAGAGAATCAAAACAAAGACGCCGATGAGGAGAGTGGGTTCTCGTACGTTTATGACCTTGAAACGGTTTCTAATCTTGGCATATGATTATATTCTTTCCTAGCGATTTGTGTCTCGCTTATATAATTTCGATGTTGGATGAGAAATCTATCTAGTTTGGAGTTGTCAAACTCAGATAGAATAAGATTTGGAGTCCTCAATCTGTGTCGGTTGATACTCACTAATCTTGGGGCTCGAACGGCGCCGAGCTTCCTTGGTACAATCTGGTATTGTACAAGGACTGCAAATTCTCCTTAACTTGCAATAACTTTGTACCGGTGATTTTTGAGTCTTCTTGTCGAACTCAAAAAATCTTCTGTCAACCGGTGACTTTCTTGTCTCTCCAGTGGGAACGAACAAAAAGCCTCGTTTACACGGGTCCTCAGGTTATATACCCAACTTACTCCCGCTGAGGTGGGTGGGGAGGTGGATGGGGGGGGGGGCTCGCATAGTGGGACCTCGGGTTGGTCTGCCGCCTTTTTGCGTCTGGTGGGCTCGGAGAGGGGGTAATACGAGATCGGCAGTTTGCACTTTTGACTGGGTTGTTTATAAGTACACCCTCGAAGTGCCTGCCTTTTGAGCTGAGGTCAGGAATCAGTCTCGTATCACTTACGCTTTTGCCCGTTCTCCTATGTTACCGGAGAACATCGAAGGGGCACAGCTAAACCCAGATGTCTTTAGTTATTATTTCCTTAGACTATATAAACATATATATATATATATAATAATAATTTCTTATTATTCCTCTACATCCCTCCACCCTTAAGATGATCATGGGGGGAAGAGGAATCGCCTGTGCTCTACGCAACAAGTCCTACTAAAACATCTGTACAAAAAGCTACTCGACCGATAGTGGGACCTTCCACTCACATCACTCTTATTGATTGAATTATGTCCTCCGTGCGCCTAATTAACACTCATCGTAACCGATTCTACGAAATACACAAAAGTAACTACAATATTAGGGATACACTTATACGTACAAAATAAACCAAACAATAAAATTCTATCTACACACCAAAAAAAATTACCGTAGGTAAACTATATTAACCTGGTATTACATTATGGTTAATGCTTTCATTACTCCAGTCGCATACGCTGTTTCCCACATTGTGAGTTTTCGACTGGCATAACATATGTCGAATGAATTTGCGGTAGCATGGGGCGGTTCCTACGGACGAACGAACTTGTTTTTTGGTTCGGGATAGCGGCATCTTTATTATGGCGTCTACTCTATTCTGTCTTGTGGATAAACCGTTTTTCCCAATTTTGACTCCTAGCTCAGAGATGGCCTCCTCAGCGAAGTAGTATTTAGATGTTCACATCGTGCGAACGCGTTCACAGGGACGCTCTGAAACGGTGCTACGTGCATGTAAGGGTCCTTCCCGTGTAGGGGTAGTCACGTACACGTGGTCAGGATAGGAGGCTGGCCTCTTCCAACCACCTACACATCTTCTTGCTTCTTCTTCCTTTTTAATCTTTATTTGCCTATTTACTCTTGACTTTTCTTCTAGGGAATTGGGTTGATCTACATCAGGGAGAGGAGTTTGATCTTCCCGACATTCTTCGTTCATTTCTTCTTTCATTAAACTCTCTTTAGAACCGTCATTTTCTTGAAAGTAGCTTGGTACTCCCGTTTCAGTCACTGCATTTGACCTTGCGTTTTCGGTCACCATCTTTGTCTTCTGAGAATTTTTATTTTCGGGGTTTTGCTCCGGCAGCGATTTCGAACATTTATTTTGATCTTGTGAAGATTTCTCAGTCAGAACTTTTTCTTTAAAAGTTTCTTTGATTATCCTGTGATCAGAAGGAACTTGTTTGGCTACAGCTTTCTTATTAGGCGTATGTATAACTCTTCTTATATTTATTCTTCTTTCTTCTTCTTCATTCTCTTTCTTCGCTACCTTCCACTCCGGGGGTGGGAGGGACGGCACCACATCCGTCGCAGTCTTGACGACTCGTGAACATATCCCTTCGTTCACATGTTTCTCGGACGAAAACAAATGGGTCGAAACAGGGTGTCTCTCATTCGCGGGTATCCGGGTGACTACTAATTGAGCTATCGGATTTGAGGAGAGCTGCGCGCTCTGGCCTATTAATACAGAGCAGAATTTAATAGGCGCTGCTACTACGTCGGTCCAGCCAGAAAAATATTTCGACTGTATGTGGCATCGGACGACAGGGAACTTAGTGGGTCTACCCAGGAAATCCTGGACGACCACGAACTTCTGGTGCTGAGGGGTGATAGGGGGAAGCAATTGGTTTGACACAACGATACAGGTACACCCCGTATCGCGTAACACGGTTGAGACTCGGCGACCATTTACGGCCCCAGTCTCGAATTTTAATCCTTCGGGAGAATTTTTGCTGTATACAAAATTCACCTGCTGTTCAGGGGAATTCGCTGTGGTCAAAGGAGGTAAGGGATTCGAAGGTTGTTCTGATTCCAACGTTGCCATCAGGTTATGTACCTGTTGGTTCGAGGGCGACTTAAGCCTCGAGTTTTGGGGGCAATTGTAGCTAAGGTGGCCTTGGATGCCACAACTATAGCAAGTTATGGGGTTTCTGGGATTCACGGCGTTCCTGACGAATTTAGGGGAGTTATTTTGCGGGGGTTTATGAGGATAATCCCCATCTTTTGGCGAAAAGGGTTTCTGATGATACCCACCTTTCTTGGGGGATGCGGACTTGTTTTTACTACACTCTCTAGGATATAACCTATGGTTTGATGAATGCAAGTCGGCTTCTGACACACACTCATCGAAGGACTCTGCTCTCCTGTCCTTGACAAAGGCCCTTAATTCTGGAGGCAGCGTGCTTAATAGCTGGTCCTTCAATATGAAGTCGATGAGTGAGTCAAAATCATTTCTCACTCGAGCTGACTCTAACCAAAATTGGAGGTGTCTCCTGAGTATAAAACCAAATTGTCGGTAGGTTTGTCCGGGCTGAATCCTAGCCTGCCTAAATTTTATCCTATAGTCTTCAGGATTGAGGTTAATCGCTCCCAGTAGTTCTGCTTTTAGGGTGGAATAGTCTATCGTCGCATCAGATGGTAGAGACACGAATATGTCTCTTACTCGGGTACTGAGAAGGGGGAGTAATCTGGCGATACCGTCTGTCTCGATATCCCAGTGATTCACTTCAAATATTTTTTCGAAGTGCGAGAGGTACGCGTATAGGTCGTCTTCGTCCTTGTACGCTGGCAGCTTCATAGTTGGAACCTGTGATGTCCCAGTCCTGGACCCCACGGAATGCACTTCCACTTGGTCCTTGCTTAATGCTCTCTCGTTTTCTCTTATCTTTTCTCTTTCATCAGCTTCCATTTTCGTCTTTTCTGCCTCCATCTTTCTCTCTTCTCTCCTTATTTCCCTTTCCGTCCTTTCTTTATCTTGGACGTATGCAAGGAGTTCTTTGTCCTTTAGTCCCAGGGTTTGACCTTGTTTAACAAATAATTCAAACGAAGACATATTGGCTATGTTCGTCGAGACTCACTACTGTAACGAACGTTACGTATGCAACTTGGAGTCCCTTAGCTTTTATTACCCTAACCTTACCTTTCTCTAAACCTCTTGATTGGATTATTCCTATCCGAAAACAAGACAGCACACTACACAACACTCTTCGTTGAGTTATAATTCCTACCTTCTTAACTACACTTCACTGAATCTTTAAGACTTGTTTGAAGTCTCGTTATTTAAATTTTCCTCGAACGGTTTGGCAAATATTTGTTATGGGTAAGGGCTTTTTACTCTAATCTTAAATTTGGGTTCTTCTGACTTAACCGCAATAACCTGACACCACTTAAATAATATGTCGTAGAATGCCGAGCTAATATATATTTATTTGTTTTATTAACTTTTAATAAACCAAATAACTTTAAATGGAGGCGTAGGTTCGTGCCTCGGTGATCGCTTGAGGATCGGGCTCTAAGAGTGCTAAACTTGATTTTTATTCTATTGAATGAATAAACTGGGTTTCTTTCTTAGCTTTATCAAATATTGCCACTTCAACTCGTTCGGGGATAATTAAAACAGTGCATTTATTAAAGAAAAAATAGACTTTAATCAACATAACCCACCTCAATAATTAACATTAAAACACAAAGATCTAACACACGTATAAAAAGAAAATGGGATTACAGGGCTAGCTCTCGAGATAAATATTTACGGGAGGAACAATTTTTAAGTTAATAGTTTTTGTCCTTAGTCAGACATCCAATAAACTAATTTTTAAGCACGGGGACATAAATAACAAGATTGTTCTTTACTTACATAAGGTAATGGAGATTAATACCAGTTTTCTGTAAGAATATCTTCGGGGTTTTTGATCGCTAGATGGCGCTCGTTGGCCTGCCTGGCGAGTTGACGGGTGACGTCACGAGGAATTTCGAGTTGGCGTAAGAGAATCAAAACAAAGACGCCGATGAGGAGAGTGGGTTCTCGTACGTTTATGACCTTGAAACGGTTTCTAATCTTGGCATATGATTATATTCTTTCCTAGCGATTTGTGTCTCGCTTATATAATTTCGATGTTGGATGAGAAATCTATCTAGTTTGGAGTTGTCAAACTCAGATAGAATAAGATTTGGAGTCCTCAATCTGTGTCGGTTGATACTCACTAATCTTGGGGCTCGAACGGCGCCGAGCTTCCTTGGTACAATCTGGTATTGTACAAGGACTGCAAATTCTCCTTAACTTGCAATAACTTTGTACCGGTGATTTTTGAGTCTTCTTGTCGAACTCAAAAAATCTTCTGTCAACCGGTGACTTTCTTGTCTCTCCAGTGGGAACGAACAAAAAGCCTCGTTTACACGGGTCCTCAGGTTATATACCCAACTTACTCCCGCTGAGGTGGGTGGGGAGGTGGATGGGGGGGGGGGGGCTCGCATAGTGGGACCTCGGGTTGGTCTGCCGCCTTTTTGCGTCTGGTGGGCTCGGAGAGGGGGTAATACGAGATCGGCAGTTTGCACTTTTGACTGGGTTGTTTATAAGTACACCCTCGAAGTGCCTGCCTTTTGAGCTGAGGTCAGGAATCAGTCTCGTATCACTTATGCTTTTGCCCGTTCTCCTATGTTACCGGAGAACATCGAAGGGGCACAGCTAAACCCAGATGTCTTTAGTTATTATTTCCTTAGACTATATAAACATATATATATATATATATATATATATATATATATATATATATATATATATATATATATATAATTTCTTATTATTCCTCTACAATGAAGATACATCAAGAAAAAATTCCACGAATGTATACAATTTTGCATTATCTTAATTTTAACCATATTCTGGTCATGTTGCTAAAAAATAATTATGCCTTAAAAAGTGTATAAAATTTGCGATAAAATGATATACAAAACCAGAAAATGCGAATTTTGAACGAAAGAATTTTAAAAGTGATTAATGAAAAAATGTGCTATCCCATTAAATATTTCTGTCTTATTCAAGTATCAGTCTACAATGTAAAAATTTTTTATTCATAATAATAACAATAGTATAGAGCGGTTTATTCTGTCAATTGTTCAGTTTGCCCTAATAATACTTTGAGCAAACCAGAAAATCATTTGGTGTACACTTGACGCAACATAAATGCAATATTAGGAGGGGAGAAAGCAACTGTGCTTTCTTTGTCAATTTATCTGAAAACATTCACCCTATCAATTGGAATTCGGCTAAATTTATTTACACGTCTGATGACTTTGTTTAGAAAAATTGGTCGAATGCTTTTTTATTAATTCCTCCCTTAATTTTAATTTATTCTCCGGTCTCATTAAACTGGCCCCTGTTATTAAAAGGTTATTTATCTCGGAATTGTCCACTTTAAATCTTAGCCCTTTGATTTATTAGTTAAATTAGGTTTCTCTAATTTATTTTTATGTATTCACAATTACGTGTGTACGAGTATGTACTTAATTTTGTGACCTAGTTGGAATTTCAGGAAGTAGACCTTATCTCTTTGGTTTTATGCTTCATATCCGTCTTTGATAATATTTTTCTATTTTGTGTCCTTTCGTTGTACATGGGCGGGGCATTACTCTGTTGTTTCTCATATATATACCACCTTTGTATATTATTTCTTTATTCCTTAAAAATCAAATGAACAAGTTTGAAAGTACTTGGAATCCGCCTTTCATTTTCCTGTGGAATATTTGGCATATATGTGTATGTATGTATACATTTTATTATATTTGTACACAACTCTCCATTTCTCCTTTTTCTAAGCCCCCCCCATATTCTCTTGTTTTTTAGGGTTAGCTATTGCATAAGTTTAATAATCGTTTCATAATTAAACAAAGTAAGGGAATAATTTTTCCGAGGAGGCTAATTTGACTGAGTCAGGCAAAACAAGATAGGTTAGGTGGGGTAAAAGATAATAATAACAAGCAAAGTCAGATTTTTTTTGTATTAGTGCAGGGATCACTATAGTGGTGTGAAGAATTCACTAAAGCATCTTCGTACAAACACTTCCTAGTAGTCAGAAGCAATAAAAAAAATAGAAACACGCTAGTTAACCTCATACTATTTTCCTTTTGTTCCTATAGCAAAAGAATAAGAAATGCTAGCAATCTAGTGTTCACTTTATGTCAGAATATGTGTCTAAATATGAATCTAGTATTAAGTATTACAAGTAATTACAATTTACTAGCAATTATTCATAATAAAAAAGGTTTACTTGCAATTGCAAAAAGGATTTACACATATTTGGATTATTTCAAATAATTCAACCAAATGATATCAATTTTCAAAGTTTCTTTTAATGTCGAGCAAAAAATATATCAATCCAAGTTCGCTTGATGAAACTAATAATTTTCTGATAAAATATAAAAAATTATATCTCTGTAAAATGAGAAAAATATTACTTAATAATTTTCTTTGTTGTAATTGCTTATATGTTACACTAAAAAGGTAATGTAGTCAAATCTGCTTTTTAAAAACAATTCTCAATAATTTATATGATTGAAATTAACATAAATGAATGTCTTTTAGAAAAATGTTTTAAATTCCAATTTATAAAATATTTCTTTCATTATTTGTCAAACATTTCTTCTCAAACAGCTCGTAGGCGAATCTGACTTCCACGTCGAAGGTATAATGTTGGGAGTGTTTCGAAACCTGCTTGATAGCGTCCAATTTAATTTATTCTTTTCAATTTTTAAGGTATATAATTTCATTGGCCTTTTATTCGAAATCCTTCTGCCAATTAATCAGACAGACAAATTTTGAATTGTTCTAGAACCAACCAATCTACAAGATGGAAAGTTAATTAGTGCAAGCTTTTAATTTTAATTTTTTAACAACAGAAATAAAGTTAATTAATTTCATCCAGTATACATTATTAAAATCATTATTTTGCTCCCACTTTAATTTGGGAGGAAATGATGAAGTCTTTTCACTATTTTGTTTACGAATTATTAAAGCGATATTATTTTCCAATCCCTCAGTCACAATCCTCGAACTCATTAACCATCAAATCCTGCATAGGAAAACTTCGGCAAACTTTGCTTGATTTAAATTGAAACCTTTGCAGATTTGTAAATTTTCGAAAAGTTGTAGAGAAAGGGCTTAATCAGGCGTTCTGATGAAGATTGTTATTGCAACACTGAACAATGCAATTTTATTCCAATCTAATATTGCAGATTGTTATTGCAAAATATCAAAATTATTTGTTAGTTCACTCCTTACACTCATCTCTATAGAGAGATTACGATTCTTAACATCCGAAATCGGCATGTGTTAATGCCATATAGAATAATTTTTTTTTTTTTTTTTTTTTTTTAAGAGCTCATCTGGCGACTGCCTACTTGGGCATTAGTCGCCGTATTAAAACTGGCCTAGTTCTAGGCTACTTTAAAATGAAATTAAAGAGAAAAAAAAAAAACAACACCCCAAAAGGGGGAAAGGAAGCAAGCTGGTGCGTCGGGGAGAGGTCCCCCCGGCGCAGGAGCGTGCAACTAAAGAAAAAAAACAACAAACAAAAAACAAAACAAATGCAAAAAAACAAAAAAAAACAAACAAACAAACAAACCTTGCTTAAATAATAGGGAGAAGGCCGGCCTCCCCCAAGAAGTCAAAAAGTCCACAAGTCAGTGTGCACGAATCTGTCCCAAGCACAAGGGACAGGCGGTAGCGACCCCGCCCATCCCGGTACTGGGACAGGTATCGTGCGCGAAGATCACCCAGACTGGGACATTCGACAAGAATGTGCCGAACAGTCTTGGGGACGACGCAGTCGTTGCAATAGGGCGCAGGCGAGCGCTCCATCAGATAGCGATGCGTCACACGAGTGTGTCCGATTCGGAGACGACAGAAAGCAACCTGAAGCCGCCACGGCATTGGGGGATAGGTCCATGGGAACAGTCGCGGCGCAATGGCACGCAACTTTAAGTTCCCTTCGACCGTCTCCCATCTTCTTTGCCAAGCAGTCCGAAGAGCTGCCCGTATTCCTGCCATGTAGTCGGTGTGAGGAAGAGTGAAACGCTGGTCCGGTCGCAGAGTCCTCGCGGACTCTTTGGCGCCCTCATCGGCGCGCTCATTCCCCGCAATTCCTACATGTCCAGGAACCCAGCAGAAGATAATCTCGACATCTGCCCGGCTCGACAAAACCGTGGCGTCACGGATATCGCGAACCAGGGGATGCGGAGATTCCAATGCCCCGAGAGCACTCAGGGCGCTTTGTGAGTCGCTATAGATCACAATCCGGTCTCCGAACCGGGCACGTCGCGTAATCTCCCGTACCGAGTGGTGTATTGCCACCAGCTCGGCCGTGAAGACAGACGCAGCGCCTGGTAGAGCCCCGCTGACTTCAAACAGAGGGGATACGGCGTGGAAGCCGACCCCCTCTTGGGACTTGGAGCCATCCCTATACACTGGCACGGTACCAGCGTAACACGATGTGTGCTCCAAAAAGGTCGAACGCAATACTCCCGGCGCAGTACAAGCTTTGGGAGCAGAGGCGTTGCGACAAATAGCCAAATGTGGTACCCTCCAGGGTGGCGTCCTGGGCAGAACCAGGGGCGCCACCGGCCCGAGAGCTATATCTACCTCTCGAAGGTGTTTCCTGGCCCTAAACCCAAAGGGCTTAGGGTATGACTGGCGTCTCTCGGCGGCATAGGCACCATCGAGATCAGCTGCGGATGCAGTGAGAGCTGTTGGCGACTGAGGGAGGCACCGGGCTCACGCGTACAGGCGAGTGATGCACTGCACGCGGCGCAGAGCGAGTGGCATCTCCCCAGCATCGACCAACAGGCTCTCAATGGGGGAAGTGCGGAAGGCACCGGTCGCAAGGCGAAGGCCGGTGTGGTGGATCGAATCCACCTTCCGCAATAAACGCTCGGCTGCGGATGCATAAAACTCGCATCCGTAGTCTAGCTTCGAGCGAACAAAGGATCGATAAAAAAGTAAGGCGGTAGCCCTATTAGCGCCCCAAGCGCTGAACGTCACGGAACGGAGAATGTCCATGGAGCGGGTACAAGAGACCCTAAGGCTGCGAATATGAGCCTCCCAGGTGAGGCGTCGGTCGAATACAAGACCAAGGAAACGGTGCGACTCAACCACATCCAGACGCACCCCATTAAGAAACAAATCTGGGTCGGGGTGAAGCCGTGGATGGCGGCAGAAGTGCACCACCTTAGTCTTGGCCAAAGAAAAGCGAAACCTGTGCGCTTCGGCATAGCGAGAGACGCGGTTCAATGCCTGTTGGAGTCGACGCTCCAGAGTTGGCATCTGGGCCGCGCCAAAAGAGATCGAAAGGTCGTCCACGTAGAGCGTAGCGAGAACATCTTCCGGCAGCACCGAGGTGATGCCGTTGATGCTCAGGGCAAAGAGTGTGACACTGAGGACACTTCCCTGCGGGACACCCTCTTCCTGCTCCTTTGGGCCGGAGAGGGCTCCCCCCACCCGTACGCGGAATCGACGATCTCGCAAAAATTCAGATATAAACATTGGGAGGCGTCCCCTCGCCCCCATCGTGTGGAGAGTCTCCATGATACCGTATCGCCATGCGGTATCATAGGCCTTCTCCAGATCAAAAAACACCGTGGCGTAGTGCTGTCTACGAAGGAAAGCCTCGCAGACGGCACTTTCCAGTCGGAGCAGAGCATCCGACGTGGAGTGGAACTTACGGAAGCCGCACTGTGCAGAAGACAGATGGCCTCCGCTGTCCAGGAAATAGGCTAATCTAACATTTACCAATTTCTCCATCAACTTGCACACGCAAGAGGTTAGAGAGATTGGGCGGAAACCGGTCGGAGTAGAGTGATCTCTCCCCGGCTTGCGAAAGGCGAGCACAGTAGCGATTCGCCAGGAGTCTGGGAGAAGACCTTCCACCCAGATTCTGTTGAACAAATCTAACAGAAAGGCCATGCCTCGCTCACCCAGGTGTCGAAGCATGGCGTACGGGACATCGTCCGGACCATGGGCGGTGTCCGCGCACGAAGCGAGAGCGGAACGCAACTCACTCACAGTAAACTTGTCGTTGAAGGGTTCTCCGCCTCGGAGGTAAAGTCCAGCCGGCGGCCTTCCGCGACATCACGACGTGCATTGAATGCTGGCGGAGCAGCATCACGGCTAGAGAATACGGAAAAAGCGGTCGCTAAGGATTCCGCCACGGACGCGGGGTCCGAGATTGCGGTCCCATTCTCCTGGAGAACGAGAGGGGGGTCCTGCGAGAACTTGCCCCGAATCCTTTTGACTCGCTTCCACACCTCAGCTAAAGGGGTCTTCCCGTTAAGTGAAGACACGTATGCCCGCCAAGAAGAGCGGCGGGCGTGCTTCGAAATATACCGGAACCTAGCCCTAGCCCGACGAAATTCAGCGACAGTGAAATCGTTCGGGCGGCGCTTATAGCGCATGTAGGCATAACGCTTCTGTTTGAGGGCCGTCTCACACTCGGCCGACCACCATGGGAGTGGTCGGCGTGCAAAACGGCCAGACGTCCTAGGAATAGTAGTCAGGCCTACGGCGATGAGGTTGCCGGAGAAGAACTCAACGGCCTCATCTACCGACCTAAACTCCTCGACTGAGATAGAGAATTCAGTCATTTCCTGAAATGCAGGCCACCGCGCCCGCGCCAAGCACCACCGAGGTGGTCTCTCAGGCGGCAGTTGCCCTGAAAATGATATTTGAATGGAAAAGTGATCACTCCTATGGAGGTCATCGACCACCCCCCAATCAAAATCAGGCTGTGCATCCGAAGAGCACAAAGATAGGTCAAGGCAAGAAAATGAAGCGGTTCTCGGACAGTGATGCGTAAACTCATCCACGTTTAGGACACCCATCTCAAGCTCTTCGATCAGATCGGCAAGGACTTGTCCCCTGGGATTTATGGAGTAATCTCCCCAGAGAGGATGCCTGCCGTTCAGATCTCCAAGCAAGAGATAGGGCCTCGGCAACCGTGCCACGACGCGGCGGAAGTCCCCCGCGTCGAAGTCAGCTGACGGTGGAATGTACGCAGAAATGATAGTATACCTCCTATCCAGGTGCAGCTGCACAGCCACTGCCTGAAAGGAGGTATCTAAAGAGAAAGGAAGAACGGAGACATCATGCCGGGTGTAAACCGCGCATCCCCCAGCCCGGCCATCCCGCGGTGGTGGGGTCGCAAGAACCTTATACCCCGGGAGGGCAGGCAGCGGGCACGCGCCTAGCATGGTCTCCTGCAAAAAAATAGCTAACGGGGAACGGGACGAGACGAGCCTCCGCAGCTCCTCCCAGTTGGCCCGGAGTCCACGGCAATTCCATTGAAGGAATATGCCCTCCAGGCCTAGCTCGGAGGAGACGCGGGGGCCCTCCTTGAATTGAAGACCCTCACGGGAATGGCCGTACGCTTCCCGGGGGCAGAACCCCGGGCGCTGTTGGCCGGACAAAGCGCTGAAGGCGCTGTCGCCTTCGAGGACGTATTGGGGGAGGTTGGGCTCGCCATGCGAGTCTTTTCCTCCCTCCGCCTCGAAACCTTAGGCGGGCGTTGCGGCTTGGGAGGCGGGGGGCCCTCTTTTCGAGGAACCACCGTCTCCGAGCCACTCGCTCAACCTCGGGGCGTGGGCGAAGGGGCCGAAGCTCCTTTGTTGCTGTCCTCCTTTCGGGGAACAGCTTTAGGAACCCCGGAAGATGGCCTAGCGACCATCTTCAGGGGTGTTGCCTCCTGTGAGTCTAACGACTCTGTGGAGGCGCGTGGCCGTTTCGCCTTACGGGAAACGGTCACGCTGCGGGAAGAGGGGGGAGCCCTGGTATTAGCCGAGGCTGGGTGTGAACCCTTTTTGCCGCCAGCTCTACCAGGGGAGCGCCCGGGTGTAGTAGAGCCCGCAGAAGGGCTCCGAATGGGCGCGGAAACAACCGTGCTCGTTGGCCTGGATGGGCCAGTAGCAGAGGGTTCTTTTCGAACTATTGAGGCATATGACGTCCCAGGCAGAGCCGGGCGCGCCAGGACCAAGTCCTTAGCCTCGCGGAATGAGAGTCGATCCTGGGCCTGAACGGCCAGGATTTCTTTCTCAAGGAGATATGCACCACATTGCTTCGAAGAAGCAGGGTGCGGCTCTCCGCAATTGACACACTTGGCCACACACGATTTGGACTTATCGTGTGCGACGTTGGAGCAATTTACACAGACTTCGGGTGACCCCGATTTTGCACGTCTACATGATCGATTCGTGTGGCCGAAGCGGTGACAGTAATAGCACCGCCGCGGCAGTGGCACGAATGCCTTCACGCGGTAGCGGTACCAACCGGCACGCACCGACTCAGGGAGCTTGTCACAGTCGAACGTGACGAAGAGTTTAGGGAGGGGTCTCGAAGCCCCTCCCTGTTTTCTCATCACACGTTCGACCTTGACCGCCCCATGGTCGGCCAGCTCTAGGGTGATGTCCTCAATGAAGTAGTCAACGAGTTCCCTCGCATAAACTATTCCTTTCACAAAGTTCATGGTAGAGTGCGGCGTCACACTCACCGGGGTGCCATGAAGTGTCCTAAGAGCACTTATCTTGGCCGCCTCGGCGGGATTCGCCGCATTCGCAAGAAGGCTGCCGTCCGAGAAACGGGTCACCTTAGGCTCTCTACCAATTGCACTAGCTAATCCTCTCCTCTGATGGATCATGTTGCCCTTAGACAACATGGTGCCATCAGTAGAGCGAATGACGAGGAAGCGTTTGAAGCCAGCGGGCTCGAAAACGCCAGGTAACCTCTGAATGAGGGGCCCCGATGTCATCGAGGCTCCGCCCTGTGCATTCTTCGTCTTAGTCTTGGTCAGGAGCTCCGCACACGAGAGGGTAGAGGGGCCGGATTTGCCGATCTTGGCTTGGTCGCCTACCAAAGTGGCAGCAGACCCATCCGTCCCCGCAGCCCCCGCGGATGGAGAGGAGCCCCGAGTCTTTTTCGTCTTTCTTGTCTTTTTCTTCTTTTTAGGAGAGGAGGGCGGGGAATGAACCCGCTCCTCACCCCCGCCGGTAGAAGCCCCCAGGCCAGATGGACCGGCCTCAGCCAGGTCCTTCTCTGAAATGGAGAAGGTCCCGGTGGGCGCAGGGGATTCATCCGGAGGAGATCCCTCCCCTCCTTGTACTGCCTGAGAATCCACAGCCGTTTGATGAGGACCTTGCATAGGGGCGGATTCGGGTTCGGTGCTTGGCGCCAAGCCCGGATTCCCCCCCATGGAAGGCCCTACCGTTTGAGGCTGGTTTTCCTCAAGGACCATGTCTATCACAGGAGGGGCCTCCAGTTGGCCATTCCCTCCCAGGACATCGCAGGTCCCCTTGGCAGCGTCATAAGTCTTTAGTGGGGAGGCACAGGCCTTGACCCCGGCAAGGTTTAATATTTTTGCCAGCAGGTCTTTTGAGGGAAGCGACCGAAGGGGCCTGGCTTCCCTCTCCCCCCTAAGGGGGTTTGCCCTACCGAGCCGCTTGTACGAGGGGCGGTCGGCAATGGGCTGCCTGCTGGCTTTCTTGGCAGTCCCCTTAGAAAGCATAGGAGGGACTGCCGCTGGAGATAGGGAGGTGCCCGAAAGCACCTCCAGAGAAGGGGGTGAGGGGGAGTCCCCTACACCCGTAGGCGTAGGAGAGGAGTAAGCCTCCTCTCCGGTTAAAGAGGTATGGAGGGTCCCCTGCGCAAGCACAGGGGGGGGGACCTCCATCTTTTCTGTGGAGCTGCACGAGGGCGGCTCCGTTGTTGTTATAGGGGGAATTAAGGGGAGATGTTTTTTTGTTTCATCATTGGGCATGGTGACCCTCTTTGTTTTACGGGACGCAATCGCCCACCACCTCTTGCAGTAGCCCGCACTGCAAGAGGTGCTTACAGGCCCGGCAGAGCCAGGCGCCGCCATTTGGGACCACCCCTCCCGCCTGGTGGCCTGGCAGTCCTTCGGCATGGCGGCTCCACCTTGAACACGGCGTAAAACGGATAGATTTTGAAGACGAGAGGAAAAGGGATGTGAGGAAAATATGGGTGGGGATGAAGCAGGTAGTTAAAAGCCAACCACCCCAGACCGGAGCTCAGGGGTTAGGGGACATTGTCCCCTCCCCCCTCAGCCCCGATCCGGGACGATTGGCTGAGAAGAAGGTCAGCTTCTACCCTGTGAAATTAGAGGCTGACCAGAGAAAGTTGTGGGAGAGGTTGTATGAAAAGCGACGAGGTAGGATAGGAATACAGGCTATCTGAAGGAAGGAAGAGAGGCTAAGCTGGGGCCGGACGGGGCGCTGGATCCCGTCAGCACGGCGGCCAGGATGGCAAATCGCCGCGCCCCTTACGGGGTATAGAATAATAGAGTTTAGTATAAAATGTAGATCATTATTACCTTACTCCTTTAAAGCGGATCTCGAAAATGATGATATTTATCCAGACATTCGATACAACCTTCTTACTCCATATTTCAATCCCTTACACAATATTCCGTAAGGACAATCATAAGAAACTGTTGACGAGCGCACGTCTCATATACATTTTTTTTTCGATTTCAACCTATCGTTTAACTCTAAACAGGTAATCAGATATTTTGCGCAATCTCAATATAGCTAAAAAAAAAACCCTTTTAGTTTTGTATATGCTTGCACTCCCATTTAGTTGACTTCTGCGATTTACACTGAAGAATTGTTTTTACTCTTCCTCACCAATTTTAAAAAATAATAATAATATAAAAAACACAAAAGTAGATTAACGACTCCATTTCTAGCTTCACTCCAAAGGGGCGGAGTACTGCATAACAAGCCTTCAATAATTCCAGACTTACTTTGGGACGACCTTGGCAATTATATCATCCGAAAGAGAATGTAACACAACATTTGGTTTCAAATTTTGTTAGAATAGTATGAATAGTTCTGAATTTATTGCCAAATAATTCTATGGCTAATCATGGGAGTACTTTTGCAATTATATCATTCAAAAGAAAATGTATAAAAAACACAAGAGTTTCAAATTTCGTTAGAATCAACCGAATAGTTACAATATTATCACCAAAACGAACAAAAAGCAAAAGAAGGACCGACGGACCCACATTCTGAGATATAGAGTTGCAGGTGACGAAACTATCAGCAGAGCCTGAGGTAACTTAAATCATTAATGATCTTGTAGAAGAATAAGGTTGAAAAGCGACCACATGCCACTCTGTACCCATGTGGTCTCGAGATTACCGCATGGAGCTTTAAAATGGCCGCTGATCTACGGCGAGGAGGCCATCCACGCCGTTTTATTGCAAACCAGCTGTATTTGCTTAGGGACTTACTTTCGTCGTTACACATGGCCTTCATGCCAGCCTTCCTACCTTCCAGCATAGATCGAAGTTCTTCCAACGTTCTATGCCAACTTTATCTCTGTTCCCCTGAAGGGGTCACTGCCATTGCCCCAACATCGAGCATGTTGTGGAAGCTCCCACCAAGCAATTAAAGCCAACCCGCATACCTTCTATATAATCCCTCGACTCGATTCCCCGTAAGAAGCGCGGCGAATTGCCATCCTGGCCACCGTGCTGACGGGATCCAACGCCCCGTCCGGCCCCAGCTTAGCCTCTCTTCCTTCCTTCAGATAGCCTGTATTTCTCGCCTACCTCGTCGCTTTTCATACAACCTATCCCACAACTTTCTCTGGTCAGCCTCTCAATTTCACAGGGTAGATGCTGAGGGGAAGGGGATAATGTTCCCTAACCCTTGACTCCGTTCGAGATGGATTTTTTTTAACAACCTGCTTCATCCCCACCCATACCTTCCTAACATCCATTTTCCTCTCCTCTTCACATTCTATCAATTTTACGCCGTGTCTAAGGTGGAGCCGCCATGCCGATGGACTGTCAGGCCGCCAGGCGGGAGAGGGGGTCTCAAATGGCAGCGCCTGGCTCTGCCAGGCCTGCAAACACCTCTTGCAGTGGGAGCAACTGTAAGAGATAGTGAGCTATTGCGTCCCGTGTAAAAAAGAGGGTCACCATGCCCAATGATAAAGATAAAAAAAAACAACCCCCATCTCCCCCTGTAACATCAACGGAGCAGCCCTCGGGCAGTTCCCCCCCAAAAATGAAGGTACCCCCCTTGTGCTTACGCAGGGGACACTCCATACTTCTTTAACCGGAGAGGAGGCTTAATCCTCTCCTACGACTACGCCCCGTAAGAGGCGCAGCGATTTGCCATCCTGGCCGCCGTGCTGACGGGCCTTAGCACCCCGTCCGGCCCAAGCTTAGCCTCTCTTTCTTCCTTGAAAACACTGGTTTCCTTTCTTTTCATACAACCTCTTCCGCAACTTTCTCTAGGCAGCCTCTAACTTCACAGGGTAGATGCTGACCTTCTTCTCGGCCAACCGTCCTGGATCGGGGCTGAGGGCGGAGGAACCAATGTTCCCTAACCCCTGAGCTCCGGTCTAGGGTGGTTGGTTTATAACAACCTGCTTCATCCCCGCCCATACCTTCCTCACATCCCTTTTCCTCTCCTCTTCACATTCTATCTGTTTTGCGCCGTGTCTAAGGTAGAGCCGCCATGCCGATGGACTGCCAGGCCACCAGGCAGGAGGGGTGGTCCCAAATAGCGGTGCCGAGCTGTGCTGGGCTTGTAAGCACCTCTCGCAGTGCGAGCTACTCCGAGACGTGATGTGCGATTGCGTCCCGTATTAAAAAGAGGGTCACCATGCCCATGTAGGTACAAAAAAAACAAACAAACCCTCATCTTCCCCTGAAACACAAACGGAGCCGCCCTCGGGCAGCTCCAGCAAAAATATGGAGGTCCTCCCCCTCTGCTGGCGCAAGGAACACTATATATTTCTCTAACCGGAAAGGACTTACTCATCTCCTTTGCCTACGGGTGCAGAAGACTCACCCGCACCCCCTTCTCTAGAGGTGCTTTCGGGCGCCTCCCTTTTTTCAGCGGCTGCCCCCTCTTTTCTTTCCAAGCGGACTGGCAAGAAAGCCAGCAGGCAGCCCTAAGCCAGCCGCTCCCCATCTAAGCGGCTCGGTAGGGCAAACCCCCTTAGGGGGGAGAGGGAAGCCAGGCCCCTTCGGTCGCTCCCCTCAAAGGACCTGCTGGCAAGGATTTTGAACCTTGCCGGGGTTAAGGCCTGTGCCTCCCCACAAAAGAGTAGTGACAATACTGACAACGGGACCTGCGATGTCTTAGGAGAAGATGGCCAACTAGAGGCCCTTCCTGTGACACACATGGTCATTGAGGAGACCCAACCACAGACGGTAGGGCCTTCCATGGAGGGAAATCCGGGCTTGGCGCCAAGCACCGAACCCGAATCCGCCCCTATGCAAGGTCCTTTTCAAACGGCTGAGGGCTCCGAGGCAGTACAAGGAGGGGAGGGATCTCTTCCGGCAGGTGCCCCTACGACTACCAGGACCTTGCCAATTTCAGATAAGGACCTGGCTAAGGCCAGTCCATCTGGCATGGGGGCTTCTGCCGGAGGAGGTGAGAAGCGGATTCATTCCCCGCCCTTCTCTGACAAAAAGAAGAATGAAAAGACAAGAAAGACAAAGAAGACTCGGTGCTCCTCTACATCCGCGGGGGCTGCGGGGACGGATGGGTCTGCTGCCACTTTGGTAGGCGACCAAGCCAAGATCGGCACATCTTGCCCCTCTACCCCCCCGTGTGCGTCGCCCCTGCCTAAGACCAAGAGTGCACAGGGTTGAGCCTCGATGACATCGGGGCCCCTCATTCAGAGGCTACGTGGCGTTTTCCAGCCTGCAAGCTTCAAGCGCTTCCTCGTTATTCGTTCCACTGATAGCAGCATGTTGTACAAGGGCAACATGATCCATTAAGTTAGAGGATTAGCTAGTGCAATTAGTAGAGAGCCGAAGGTGACCCGTTTCTCGGACGGGAGACTTCTGGCGAAAGCGGCGAATCCCGCCGAGGCGGCCAAGATAAGTGGTCTTTTGACCCTTCATGGCACCAGTGTGAGTGTGACGCCGCACTCTACCATGAACTTTGTGAAAGGAGTAGTTTATACGAGGAAACTCGTTGACTACTCCATTGAGGACATCACCCTAGAGCTGGCCAACCGTGGGGAGGTAAAGGTCGAACGTGTGATGAGAAAACAGGGAGGGGCCTCGAGACCCACCCCTAAACTCTTCATCACGTTCGACTGTGACAAGCTCCCTAAGTCGGTGCGTGCCGGTGGTATCACTACCACGTTAGGGGCATTCGTGCCACTGCCGCGGCGGTGCTATTAATGTCACCGCTTCAGCCATACAAAACGCTCATGTAGACGTGCAAAGTCGGGGTCACCCGAATCTGTGTAAATTGCTCCAAACGCACACGATAAGTCCAAATCGTTTGTGGCCAAGTGTGTCAATTGCGGAGAGCCGCACCCTGCTTCTTCGAAGCAATGTGGTGCATATTTCTAGGAAAAAGAAATACTGGCCCTTCAAGCCCAAGATAGACTCTCATTCCGAGAGGCTAAGGACTTGGTCCTGGCGCGCCTGGCTCTGCCTGGGACGTCATATGCCACAGTAGTTAAAAAGGCATCCTCTGCTCCTGGCAAATCCAGGCCAACGAGCATGGTTGTTTCCACGCCCATTCGGAGCCCTTCTGTGGGCTCTACCGACACCGGGTGCTCCCCTGGTAAAGCTGGCGGCAAAAAGGGTTCATACCTAGCCCTGCTAGCGACCATCTTCAGGGGTGTTGCCTCCTGTGAGTCTAACGACTCGGTGGAGGCACGTGGCCGTTTCGCTTTACGGAAAACGGTCCTTCTGAGGGAAGAGGGGGGAGCCCTGGTTTTAGCCGGGGCAGGGTATGAACCCTTTTCGCCGCAAGCTTTACCAGGGGAGCGCCCAGGTTGGGTAGAGCCCGCAGAAGGGCTCCGAATGGGCGCGGAAAAAACCGTGCTCGTTGGCCTGGATGGGCCAGGAGCAGAGGGTGCCTTTCTAACTATTGAGGCATATGACGTCCCAGGCAGAGCCGGGCGCGCCAGGACCAAGTCCTTTGCCTCGCGGAATGAGAGTGGATCCTGGGCCTGAACGGCCAGGATTTCTTTCTCAAAAAGATATGCACAACATTGCTTCGAAGAAGCAGGGTGCGGCTCTCCGCAATTACACACTTGGCCACACACGATTTGGACTTATCGTGTGCAACCTTGGAGGAATTTACACATACTTCGGGTGACCCCGACTTTGCACGTCTACATGAGCGATTCGTATGGCCGAAGCGGTGACAGTAATAGCACCGCCGCGGCAGTGGCACGAAGGCCTTCACGCAGTAACGGTACCAACCAGCACGCACCGACTCAGGGAGCTTGTCACTGTCAAACGTGACGAAGAGTGTAGGGGTGGGTCTCGAGGCCCCTCCCTGTTTTCTCATCACACGTTCGACCTTGACCGCCCCATGGTCGGCCAGCTCTAGGGTGATGTCCTCAATGGAGTAGTCAACGAGTTCCCTCGCATAAACTACTTCTTTCACAACGTTCATGGTAGAGTGCGGCGTCACACTCACCGGGGTGCCATGAAGTGTCCGAAGAGCACTTATCTTGGCCGCCTCGGCGGGATTCGCCGCATTCGCCATGAAGGCTCCCATCCGAGAAACGGGTTAACTTCGGCTCTCTACAAATTGCACTAGCTAATCCTCTCCTCTGATGGATCATGTTGCCCTTGGACAACATGCTGCCATCAGTGGAGCGAATAACGAGGAAGCGTTTGAAGCCAGCGGGCTCGAAAACGCCAGAAAACCTCTAAATCAGGGGCCCCGATGTCATCGAGGCTCCGCCCTGTGCACTTTTGGTCTTTGTCATCGTCAGGAGCTCCGTACCCGGGGAAGCAGAGGGCCCGGATGTGCCGATCTTGGCTTGGTCGCTTGCCAAAGTGGCAGCAGACCCATCCGTCCCCGTAGCCCCCGCGGATTGAGCGGAGCCCTAAACCTTCTTCGTCTTTTTGGTCTTTTTCGTCCTTTTCTTTTTTCTTGGAGAGGAGGGCGGGTAATGAACCCGCTTCTCACCCCCGCCGGTAGAAGCCCCCAGGCCAGATGGACCGGCCTCAGCCAGGTCCTTCTCCCAAATGGAGAAGGTCCTAGTGGTCGCAGGGGCATCATCCGGAGGAGATCCCTCCCCTCCTTGTACTGCCTGAGAATCCACAGCCGTTTGATGAGGACCTTGCATAGGGGCGGATCCGGGTTCGGTGCTTGGCGCCGAGCCCGGATTCCCCCCCATGGAAGGCCCTACCTTCTGAGGCTGTTTTTCCTCAAAGACCATGTCTATCACAGGAGGGGCCTCCAGTTGTCCATCCCCTCCCAGGACATCGCAGGTCCCCTTGGCAGCGTCATAAGTCTTAAGTGGGAAGGCACAGGCCTTGCCCCCCGCGAGGTTTAATATTTTTGCCAGCAGGTCTTTTGAGGGAAGCGACCGAAGGGGCCTGGCTTCCCTCTCCCCCCTAAGGGGGTTTGCCCTACCGAGCCGCTTGTACGAGGGGCGGTCGGCAATAGGCTGCCTGCTGGCTTTCTTGGCAGTCCCCTTAGAAAGCAAAGGAGGGACTGCCGCTGGAAAAAGGGAGGTGCCCGAAAGCACCTCCAGAGAAGGGGGTGAGGGGGAATCCCCTACACCCGTAGGCGTAGGAGAGGAGTAAGCCTCCTCTCCGGTTAAAGAGGTATGGAGGGTCCCCTGCGCAAGCACAGGGGGGGAGAGACCTTCATCTTTTCTGTGGAGCTGCACGAGGGCGGCTCCGTTGTTTTAGGGGGAATTAAGGGGAGATGTTTTTTTTTTTCATCATTGGGCATGGTGACCCTCTTTGTTTTACGGGACGCAATCGCTTACCACCTTTTGCAGTAGCCCGCACTGCAAGAGGTGCTTATAGGCCCGGCAGAGCCAGGCGCCACCATTTGGGACCACCCCTACCGCCTGGTGGCCTGGCAGTCCTTCGGCATGGCGGCTCCACCTTAGACACGGCGTAAAACAGATAGAATGTGAAGAGGAGAGGAAAATGGATGTGAGGAAGGTATGGGTGGGGATGAAGCAGGTTGTTAAAAAAAACCCATCCCGAACCGGAGCTGAGGGGTTAGGGAACAATGTCCCCTCTCCCCTCAGCCCCCATCCGGGGTGGTTGGCTTGAGAAGAAGGTCAGCATTCTACCCTGTGAAATCAGAGGCTGACCAGAGAAAGTTGTGGGAGAGGTTGTATGAAAAGCGACGAGGTAGGGGAGAAATCGAGCTATCTGAAGGGAGGAAGAGAGGCTAAGCTGGGGCCGGACGGAGCGCTGGATCCCGTCAGCACGGCGACCAGGATGGCAAATCGCCGCGCCCCTTACGGGGTCGACGCGGGGGACTCTAGCCGCGTCGTGGTACGGTTGCCGAGGCCATATCTCTTGTTTGGAGATCTGAACGGCAGGCATCCTCTCTGGGGAGATTACTCCATAATTTCTACAGGACAAGTCCTTGCCGATCTAATCGAAGAGCTTGAGATGAGTGTCCTAAACGTGGATAAGTTTACGCATCACTGTCCGAGAACCACTTCATTTTCTTGCCTTGACCTATCTGTGTGCTCTTCGGATGCACAGCCTGATTTTGATTGGGGGGTGGTCAATGACCACCATGGTAGTGATCACTTTCCCATTTAAATATCATTTTCAAGGCAACTGCCGCCTGAGAGACAACCTCGGTGGTGCTTGCCGCGGGCACGATGGCCTGAAATCAGAAAATGACTGAATTCTCTATCTCAGTCGAGGAGTTTAGGTCGGTAGATGAGGCCGTTGAGTTCTTCTCCGGCAACCTCATCGCCGTGGGCCTGACTACTATTCCTAAAACGTGGGGCCGTTTTTCACGCAGACCACTCCCATGGTGGTCGGCCGAGTGAGAGACGGCCCTCAAACAGAAGCGTTATGCCTACATGCGCTATAAGCGCCGCTCAAACGATTTTACTGTGGCTGAATTCCGTCGGGCTAGGGCTAAGTTCCAGTATATTTCACAGGACGCCCGCCGCTCTTCTTTGCGGGCATACATGTCTTTACCTAACGGAAAGACCACTTTAGCTGAGGTGTGGAAGCGAGTCAAAAGAATTTGGGACAAGTTCTCGTAGGACCCCTCTCCGGGTCTCCAGGATAATTGGACCGCAATCTCGGACCCCGCGTCCATGGCAGAATCCTTAGCGACCGCGGTTTGCATTCTCTTGACGTGATGCTGCTGCGCCAGCATTCAATGGACGTCGTGATGTCGCGGCAGGCCACCGGCTTGAATAAACCTCCAGAGGCGGAGAACCCTTCAACGACGAGTTTACTGTGAGTGAGTTGCATTCCGCTCTCGCTTCGTGCGCGGAAACCACCCATGGTCCGGACAATGTCCCGTACGCCATGCTTCGACACCTGGGTGAGCGAGGCATGGCCTTTCTCTAAGATTTATTCAACAGAATCTGGGTGGAAGGACTTCTCCCAGACTCCTTGCGAATCACTACTGTGCTCGCCTTTCACAAACCGGGGAGAGATCACTCTACTCCGACTGGTTTCCGCCCAATCTCTTTAACCTCTTGCGTGTGCAAGTTGATGGAGAAATTAGTAAATGTTAGATTAGCCTTTTCCCTAGACAGCGGAGGCCATCTGTCTTTTGCACAGTGAGGCTTCCGCAAGTTCCACTCCACTTAGGATGCTCTGCTCCGACTAGAAAATTCCGTCTGCAAGGCTTTCCTTCGTAGACAACACTACGCCACAGTCTTTTTCGATCTGGAGAAGGCCTATGATACCGCATGGCGATACGGTATCATGGAGACTCTCCACACGATGGGGGCGAGGGGACGCCTCCCAATGTTTATATCTGAATTTTTGCGAGATCGTCGATTCCGCGTACGGGTGAGGGGAGCCCTCTCCGGCCCAAAGGAGCAAAAAGAGGGTGTTCCGCAGGGTAGTGTCCTTAGTATCGCACTCTTTGCCCTGAGCATCAACGCATCCGCAGCCGAGCGTTTATTGTGGAAGTTGAATTCGGTCCAACACACCGGCCTTCGCCTTGCCACCAGTGCCTTCCGCACTTCCCCCATTGAGAGCCTGTTAGTCGATGCTGGGGAGATGCCACTCGCTCTGCGCCGCGAGCAGTACATCACTCGCCTGTACGCGCGAGCTCGGCGCCTCCATCAGTCGCCAACAGCTCTCACTGCATCTGCAGCTGATCTCGATGGTGCCTATGCTACCGAGAGACGCTAGTCATACCCTAAGCCCTATAGGTTCAGGGCCAGGAAACTCCTTCGAGAGGTAGATATAGCTCTCGGGCCGGTGGCGCTCCTGGTTTTGCCTAGGACGCCACTCTGGAGGGTACCACGTTTGGCTATTTGTCCCCACGCCTCTGCTCCAAAAGCTTGTACTGCTCCGGGAGAATTGCGTTCGACCTTTTTGGAGCACACATCGTGTCACGCTGGAACCTGTGCAAGTGTATACGGATGGCTCAAAGTCCCAAGAGGGGGTCGGCTTCCACGCCGTATCCCCTCTGTTTGAAGTCAGTGAGGCTCTACCAGGCGCTGCGTCTGTCTTCACGGCCGTGCTGGTGGCAATACACCTCTCGGTACGGGAGATTAGGCGACGTGCCCAGTTTGGAGACGGGATTGTGATCTATAGCGACTCACAAAGTGCCCTGAGTGATCTCGAGGCATTTAAATATCCGCATCCTCTGGTTCGCGATATCCGTGACGCCACGGTTTTTGCGACCAGGCAGATGTCAAGATTACTGCTGGGTTCTTGGACATGTAGGAATTGCTGGGAATGAGCCTTCCGATGAGGGCGCCAAAGAGTCCGCGATGACTTTGCGACCGGACCAGCGTTTCGCTCTTCCTCACACGGACTACATGGCAGGAATACGGGCAGCTCTTCGGACTGCTTGGCAAACAAGATGGGTGACGGTCGAAGGAAACTTATAGTCGCGTGCCATTGCGCCGCGACTGTTCCCATGGACCTATCCCCCAATGCCGCGGTGGCTTCAGGTTGCTTTCTGTCGTCTCCAAATTGGACACACTCGTGTGACGCATTGCTCTTTGATGGAGCCGCCGCCTGCGCCCTATTTCAACGACTGCGTAGTCCCCCAGACTGTTCGGCACATTCTTGACTTGTTGACTTTTAAGGGAAGGCCGGCCTTCTCCCTTTCATTTAACCAGGTTTAATTGTTTTTTTGTTTTTTTTTTTGATATTGTTATTGTTATTTCTTTTTATTGTTGTTATCTGTTCAAAAAATTTTAAAGTAGCATAAAACTAGGCTGTTTGTTTATGGCGACTTATGCCTATGTCGGCAGTCGCCAGATAGCATATTCGCAGCCTTAGGGTCTATTGTACCCTCGCCATGGACATTCTCCACTCCGTGACGTTCAGCGCCTGGGGCGCTGATAGGGCTATGGCTCTACTTTTTTATCGAACATTTGTTCGTTCAAGGCTCGACTACGGATGCAAGTTTTATGCATCCGCAGCCGAGCGTTTATTGTGGAAGGTGGATTCGATCTATAATACCAGCCTTCGCCTTGCGACCGGTGCCTTCCACACTTCCCCCATTGAGAGCCTGTTGGTCGATGCTGGGGAGATGCCACTCGCTCTGCGCTGAGGCAGTGCATCACACGCCTGTACACGCAAGCCCGGTGCCTCCCTCAGTCGCCAACAGCTCCCACTTCATCCGCAGCTGATCTTGATGGTGCCTAGGCCGCCGAGAGACACCAGTCATACCCTAAGCCTTTTGGGTTTAGGGCCAGGAAACTCCATCGAGAGCTAGATATAGCTCTTAGCCGGTGGCGCCCCTGGTTCTGGCCAGGACGCCACCCTGGAGGGTACCACATTTCGCTCTTCGTCTCTACGACTCTGCCCTCAAAGCTTGTACTGCGCTGGGAGTATTGCGTTCTACCTTTTTTTGCACACATCGTGTCACGCTGGAACCGTGCCAGTGTATACGGATGGCTCTAAGTCCCAAGAGAGGTTCTGCTTCCACGCCGTATCCCCTCTGTTTGAAGTCAGTGAGGCTCTACCAGGCGCTGCGTCTGTCTTCACGGCCGTGCTGGTGGCAATACACCTCTCGGTACGGGAGATTAGGCGACGTGCCCAGTTTGGAGACGGGATTGTGATCTATAGCGACTTACAAAGTGCCCTGAGTGATCTCGAGGCATTTAAATATCCGCATCCCCTGGTTCGCGATATCCGTGACGCCACGGTTTTTGCGACCAGGCAGATGTCAAGATTACTGCTGGGTTCTTGGACATGTAGGAATTGCTGGGAATGAGCCTTCCGATGAGGGCGCCAAAGAGTCCGCGATGACTTTGCGACCGGACCAGCGTTTCGCTCTTCCTCACACGGACTACATGGCAGGAATACGGGCAGCTCTTCGGACTGCTTGGCAAACAAGATGGGAGACGGTCGAAGGAAACTTATAGTCGCGTGCCATTGCGCCGCGACTGTTCCCATGGACCTATCCCCCAATGCCGCGGTGGCTTCAGGTTGCTTTCTGTCGTCTCCAAATTGGACACACTCGTGTGACGCATTGCTCTTTGATGGAGCCGCCGCCTGCGCCCTATTTCAACGACTGCGTAGTCCCCCAGACTGTTCGGCACATTCTTGACTTGTTGACTTTTAAGGGAAGGCCGGCCTTCTCCCTTTCATTTAACCAGGTTTAATTGTTTTTTTTGTTATTGTTTTGATATTGTTATTGTTATTTCTTTTTATTGTTGTTATCTGTTCAAAAATTTTTAAAGTAGCATAAAACTAGGCTGTTTGTTTATGGCGACTTATGCCTATGTCGGCAGTCGCCAGATAGCATATTCGCAGCCTTAGGGTCTATTGTACCCTCGCCATGGACATTCTCCACTCCGTGACGTTCAGCGCCTGGGGCGCTGATAGGGCTATGGCTCTACTTTTTTATCGAACATTTGTTCGTTCAAGGCTCGACTACGGATGCAAGTTTTATGCATCCGCAGCCGAGCGTTTATTGTGGAAGGTGGATTCGATCTATAATACCAGCCTTCGCCTTGCGACCGGTGCCTTCCACACTTCCCCCATTGAGAGCCTGTTGGTCGATGCTGGGGAGATGCCACTCGCTCTGCGCTGAGGCAGTGCATCACACGCCTGTACACGCAAGCCCGGTGCCTCCCTCAGTCGCCAACAGCTCCCACTTCATCCGCAGCTTATCTTGATGGTGCCTAGGCCGCCGAGAGACACCAGTCATACCCTAAGCCTTTTGGGTTTAGGGCCAGGAAACTCCATCGAGAGCTAGATATAGCTCTTAGCCGGTGGCGCCCCTGGTTCTGGCGAGGACGCCACCCTGGAGGGTACCACATTTCGCTCTTCGTCTCTACGACTCTGCCCTCAAAGCTTGTACTGCGCTGGGAGTATTGCGTTCTACCTTTTTTTGCACACATCGTGTCACGCTGGAACCGTGCCAGTGTATACGGATGGCTCTAAGTCCCAAGAGAGGTTCTGCTCCCACGCCGTATCCCCTCTGTTTGAAGTCAGTGAGGCTCTACCAGGCGCTGCGTCTGTCTTCACGGCCGAGCTGGTGGCAATACACTACTTGGTTCTGGAGATTACGTGACGTGCCCGGTTCGGAGACCGGATTGTGATCAAGAGCGACTTACAAAGCGCCCTGAGTGCTCTCGGGGCATTGTACTCTCAGCATCCCCTGGTTCGCGATATCCATGACGCCACGGTATTGGCGAGCCGGGCAGATGTCGAGATTATCTTCTGCTGGGTTCCTGGACATGTACAAATTGCGGGGATTAAGCGCCCCGATGAGGGCGCCAAAGAGTCTGCAAGGACTCTGCGACCGGACCAGCGTTTCACTCTTCCTCACACCAACTACATGGCAGGAATACGGGCAGCTCTTCGGTCTGCTTGGTAAACAAGATGGGAGACGGTCGAAGGGAACTTAAAGTTGCGTGCCATTGCGCCGCGACTGTTCCCATGGACCTATCCCCCAATGCCGTGGCGGCCTTAGTTTGCTTTCGGTCGTCTCCAAATCGGGCACACTCGTGTGACGCATCGCTATTTGAATGACTGCTTGCCTGCGCCCTATGGCAACGACTGCGTCGTCCCCCAGACTGTTCGGCACATTCTTGTCGAATGTCCCAGTCTGGGTGATCTTTGCGCACGACACCTATCCCTTGTACTCGGGATGAGTGCGTGCACATCGATTGGTGGACTTGTTGACTTTTGGAGGGAGGCTGGCCTTCTCCCTATTATTTAAGCAGGGTTTGTTTTTTTTTGTTTTTTTACATTTGTTTTTTTTTGTTTTTTCTTTCCTTTAGGTTGCACGCTTTTACGCCGGAAGGACCCATACCCGACGCAGGAGCTTGCTTCCTTTCCCCCTTTTGGGGTGTTTTTTTTTCGTTTCTTTAATTTTATTTCAAAGTAGCCTAGAACTAGGCCAGTTTTAATAGGGCGACTAATGCCCATGTAGGCAGTCGCCAGATGAGCTCTTAAAAAAAAATACATGTCATATAACTTTATCTTTTTTTAGAAATAGTTCAGATAAATCATTCAAATATAAAAAAAAGAAACGCCCATGCATAAATTTCAATATATTTTCTGAACTTTACCATTTATAATTTATTTTCATTTATAAAAAAATTCCAAAACATTCGATAATCTTATTAATTTTCCTGAACTTCAACCTTTTGTTCTAAACTTTTCCAAAACTAAAATATAATCTGGTGGGGTTTATAATTTAAAATCTAAAAACGGCCGTCATGGTTAATTTTTTATAAATTTATACAACTTAGCCAATTATAATAATTTTAAAAGGAAAGTCTAAACTAAATTACCCCCCTTTCAAAATATCACGTTGCTAAAATATATTTATAGAAGATATTTAAAAATAAATCTTCTGAACTTCACCATTTTTAATTCTTTTGGTTTGAAAAAATTCACCAAATTTAGATACATGTCTTAACCAAACTAAGATGAAATTATTTTTAAAATACTCAAAAAAATTGCCTTCTTAAATTATAGAGTTGTGATGATGATGATAATTATGATGACGATATGCTAATACCAAACCTTTTGGCCTTCATTATACCTAATATCGTGAAATTTCCCCTCGGTTAATTTTTAAATAACTTAATTTTAAAAACAAAAAACTTCCAGATAAATTACAGTTAAAATATAATGAAATAGAGACCCTCAGAGTTTTGAATTATTAGAACATTAGAGATTATTTTAATCGTAATTATGCAAGTTTTATCAAACTGGTATTGAGGAAATCATCAGAAATCATCTGGAAATATTATGTCAGATGCTTACCCATTCTTCTTATCATTTAGTATTCCCTTACATCAACCAGAAAACTAAAGTATGTACCATCGGGCGCAGTGCTTCATTCTCTCCGTAAAAGGCGGTGGGAAACGGAACCTGGAAGAACCACCCGCAATCCCGCCTCGAAAGTCTAATCCAAATGAGAACGTTGGACTGCATCCAGCATCTGTTATCTACCTGATTGTGTGCGGCCCGGACTCTTATAGCCGTATGGGGATCTGTAGCTTTATATCTCCAACTCATTTTCTCTTTATTTTTCTTCACCCCGTTCTGAGCTGATTTTTCCATACAAATTCTATAGGAGATACCTTCGCTTGTTTACTTTAAATATTATTTCCAAAATTAAATTTATTTTAAATTAAGGAATTAATGCAGATGTCATTTAAATAATTTTGCAGGTAGACCTAATTACAGTAAGCGCCTTAATACAGCTAAATTTTGTAGAATTCTTTACAATATCAACAAATAAATCTTAACCTTTTTTGAACAGCGTTAGATCTCTTTTTATGCATTTAAACAGGGAGTTAATTGAAGTTATATTTTATTTTAAATTTAAACTTAATCATTTCCCGTAATTTTATTTTAATGTATTTCAATCATTTTTATTTGATATGTTGTTAGTATTTTAAGATTATCCAGATGCTTACATGTTGTTGAGTCTGCTATGAAAGCTACTATAAATTCATTACTCTTCTATTGACATTCTCCGGACGATAATCATGTGAAGTAAAATATGAATGAAGTTTTAGATTTAGTATTTATAAAAATTGTGTATAAAAGAACTATGAATTCACTAATATGCCCTTTTATTATTATTTATGATGTTATTCGGCTTAGCAATCTCATCTTAACATCCATTTAAAATTTCGTCTAGAAAAAATCATCAAAGGATCTTCAAATGGCTTCAGTAAACGAAAGATTTAAATATGAATTTATATTCTGACGACAAACGGAAAGATAAAGACGTCTATTTGTACGGCGAGCTATGAATGATGCATTACAATCAAGTAGTCGTGTTTGTGAAACACCTGCATAAAGTCACCTTTGACGATTAATTTTATAAATTAAATATTTAATAAAGATATACATATATCGATATATAAGTACCGTAACAACAATAAATTTATAAATGAGCAAAATAAAATATGAGAATCATATGTGTAAGATTTTTCTTTCATGAAAACGATCACTATTAGAATAGTTGCATGTAATAGGAAAGAAAAGAACCAAACTTGCAACATTGTTTGTTGTTGAGATTTTTGCGCAGGGTATAAAAAAGACGCAAAAAAATAAAATTAACTCATAATAGAACTGTAGCTAGTGGGAGAATATGCCTTTGTGGAGAAGGCTAGCCCATTTGGTTAGATGAGTCCGAAACTGATAATCCTTATCTCGATTGCATTTCAAGATTATTCCTCATTTACCTATGAAAATCTCTACAAAAAGATTCAGGGGTTTTAAAGCAATAAAATTAATATTCTGGCAGCTTTCTTACATTCAGATACGAGTATTTCCACTTCCATAATTATAACCTTACCTCTCTTTCCTTCCTAAGGCAATGCAGTTCGTTTTGTTTTTGGAGGAGGGAACAAATTGTAAATTTATCGAAATTACTTTCTATAGTTTTTATTCTGACGATAAAAATGAAATTAACTGCATATTTCATAGCAATAAACTAAAACCCAATCTACTTTGTATCAAAATATGTTATGTTTTGGCCTGTATATTATTAATATTCAAGAAAACCACATATAACTGATCTTAAGAGGAGAAGGTTCATATATGGCAAGTGTTTATCTAAAGTCTGTTGTCACAGAGACCAACTAATCACAAAATTATAGGACAGACCACGGAATATTCCTGTATAATGGGAGTTACAAATAGCATCTGAAGTCATAAATGGACATGCTGTGTTTTGGAAACACTGAATGAGAGATGAATATTTTTGTTAGAAGTGAGAGATACCCCAATTACAGGTACTTCTTCTCTTTTGTCTCTCCTTAATTTGCGTCAAAAAATTTCTTCATTTATCTCATTAAAAACATAAATCTTCGAGTGAATCTCAGCCTGAAAGTTTTACTTTTTTTGCATAATTGGCTAAAGAAAGGAGAAAATATTTAGAGAATACATAGTTATGGTAAAACTGAGACAAGAAGGAACGGAATTCTCCTAATCTTGGTTCTTCACTTGATAAAAACCTGTTTCAATGGGAAGATATTTGCTAAAACTCTCATCATTTGCGGTTACTCTCTATCTTATGTTGTCAGTCTCATATGAGGTATATAAATTCACATAATGATTAATGTGACAATCAAAGGCAAGCTCGACGGCACCAGGGCTGCTCACCGATAGAAAGAAGCAGTATGAAGAATGCATTATTGGTTTGACCAAATCACCAGTGATGGTTAGGGACTCCATAGCTAAAGAGGGAGCTACCCGTTTTGCGTTTGTGGAGTCCCTAGTGGAAATCAGATTAAGAGTTTCGTAAGCGGAAAGGGTGATGCACCGTGGGTGAGGGGGCAATAAAGAGACAGCGATGTTGACATTGACGTTCTGTGTGATGAACTGTGTGGATAGAACTGTCTGCCTTCATGACCCGGACGCGGTGCCCCACCCTGATTCGCAGTAACTTACTAAGTGCGAGGAAATGTTTCAAATCTGTTTTCGCGGAGATTCTAATCTTGTAGCAAGAGATCGAAATCCAGCGCCTTAGCTATTCGATCACAAAGGTTTTCTTAATCAACCATTCGATGTCTCTGACAATGAAATGAAAGAATTTCCTCAATAATGGAATTACCAACTTTATAACAATTAACTACATAGTGTATATCGATATATGATAAAATTATAGCAAGGTTGCAGTATATATTTTAAAAAAAATTATTTTCTTTATTTATATATAAATACAAAACATTTTACGTAACAATTCTAAAGAGTGAGATAAAAGTGTCTACATTAATATAAAGATTTCCCTTTGACTACCATTGTAGATTGGATTAAAAGCTAAAGGTAAAAATGTTTGAAGAAGTTGCGTGATTCTTTTAATTGTAACAGAATCTTGTTTTTTTCATAACACGTATTACTTACTGTCAGTAAATTCGAATGAAATTTTATAATAGTCATTTTCTAAGAAATCCAAACTTGTAATTGGTTATTTGAGGGCAGTGGATATTAGACGCCTCACGATAACCTCAGCCGTAATCTCCCTCCCAAAGATATTTTCTTGAAACAAGTCTCTATTTAAATGAACCTCTCATATATAGTCAATAAATCTATGATGAGTATTTTATAATCTGAGCCAAGCATCTAAATAAACCCTTAGCCAATAATAATTCCCTTCTCAAAACTATCTTCCCTCAAGCGATTACAGAAGGAGCTGCCAAGTAAACTAATATCAATATTAAACTATCATTTGTTTTTATCATTTTGTTATTTTTTATAGCAATATCTTTTACTATTAACTATGATGTTTTTCTTAAGTTATTTAAGGGTATATAACTCTCCAAGGAACATGATACAGTCCAATGTATAGATTGTTTACTTTGATAAGATCAATCTTCTGGATTTTTACAAATATTTTAACTTTTTAAGATTTTGGTGATGGAATTTGGAATGAAAGTTGGATAAACTCAAACTTGTTTCCTTTTTAAATGATATAATATAGCAGATGAAAAGCACTATGGGCAGCACGAATAACAATACAGAGATAATTTCCAACCTGGACAGCATACTGTTTTTTTATTTTCTCCCGTGTACCACCAACAAAGTTTCGGCTACTACGGCTTCATATTAAGGTGGGTAGGTTTGATGATAGAATTTTATCAAGTCAATGATTAAGTAACGTTTTGAATCCCGATATCTGGTAAAAAAAAGTTTTTTGATGGCTCTTAATTTTCAAGAATGATTAAGGAAACAGTTAAAAAACGCATTAACTCCAACTCAGAAGAATGCATGGTAGGTATTTAAAGCAGCTGTCTCTAATCTTCTTGTCAACCGTAGAAGTCCATAATATGTTGTGTAAGTTGAGAAAAGTAGATGCATCCTTTCACAGGTCAAGTATCGCGCATATTCATATTAACAAATTTGACTTTTCTCCTAAATAATGTGAAAAATATAGTGAAGAATAGAGTAACAGAATTTGCAAGGATATCAAACTGAGATATCACTCTTGCCCCTGTTGAAGCGATACGTGCCCGATGAAAAATGGAAAGACCAAAAGCTTCATTCCTTCTGCTTTTTTTAAAATTTCAATTTTATGGATAAAGGCTGTCCTTTTTTATTTCCATGAGGGCTTTTTTATATAATTACTCAAATCTAATGTTTTTAGGAAAAAGAAAATAAATTTGGAGATAAAATTGGAAATAATATATAGCATATACAAAGGAAGTTACATAATCGAGAAAAAACACTTATTTTCGAATTTAGTATGGTTGAATTAGATAAAATCAATTGAAAAACCTTTAAAACAGACAAATTTCAAATGCATAAGAGCGATATTATTAAACGATTTACCTGCCTCCCAGATGCCAGCGACTTATTCTCGAGAATTAAACAAAATGCAAAGGAACCATTGGATTCGAGAGAACCTCCCTCTGCAAAAGTTCTCAGTGTTTAACCTAATCTAACCTAGGAATCAGGCCTAAGCAAAGCGAAGACTAAGAACTAGCTTTTGAAGAAAAACATCCATGGCTCCAAGAGTTCAAAGAACCAGAAAATAAAACTAAATGAAAACTGAAACCGTTATATCTTTCGAAAGACAAATAATAAGCAATGATTACTATGAAATATCTACAAGTAGATCTGGAATTGTCAAATACAAGTGAGTAAAAGGACTATTACTTAATAGCTCTATCGTAACGATATGCATTATTTCACTCCTTGAAAAACCCAATCCTTAATATAAAGCATGTATCGAAACGTATAAACTTTGCAAAAGAGCATTTTGAAAAGGGAATCTAATTTTGAAACAATTTTCGATGGTAATGTGAGATTAAAATTGAACTTTTGGGCCAAATGTTACTCGTTATGTTTAGAGACAAGATGGGCCTTAAACTTAAGGGCATCATCCCAAACGTAAAACATAGAGGAGGTAGTCTCATGGTTCTGGGCTGCCTTACTGTTCGTAGCAGATGAGCGTTTCAGATCATTGATGAAATATTGCATAGTGCTGGGTAGAGAAGAAAACTGCTCCCAAGTAAAAAAATTAATTTATGAGGCCAAAATTATTGGCTATTTGAGCAAGATAACGATCATAAACACGAGACCAAATCAATTCTAGTATAGTTTGAGAAGTGTAAAATAAACTTCCTTCGATATCCAGGTCAATCGCCAAGCCTCATTCATATGGAGCTTTTGTGGCGAATGATGAATGAATGCTACAACCCCAAAAAGAAATCCAGAGAATCATGCTAAGTTAATGGAGATTGCGTAGAAGAGTAGAAGAAAATATCAAGAAATGGGTGCGAAAAGCCAGGAAAAATTAAATGATTGAAGTAATTATTTAGATGAATACTTTTGTCAACTGCTAAATTTTGTTTAATAGCATTTATTGTTATCACTCACACTATATGCTATGAACGGGAATTTTGGAATGGGTTTAATAATTATAAATATTTTTCTCTTAGTTACCATGTACATATTAACAAAGAGAAACTGGTGATTGATGTCAGAAAAAATAAGTTTAGATAATTTATAAAAATTAAGATATTGTTTTTTTTGTTATTTCTTCGTATATTCGAATCTTTTATCGAGCTTCTTTCTAAAATATATTTTTAATTTTCATCTTTAGCAAGAGAAAAAGGCTACCCTTTCCCAAATCAAACGAAACCAAACTATTGAAACATTTAGATTGGAATTTTGTGGGGTATTTTTCTTTCCTTTAGGCCGAGAAAATAACGAGGGTTCTGAAACAAGGTCTGCTGACCAAAATATCGCCTGCTCTCACTTATTCTGATTTATCACCTTATGGCCTTCAAAACTTTCTATAATTATCGGACTTACCTTGGAAAACCTTGGCATTATATCATTCGATAGAAAGTGTATACAACGTAAGGGTTTCAAATTTATTTAGAATCAGCCGAATAGTTAGGATGTTATTGCCAAATACTTCCCCAGATAACCTTGAGTGGACCTTGGTAATTATATAATTCGAAAGACAATATGAAAATAAAACAACATAGGGGTTTTAAATTTCGTTAGAATCGGTCGAATAGTTATGATATTGTTGCAAAATAATTCTTGGGCTAACCTTGTGAGGACCTTGCCAATTATTATATCATTTGAAAGAGAATACAAGACCTACAATGATATTCCCAAACAATATAGTTCCCGGGATAACCTTGGGAGGACCTTAATAATTATATCATTAGAAAAATAATGTAAAAAAAAGTAAAGGCTTTAAATATCGTTAGAATCGGCAGAATAGTACGATGTTATTACCAAAGCGATAAAAAGCAAATCGGGGACCAGGGGACCAACGAACCGACCGAACGACATAGTCAGATATAGACTCGCAATCGCGTCGATTCACACGTGACTAAAAACAGATCAAGCGTATATTATTTTGAGGCAAGAAGATTTTTCAAATATTTATTATTTTTATCTCATTGCTTATAAAAGTTTATTAATAGATAAAAAAATTAGAGCGCAGGGATGTTTTTTAAATTCAAGCTTTTAAAATGATATTTTTAAGAGTTAATTTAGAGAGTGAAAAAAAAAACACTGATAGCTTTTCTCCAAGTAATTTATAAGAGTTACTATTTTTCTCACCTCATTCTATTCGCTCACTGAATCTAAGAACGAAAAGATTTTCAATCGAATATTTCATAAAGTCAGATAAATTAGAGGATTGCGGTTTTTAGGTCCAGTATTATTCGTACATAAAAAATTTAGATGAAAAAAAAGAGGTGAGGATTCTTTTGACAGTATATGAAAAGAATTCAGATAAAAGCTTTTACTTGAATTTCGTCTTAAAAAATTAGTATGGATATAAAAAAATAGTCAAACGTAGTTCATTAGGAATATTTAATAGAAATATTTTTAATTAATATAGTCTCACACCACGTTGCCGAGGCAAAATAGGCCGTAAGCCACACACCGAAGGTCTCTGTGCAGAGGACAAGCTCCTTTTGTATGTGTATTTGTTTAATTAAATATTTTTACTGGGTTTCCTTTTTTTATAACCAGACGGAAAAAACGTAATATTGCAGAAATATTGGAAAATAAATGTGCAAATTCTTGCGTCACTTCACCGTATATATATATATATATATATATATATATATATATATATATATATATATATATATATATATATATATATATATATATATATATATGTATATATATATATATATAAATATATATATATATATATATATATATATATATATATATATATATATATATATATATATAGAGAGAGAGAGAGGTGAGATGATCGTTTTTGGTCTGGTTCCTCACCCTTGATCAGGAGCTCAAATACATTGGGGCTGCTCGAGGGTTCGTTGAAGCACGTATTAAGCTTAATTTGTTTAAGAGTGTGATATTGGCATTGCTTTAAATAATGTTGTTTTTTTTTCTAGGATTTACATGTCACACAAAACAGCAACTTAGCTTCGCATTCACATTTTAGGTCCGCTACGATTTCTTCTCAAAACGTTGGAAGATATTCAAAATATCTCCTCTTGCCGTTCAATTACCGTAGGCGGAGATTAGGTATTCAATTTTTAGTTTTGCCACTGGAAGTAAATATTTACTTAATTTCCTTTTGCCAATCATCGCAATTAATTATTCCCATTGCAATAATAAATCACCAATAAATTTGATTTTCACTGCATTTATAAACGCTTTTATCTTTGAGTACGTTTCCCCTCTCATTTCCTGCGACTTTGTTTTATTGGGCTTTTATCGCAGCACAAAGGAGTAGCTAAAATTTTTGTAAAAAACTCCTGATAAAGTGCCCTAATATAGACATTAATTGATTCTCATAGAGAGCCGCTCTAACGCAGTTTAGTGTGCTTCAACCAAGAAGGGGTTTGAAAAGAGCGATGGCTGAAAAAAACTAATCGCAGGTGGGGAAAAAAAGAGGACGAAATGTAGAAATCAGGAAAACTTAAAGACAAAAAAAGGGTCTAAAATAACAAAAGTATTACCAAAAGTTTAAAAAATGAGATTCAATGAGACCAGAAACAATCCAGACATGTAGGTGCAAGCAAAATTCCATCTTCCTAATTAGCTATGGGCATTCTTCTTCTCTTGGAGACCGATCGACGAATGAGAATGATGCCCCGCCCCCAGTTTGCAACAGAGTGCTTTTTTGTTAATTGGGTAAGTTATGTGTGGTTTGTTATGTTATGTAGCCTACTACTTTTGAGTACTGAAAATAGTCGCCTCTTTTAAAGATTTGGTTGTTCGGCCTCAAAGTATTTTTTACACACACAAACAGATACACCTTCAGCACTTCTCCTGAATCTTTTGAGTTTCATGCACTTTCTCATCTCTTTTTGTGTATTTAACCATTATTGCAGTTTCTTACGCTGATTCCAAATATGTCTGTCCTTTCGAGGTGAGATTATAGTATACTTGCCTTATTTTACACACAGAGAACCACAAACAGGATAGTACTTTATTCCACAATAAATAAAAATATCGGTATTAATTAGGAAATGATTGAGAACTTACATGGTTTTCCTTAAAAGGTATTTTATTAGTGGCACAATTCCAAAATAATTTTCGTTAAGAGGTTTTAAAAATTTCCTGTCATAATAATTATTTCCTGGTTTCATCTTCATTCTAAGGAAAGTGGCATAAAATGAGTCAGCTAATTCACGTTTAAAATATATATATAACGGGAGTTGGGAATTAATTGCCCTTTATTATATGACCAGACGGTTTTATTTACTGAACTGAAAGCTTCATGACTCTACCTGATGTCATTAGTACCTCAAATTACCGCTTCAAGTCCTAACCTGAAATCTTCTTCATCCTAGGCTGACAGCATTAGTATTTCACCTGACAGTTTCATTATCTCACCAGACGCCCTACTGAAAGGATGTACTTATTCCAAAACACTATATGCACATCATTTATGTTTTTATGTGTATTTAACAGCTTGATATTTTAAATAATTTTGATGGTTTATTTACAAGTTTTGATTCAGCGTGATTGTAAGAGCGGATGTAACTTAAATGTATTTTGCTTGACATTTATTTAAATTATCATGTTTTGTTTATTCGACAGTTTATGAATATGAATTGGTGTAGTTTAATGATTTTTTGTTTATTTGGTTAAACGTAGGTTAAAGGCCAAATTACCTTGCCTACATTATTTAAGCTTTGCTTTTTTCCATTTCTTTTAACTCCGCCGCATATTGTTATTTTCTACAAGCGTAATGATTTTTTGTACTTTTAATATAATATTTTTGAAAGCGTGTTTTTTGTGTGCCCTGATAGAATTTTGTCTTTGATATAGGGTTCGAAATTAAGTTTTGCACCTATTCCGTGTTTACGTTTTATTTCAACTATAATCTTTTATACTTTTAGAATATCAAATATCGGGAAAATTATGTAGTTAAGAGTAAAATATATTTCAATTTGAAATCCAGTATAAACACAGTGGGCCTAGCCAAGTGAGGTTAAAATTAATACACCTCTTCACCAGATACGATGGAAAAGTTTTGTGTTCTCGTTGTATATTTTATCTCAAAAAGAATTCAATCATCGTAAATGCAGCAATTAATATAGCAGCACATAAACAAGATTTGTTGTATTTTCCGGCTATTTTACTCTAGCTTACTTTCAGGGCAATTCAAAGCAGTGTCTCTTCTGTATAAACCAACGAAAGCCTGTGGTCGAACCTCTAAACCTGAAGCATGAATTAGGGTTGTTGCTTTCTGCAAAAGTTCATACAGGGACTGGCAAGACTGAGCCCATCGGTTTAACGCCTAAAATGGTTTCCTTGAGCTGGTCTTCAAAATGCCCCACACCATACTCGCAAAGCACCTAAGAGTAACAACTGATCGTTCAAAAAAGGTTTCACAATTATATGTAATTTACAAGATGAGGATGAGGATAAATTTAGTCCCATCGGCGCTTCGATTATGCGGAACCAACTCGATGAGTTTTGTGGTAGGTGTCCGGCTGAAAGAAGTTACCCCAATCCGGATGCTAAAGTTTAAAGTTGTATTTAACACCGTTTCTTACCTTGCAGTGGAAGCTACTGCAAATACCAGATTTGTATTCCATATGCGAACTAATAATATTTTTATAAATAGGTAGGAGCAGCTGCTGCGCGTTTAGGTCACTATTGAGGAGTTCTAAAAACGTTCTTTCAGGTGTACGTCCGCGAGTGGTTTCTGTTGCTAGTTTCAATAAGATCGCTTCGTCAATTAATATCTTTGAATAAAAGAAGCAATATATTTCTTCAATTTGGAGATAACTTCTACCAACGATCAGCCTGTTTATGCCAGATTGACGGCAACTAAAAAGATTAGAATCTGAAAGGTTGGGCACGCTTTTTGATAAAACCTTACGCTTTTATTTTCTAGACCAGTACCAACACCATGCTAATGAGAATTTTTCACAAACATCTAGCAACCATGACGGGTAAATCTTAAATATAGTATATCAACACTTGCACGGAATCTTTTATTGCAATAACTGAATCTTGTGTTAAATCATACAGTAAAGAATTTTGGTATTTTCGCTTTCGTTTCAACTTGTAAATTGGCATGAAATTTTAAACTTTGGAAATCTTCCAGAAAATGTAAATAAAATTTCAGCTTTAATTTTACTATGAATAATGAAAAAATGCATTATAGACGTAATTATTTTAGCAGGTTATTTCAAAAGCCGTTGATATTAAATATCCATATTGGAACGGAATAGTTTCCACATTTCGAAAACCCTCGATACCTTTGAGAATCGAAATCGATGCCTTTTCATTTTCTCCAGCCAAATTTACTATGGAATGAATCGAGTGTGGGTTTCATATCATGAATCAAAGCGATTTTACATGCTGATATGTAAATTATTATGGCTAATTAGGGAATTCATATGGCCGCTCAAGGATGGCGAATTAACCCTTAGTTACGATGCAGATCATATATGTAAAATATTAAAGGAACATTTTGAAAATGTTTTATACTATCTGTGAGGGAACCCCACTTGGAATATCTTAAGCAGACGGAACTCCCACGCACTGCAGAAGGCCTGGTTAGGCCTAAATTGGTAAGCCTACCCCCCCCCTTCCACAAGCGATAGCCTCGAACCGCGTCCCCCACGATTCACCTTTACCTGGACTAGAATGGCCTCTGTAAGAAAATTCGAGGCCATTCGAGAGTAGAGCTATTTCCCGCTAACCCCCCTTGGGGAGAGCCTCGAACATAAATAGAGTTCAACTCCCATGAGGAGACACAGAGTTGAGAAGTCTCGCCCAGAACCCAGAAGATTTGCCCATGGTTCCAAGTCAAGTGCTAGCAACAAAGCAAAGTGACAGCTGGTCTATTTTGTGTATTTGGAATTAGCCCCAGGCAGGAGGTAATTCCACTGAACGATCGCCCCGAGTGATTTTCCCGACTTCTTTCATCAACTCTTGTCGAAGCCTTCCTAATTTCAGGTAGCCGAAATACTCTCCCCTGGACCGGAAGTTACCCCCCCTTCTCCTTGCTTTTGGATAACCGTCATCGCTCCAACCTCCCGCTTTGAAGTCCGAGCGTCCTTACCTCAATTGCAGATGACATCCTTAAGCCAACCCCTTTTAGTAACCCAATTGAGTTAATCCTCCCCCCCCCCATTTGAATAGTCTCCTCCGGGAATACCTTAAGTTCTAACGTCATAGCCCGATTTATACCTACAATTCCCCCTTTCATTTACTGCTGTGATTTTGCCCGTTAATTCTCTGAGGTAATTTTACCCACCAATTTTCTCATTATTTTTGTGTAAATAAAATTATATTTTTGTAATGCCTCTTTAAATAACCTTGAGCTTTGCCATTGTCCATAATTTACCTGACCTCGTTGCACTCTCTCGCTACTCAGCCCGTCTGAAATCGTGGTTTTACGTCCCTTTTGTGGGTTTGCTTTCAAGTTATTGTTCCCTCCCTGATAGATATAATATGGTTTTGATATAATGTACTGTCATACCACGATACTATCTAATGTAAAATACAAAATAAAATTAGTATATATTTTAATAAAATGGAGATTCTCAATGAGCCTGCTTCTGATAAACTATATCGATCGAGTTTACAAAGTTATAAAACACAGAATTGAAAGTTATTTTTAAATATTCCAAAGTTCCATTAGAATGGTTCAAAAATCGATTTACGAAAATTTTCAATTTTCGCAAACGAATTTTGAAACCGTTCCACGTAAAAGAGTTAGTAAACCCTATCACATTATCATCATCACTAACTCTATAATTTAAGCAGGGAAATTTGGGAGTATTTGATAAAAATTTCATCTTAGTTTGGTTATGACTTATGTAATTTATTTCAAAGTTCTTTTTAATATTTCTTCTATAATATCAAAAAACAAAATGGTGAAGTTCAGAAATAAATATAAGTATCTATATTTTGGACTTTTTTTAAAAATTCAAAGAATTACAAATGGTGAATTTCAGAAAACTTATTTTTATATATCTTATTAGCTATATTTAGCAACGTGATATTTTGAAAGGAGGAAAATTTAGTTTAGAGGTCCGTTTAAAAATTATTGTAATTAGCAGTTTTGAAAATTTCTAAAAATTTTCCATGGCTGCGTTTTTTAAGATTTGAAATTTTAATCTTAGTAGCGACGTGCAAGCTCACCCGTAAGTGAGAGTGACGAAGCCATTGCCTGGTTGTTGTAAATAGTAATAGCATCTTGGTACTTGGAAATCTATCTAAACCATATTGCCTGCATAATCTTGCAGAAATAATTCTATATATTAGGTGAATGGTCGGAAAGATGGTAAATATATTTCAAAGTGTAAAGGTGATGTAATGCAAATAGGTTGTGTTATAGTTGGTCAATTTTAAAACAGAGTGAACTTTTAAAAGATTTGGGTTTCTTAATCACAATTGAGCTAAAGTTTTCGAAGCAAACTAGTATGGGGTCACAAAAAAAAATAAGCTTATAGACTAGAAAGGTATTTGGAGTATGCAGTACAATTTTGATTAGCAAATAAGCAAAATAAAAGAAGGATATTAAAACACATCTAACGACGAAATTAATTCATGAACTTAGTAAAAAATAGGTCCTATCAATAGAGACTGAGGTACCTAACTTTACTGACAGTAGAAGATCGCTATCTGCACAGCCAAAATAGTGAATTATTTAAATTAATTAGTGGGTTCACTAAAGTAATCTATAATTAATTTTATAGACTAGATAATAAATAAAAGGAATACAATAGCAAAGAATGACTCTTTTATAAATTAACCCAAGCATGGAGTAAGGTGCTAAGGAATGTGTTTGGAAAAGGAATACAGTCATAATGTTTCAACATAAAATTTTAAATTATTACTTTAATATACATATAAAATATAGAATGAAAAATTGTTGTAATAAATTCTTTCTCTATTTTAACAACCATCAGCTTAAAATTTCAACCTTTTGCACCTCTCTTGACTAACCTTAAATGAATATTGGGGTTTTGGGTTTTTTCTTCCTCATTAATTAGTAATAACCTCATGATTTGCTCACAGTTTTAGTATTGCACATTCGACGTATGAAGTTGCGCTTCGCTCGGGATTGGTGGCTCTCTTCGGTCCAAATTAGGGTGGAAACTCAGGCCTGATATAATTGACTATTCCTCTCCCTAGCAACGTATCTATTTTTTTGCCCTTATTGAAGTGACCAGTATAGCCTGAAACTCTGCTACAGGCGTTTAAGTCCACCATGAAGATTGCCTTGTCTTTGTGTCCGAACATTTCCACAAAGTTGTGGAAAAGCAAGAAGTAACTCCTTGGAGTTTGGAAACCTGTATAACGATTAAGTCCCCTGTATAGGTCTTTAGGCTGATCGCTATTTAAGCTTCATCCAAATCTCGAAGTTAGTTGAAACTAATAACATTTTTACCCTCAATCGCAACGCCGTCGTAGTTTATGTTGTTGGTTGCTCTTTGTGATGAGAGTGTAATTAAAGAGTTTAATCTGGTAGGATTCAGGATCAATATTGATTTCGTTTAATGGTATTACTTCGGGAGCGTCTTTTAAGTAGGCATTATATAGGAGTGCTTATTTTCTCCCCAACCGTAACGTTGTGACTGATTATCTTTAATCTTGTGATGTGAGCTATTATTTTGTTTTTTTTCTTCTCTAAGTTAATTTTCTTTCAGCTTTATTAGATTCTTCTTCGATGGGTGACTTTGATCTTCCGCTTGGCTTCTTTTTGAACTACTTATTCTTTACTGTATAACCTAAGTCCTGGGAAATGACTAGGTTACCACCGGTTATGTATGATCTTCTAGACCTCGTGGTCTGAATATGGGCACGTACTAATACTTGCAGTATCTTTTCTTTATTCCTTGTATTAGGTCGCTATTGTTATTTGGGAAATGTTTTTCCTTAGATAAGTAAAGCCTAAAGTTAATCTCTTGGGATTCGTCTTATTTGTATGTGAGTGGACTCTTCACCTACTTCCTTATGAGCTACGCCTTAGAGGTTTACGGTGACCTCTACAGAGTGGCTAATTTCAGGAGTAGTTTCGATCTCTCTAACTTTATCTGAAATCTGGTGCTTCTCTTTTCTGAGCCTCGGATCTCTTGTTTCCGTATAGCTCGTGGTCACTTGTTGCTTGAAGCCTGTTCAAGTCATGTACGCTTGTACTGTATGTTTAATATATCCGCTGAGGGAGGGTTCTCAGGGAACTACATTGGCTCGAGACCGTTGTTTGAGGAGGATATTTATCTCCTTGGATAACGATGCCGGTTTGGCTACATTTAATTAAAGTGCATGCAGGATTATGCTAGAATATTTAAAGATACGCGGTTTTCTTTCAATAATATATTTCGTAGGTTGAATTTGGTTTTCTGTAGCCTTGGCTACCTTAGCGAATGTGGGATTTTTTTTTCTTCCCCTAATCTTGTTTTTCTTTCCTTTTGTTATTGATAATATCCCGTTTCATCGGAACCGCCATCGCCATAGTTCAGTAACTCCCTTTGCAATTTAGCCATTTTGTTATTTTGCGAATTGCATTCAGCCATGTGTGAGATTTACTACTTCACTCAGAACACCATTTACTTTCTTTTAATGGACATTCTCTCGTAACATGTTTCTCCTGGGCGAAACAATTGAGTATGTCAAAACATTAAGAAGTCTTCTATCTTAATTTGTTCTGGGGTCTTCTTTAATTTGGAAGCCAATAAGCCGGTCTCTTAAACCTTCCTCTTCATTCTAGTATGTCGAAATTCACTATAAATCGTGCAAGTATTCGATGTTGTTGCTCCGATTGATGAAATTATTAAATTATTTGATTAATGGTCAAATCTGTACCCTTTCTATTTTTATCTTTAATTTTGCAGGCTTTATGGTCACCGATCCAAGGATCGATTTGACGGCAATATATTGCTTTTTGTGCTTCAATCTATTGGGGTAATTTCGCGTCCAATTGGATTGCTTCTACTTCTTCCGTTGTTATTTCTGAGAGAGGTTTGGTCACATCTTTGTCGTTCAGGAATATTGTGATGTATGAATTAGAGTAGTCGAGGAGTCTGACTATCACCACTTCAGGTTGGGCATATATAATCTTGAAGAAATCAAGTCTATTGGGTTTTTGTGCCCCCTTTCTGACGCGCAAAGGGATCCGTTTAGTTGAATGCATGTGTTATCTATTTAATCCCCATTCCGTGTCTGAATTCGTTATAGATAATCTTGACGAAATTCGTTCTGGCGAGATTTTGCGCCCCATCCCCTTTTCTGACGCGCAAAGGGACTCGGTTAGTTGAGTCCATGAGTTCTATATTCAATCTCTTTTTTCCTGGTTTTCTTCCTGCTGTTGTATCCAGTTATCTATCTGGCTTATTCAATTCAGCTAGTGAGTCAGTATCCCTATCCTACTCGTACCTGCCTTTCATCTCTCCCTATGAGTGTTTGATCCCACTACGCACAATTTCGCCACTCTGCCTGCGCCGATTTAGTCACAAGGTTCAAATCATTCTCCTGCTTGTGAACGATCTAAGGAGAATTTGAGTCTCTCTAACCGACACGCCCTAAATAGGATGGATAGGATAGCAACGATCGTCCTTATATAGGTGTCAAGTCTCAGTCCTGCCCTGGCGTTAATCGACTCCTCTGAATATTGTTCAAGTTGTTTTGATTCTTACTTCGGAGAGTATTAAAATTCTGGATTGCTTTGCATTAATATTCGCTAGTAAGAATATGAAACTGCAATCAGTCACTGGTTAAATATATAGTAGCATTTGCCTATAACTTATCGATCAATATATAATTCAATCTTTATAAATTTTTCCACATCTGATTGGGCCAAATGAATATTTTTATTTCAAGATTAATTGCCAATTAATGTAAGTGTTTGTGTTATGGGGACAAAGCATGTGCTGCATAGATAGAACGAAATAAAAGTGGGGAAAAGAGAAGCTGGTGTAGGAGATTCGTTTCTTCGTATTTTTTTATTTTCTGTATCTTTTGTATTTGTTTTTCTTCTACTTATTTTTAAGGCTTTCAAGCCTTTTTTCTTAAAATGCTTTATTTATGATTAGATTTATTAATTTTTATTACTTAGTATTTCTTATATTTAATTTATGGTGGTGCATTTTGGATCTCCTTGTGTTTTTATCGCCTTCTTTCTTCTTTTACTTTGTCAAAAAACGCTGTCTTTTATGAGTCGAATTCGGCAGTTTTTTTGTCACATCTGGGTAGATATTCAAGTTCGAGGGGGTCATTAATCGATATAAGTTATTATTCTTTACCGTTGTCTAAACACATTTCATCATGCGTAGAAAGGCATTTCCTCTCCGTTAGCCGGACGGCTAGCGAAACTTTAGCTGTTCTGTTTCATTTAATCATTGAGAAATTCCCTCATCCATTTCTTGATTAACCATATTCTATATATTCCTAGTCTGTTTCTCAATTACTATGCTAATAGGATTTATCCCCGCATCCCTGTGCATCTCTTCTAGGCGTCTTCGTTTATCGCCAGTGTGTACCCGAAATTAGGTACATACACGAATTTGTGTGCATGACCTGTAGTCTCCTTTTTTATATTCACGAGGCATAAGAGGCGACGAAAGCGAGATAGTGCAACGTAAGTCTTAAAAATGCATGGTAGATCTTCTTATTGTTCTATGTGAGGTTTCCTAGCTTTCAAAATTATACCAGCAATGTGCTTCTTGTAACCGGATGAATTAATCTTCATTCCAAGTACATTACAATCCGGTGTTTAAGGTTAGCGCCTTGAATTTCTCGTGGTTTGTCGTTATCGAATGCATTGTCAATCTTCTTGTGGAGGTGTGTGTATCGTGCCCTTTTTAGTTTTTCTAACTAAGGCTAGGACTTATATAGGGTTCCTACCCATGTTCAATAGAAACCCTGTGTGATTACTACATGGCACTTGGACTGGTTCTATGTAGTAGTTAAAGGGCAGCCGTCTGGTATTGTGTTAGTCCTTCCTTTAACAAGATGGGAAGGCCAGGGACAACTCGATAAGTTTCTGCCTATCAAAGTGTCGTGGCTCCTACTGATCCTATTGAAATTTCTATAGACGGAATCCTGGCACCTGGCATTCAGGTCACCCTTAGGATTTCGTGGGTCCTACTTATATTTTCGCCCATTTTTTGAGTAGATACACATATCAGTTTAAAAGGTGATGGAAGTGTGTTTCATGCCTGTGTGTGGTTTGGGGAGTCGAGGAGGAAGAGGTTTAGGATCAATTTGGTTTTATTTACATCTTATACATGTTAGTTATGGGGCTATCTTTATTATATGCTTGAACATATGGAGAATAGATGATTGGAGTTTTGGGGTTTCGAAAGGTGGTCCAATTTTGTTTCGCGTGAGATTGCTTAAGATCTCTCAGGATGAGGAATACGGTTGTTTTTGATTAAATTATGGTGTGGTGAAGAAAAAGAAAGATATTGTACTCGTACTAGTAGTATTTGAGTGGAGATATTTTTTTTAGTCTAGGTAACTAGGGTTATATTGTCAATTGTGATTGGAATGTCAGCTAAGATTAAGTGCTAGTTTTCTACCATGTTTATGTGTACTACATCGGTAGTCTTTTAATTTCTGCATGTACGTTGAAGGTGAATTTTAATCATTTTTGAGAGGTCAGTACATTACTATGTCCTTTTAATACTCATCTTAATCCTGCTGGGTAATTTTGCGCACAAATATTGGTGTCATTATTTTATCGATGGTACAGGTAGATGAGAGTTGTGCGCGCTAACCTTTCCTTATTAAATCCAACTCACTCTGTACTCAGTAGGCTAAAGCGAGGTGGCCACAGCATAATGAACTTCGGCGAATTAGCTGGTGCTAGCTGAATCGACTTGGATTGAGTTGAGGAAGAAGAAACCTTTGAAGAAATTAAACGGGAAAGTAGGATTAAAGGAATTATTAGATTAAATTTCATCCGCCTAAGAAGAATTACCTAGAAAGCGCATTAGAAATTTCTAAGAAATTTTTGTACTCAGTATAAGGAGTCATAAGGATAAATTCAGCCCCCTGTTTAAGCTTGTCTAAACTTTTTCTAGGCACAGAGATAACTTTGCATCTAAACCTAAATAAATTAATATATATTTAGCAAGTCTTAAAGGAGCTCTCCTTTGGAAACAAAGTGAATCGTAGCTAGATTGAGGATAAAATAAATTGGCGTTTGTAGGGCGCTAGTTGCCTATTGACTGCAGATAGAGTTTAACGGGTAGGCATAACCAGCACCACGCACATAGTCACCAGAGTAATGACGAAGCTCAAGCTCACTGCTTCATTGTCAAGCCTCTTTTTTCAGGCACACCACACATCACTCTTCCATCTTGAAACCTGTAGAAAGGGTTTCTATGTCCACACTCACCTAACACGGGAAGGTTGGCCTAAATTGCACTGCAAAGGGTTCTATACTGAAGAGTTGGGGGCAAAACTGTGTTAACTACCGCTCCTCTTGTTATTTGTCACCAACAATAATAAGATCCTTGTCTCATCTTGTTTCCCATCGATTATTATCCAGATCTTTAAATAAATTTCATTATCAGCTCTAAGGAATTCACCTACGATTGAAAATAGGTGGAGGCATATTATAATATTATTTTGCAACAGAAGGATTCTCTTGTTTTTTTAACTTCAATGCAAAAATATACTGAATTCAATAATGCAAACTTAAACTACTATATGGCTTAATGCTTTTTTTTTATATTTTAAGTATAAAGTAAATTAAAACATATTAGAAATCAAATGTTTTGTTGCATTAAAGGAAGAAGAAATATTATAATAATATACCGTATCTTCGTTTCCCGATATGCTCCAAATTTGCATGAATAGATCTAATTCATTGAATTCAGGTATTTTACTTAAGAGGTCACTATTGACCTTATTACTCTTGCCGAATCCTTGAAATAACTTTTGTTTCTCGGCTAACCTTACATCCCTACATACAAAGTCTGTATTTATTAATCGCTTATATATCCTAAGATTCTGTCAGCTGTATAGAAAAACATTATGCAATTAAAGACAACGGAGGAAATTAACCTGTTAGTTGCAATCTCTGCAGGAATATATTTAACCCAATCTCACGGGCACTTAGCAGTTCGTGCTCCTGTTGAAAAACGCTGATCGTATGGTAGTTTAAGAAGGTCGTTAATTAATTATTTTTAGTTTTTATATGTTTATATGCTCTTTTCGAGGATTTTGTAATAAGATATTGTATGAGCTAATAAATAACGTGATTTGTGTAGTAAGCAACATCATCTTTAGCTTTTTCCCTCTCCATTTCTTGGCATTTTTTTTTTTTTTTTTTTTAAGAGCTCATTTGGCGACTGCCTACTTGGGCATTAGTTGCCGTATTAGAACTGGCCTAGTTCTAGGCTACTTTAAAATGAAATTAAAGAGATAAAAAAAAAAACCAACACCCCAAAAGGGGGAAAGGAAGCAAGCTGGTGCGTCGGGGAGAGGTCCCCCCGGCGCAGGAGCGTGCAACTAAAGAAAAAAAAAAAAAAAAAACCAAAAAATGCAAAAAAACAACAAAAAACAACAACAAAAAACAAAACAAACAAACCTTGCTTAAATAATAGGGAGAAGGCCGGCCTCCCCCAAAGAGTCAACAAGTCCACAAGTCAGTGTGCACGAATCTGTCCCGAGCACAAGGGACAGGCGGTAGCGACCCCGCCCATCCCGGTACTGGGACAGGTATCGTGCGCGAAGATCACCCAGACTGGGACATTCGACAAGAATGTGCCGAACAGTCTGGGGGACGACGCAGTCGTTGCAATAGGGCGCAGGCGAGCGCTCCATCAGATAGCGATGCGTCACACGAGTGTGTCCGATCCGGAGACGACAGAAAGCAACCTGAAGCCGCCGCGGCATTGGGGGATAGGTCCATGGGAACAGTCGCGGCGCAATGGCACGCAACTTTAAGTTCCCTTCAACCGGCTCCCATTTTCTTTGCCAAGCAGTCCGAAGAGCTGCCCGTATTCCTGCCATGTAGTCGGTGTGAGGAAGAGCGAAACGCTGGTCCGGTCGCAGAGTCCTCGCGGACTCTTTGGCGCCCTCATCGGCGCGCTCATTCCCCGCAATTCCTACATGTCCAGGAACCCAGCAGAAGATAATCTCGACATCTGCCCGGCTCGCCAAAACCATGGCGTCACGGATATCGCGAACCAGGGGATGCGGAGATTCCAATGCCCCGAGAGCACTCAGGGCGCTTTGTGAGTCGCTATAGATCACAATCCGGTCTCCGAACCGGGCACGTCGCGTAATCTCCCGTACCGAGTGGTGTATTGCCACCAGCTCGGCCGTGAAGACAGACGCAGCGCCTGGTAGAGCTTTGCTGACTTCAAACAGAGGGGATACGGCGTGGAAGCCGACCCCCTCTTGGGACTTGGAGCCATCCGTATACACTGGCACGGTACCAGCGTGACACGATGTGTGCCCCAAAAAGGTCGAACGCAATACTGCAGGCGCAGTACAAGCTTTGAGAGCAGAGGCGTGGCGACAAATAGCCAAATGTGGTACCCTCCAGGGTGGCGTCCTGGGCAGAACCAGGGGCGCCACCGGCCCGAGAGCTATATCTACCTCTCGAAGGAGTTTCCTGGCCCTAAACCCGGAGGGCGTGGGTATGACTGGCGTCTCTCGGCGGCATAGGCACCATCGAGATCAGCTGCGGATGCAGTGAGAGCTGTTGGCGACTGAGGGAGGCGCCGGGCTCACGCGTACAGGCGAGTGATGCACTGCACGCGGCGCAGAGCGAGTGGCATCTCCCCAGCATCGACCAAGAGGCTCTCAATGGGGGAAGTGCGGAAGGCACCGGTCGCAAGGCGAAGGCCGGTGTGGTGGATTGAATCCACCTTCCGCAATAAACGCTCGGCTGCGGATGCATAAAACTCGCATCCGTAGTCGAGCTTCGAGCGAACAAAGGATCGATAAAAAAGTAAGGCGGTAGCCCTATCAGCGCCCCAAGCGCTGAACGTCACGGAACGGAGAATGTCCATGGCGCGGGTACAAGAGACCCTAGGGCTGCGAATATGAGCCTCCCAGGTGAGGCGTCGGTCGAATACAAGACCAAGGAAACGGTGCGACTCAACCACATCCAGGCGCACCCCATTAAGAAACAAATCTGGGTCGGGGTGAAGCCGTGGATGGCGGCAGAAGTGCACCACCTTAGTCTTGGCCAAAGAAAACCGAAACCTGTGTGCTTCGGCATAGCGAGAGACGTGGTTCAATGCCTGTTGGATTCGACGCTCCAGAGTTGGCATCTGGGCCGCGCCAAAAGAGATCGAAAGGTCGTCCACGTAGAGCGTAGCGAGAACATCTTCCGGCAGCCCTGAGGTGATGCCGTTGATGCTCAGGGCAAAGAGTGTGACACTGAGGACACTTCCCTGCGGGACACCCTCTTCCTGCTCCTTTGGGGCAGAGAGGGCTCCCCCCACCCGTACACGGAATCGACGATCTCGCAAAAATTCAGATATAAACATTGGGAGGCGTCCCCTCGCCCCCATCGTGTGAAGAGTCTCCATGATACCTTCTCCAGATCAAAAAACACCGTGGCGTAGTGCTGTCTACGAAGGAAAGCCTCGCAGACGGCATTTTCCAGTCGGAGCAGAGCATCCGACGTGGAGTGAAACTTACGGAAGCCGCACTGTGCAGAAGACAGATGGCCTTCGCTGTCCAGGAAATAGGCTAATCTAACATTTACCAATTTCTCCATCAACTTGCACACGCAAGAGGTTAGAGAGATTGAGCGAAAACCGGTCGGAGTAGAGTGATCTCTCCCCGGCTTGCGAAAGGCGAGCACAGTAGCGATTCGCCAGGAGTCTGGGAGAAGACCTTCCACCCATATCCTGTTGAACATATCTAACAGAAAGGCCATGCCTCGCTCACTTAGGTGTCGAAGCATGGCGTACGGGACATCGTCCGGACCATGGGCGGTGTCCGCGCACGAAGCGAGAGCGGAACGCAACTCACTCACAGTAAACTTGTCGTTGAAGGGTTCTCCGCCTCTGGAGGTAAAGTCCAGCCGGCGGCCTTCCGCGACATCACGACGTGCATTGAATGCTGGCGGAGCAGCATCACGGCTAGAGAATACGGAAAAAGCGGTCGCTAAGGATTCCGCCACGGACGCGGGGTCCGAGATTGCGGTCCCATTCTCCTGGAGAACGGGAGGGGGGTCCTGCGAGAACTTGCCCCGAATCCTTTTGACTCGCTTCCACACCTCAGCTAAAGGGGTCTTCCCGTTAAGTGAAGACACGTATGCCCGCCAAGAAGAGCGGCGGGCGTGCTTCGAAATATACCGGAACCTAGCCCTAGCCCGACGAAATTCAGCGACAGTGAAATCGTTCGGGCGGCGCTTATAGCGCATGTAGGCATAACGCTTCTGTTTGAGGGCCGTCTCACACTCGGCCGACCACCATGGGAGTGGTCGGCGTGCAAAACGGCCAGACGTCCTAGGAATAGTAGTCAGGCCCACGGCGATGAGGTTGCCGGAGAAGAACTCAACGGCCTCATCTACCGACCTAAACTCCTCGACTGAGATAGAGAATTCAGTCATTTCCTGAAATGCAGGCCACCGCGCCCGCGCCAAGCACCACCGAGGTGGTCTCTCAGGCGGCAGTTGCCCTGAAAAGGATATTTGAATGGGAAAGTGATCACTACCATGGAGGTCATCGACCACCCCCCAATCAAAATCAGGCTGTGCATCCGAAGAGCACAAAGATAGGTCAAGGCAAGAAAATGAAGCGGTTCTCGGACAGTGATGCGTAAACTCATCCACGTTTAGGACACCCATCTCAAGCTCTTCGATCAGATCGGCAAGGACTTGTCCCCTGGGATTTATGGTGTAATCTCCCCAGAGAGGATGCCTGCCGTTCAGATCTCCAAGCAAGAGATAGGGCCTCGGCAACCGTGCCACGACGCGGCGGAAGTCCCCCGCGTCGAAGTCAGCTGACGGTGGAATGTACGCAGAAATGATAGTATACCTCCTATCCAGGTGTTGCTGCACAGCCACTGCCTGAAAGGAGGTATCTAAAGAGAAAGGAAGAACGGAGACATCATGCCGGGTGTAAAGCGCGCATCCCCCAGCCCGGCCATCCCGCGGTGGTGGGGTCCCAAGACCCTTATACCCCGGGAGGGCAGGCAGGGGGCACGCGCCTAGCATGGTCTCCTGCAAAAAAATAGCTAACGGGGAACGGGACGAGGCGAGCCTCCGCAGCTCCTCCCAGTTGGCCCGGAGTCCACCGCAATTCCATTGAAGGAATATACCCTCCAGGCCTAGCTCGGAGGAGACGCGGGGGCCCTCCTCGAATTGAAGACCCTCACGGGAATGGCCGTACGCTTCCCGGGGGCAGAACCCCGGGCGCTGTTGGCCGGACAAAGCGCTGGAGGCGCTGTCGCCTTCGAGGACTTATTGGGGGAGGTTGGGCTCGCCATGCGAGTCTTTTCCTCCCTCCGCCTCGAAACCTTAGGTGGGTGCTGCGTCTTCGGAGGCGTGGGGGCCTCTTTTCGAGGAACCACCGTCTCCGAGCCACCCGCTCCACCTCGGGGCGTGGGCGAAGGAGCCGAAGCTCCTTTGTTGCTGTTCTCCTTTCGGGGGACAGCTTCAGGAACCCCTGAAGATGGCCTAGCGACCATAATCAGGGGTGTTGCCTCCTGTGAGTCTAACGACTCGGTGGAGGCAAGTGGCCGTTTCGCCTTGCGGGAAACGGTCACGCTGGGGGAAGAGGGGGGAGCCCTGGTTTTAGCCGGGGCTGAGTATGAACCCTTTTTGCCGCCAGCTTTACCAGGGGAGCGCCCGGGTTGGGTAGAGCCCGCAGAAGGGCTCCGAATGGGCGCGGAAACAACCGTGCTCGTTGGCCTGGATGGGCCAGGAGCAGAGGGTGCTTTTCGAACTACTGAGGTATATGACGTCCCAGGCAGAGCTGGGCACGCCAGGACCAAGTCCTTAGCCTCGCGGAATGAGAGTCTATCCTGGGCCTGAACGGCAAGGATTTCTTTCTCCAGGAGATATGCACCACATTGCTTCGAAGAAGCAGGGTGCGGCTCTCGGCAATTGACACACTTGGCCACACACGATTTGGACTTATCGTGTGCGACGTTGGAGCAATTTACACAGACTTCGGGTGACCCCGATTTTGCACGTCTACATGATCGATTCGTGTGGCCGAAGCGGTGACAGTAATAGCACCGCCGCGGCAGTGGCACGAATGCCTTCACGCGGTAGCGGTACCAACCAGCACGCACCGACTCAGGGAGCTTGTCACAGTCGAACGTGACGAAGAGTGTAGGGGTGGGTCTCGAAGCCCCTCCCTGTTTTCTCATCACACGTTCGACCTTGACTGCCCCATGGTCGGCCAGCTCTAGGGTGATGTCCTCAATGGAGTAGTCAACGAGTTCCCTTGCATAAACTACTCCTTTCACAAAGTTCATGGTAGAGTGTGGCGTCACACTCACCGGGGTGCCATGAAGTGTTCGAAGTGCACTTATCTTGGCCGCCTCGGCGAGATTCGCCGCATTCGCCAGAAGGCTCCCGTCCGAGAAACGGGTCACCTTCGGCTCTCTACCAATTGCACTAGCTAATCCTCTCCTCTGATGGATCATGTTGCCCTTGGAGAACATGGTGCCATCAGTGGAGCGAATAACGAGGAAGCGTTTGAAGCTAGCGGGCTCGAAAACGCCAGGTAACCTCTAAATGAGGGGCCCCGATGTCATCGAGGCTCCGCCCTGTGCACCTTTGGTGTTAGTCTTGGTCAGGGGCTCTGCACACGAGGGGGTAGAGGGGCTGGATGTGCTGATTTTGGCTTGGTCGCCTACCAAAGTGGTAGCAGACCCATCCGTTCCCGCAGCCCCCGCGGATGGAGAGGAGCCCCGAGTCTTTTTCGTCTTTTTAGTCTTTTTTGTCTTTTTCTTTTTTGGAGAGGAGGGCGGGGAATGAACCCGCTTTTCACCTCCGCCGGCAGAAGCCCCCAGGCCAGATGGACCGGCCTCAGCCAGGTCCCTCTCCGAAATGGAGAAGGTCCTGGTTGTCGTGGGGGCACCTGTCGGAGGATATCCCTCCCCTCCTTTTACTGCCTCGGAGCCCTCAGCCATTTGAGGAGGACCTTGCATAGGGGCGGATTCGGGTTCGGTGCTTGGCGCCGAGCCCGAATTCCCCCCCATGGAAGGCCCTACCGTCTGAGGCTGGGTCTCCTCAAGGACCATGTCTATCACAGGAGGGGCCTCCAGTTGGCCATCCCCTCCCAGGACATCGCAGTTCCCCTTGGCAGTGTCGCCAGTCTTGTGTGGGGAGGCACAGGCCTTGACCCCAGCAAGGTTTAAAATTCTTGCCAGCAGGTCTTTTGAGGGAAGCGACCGAAGGGGCCTGGCTTCCCTCTCCCCCCTAAGGGGGTTTGCCCTACCGAACCGCTTTGATGTGGAGCGGCTGGCTAAGGGCTGCCTGCTGGCTTTCTTGGCAGTCCCCTTGGAAAGAAAAGAGGGGACTGCCGCTGGAAAAAGGGAGGTGCCCGAAAGCACCTCCAGAGAAGGGGGTGAGGGGGAGTCCCCTGCACCCGTAGGCGAAGGAGAGGAGTAAGCCTCCTCTCCGGTTAGAGAAATATGGAGGGTCCCTTGTGCAAGCACAGGGGGGGGGAACCTCCATTTTTTTGCTGGAGCTGCCCGAGGGCGGCTCCGTCGATGGAACAGGGGAAGTTGAGGGTTGGGTTTGTTTTTTTTTATCATCTTTGGGCATGGTGACCCTTTTATAAACACGGGATGCAATCGCGCACACCTCTCGCATTAGCCCGCACTGCGAGAGGTGCTTACAAGCCCGGCAGAGCCAGGCGCCGCCATTGGGGACCACCCCTCCCGCCTGGTGGCCTGGCAGTCCATCGGCATGGCGGCTCCACCTTGGACACGGCGTAAAAATTAATAGATTGTGAAGAGGAGAGGAAAAGGGATGTGAGGAAGGTATGGGTGGGGATGAAGCAGGTAGTTAAAAACCAGCCACCCCAGACCGGAGCTCAGGGGTTAGGGAACATTGTCCCCCACCCCCTCAGCCCCGATGCGGGACGGTTGGCTGAAAGGAAGGTCAGCATCTACCCTGTGAAATTAGAGGCTGACCAGAGAAAGTTGTGGGAGAGGTTGTGTGAAAAGAAAGGAAACAAGTGTTTTGAAGGAAGGAAGAGAGGCTAAGCTGGGGCCGGACGGAGCGCTGGATCCCGTCAGCACGGTGGCCAGAGTGGCAAATCGCCGCGCCCCTTACGGGGAGTCGATGTTTGAAGTGAGAGGAGGGTTGTTAATGAGTCGGTAGGACTTTAATTTATGTCTCTCTAGGAGAAGAGGAAAAGATGAGTCATCAAATGTATAAGTGATATATTGTATGCAAAGAAGAATGGGGCCCACCTCGATCCCGAAGAGATGGATGCTCGAAGATGTGCCTGCAACATCTAAAGAGTATACGCAGCTTTATATAGTCAGACACGGCCAGAACCGTAATATGATCCGACATAAAATGCTACGATTAAATTTAAACACAAAAAGGGAATATATATATATATATATATATATATATATATATATATATATATATATATATATAGAGAGAGAGAGAGAGAGAGAGAGAGAGAGAGTAAAAAGAGAAAGGGAGATAGAGAGATATATATATATATAGAAAGAGAGATAGCCATGGCCAAAAGTTTTGATTCTACTAGAATTTTTCATATAGGAAAACAAGAGGAGTGGCTTGGACACTCCCAATTGGCAACGGAGTTTGCTCTAAAAGAAATAAAAATTTTCCCTTACAGATCGTTTTCCCTGCGGCGAAGCGCCAGTCTAGGTGCTTTCTAAGGAGTAAAGTTCAATTGTACCCCTTTAGATCCATGAAATGACCCATCTGGTCATGGGACATTTGGTTATTACCATGGAGATTTCATATCTGGCACCAGATTTTGCGCTGTGTGGTGCCATCTAGAGGAGGAAGGCTCATTTATCTATCTAGCCATTTACTCCTATTAGCCATTTTAGGCCTAAAGGTAAGAACAAACTTTTCTGGCAATTCCTTTGAAATACGGATAAAACAATACTCATCTTTTTTTATCTAAATTTGGTCTAAGATTTTCATTTTGCTTTACTTTTTTTAAAAACCAGTAGCTATTTTCCTCGGTTAGAGAAGAAAATGAAAACCTATTGAAAAAAAACAGACAATAGCTTCGCCACACCCCTCCCCCCCCCCGTAGAGTGTGTGGCGAAGACATGGTTAATTTTTTTTTAATTTTCTGAACTTTGCCAATTATAATAATTTCAAAAAGAAACTCAACTAAATTTCCCCCCTTTCAAAATATCACGTTGCTAAAATATAGTTAGAGAAGAAAATATATAAAAATTCATTTTCTAAACAAAACCATTTGTAATTCTTTGGGTTTTAAAAAAATCACAAAGTTTCGATACTTATATTTATTTCTGAACTTTACCATTTTGTTTTTTGATATTATAAAAGAACTATTAGAAATAAATTTTATAAAAAAAACACAAGTCATAACCAAACTAAGATGAAATTATTATTCAAATACTCAAAACAATCCCCTTAAATTATAGAGTTAGTGAATAAGTTCAATAAAACCTTCGAATATACGACAGTCCCCCCCTCCCCCCCCAGCCCAGTAAACAAGCCATTCTTATAGTTTAATAAATTTTCTGAGCTTCACCCTTTGTAATTACATTTGTTCAAAAAAAAAATCCAAAGCATTCGATAATTATTTTTTTTTTTACTTACACATTTGAGTAATTCTTTTCGTTTTAAAAAATTACAAATAATTCGGAAATCATATCTATCCTTTTTTGAACTTGATTTTCTTTACAAAATGTTAAAAGTTACAATATACCCTTATGATAAACACGTAAAAAACATTTTGCCCTGACTATATCCATATCCCAAAATTTACTTTAGGTTAATTTATACATACAAATATTTTTTAAACCAAAAAAATCTGCAAAATTTTCTTAATTAAAATATAGTGTAATGAAAAACAACTAGAATGAATCTGACATTACATTTGGTTTATTATGGTTGCAACATAATTTGAATGTTAAATATACAAAGATTTACAAACTAAACAAAATTTATTAAAAAATTGAGTCAAATGATGCTCGCATTCAATATTCACAATGTCACATGTTCTTTAGGACTTTTTCATTTCATTTTGCCATGCTAGATTCCAAATTTGTAATGATATCTTGACTGATATTGTTAATTGTTCTAAATAACTTCTGACTGCTCACAACTCTTTGCCTTCTGTTTATCAAGCACCAAGTTGTCTATCGCCCACAAATTCTATGTATTGTGTATATATTTATACCCGCTCACGAGCCAGTATGAAGATATGGTATAACTATGTCTGCTGGGCAAAAAATCTCGTGCTTTTACAAATTCTGATTTATGACCTTACGACCTTCAAAAATTTCTATAATTCCGAGACTAACCTTAAGAGGACCTTGGCAATTGTATTATTCAAAAGAGAATGTAAAATAACTTAAGGGTTTCAAATTTTGTTCGAATCGGCCGAATAGTTATGATGTTATTTCTAAACCAAAGTAATTCCCGGGCTATCCTTTGGGAGACCTTGAAAAGTTTATTATTCAAAAGAGAATGTAAAACAACATAAGGTTTTAAATTTAGTTTAAATCGCCCGAATAGTTACAAAAACAATAAAAAGCTAAACTGAGACAAGCTAATCGGAGACATAGTGAGATGTAGAGTTGCACTCGACTAAAAATCCTTTGGAATCTCCTAGCTTGGAGGGATATATGAGTTTGATAGTTTGACGGTTTGGGTGGGTTTGAGTTACTGTGCCTGGTAACTAATTGGTATGTAGGCCATCTGACCAGCAATTCGTTGACTCAAATTAATTCCCGGACAGGGAAATCTAAACATTTTCCCCAGCCGTTATTTGTCTTCTCAGTAAAGATTGCCTTCATTGTGCCGTCCGTTTGCTCTCCTTGATCAGAGTTATATGCGTAGCTGCTCAATAAGTGCGCAGATAGTCTCATCTGGTATTCATTTTGATTTATTTTTCAAATGTTTTAAAAGTAGAACCTAGGAGAGCTTTAGCATTTTGTAGGGGAATCAACCATCTCCCTCCTCTCAGTTAAGACACGGGGCGTTGACCACAGAGCATCCGGGCCGTGTGGAACCATTGGCTCGGTCCCGTGGCCACAGCCCCTCACTCCTCAGCACTGTAAAAGGCGGAGCGCTCAAAACTGCAAGATCTCCCCTAGGAGTGTGTATTCAATTTCACCTCAAGTGCGAAATTGGAGACGCGTTTATCTCAAGCTTGAAGGCCAATCAAGACCAGACGTAAGACAGCCTGAGAAAAACCATTGGGCTCATTGAGTTCAAGGTAAGACTCAAACACATCGCAGGAGGGACCAAGGTATTTAAACTCTTGTAGAGATAGTTAGCATATTTTTATATTAAAGTGAGTGGTGCGTTAACCATTACTATAATCTCAAGTAGGTCAAGTTAGAAAGCTTTTCTTAAAAATTATTTAAGTCTTATTGTGTATTTAAATTCGTAATATTTCTGTAGTTCAGGTTTATTTTTGTTTTTGTGTTTTAATTAAAGTTTTAGTTTATTTTAACATTTTTTTTATTCTATCCTCGAATAAGTACTTATAGGACAAGGAACCTTTAAAGTTTAAAAAATTCAATAATCAATATAATAATAATCAATCATATATAGCACTCTTAGAGAGACATAACGTTAGTTAAGGAGTAGTACGTAAACAACCCATACGTACGACCATCGTTTCATCAATCGATCCGGCCTATACCACGAAACAGTTATCTATAATAGTTCCAATAGATTTAAATTTGGCTTTTCTGAATTCCTAAACATTGTTGTGCTTAAGAGGTGGACAATTTCATTCAGTTATAAGCTAATGATTCTTGGTATTCCAATTTCTATATATTTATTTTTCCAATTCTTTCCCTTATTCGGATCATAATGAATGAACCTGCTATTGGAAGCTGGAAAAAAATTTCCTCTACTTTCAAGGATTAAGAATCGAACAGAAATCCTCATTACTTGGCACCACTGCCAATATATTGTTTTCAAAAATTAAATAAAGTGCCTGCTTCACTATAATGAGATTTAAATTTTGAATTTTTCTTTAATTCAACAATGAAAAAATTGGCCATTGTAGTCGGGGCACATTCATTTTAATAATGAAAACTGTGCTTTCATAACCTATTAGAGGTATATCACGGCTAAACTTCTTGACCAGTATGATAATTTGCCTTTTAGCTCAATAGATACTTCGGAGATAGATAAAATAACACAAAGCCAATCATATTTTTAAGATTTTTTACATTAAATTTATCCGGTGCTTCATTATTAGATTTCCCTTTCATTTACTTAATCAGGAATACACTGAATTTACTCACCTTAATTTCTTTTTATTTGAAGAGACACACGTGCACCATCTGCAAAGAAATAACGATCGGTTAAACACCAGGTTTGCTTTAGTTAATTACAAAGACCAATATATTTCCACTTTAGGCTAATCGTACTCTCTCCAGTAAAGGATAGAAATTTAATTCTGTATATGACGTTTCAGAAAAACATTGAACCTATCTTTGTAATAAAAAAAAATAATGACTCGTATCTAGTTTCTCTTTTACGAAGCAACTCTTTTTAATGATGCATTCTTTGCGGCTGTTAGTTTCTGTTAGCTTGGATTTTGAATGTACTCAGATAAAGATCAAAGAAGTTAAAAAGACGAAATTAAAAAACAACTTGATATATCTAGGAGACAAGAAGGTTACAGAAATTTAATTTATTAAAGAACTATAAATATTTTTAGTTATCTAGCAAAGCTGGATTAAAGTCATTAGTCATTATTATTCTTTTTAGCGAATTGAGTAATAATTGCTACCAGCAAAATATTGAAACACGAAACACTTCATTAACGGATATGTATAAACTAATGAAGCCAATTGGCTCATAAGAGAATGAGAGAAGATTAGATAGAACATGAATGGGTAGAAGAGGAGTAGCGGAATGAAAGATGTTTTAACTCTGTGCTATATGTATCATTGCAATTTACTAAGTCTACCAGGCAATGGCTTCGCCACTCCCCCTGCTTACGCTTCGCTGCTAAGATTAAAATTTAAAATCTAAAAAAAGCAGCGATGGTTAAATTTATATAGATTTTCTGAACTTCGTCAATTATAATAATTTTAAAAAGGAACTCTAAACTAAATGTTCCCACTTTCAAAATATCACGTTGCTAAAATATAGTTATAGAAGAAGATATATAAAAATAAACTTTCTGAACTTTACCATTTGTAGCTAATTCTTCGGGTTTTAAAAATGTTACAAAATTTTGATACTTATATTTATTTTTGAACTTCACCATTTTGTTTTTTGATATTATAAAAGAATTATTAGAGATAACCTTGATAAAAAACATAATTCCTAACAAAACTAAGATGAAATTATTATTCAAATACTAAAAAAAATCCCTTCTTAAATTATAGAGTTAGTGATGATGATGATGATGATGTAGGTTTGGAAGCACTAATTTGAATTTCTCCTCAAAAAAACACCCTACCTATTGAAAGGAAAATAAACACTGGCTCAGAAAACCCCTTATTGTACTTCTCTTTCTCAAATTCTTTACCTGCACTTTTATCTTATACTCTGCTAAATATAAATTATGTGTCTTTTTAAGTACCCTTATAGTGTTTAAGATAATGTTAAATTTTAAAGAAACTACTAATCAGTAAGTATTATTATTTTTTATTCGTTACAAATTAAATTACTAAATTGTTCTTAATTCATGAAACCAAATCAACTACTAATTTAATTTATTATTAATCTAATTTACTGTTTCTAACTCTTTAATTTATCATTTATGATGACAATTCTTTCTATCTGTAAGATCAGAACCTGATCACAGCATAATAAAAAACAAAATACTGATAGAATTTTAATCTATGGTATTAATTTTCATTCTATGAATCTGAGTTTCGATTCACTGTTTTCGAGATATGCTCGATTTAGTGTGAACGTAGATAATTTTTGCTATATAAACTACATAACATCGCTGCATTCATTATAGCTTAAGTGGCAATTGATATTTCACACAATTCAGCCCTTGCTTGTCATTACCTTTCTTTTTGTACCTGCCATCTATGATGTTACTATAGCAATAGTCAGGTACTATCTACATTGCATTAGCTATGCCTGTAGGACAGTCCAGGCCATACAAGTAATTTTATTCAATACACCATAAAACAGCTTCAAAAAATGTAATCATTGTAAATTTTATTCCATATATTTGTCATTGGCTTGCCCAAATCGTATTCACTCAAAATAAATTTACTTATGGCATGGAAACCATTGTTAATGTAAGTAGATTCTATGCTATCTCTATATCGGAGAAAGAATGGCTTAATTTTAGCTTTATAGAAAATGCATCTTGAAGTACTTTTCTCAATTCTTAGTCTTATGAGTAGCTGAACACCAAAAATGGTGTCTTCATGGGTATTTCTTTGGGAGCAAGAGGTTAAAGAGCTAATAAACGGTTAAAATATACATACATTATTAAATAAAAAATAAGAGGGATATAATTAAAAAGAGGATTCTAGCTCAGTTACTAAAGAAAAAGTAATTAGAAAAGAAAATCCAAATATCAAATTTTAATGAAACTTTTAAGAGAATTTCGCTTCAACGATGTTTATAACAAATCAATTTAACTTGAAAGACTGACTTTTTGAGAGAATTTGAGAATTCTAGAAATTCCTTTATTATGCGCAACTAAGAACTTCATAAATATATAAAAATTTCACTTCAAATAAGAGTGCAATGAATGAGCGTATTTTTTGTGGTCTAGACTTACCCATTCGACTAAAGAAATTCATTCACAACCTTTGATAAACAAATTCGATAAAGAAAAATATTTTTTTAATAAAAATACAGATTAGGAAGAGAAGGGTTCGACGTCTTATGTGGCACAGAAAAACAGAAGATAAAATTGATTGCTTAAGCAAAAAACAAATCATTTACTGGCTTTTCCCTCAAATAATACATGCAATAATCGATAATCAGACAAGGAATTGAGACTTAAATAAACATTAATTGTACAACATCTTTGGCTGAAAAAATAACCCAAACCATTAAATTCTATATAGCCATTGTTATTGTTTCGCCTAGAGAAATAATGATAAAGAATATCTTTTGTTGTAAGCAATTTCATTTGGTATTCAGCCGATGTTGGTTACTCAACTACTTGAGCCATACAAATGTACGAGTATGTAATTTTAAATATATGTAGCTTTAGTTTTATTTTATACCTGGAAGGTTTAATAATGCCATTCTGGTTCCATCATTTATGACTTGTTGTTTTCACTCTTTCTCATCCTTAAAATTGGTCACGATTTATGTGCTCCTTATTTATGCATCCTGCTTGTTTATTCTCTCTAGATGAACAAAATCCTCGTTGTATATAATCACAGCATTCTTTTTTTTGATAAAACTAATAGAGTTAAGACAGAGCCTGTGTACTCTTCCTATCCGATGTGTTAATATAATTACAATAAATTCATAGTCCTTTTAGAACTTCAAAGAGAGCTGGTAGATTGGTCGAACTTCTATCAAATAGGTCAACTGGCATCATGGTACAATGTAGATATGGACTAAATGCCTCGCTTTACTGAGGTTATATGATCTCTTGTTAAGAAAGGAGGACTATTATGAAAAACATATCTGTTTTCACGTACTTAATGATCAAATCAACAGGGAAGCAACAAACTTATATCCTTGAACCACACTGATGGCTTGGTAGGGAAAGGTAGGATTTCTCGGTTCTCTCTGAATCAATTTGGACAAATCTTTCCCAGCTGGTGTGCACTAGATGGCAACACTAATATTATATTTTCATTATGCTGTGTTACATTGTCCAATTTTTATTCCAGTTTTCTCGTTTTGGGGGTAAACCACACAAATAGTATCTATCCTCTTTAAGAAAACTGGGACGTCTCAGAGGCCTCGAAGAAATTGCTGAAGGTACATTACCTCTATTTATGTTATTGCAAGAAAGTTAGTTTGTCATCTGGACACGGTTAGACGATATCTGAAGGAACCTTCGGTAAAAGAGAATTGATTCGATTGTGGGATCTCCATGGTTGTGACAGCTAGTGATTTGAGGAATATTACCCCTAGCTACATGAGAAATCCGGACAAGCAAGCAAATTTATTTTCACCATCGCTAGTCTTCCCTATGTCTATAAGAAAACCAGAAACCATGTCCAATGGACCATAGCTTCCGTGCGAGCTACCCTGAAACTGCATTTTTTAACCCCCCTTCACAAGACCTTGAGGCTCAAATGGGCCTGGACGTACAAGACGTTGGACATGAGTTGCGTTCTCTTCACTGATGAGACGAGCGTGACCCTAGACGAAACTGACGGTTGGACAAATGGTTTTGTCTATTTCAGAGATGAGGGTCACTAACGTTTTCAATGAGAACAGCAGAGAATAGGAGTCCTGCTGTGAGCAGGTATGATTGGACACAGACATGTTGACCCTTTAAAAGTAGCATATAAAGTTGAAGTGAGGGCAGCGTCTTACTGTAATATCTTGAAAGAGTTCTTCTATCTTTAACTAGAAGACATACCGTTGGCACTTAATTGGCCTCTAGTTTTTATGCATGACAACGCTTCATACCACTCTGCTTGGGCTAGCCAGCATTCTTAGGCAGTTACGTCATACAAGGTGACAAGCTGAAAGTATGGCCGCAGGTTTCTCCGGATCTCAACCCAATCGACAATTTATGGTCCATCATTAATCAAGAATTTGATCATAGACGACCTTTATCATGGCTATCAGCTAAAGTTGAGAGCGTGTCAACTGGATGCAAGCAAACTTCTGCATAGTTTAGTCTTTTTGGCGTATACATAAAATTACTAGTACTATGATTAACTTCACTCACTCTTCTCTTGGCAGCTGTTTATTCATTTGCAATTTAGAGGATTTTGATGTGTTTCTTTTCATGGAGAAGAACTGGTTTCTTGCAAGTTGCTCTGGTAGAAAACGAAACAAATTTGGCAAGAATCTAAGATTAACCACAGTGGTAAATTTTGTTTCTCTCTATCTCTTGGATACAGATATTACCTGGATAGGAAACTTCCCTGGTTGTAAGGGATACTAATGTGAGAAAAAATATGTCATGCGTCCCCAGCCTACAAAATGTAACTGAAAAGCAGAGCTAGTTAAACGAAAAGATTCTTTTAGAAGAAAATAGCCTTTATCCGTAGGCAAGCAGATTGTACTTAAAGTCAACTAGTAGTTCAAAGTGGGTAGCAAATCAGCTCCAAAATTTACGTGCAAAAGTTTTATTACGATAAAGATCCGTGTGAGTGATCGTCGTAACCCGTTGCTTATCGCCGTTTACCATAGTAGGTTTGAATCGAGGTAGCGTTTGTGGCCTGTAAATTCAAAGCTGCGTCGAGAGAGTAGACGTAGCTGCGCACTTTATTACTGTTTTACTGAGTGCCTTGTATCACTCTTTACATGTTAATACTACTATTAAATAAGAACTATCGCAGCGGCTGAGAGTGGCAAATAGTAGGTTGTTTGCACATATTTCATTATGCCACTCATTGATCTTATTACATATATCGACGATTAAATCGTACTCCATTATCCATAACTAAGGTTGCACCTCCGCTAACATGAAAAAGGGTATGAGTAAGCCTTCGAATGGAAGGGAGCAGAATCCATAATAGGCTCAATCTGAAAATGAAAAACGCAGTGAGGTCGGTTCAACTAAAAACCCTTATTCCAAAACAACGATCTGACAAATTGTATGCATTTGCAATTCAGTCAAACAAAGAACTGTGGCTTTTGCTTCGATTAAACTCCGAATCCAACGAGATTATTAACTGCTTGTAAATTTGGAAGGAAAGGGATTAGATTTTGTGCTTTATTACAGAAAATGATAAATTAATCGATATTAATCAAAAAGAGAAATAATCAGACTTCACAGAAGATGGAACTGTTCTCATCACTGAAAATGGTAGTAAAAATCATATTGCCTTATTGTATTGAAATTGTTCGCTTAATTTTAGGCACTGTAAATCAGTAATTATATAAATAAGAATGCATAATATAGGTTTTCACAGAACATAAATTTTTTTACTATGGAGAATTAATTAAACAATCCCTGTGTAACAAAACGCAAATGGAAAACTTGATAGAGCATGAAGATATACTAACGAGTAAAATAACGAACGATATTCCTTAAATAAAATATTTTAAAATATATGATGATTAGGTAAATGAAATTTCCATTGTAGAAAAAGACATGCATTGAATATACTTACTAATAATTTTAAAAGATACAATTGTATATTTCTTAATTTCTACTAAATCAACTAACAAAATAAAATATTGTTAGGGGCAAAATAAGAGAAATTTCATTTACAGAATTGCTTAGCAAGCAAATACACGTAGAAACCAAGCAAAATTGGAAAGCAGTGAAATTTAAAATAGTTAATATAACGTGTTGAAGCTTTGTTTCCTATTACATGGGCGCAATGACATCTACAGGACTTTACCAGATTTTTGCCAAATCTTGTGCCATTTTCTTTCAATCTTATTCAATTTTCTTCAATAAACCCATAACCGTCAAAGGCTGCTGGTATGAAACTTTGTGTCCAATGATCTCCCACGTTTTAGTCGGAGGTCATTTAGCCCACTTCATTACTATGTTATCTACTTGTTTAAAATTTTATTTTACTCTTATTAAAACTTAGGGTTAAAGAGAATATAAGTAAAATTTATGTGTCAAATAAATCTAAATGCCTAAATCTATAATTTTATTAGAGTGGACTCTTAATGCATAATGTGAACGAAAAACGAAATTCTAAATCTCTCTGAAATTAAAATACTCGAGAATTATTTTAATAGCATTAATATTTTAATAATATTTTTAAATGGCTTAAATTTAAAAAATATAGTAAGAGAAACGGTAAAGTAAATATGAAGGTATCAAAAAGGAGTTCTTAGCAAATATAAGCCATTCTTACAAGTTCTTTGAAACGTTGAGCAAATATGATGTCTGATCTCATTTATTTTGGTGAAGTTGCCTGAAAACCTAGAGTCAACTAACTGACTGTGTATTTATATTCCTATTTGTGTGCCTAACGGAAAGAGGGCGAAAAGGTTTCTTAAGGCAAACGTTTTTTTGAAGTCTTCAATGAGATGTTGCTGTTTAAGAAATAAGGGGATGAAATCTTAGGTAACAAGTTTTATTTAATTGCATACAAACTATTAATATCTAAGAAGAATGTCTTAAATGATGGCTTAAGTAATTTCCCTATTAACCCATCCAATTCATTTTTGGTAGGATCACCTCAGGTAATTGACAGCAGAATAAGAACCACTGGGAAGCCTTATGGAAAGAGGGAATAGTCCTTGTGAGATTCGAAGGGACAAGCTGAAAAGTACAAGTGCCTTTTGTTACGAACTAGTCTGCGTATGGAGCCCTTCGGTCATAAAGGGAGATTCACCTATTCAACATCACGGGAGGGTGGATTGGAAACCCTCAAGGCGAAAGAGTGAGGTGTTGTCGGTGTGAAAGAAACAAGTGACATAATAGAGTTGTGATGTTAGTGGATTTAAGTTGGCCAGTGCTACTCACGGGCCTCATAGTTCATATGATTTTAATCTCCTGGATTACTAGATATGTGTGGGGCGTGGTTGAGAAAGAGATCAACTGTTGTGTGTGTAACATCAAGAACAAGCTGGTGTCCAAAATCAATGAGGTGTTGGAAGATCTTCCCAGGGATAGAGTGGCGAACGCAAACGACAAAATTCGTCTTCAAGCCACAGTGGATGCTGAGTGCGGCCTCTTTAAGTAGATTTTTATCTTCTAGCCATAAACTAGTTGATATTTTTAAAATTTCAAATTACATTTAGTTTAGCTGAGATATTGCATGAACTTATTTCAAGATGGATAAAAAAAGCTAGCCATAATTGGTATTTTTGTAATAATTTTCTGAAAATATATTTCGTTGGTTTATTAAATGAATCTCGAAGGAACGTAAAGAATGGTCAAAAAATAACTTCTAACACAAATATTGTTTATTTTATCCATTATTCTTTGAAGTCCAAAAGAAACTCAATGTATCAATCCTAATATGTGGATATTGAATTTAATAATCAAGAATCTAATCACTTAGGTGAGGATCAGTGTTGCAAGAAATATCAGACGAGAAAGAACTTGGTGTCAAAAAAAGCCGGGAGTGAAAATATAAAAGGGTAGTATACTAAATTATTAAAAAAGTGAAGTTGTTCTTTCACAAAATATTACTTATAAATCCAATTTTATAATTATGCCCGCTTATAATTCCTCTATTTTGTCTTTTCAGATGCAATTCTGTAAGCAGAGATATAGCTAATTCATTCCTTAAAAGCTTTCAACTTCACCTCACCAAATTGATTTTCAGCTCACAAATTTAGGTTTGATGACTTGAAAATAAATTCTCTAGAAATTATTTAAATGTGATTTACTAATTCTGATATGTAGAATTATGGAGGTGATAGGTGTCATAAATCTAAGAATGAAAGGTTTATTTGAATTTAATACAACCAAGACATCGAAGAATTTATATAAATTATAAATTTTAGAAAGATTATCCCCAAATGATTGATAAGAGCATTAATATATATAAAGTAACTATACATCGCTTTCAAAACTGACTTGATGGGAATTAAGGTATAATTATTTGAATGTACTTTTTATATAAACCGTTCAGATTTTGAAGGATTTTCCACTTATCATGGTTATTTCATAAATTAAGCTACACTACTTTGTTGTAGGAAGTGGAGAGTTGGACATTTTCAGCTGCAATCGTGAAGAGACTGGAGGGGATGGAGATGTGGTGTTGGAGAAGAATGATGAAGATCTCGTGGATAGAAAGTATAACGAACGAAGCAGTTTTGTAAAGGGTGGGAGAAAAGAGAGAATTAATAAAGATGGTGAGAGGAAGACAATTGAGATTCTTCTGTCATGTGATGAGAAGAGAAGGGATGGAAAATTTGGTCGTAACTAGAATGGTGGAGGAAAGGAGGTGAAGAGGAAGGCCAAGAGAAAAATACATATATGGACTAGTAAAGTTGATGGTAGGCGGTATGTTGTGATAGCAGTTACGCGGGACAAAGGAAGACGGATGTCCTTGCTTGCCGACGTCCTGGAGGATATGGCACAGCGGTAAGATATGGGAATTAAAGCATTATCCTTGATATACTTTAATCCACTTGATCTAGAAAACAATCGATATTCTTAGTGTTTATTATATACTTTTCAATGTATTCGCATAGGTTTTTGATACTTCTTGCATATCTTATATTTATTTGAGCTTTGATAATAAAATATTTCTATATATTTTAGAAAAAATGCGCCTACCTGACCTCAGCGCTAGCTTTAATGTTTTGAAATAAAACTACTAAATAAAACTTTACGTATGGCTACAATATAATTTGATAAGTTTTTCGTAGCTTATAATAAAGCGTTATAACTGGTGTCATGTTTCCATTTGTATATTTTAAGGTCTTGTTCCTGAAAAGCTTAAGAAGTGGCAAGTGACACAAATTTATCTTTACCTATCTTTTCAATTTTTTTTAAGCATCCCTCTATCTTTAAAGACTATCTTGTTCATACCTTACACTGGGATAAAATTTCAATAATTTGCTTATCAAATTATTATCAATTACTTAAAATAAATTTGCGCTATAAATGTGAAGGAAATATATGGTAAGGTTATTATTTTTTTAAATAAAATTTTTATTCTTTCAATACAAAATAGTTTTTCAATTTTAAATTAACAATCACATTTAATCTAATAAATATAAAATATTTCAGCTGTTAAATGGCGATGGTACATAGTACTTTAGTTATACTATCCCGTTCCCTCATCTACTTTGGTGAGGTTTTCTGAGTTGCCAGCTCACGGTTCTCTTCGGCTTGCCGCTGAAATATCAATATTCTACTTCTGTAGGCTATTCAAGCCCATTTTACTTATTTAATCGTATTAAATTTCGGAATATTAGCCTCATTATTTTATTACGATTCAGTTTTACCGAAAAGGTGTAGATAATCTTGCTCAAACTTCCATTTAGCATAATATCCACGCTCTATAACGCCTTGACCCTATTCTATTGCACAAATATCATTTGCTTCAGTTCATCTTTTCTTCATCTCCTAATTTTTAATCAATTTTTTATCTTCATTTTACTCTTTCTCTTGCTCAGTTTTCTGGAACATAGTAAATTTTTCCCTTATTTTCTGTATCTTTTAACTTCTCCTAGTTACTGGTGTAACCCTATGGCTCACACACCATCAGCCTCGTGACTATTTACTAGCATGTTGTGGTGCATAAAACCGTACGCCATTTCTTTCGTAAATAAATTGTAATTTTAACTCTTACCATACAAGCACCCAACAGACATCCCACTTCAGAGCGACCTACCGTCACAATCTATTCTATCATCAGTCTATATGGACTGATATGCTATATTAGTCTATAAATAAAGTTAATTTCTTTAATTTTTAATTTAAAAATCATCCTTATTGACATATTTATCCATAGATCTCATCTCACAAACGCTGTATGTAAGATGCCATTTTAGGATTTGATTAAATTCAATTTAAAAATAATTATCTCTCCGGCCAAACAGAGACCTTGATTTTAATCCTCCTAAAGCTATTTCAGCTCTTCTCTGTACCGGTGGGTAATGGTTATTCCATGTTCCCAGAAATCGAAGATGAGTTATTAGCATTGTTTTAGTCGCGCCTTCGAATTTATAAGCTCGCTCTCACGCCTTGGCCAAAATTATGGAGCAGGTATAAAAAAAGTCAAGAATATCATTGAAACTCATTTATTTCCTACTTGACATTATATAAATATACATTTTTGCGTATATTCTAACAATAATTTATATATGATGAGTCCTCTCTTTGCTTTTGTACCCGTTTTAATGCGTGTTTGCATATTGTGTATTAGTGTTTGGGGCAACCTTCTGCCATTTAATGTGTGATATTAACGTTAATTCCTATTTTTTCAGTGATTACCTTATTGTTAACTTAGAAGTCGTAATTTTATGTTAGAATTTACTCCGAAAAAGAAAAATTCTGAAGCTCAAAGCGTTCAAATCATTGCATTGTCTAGAGGGATTATCTCATTTTAAAAGTGTAAAAAAATAAAAATGCTCGAGAAACTGTATCCAAACAACCATTAAAAGGTACAATGAGACCAATTATTTTAAAACCGTGATGGTCAGGTTGGTAAGAACGACATCTATTGCTGATAGGAAAAAAACCTCTCCTGGTGTAGCTGCTGAGTTTCGGGCAGCAACAAACAAAGAGATCAGGACGCATTGTGAGAAGAAGGTTATTATGAGATAGGATCAAAGGATGTAAGGCTATAAAGAAACCGCGGCTGTCTCAGGTGAACAAGAAGAAGCGATTGTCTTGGGTAAAAGAGCATGAAGATTGGACTATGATGATTAGGCTAAAGTTGTTTGTCTGATAAAAGCAACTTTGAGCTAAGTTCTCCACATTAGGTTCCTCAAATTTATTACGCTTTTACACATTTTTATTGGATACAAACTATTTTATTGGAAAGAAAAAATTATCAATGAAATTTGTATTTCTCCTCAACACTTTGGGCCCCTGGAGCTTTTATGTTCCTCAAAGAGTTCGGTAAACTTATGATCTGATATGTGTTGTCCCAACAGTCGAATTTCGACTTCAGGTCCAAGATTTTGGTTCACTTGTGAGGGCAGTATGAATTTTAACACTTACACCAGCATATTAGAACAGGTTTATCAACCTTCTTTAGATAAAATTTTCAATGATGAAATTGCCGATGGTCTAATCTTCCAACATCACACATCTAGAGTCTCAAAGGGTTGGTTTGAGAAGAAAGGTATGACGTTAATGGAATGGCGCCCTTAATTTCCAGACAATTGGCGGCAAGAGTGAGGGTGTACAAATGTTCATCAAAAAGTGAATTAACAGGCAGAATTCATCAAGAGTGGCAGAAAATTAATCCAACCACCTGTGTCAACTTAGTCTCAGGTATGTAAAAAACGCATAATAGTGGTTATAAAAGCAAAAGGAGGCCACATGAAGTATTAATTAATGATGGAATATACGCATAAATGTTTATTTGTATTATATTGAGTATGATATATATGAGTATCAATCATATTCTTCACTTTTTCATACCTGCCCCATAATTTTGACCAATGCTGTATTAAACCTCATCACAGTAAAAAAATAGCGACAATTCCACCCAATTTATTATATCAAATTTAGTGGAGCCTCTAGCGGATTTTATAAATGCTAAAAGGAAGCAGGGCATTAAGCCCCTTAAGTGTGTACGAAACAGTCACAGTGTGCCGAGCCTTGGATCAGGCAGGGGAAATTTGAGATTGACTTTTCTTAGCAAGTCGATAAGATTTATACCTATTCCTGTAGTGGTGACATAATAACAATAGCTCGGTAATTGCACGTATAGTTATAGGTCAGGAATGGGCAATAATCTTAAAAAGCAGGTTATATTGAAGCTTAAGACAAGCTTTAAGGGCCGCACTTAAACAATTAGATGGACATTTCAAAAATATATGTTATACATTTGCCTTTGTTTGCATATGTGAGGGGATGCTCTCGAAGACTAGTGTGAGAGGAGGCCCCCCTTGGAATACCCTTTTCAGCCCCTTCTCTCTAAACTACGTGTTCGTTGGCAAAGGAAGTTTAGAATCTTCGAGAAGGAATCAGTCGCACGCTAAGTCACCCGACCCAGCTGTATTTGCTTTCGGACGCTCCTCGCTCTTCCCTTCCCCGGGATAAAGCCAAGCTGTCACTTCCCTCTTCCCCGGGATAAAGCCGAGCTCTCGCTCCCATGCTTCTTAAGATGTCTATTCCCCCGCGAATGCAGCCGTATTAACGCTACCAGCATATCATGAGGCAAACCTCGCTGTCCGATCCGACTCGGTATATCGAAGTAAGTTTACATAGACTGACGTCGAGAATCCTCTAGGGATGGTCATGCCGTGGGGGTACCTATCGGATCAGCCACCTAGCTATTTAACCCTGATTGCGCATTCCTCAAGGAGATTAAGAGTCGTCCAGTCCCTCCACTTAGACAGTCCCACAACCCCTGTTCGAGTCGTACCTCTTCGTTAAGATCTCCCCAGCAGATCTCCCTTCGTGGAGCTTTGGGCCCTGTTCAGAGGAAATCTATCAAGCCACCTTCTTCTTGGAGAACTGTGCCTCCCCCCCTAATCTCGGACTTCATGCAATACTTCCAATCCTTCGTGTCTGTGACTTACTGCCAAGCCACATACCTGTCTCTCTGCAGCAGAGAAGAACTCGTTATTTAACAAGAAGTACTCAAATCCCCGTCTACGAGTCCTCCTCGTTAGGACTCCCCGAAGTATCTTCTCGAAGACCTATGCCGCTGGTTCTTTCCCCCTCAGATCACCACCACGCTTCAAGTTAAAGCGATCTTGTGTTGTAATCCCCTAATTACACGCGTCAATCGTCACCTGCATCCACTTTTAAATTGACTTCCCTTCTGCTCAATCGTAATTAATATCTCCTATTTGAGTTAACGTTAATTTTTCTCCTCTCGCTTAACTCTGTCCTATTTTAAATTGTCACATTCTAATTAACTATCTTTATTGAGTAATTTTTATCACCTTTTTGTTTAAATATATTGATTGCCCCATTTATTATTATATATATTGAAATTATACTTTGGGGTCTTGTTCTTTAAATATATCTTTTGAACTGCAACTTGGCATGCCATTAGATAAATCCCGGTCAACCGTAAATCGAATTTCTGTATAAAAATCAAAGGCGGTCCTCCGCTCCTTTAATTGCCCTAAAGCATATCGCAGGGGGCTTCGGGTCGGCAATCTCCCCGTGCTTGTGTATGCACCGTTGTGCCAAGAGAGTCTCCACAGGCATACCTCGGCAGCATATACTACATATTCATAAATATAGCTACACACTAGTTACTGAGCATAATTTCTAGCATAGTATTGCCAGCAATTTCAAAATATTTCCAGACTTTTATCTTAGTGGGGACCTATGGCTTACCGTGGGATTCGAACCACGATTTACACATTTATATCATGTGATCATTACTCAGGTTCCACAATCAACGTAGCTTAACTTCCTAGAGGGAAATAGAGCGTGTATATAATTTAATGTAATTATGAAGTATTTTATATTTCAAAGATCATTTTATCTAAGAATAAAATATATTTGTAAAAGATTGATTTAAGAATCTAACTCTTCCATAAAACTTAGATGAACTTTTGGCAAAATGTTCAAACATTAATTTTTGTCAAATTCTGAAATAAAACGACGGCCATATGAAATGCCTTTGTGGGCCGCAGTTTGCCCACCTCTGATATATGTATGTAGGTGGAGCATCCAGATTCACTCGGACACGTGAATAAGTACAGCAGCAAGAAAAATTGTCACCATGAATACAGGCCAATGTATGATGCAGAAAGAACTGTGACCCTACAGATCCACAGAGAAATTATTTATAATGATCCTTAGGTTTTCCTGTCTATTACTACTATCTTTAACTTTGTAGTCAATATGGAGCACAACATACTTCCAAGGGAGAGAGTCGTTTTGAATTGGGAGCAATAAGAAGCCACTGGTCTAGCCCGGTGGTTAAACAGTCCTCACCATAGTGTGCCACCGGTTATTTATCGTTATAGAATAGATAAGGAAAAGAATTTCTGGTTGTTAGAAGAAGTGAATCTCGATAAAGAAACACTACTCACCGAAGTTAAGGGTAAGAGACGGAGGGGGGGAGCAGTTACCTCACTCCTAAACCTGACTATGGTCACCAGCTCGCCTTTAAACTTTGCTTTGATTTTTCTTATTAATGAATTTTACCATTAACATAGAACTTCAGGTACTTCTTCCACACAGTTACATTATCTTTATCTTAGAATCTTCCTTTGCATATATCTTCTTACATTTTCAGGATGCACCCTTGTTGCTTCCGAGCTTTAACTTTAAGGAAAATATTTTTAGGTATTTAATAAAAATAGGAATTTTGTGCGGAATAAAGTTGATAAAATACTTTTTTATAAATTCTTTGGAGGCAACTAAACATAAATTTGATTCATGCTGGCTTGGACTTTTATACATTTCAGTACCTAGCATCTCCTTTTGCCGCGTATATAAATTCAGAATCAATCATACCAGGATAAAATTTTGGCAAGTGAGTTTGTTACAATAGGAGGTTTATCTTCTCGAAGAGCATCACTTTTCTTTCTCTTATTCAAGTTTGGAAATATTGTTAAGCGTATGAGCTTGTAGGTATCCTTGCAAACATATGCTCTATATCTTTTCGCGTTTCTCAAAGTTTATATTTATGTTAGGTAAATAATTGTAGTTTCCACATTAACTTGTTTTAAAGAATGGCCATTGAATTCGCCCCTGATCTTTGAAAATATAAAGGTTAAAAAATACCGTACAAATAACTCGATTCAAGGAACTCCTTTAGCCTGATGGAGAGATTCCTTATCAAAAATTGTGGTGAGGCTTCTACAAAATTACAGAAAAACTGATATAAATATATTTATATATATAATTGGTCACCTTTTAAAATAATGTCTTGTTGGCCTTTTCAAGTTTTCTTCATATGTATGAACTTGGTAAACTTATTCTAACCTGAAGACGAAAACTTGTAGTTTTCGAAACGTTGTGGAAAATTAAAAGATGCTGCATCCTTTTCTCGTGGCTCTGGGATTTATCCTCAATATTATATATATATATATATATATATATATATATATATATATATATATAGAGAGAGAGAGAGAGAGAGAGAGAGAGAGAATTATTTGCAAGTGCGCAATAATAATTATGCGGTTAGGAAGGGAAATTTGTATCTTACTTAGCCCTTCATCAAGCCTTCAGAAGGAGCTATTCTCATAGTCACGAGAAGATGACGCATAAGCCAGGTCTTCTAAGACAAACCACCTAATTTTCTTTCATTCAGCCATTTTAATTGTTATCTCTACTTTCGATCAGAACAAAAAATTTACTTCAATCCATTTGAAAAGTAAATTTTCTATTTTCTTCGAAATGTTTTAGAAAGGCCTTATTTTACGTTATCTTCTTGTGACTGTGATAATAGATCTTACCGTAGGCTCGATGAAGAGCTAAGATAACTACAAAATTGCCTTCTCAACCGCATAATTAGGATTGCGAAATTGCAAATAACACGGGTCAACAATTTTCGAAAAGTTGTTTTTTTCTAAAATGAGATTAGTTAATTCTTATGTATTTTCATGCACTGAATACAAATATCACATTGAAAAATGATTTTTGCTATAGGTTTAATAACACCAGGGATGTAGTATTTGATAATTTTCTTATAACGTACAGTATGTGTCATTATGTTTCAAATTATATTCCGTATTCACTCACTGCCTTTAGAATAAAAAACCTAACACTAAATCAAATCTTTCCTTGTTACAATATTTTTCATTTCATTAGGTTAGCTTACAGCTTTCTCCAAATCAGGTAATATTTGATACCCCATTTATTTTGTTTACCTCTTCTTCCACTTCTAACCCCATTTGAATTTATTTTTAATTTAGTATTTTTAATTTTTACTCAAACTATAGAAATTGGTCCTTTACTTTGAATGTTTGAGTTTTCGTTGTTTGCATTATTTGTATTCTACCTTTTTACCTTTTAGTCTTAAGTCTTGTCATTGTTCTCTTTATTGTCAAAACAATTATTTTTTAGATGCTCTTATTAATCTAGCCTAGAAGATGGTTCTAGAATCCGAAACGTTAGCTAGTGCTTGCTTTCCTTTTTCTGCCGAAGAACCGGTTTGGATGAGTAATATCCAGGTCATTTCCCTTTATTTTATTAGGTTTTAAACTTGCTCACTCATCTTTAGGCATTGAGATACTATAAATTATAAAAAATAATATTAATTAAATCTTGCATACTAGAAATTCCGTCGTTTTCCTAAAATTTGTTTAAAAATTCGAGAAAGGAATTTATTTTAACCTCTATAGTGAATTTTATGTGAAATAAATAATGGAAGAATTTATTTACGTTAAAGATGTCTTAGAAAATACTGAAACACTCGTCTAAAACCTTTTTATCGCCGCTCTGTTCACGATTGTTTCAAAGTTTTTGATGACATCCCCCAAGGAAAAACCGAAAGCATCCCTCGCGACTCGTTTTAATTTAACTAAATTTGTTTTATAACATTATTTGGGCAAGTCAGGCCAATTTACGTCCAATTAGTATGTTTCAGTTGGTTCATCAGTTCACTTTCTCCCTATAAGACCTTTTTACTCATTGTTGCTCGAGTTCGCCACGCCTCAAAAGTCCGTAGAATAAATCTGACCTTAAAATCTTTGGCCATAACTGACCAAGTGTCTTAAGTTCTGAATATATCCACCCTTTGTACCAAAATGTTCCATGGTTAGCTAGAATTAAACGCCAGTTTAATCCCATCCTAATTATAGAAAGTTATTATATTTATAAGTTCTGAATTTTTTCTAATTATCACCTATTCTGGAGGACATTCAGAAGCTGTTCTCTTCTCTTTAGTACTCTTTGTAGGGGAATCAACCCTCTTCCATCTCTCGCAGTTAAGACATGGGACGTTGACCGCAAAAACATCCGGGCTAGGCACCGTGGGTCAAACTCGTAACCACAGCCCGTCGCCACTCGTCTCTATGAAAAGCCGAACGGTTTTAAACTGCTAGATCTTCCCTACGAGAGTATATTCAATTTTATCTCGATTAAGAAATTGAAGACGAATTTCTCTCAAGCTCGAAGGCCAGCTGGAGCCGACCGTTAGAATAAGAAAGAACCCTCCTGCGGCCCGTCCACAAGCCTCCTCCCCCCCAATACTCCTAGCCCAGTGGGGATACGCGCTATGAATAACAAACACTTGGGAAAACGGGATAGAATCAGTAAGACAACGAGGCTAGGAAGTCTTCTGCAAGAAAGGCCGGGCTACCAATGGGACCAAGAAACAGCTAATCCTCGAGCTAGTCCCTGGTTATCAACCCGAACTTTAAGTTAACTTTTTTAAGTTTAACTTATTCTTGTCAGAGAACCCCTCTCCCTTCTATCCTGGTGTATCCCAAAACACCGAGATAGGCCTCGCCATTGAGGAAGACTGGAACTAAGAAGAAGCTTATCCTCGTGCTAGTTCCTGGTTACCAAACCGAACTTTAAGTCAACTTGTTCAAGTTCATCTTATTCTCGTCAGAGGAATCTCCTCCACTATCCTCGCCCTTAAAGAAGAACCCCCATGATTTCAGTCCTCGCCATTAAAGAAGCCCCCGCGAGTACAGTCCTCGCCGTTGAAGAAGACCCTCCCGGAGTACACTCCTCGAACTTGAGGAATTCCGAAACGGAGAAGAAGCAGCTCCTTCTAGAGCCCATTGCACGGTGGTCACACCGAACTCTAACTTAACTTGGTTTAAGAACCAAGTTCAACTTACTCTCGTCATAGAGACCCCGCCTGTCCTGGTGCATCCTAAAGCACAGGAAGGGGCTTCGCTCTTGAAGAAGCGCCCCTCCCCAGAGTAGAAGAAGCTCTTTTTCGAGCCCGTTTCCGGGTGGTCACCCGGAACTCTAAGTTAACTTGATTTAAGAATCAAGTTCAACTTACTCTCGTCAGAGAGACCCCGCCTGTCCTTGTGCATCCTAAAGCACAGGGATAGGCTTTGCCCTTGAAGAAGACCCCTCCCCCGAGTACACTTCTCGCCCTTGAAGAAGACCCACTCAGAGTACACTCCCTCCAGCACTCCCCTGATTCAAGGACTTCGTAGCATTTATGTAGTTCATGTTTATTTTGTTTTGGTGTTTTAATTAAAGTTTTAGTTTGTTTTAACAATTTTGTTTATTGTCCCTCGAATCGCGACGTTGGCACAGGGAACCTTTAAACGAGCATCCTTCCATCACTTGGTCCTGCCTTATACGAACGACATTAAATGTTTGCTGTCAAGGTGTGGGTTGCTTCCTATACCACAACATTTAAATATTTGGTGTCAGGTGTGGGGTCCTACCAATATTACGATACTCCTAATATTTGCCCTTGAAGTCGGGAATTTTTTTTTTAGTTGGTCAACAACTAAATTAGAGGGCTCCAAAATCTCACTCCTTTCGTTTCCATTTCCACCTCGTATTGAAAAAAAAGTAAGAGCAGTAATTCCTCTTGCCAAACAACAGGTTGCGGATTCGACCCGGTTAAGGTACAGAAGAAGACCGGATTCCGGAAATCCCGTGACAACAATGATTGTCCCCGAGAAGCAGGACTCCTGTCAGTTGCCTTGTAGAAAATCCGTTAAGCCAACCAGTGATAAGCTAACAACAGTTTAAACAATTAGCCATCAACCTAACGAGCCTAAATAAAAGATTCCATCTAGCACCAGTTTCCCAACTCGTTTACACATATAGTGAATATGTGTTTACAGACAAGTTTGCACCTTAGGCAGTTTATAAATTCTCTGATGTTTAATTGTTAAAATTATCATGCTGAGTTTCGAACAAGTATTAGAATGTAATTTGCAATTAATATTCAATGGAGTCATTAAATACACAAAATATAAAATAAATAGCAGCATTTGTTCATTGTATAAAACTTACTATGGAACTATTTTAAAGTTAATAAGTTTAAACGTTGGTTTTAATATACGAAAAAACAAGTTAACAAGCTTATTCTTTTATGTAAATTTCTTAAAATCAGGCTACCCAATAGATAAACAAAAATGACTCTCCATACTTGAGAAATGTTAATCCACATCGGATGTGGAATGACGCGGGATGGAGTTTCGATTCGAACTGACACGCGTCGGCTGACATATGCTGTTTATAACCCGTGATTCGGATCCCACGTTAAACTGTAGGTTGTCACTGAGAAATATATTTCCTCCTATCGGTGCCGATCCGTTACAACCATGATAAAATTATTGTCACATATTAAAATCATGAGCTAATCTAAGTACAGCCAGATAAAATCAATACCCCTCCGATTATAACTCTCTAATTTGAGAATAAGACAATAATTTTCCGCGAATCTTAATAAGAAAGATTCTCCATACATTCAGTAAATCAATAAAGATTTTTTTTTTTTCAAGGGGCTATCTGGCAAATGCCCACTTGGGCATAAGTCGCCGCAAACAAACAGCCCAGTTCTAGGCTAGATTAGAATAAAAAATTTAACAGAAACAACAATAAAAAGGAGCCTGCGACCTACAAAAAAAACAAAAAAAAAACAAGTTTAATACAAGGGAGAAGGCCGGCGTCCCCCCAAAAGTCAACAAGTCCACAAGTCAATGTGCACGAATCTGTCCCGAGTACAAGAGACAGGCGGTAGTGACCCCACCCATCCAGGTACCGGGAAAGGTATCGTGCGCCAAGATCACCCAGAAAGGGACATTCAACAAGAATGTGCCGAACACTCTGGATGACAACGCATTTGTTGCAATAGGGCGCAGGCAAGCGCTCCAACAAATAGCAATGCGTCACACAAATGAGTCCGATTTGAACACGAGAGAAAGCAACTTAAAGCCGCCGCAGAATTCGAGGATAGGTCCATGGGAACAGTCGCGGCGCAATGACACGCAACTTTAAGTTCCCTTCGACAATCTACCATCTTCTTTGCCAAGCAGTCCAAAGAGCTGCCCGTATTCCTGCCATGTAGTCGGTGTGAGGAAAAGCGAAACGATGGTCCGGTCGCAGAGTCCTCGCGGATACTTTGGCAGCCTCATTGGCGCGCTCATTCCCACAATTCCTACATGTCCAGGAACCCGGCAGAAGATAATCTCAAAGTCTGCCCGGCTCGCCAAAACAGTGGCGTCACGGATATCGCGAACCAGGGAATGCGGAGATTCCAATGCCCCGAGAGCACTAAGGGCGCTTTGTGAGTCACTATAGGTCACAATCTAGTCTCCGAACCAAGGACGTCGCGTAATCTTCCACACCGGTTGGTGTATTGCCACTAGCTCGGCTGTGAAGACAGACGCAGCGTCTGGCAGAGCCTTGTGACTTCAAACAGAGGGGATACAGCGTAGAAGCCGACCCTCTCTTAGGAGTTGGAGCCATCCAGAGAAACTGGCACAGTTCCGGCGTGACACGATGTGTGCTCCAAAAAGGTCGAACGCAATACTCCCGGCGCAGTACAAGCTTTGGAAGCAGAGGCGTGGCGACAAATAGCCAAATGGGGTACCCTCCAAGGTAGCGTCCTGGGCAGAACCAGGAGCGCCACCGGCCTGAGAGCTATATCTACCTCTAGAAGGAGTTTCTTGGCCCTAAAGCCAAAGGGCTGAGGGTATGACTGGCGTCTCTCGGCGGCATAGGCACCAGCGAGATCAGCTGTGGATGCAGTGAGAGCTGTTGTGACTGAAGAAGGCACCGGAGTCGTGCGTTTAGGCATGTGATGCACTGCACGCGGCACAGAGCAAGTGGCATCTCCCCAGCATCGACCAACAGGCTCTCAATGGGGGAAGTGCGGAAGGCACCGGTCGCAAGGCGAAGGCCGGTGTGGTGGATCGAATCCACCTTCTGCAAAAAACGCTCGGCTGCAAATGCATGAAACTCGCATCCGTAGTGGAGCTTCGAACGAACAAAGGATCGCTAAAAAAGTAGGGCAGGAGCCTTTTCAGCGCCCCAAGCGCTAAACGGCTCGAAACGGAGAAAATCCATAGCGCGGGTACAAGAGACCCTAAGGCTGCGAATATAAGCATCCAGTGTGAGGCGTCGGTCGAATACAAGACCAAGCAAATGGTGCGACTCAACCACATTTAAGCGCATTTCATTAAGCAAAAAATCTGGGTCGGTGTGAAGCCGTGGATGGCGGCAGAAGTGCACATCCTTAGTCTTGGCCAAAGAAAACTGAAACCTGTGCGCTTTGGCAAAGCAAGAGACGCGGTTCAAGGCCTGTTGGAGTCGACGCTCCAGAGTTGGCATTTGGGCCGCTCCAAAAGAGATCAAAAGGTCGTCCACGTAGAGCGTAGCGAGAACATCTTCCAGCAGCACCGAGGTGATGCCGTTGATGCGAGACACTATCTTCCTGCTCCTTTGGGCCGGAGAGAGCTCCCCCTATCCGTACGTGGAATCGAAGATCTCGCAAAAATTCAGATATAAACATTAGGAGGCGTCCCCTCGCATCCATCGTGTGAAGAGTCTCCATGATACCGTATCGCCATGCAGTATCATAGGCCTTCTCCAGATCGAAAAAAGACCGTGGCGTAGTGCTGTCTACGAAGAAAAGCTTCGCAGACGGCATTTTCCAGTCGGAGCAGAGCATCCGACGTGGAGTGAAACTTGCGGAAGCCGCACTGTGCGGAAGACATATAGCCTCCGCTGTCCAAGAAATAGGCTAATCTAACATTTACCAATTTCTCCATCAACTTGCACACGCAAGAGGTTAGAGAGATTGGGCGGAAACCGGTCGGAGTAGAGTGATCTCTCCCCGGTTTGCGAAAGGCATGCACAGTAGCGATTCGCCAGGAGTGAGGTAGAAGACCTTCCACCCAGATCCTGTTGAACAAATCTAAGAGAAATGCCATGCCTCGCTCACCCAGGTGTCAAAGCATGGCGTACGGGACATCGTCCGGACCATGGGTGGTGTCCGCGCACAAGGCGAGAGCGAAACGCAACTCACTCACAGTAAACTTGTCGTTGAAGGGTTCTCCGCCTCTGTAGGTAAAGTTCAGCTGGCGGCCTTTCGCGACATCACGACGTGCATTGAATGAAGACGGAGCAGAATCACGGTTAGAGAATGTGGAAAAAGCGGTCGCTAAGGATTCCGCCATGGACGTGGAGTCCGAGATTGCAGGCCCATTTTCCTGGAGAACGGAAGTGGGGTCCTGCGAGAACTTGCCCCGAATCCTTTTTACTCGCTTCCACACCTCAGCTAAAAGGGGCTATACGTTAAGTCAAGACACGTATGCCCGCCAAAAAAGAGCGGCGGGCGTGCTTCGAATTATACAAGAACCTAGCCCTAGCCCGACGAAATTCAGCGACAGTGAAATCGTTCGGGCGGCGCTTATAGCGCATGTAGGAATTACGCTTCTGTTTAAGCGCCGTCTCAGACTCGGCAGACCACCATAGAAGAGGTCGGCGTGCAAAACGGCCAGACGTCCTAGGAATAGTAGTCAGGCTCACGGCGATGAGGTTGCCAGAGAAACACTCAACAGCCTCAGCTATCGACCTAAACTCCTCGACTGAGATAGAGAATTCAGTCGTTTCCTGAAATGCAGGCCACCGCGCCCGCGCCAAGCACCACCCAGGTGGTCTCTCAGGCGGCAGTTGCCCTGAAAATGATATTTAAATAAAAAAGTGATCACTACCATGGAGGTCATCGACCAACCCCTATTCAAAATTAGGCTGTGCATCCGAAGAGCACAAAGATAGGTCAAGGCAAGGAAATGAAGCGGTTTACGGACTGTCATGCGTAAACTTATCCACGTTTAGAACACCCATCTCAAGCTCTTCGATCAGATCGGCAAAGACTTGTCCCCTGGGATTTATGGAGTAATCTCCCCAGAGAGGATGCCTCCCGTTCAGATCTCCAAGCAAGAGATAGGGCCTCGGCAACCGTGCCACGACGCGGCGCAAGTGCCCCGCGTAAAAGTCAGCTAACGGTGGAATGTACGCAGAAATAATAGTAAACCTCCTATCCAGGTGCGGCTGCACAGCCACTGCCTGAAAGGAGGTATCTAAAGAGAAAGGAAGAACGGTTACATCCCCCAGCCCGGAAATCCCGTAGATGTCGGATCGTAACACCCTTATACCCCGGGAGGGCAAGCATGGGGCACGCGCCTAGTATGGTCTCCTGCAAAAAGATACCTAACGGGGAACGGGACAAGACGAGCCTCCGCAGCTTCTCCCAGTTGGCCTGAAGTCCACGGCAATTCCATTGAAGGAAGATACTCTCCAGGCCTAGCTCGAAGGAGACGCGGGGGACCTCCTCTAACTGAAGACCCTCACAGGAATGGCCGTACGCTTCCCGGAGGCAGAACCCCGGCCGTTGTTGGCCAGACAATGCCCTGAAGGCGCTGTCGCCTTCAAGGACCTATTTAAGGAGGTTGGGCTCGCCATGCAAGTCTTTTCCTCCCTCCGCCTCGAAACCTTTGCGGGGATTGTGGATTCGGAGGCGGGGGGCCCTCTTTTCGAAGAACCACCGTCTCCGAGCCACTAGCTCCATCTCAGGGCGTGGGCAAAGGAGCCGAAGCTCCTTAATTGCTGTCCTCCTTCCGGGGGACAGCTTTAGGAACCCTGAAAGATGGCCTAGCGACCATCTTTAGGGGTGTTGCCTCCTGTGAGTCCTACGACTCGGTGGAGGCGTGTGGCTGTTTCGCCTTACCGAAAACGGGGGGAGCCATGGTTTTAGCCGGCGCTTGGTATGAACTCTTTTTGCCACCACCTTTACCAAAGGAGCGGCCAGGTTAGGTAGAGCCCGCAAAAGGGTTTTGAATAGGCGCGGAAACAACCGTGATCGTTGGCCTAAATGGGCCAGGAGAAGAGGGTGCCTTTCTAACTATTGAGGCATACGACGTCCCAGGCAGAGCCAGGAGCGTCAGGACCAAGTCTTTAGCCTCGCGGAATGAGAGTCGATCCTGGGCCTGAACGGCCAGGATTTCTTTCTCAAGGAGATATGCACCTCATTGCTTCGAAGAACTGGAGTGCAGCTCTCCGCAATTGACACACTTGGCCACACACGATTTGGACTTACTGTGTGCGACTTTGGAGCAATTTACACATACTTCGAGTGACCACGACTTTTCACGTCTACATGAGCGATTCGTATGGCCGAAGCGGTGACAGTAATAGCACCGCCGCGGCAGTGGCACAAATGACTTCACGCGTTAGCGGTACCAACCGGCACGCACCGACTCAGGGAGTTTGTCACAGTCCACCGTGACGAAGAGTGTAGGGGTGGGTCTCGAGGCCCCTCCCTTTTTTCTCATCACACGTCCGACTTTGACCGCTCCATGGTCGGCAAGCTCTAGGGTGATGTCCTTAATGGAGTATTTAACGAGTTTTCTCCCATAAACTACTCCTTTCACAAAGTTCATGGTAGAGTGCGGTGTCCGCCTCGGCAGGATTCACCGCAATCGCCAGAAGGCTGCCGTCCGAGAAACGGGGTCACTTTTGGCTCTCTGCTAATTGAACTAGCTAATCCTCTCCTGTGATGTATCATGTTGCCCTTGAACAACATGGTGCCATCAGTGGAGCAAATAACGAGGAAGCGTTTGAAGCCAGCTGGCTCGAAAACGCCAGGTTACCTCTGAATGAGTGGCCACGATGTCATCGAGGCTCCACCCTGTGCACTTTTGGTTTTAGTCAGGGGCTCCGCAACCGGGGGAGCAGAGGGGCTGGATGTGCTGGTCTTGGCTTAGTCTCTTGCCAGAGTGGCAGCAGACCCATCAGTCCCCACAGCCCCCGCGGATGGAATAGAGCCCCGAGTCTTCTTAGTCTTTTTGGTCTTTTTCGTCCTTTTCTTTTTTGGAGAGGAGGGCGGGGAATGAACCCCGCTTCTCACCTCCGCCGGTAGAAGCCCCTAGGCCAAATGGACCGCCCTTAGCCAGGTCCTTCTCCAAAATGGAGAAGGTCCTGGTGGTCGCAGGGGCATCATATGGAGGAGATCACTCCCCTCCTTGTACTGCCTGAGAATCCCCAGCCGTTTGATGAGGACCTTGCATAGGGGCAGATTCGGGTTCAGGGCTTGGCGACGAGCCCGGATTCCCTCTAAGGAATGCCCTACCGTCTGAGTTTTCTCAAGGACCCTGAATATCACAGGAGGGGCCTCCAGTTGGCCATCCCCTTCCAGGACATCGCAGGTCCCGTTGGCAGCGTCATGAGTCTTTTGTGGGTAGGCACAGGCCTTAACCCTGGCAAGTTTTAGTATTTAATGCCAGCAGGTCTTTTGAGGGAAGCGAGCTAAGGGGCCTGGCTTCCCTCTTCCTTCTAAGGGGGTTTGCCCTATCGAGCCGCTTACACGAGGGGCGGTCAGCAATGGGCTGCATGCTGGCTTTTTTGTAAGTCCCCTTAGAAAGAAAAGGAGGGACTGCCGCTGAGAATAGGGAGGTGCCTGAAAGCACCTCTAGAGAAGGGAGTAACGGAGAGTCCCCTTTACTTGTAGGTGTAGGAGAGAAGTAATCCTCCTCTTCGGTTAAAGAAATATGGAGGGTCCGCTGCGCAAGCACAGGGGGGAGGGACCTCCATTTTTTCGGTTGAGCTGCCTGAGGGCGGCTCCCTTGATGTTACAGGGAAAGTTGGCGTTGAATTTTTTTTTATCTTCATCATTGGGCATGGTGACCCTCTTTTTTACACGGGACGCAATAGCTCATCACCTCTTGCAGTAGCCCGCACTGCAAGAGGTGCTTGCAGGCCCGGCAGAGCCAGGCGCTTCCATTTGGGACCACCCGTCCTTCCTGGTGGCCTGGTAGTCCATCGGCTTGGCGGCTCCACCTTAGATACGGCGTAAAATTGATAGAATGTGAAGAGGGTTAGGAAAAGGAAGGTGAGGAAGGTATGTGTGGGGATGAAGCAGGTTGTTAAAGAAAACCCATCCCGAACCAGAGCTCAGGGGTTAGGGAACATTGTCCCCTTCCCCCCAGCCCCGATCCAAGATGGTTGGCTCGAGAAGAAGGTCAGCATCTACCCTGTGAAATTAGAGGCTGACCAGAGAAAGTTGTTGGAGAGGTTGTATGAAAAGTGACGAGGTAGGGGAGAAATACAGGCTATCTGAAAGAAGGAAGAGAGGCTAAGCTGGGGCCGGACGGAGCGCTGGATCCCGTCAGCACGGCGCCCAGGATGGCAAATCGCCGCGCCCCTTACGGAGCAAAGGATCGATAAAAAAGTAAGGCAGTAGCCCTATCAGCTCTCCAAGCGCTGAACGTCACGGAACGGAGAATGTCCATGGCGCGGGTACAAGAGACCCTAAGGCTGCGAATATGAGCCTCCCAGGTGAGGCGTCGGTCGAATACAAGACCAAGGAAACGGTGCGACTTAACCACATCCAGGCGTATTACGGTAAATACGATCAATTAAATATCCCCATACAAAAATCCAAAGGTGGTAGATCGGGAGATCTTCGAGGCCACTTAAAATCACTGTTTCGATAAAAAAATTCTATGAAGTTTCGTCATAACATCAACATTGTTTTATTCGATGTATGTGATGTTGCACAATCTTGATGGAAAAACAGTTATCGTCTATTTCGAGGCTTTTGAAAGTTTGGTAAAAAATATTATTCTGGGATGTGCCGGTATCTTTCGACATTCAAAGTGACTGAATTTCCATTCTAATTCTCATAAAAATACGGCCCCATGATCTGTTGAGGGGTTATTGCACACCATACATTGGTTTTTGAAAGTTTCAGCTCTTTCTGGTGTTTAGATTCTTGGTTGTGTTCCAACCCTATTCTGTTGTTCTACTTATTATTTTATTCGCTGAGATGAAAGTGCGCTTCGTCACACATTATAATGGTCAGTACATCAACTTCGCAAGCTTTTCGTTTAAATTCTTCTGCATACAATTTTCTATTCGCAAAATCGTTGTCTTCTAATTTTTGCACAAGCTGAATCTTGTATAGCTTAAACTATATTATCACAAAGTACGAAATTATTGTCAAAAACATGTGAAATTTTTTTCTGGTACATTCATTTGGTCTACATTACTTCACACCAAATTTTTATGAAGATAACTTAAGTGTAAATGACTTTTTAAAGTCGGTCGACCCAGATAGACGTTTGGCTAATGAGGTAACAAAATAACTGAAAAAATGAACTTTTTTATAATAACTGTAAACCTTAATCTCTTACTAAATAATATTGCCAAAAAATGTAAAAATTAAAAAAATATTTCTTTTACAAGTTAAATATTGTATATGCAATTTATAACTGATTTATAATAATAAAATATACTTTTAAAGTATATTATCTTCTTTTTATAAAACATTACGAGTGAAATTTTTGAAAGCAAAAATATAAACTAAAGTCTTTTTACATTTACTGCATTGTATTTTAGCACCTTTTTTTGGCATACAATATATTTTCTGGCGTAATCCTCTCTGAATAGTGTCTGCAGCCATACAATCTAACGCTGTCAGTTACTCCTGGGCTTGGACCCGGCCTATTCAAAATTAGACGTGACGGCGGTAGGAAAGACTTCTTTGTCATAGAAATCACTAAGTTTCACCTAAAATCATTTTATAGTGTCTTATGACCGGTAATTATGCTGTAAATACGCCAGGTACAAACTAATAAAATATGTAATGCATTGATTATCAATGACTGCTCTGGTTGCCTGAGTAAGTCTTTGTACTCGCTGTGACAACCTCGGAAATCGTAAAGCAAATTTTGAATAAAAGTAATTTGTGATACTCGCTTCGTGTAGTGAATCTTGGGATAGCGATACAGCGGGATACGCACTCGAAAAGTGAACCACTGGATTGAGATCTAAGGTACGGAAGAATCTTCACTCCTCCGTGGAGATGGAGATCAAAGCCTCATCTGGCCAACACGCTAGCCTGAAGGAAGTTTTCTAAGGTAAAGTAAAAATATTTTGGGGACATTGGCCCCCTTTTTCTCTCTTACCTCTTCCCTTCTATAAACACCTTCAGTACATACACACACTTACACATACATCCCCTAACGCATCATATGATGCAGGTGAGATGAGGGAAGCCTTACGAATAACTCTTCGGGTTCTCCTGGAGGGCCCGAAACCCTACCGAGAAAAAGTTTTTGAAAAGGTATACAGAACCCTACGCATTGCCCTTGTTAGACTAATTGACTTAAACAATGGACACTCAGCTATCTGCGTAAAAGAGGGCGACTGTTAAGCCTTGACCTCCGGAAAAGCTGTTGAATGCCTTAAGACAATTAACTTGAAACCACATTGCCACAAATTAGGACTCACCGCAGTTTGATCTGCAGGCGCCTCGACCCCTGGGTTAGTAGCCACGGATCATACACAATAAAACAGAAAATTCAACGGAACCACAAATGAGCAAAGGTAACAGAGGTCATCAAATTTAAAACATACACCCACGTGTTCAAGGTTTATTTAAGGACACGGCTCTGGTTCAAAAGGCTAAGGACAACGGATTACTTCTTTTTAACGTGAGAGTCTGCCCAAAACAGATGGAACGTGAGGAGATTGTTGACTTTCAGGTGTGCTTTAGGTAATAGAAGTACAACAAACATACCACTTCCAACTGCTTTGAAAACAAAGACCTTAAGCTATGCTCCATCTGCGCCGGTCGCGACCATTTTTGGCGTGACTGCAAGAATACCACCACCAAATGCGTGAATTTCGAAGGCCCGCACCGGACCATGTCTATGCCATGTCCAATCAAAAAGCAGGAGATGAGCAAGCAAAGCAGACTCAAACGTGAGACAGAGGAGTTAAAAGCTAATTCAACTTACGCTAAAGTTGAAAAAGCCGCCATCGCCGAGTCTAACAACCAAAAGACATACCTACACATCGAAAACGAGAATTCCACCAAAATAATGTGTTGCATTTATTATGCACACATTGCAAACATAACTTGCCCTGGTACCTTTGCTACAAAAGTCAACCGCATGCTCGTAAAGAACGGGCTACAGGAGATGTGGTTCCCCGATAACCCTCCATCAGAGGAGGTTATGCGTATAACCATAGCTCCTCAGTGCCAAGACAAGTGCCAAAAAGTGCCAACACCGAACACAGCCATCTCACGTGACCCCCGACTAAACAAACCTAAAGAAACACCAACAGAAAAACAAGCGCCACCCACACTGAAAAAAAGCACACCTATAAAAACAAAAACACACCCCCCCACACCGACAAAGGAGGCAGTCCGACCCTAGGAGATCAGGTCTCCTAGGTCGAGGAAAATCTCCAAAACTCGTGGCCCAAGGTCTACCTCCTCATCACGGGGGAGGGAACCCCAATTGAAATACCACACGAGAGGCTTCAACCTAAAACTATACGCCCCTGAATCGACTCAGCCACCCGAGATTGATCCCCGCGAATTATCGGAGGGTCTTATGACCGGACGATACAAGTGAGAATGCTCAGACGAGATTCCGGAGCGACAGGTTGAGGAGGTACTTGCCCCAAATTACGTAAAATTGAACACGGACTGTTTTCACACGATTACCGATACCGAATTTCAAGAGAAAAAAAATGGCAGGGAGCGCACCCCGCCCATTACACCACGTGAGGCTTAAATAGATCGCGAATCAGCGTCTACTTTAATCTCACACACTAAAAGAACTAACATTACTCAAAATGACTTACGAACATACAAATGAATGCGATGGATGGGACGGAAAAGGTTCCATCTATGGCAACATTCTGCAACAAAGTGACCCTGAAATTATACTTATAAACGAACACGGAATGACCACACAAAAAGAATTAAAAATATTTCGATACTACGGTATTAGCAAATATTATAGCCAGCAACGTTATGACGGCTTGCGCAATAGCCGTCAAAAAAGGACTTAAATACAAAAGATTACCCGACTTATATGAATATTACCTTGCCATTGAGGTAGGCACTACCCTGGAGAGTCTGGTTGTGGCCACGTGGTATCAACCCTCAAGACGCAGCTATGTACCCATGCACAACCTTCTACAGATCTTCAGCCATAAGAAAAACGTAATCTTTGCTGGGGATCTGAATGCAAGGTGTGCAGTGGCAGGGTATACCCCCTACAACAATGCAGGCAGAAACATCGAAGTCTTACTAGACAGAAAATACGTGACTAGAATCGGACCAGAATTCCTGACATACATTACAGGGAATGCAGAAACAAAACCTGATATTATTTTATCCTGTATCAGGTTTCTGTACAACTACTACATTGAACCGGGCACCATAATTCTGAGTGACCACCAGGCTATTAAAATCACAATTGGCGTAAATCCCATTCAAATTGCAATCCCAAAACGCAGAAGCTATACGCAGGTGAACTGGGAAAGCTACAAAAATTACCTTCTAAATTATATCCCAGACCCTTTACTCGATGCCAATTTAAAAGAGATAGATGAAGAGGTGGATAAAATCACCGACCTCCTAATTAAATCAGATGAAAATTGCATTCACCGTATCAAATTTAAAACCCTTCCAGCTCCCATTTAGACCTCTCCCATGAAAGCCCTGGCCCAAGAATATCGGGACCTGTCCAATGTAGTAGCGCTGATAGGACTCAACCACAATGCCCATAGAAGAATGAGACAGATTAAAGACGAACTCCAGACACTAAATACGGACCAACAAATACAGGTATGGGACAGACTGATTGAAGGACTTGACATAGAAAGAGACTTGCGCACATTTTGGCCGACATATAAACGATTAAAAGGACAATCCCCACCGAAAAAAATTACACTCAGACACGACGGTAAAGAAATTCACAAAACTAAACAGATTGAGGAAATTTTTAGGATTTTCTGGTCTTCAATCTTCAAAATTACCTCCGAAGAAAATGACAATTTTGTAATCGATTTCGAAAATGACATAATCCAACAGCTAAACACACAAATACATAAAACCTCCCTTTATCATTGTGTGTCGCATGAAAGAGTGATGGAGGGCATTGGGAGTAAAATAACTGCCCAAGAGCTCTCCGTTGCACTAAAATCCTTTCGTCAAAGAGCACCGGGTACCACGGGGTTGACCAGGGAGAATTTCATCAAGACCCCGCCTAATGTTCTGAGTGGGCTTCTTAACATCATGAATGCCGCTCTGAGCACGGGCTACTTTCCCGATCAGTGGAAAGTAGCCAAGATGATCTTCATTCCCAAATCGGGAAAGCCCCCGGACTGCCCTGCCAGCTTCCGGCCGATATCTCTCTTAGAATTTGCTGGAAAAGTCTTCGAGAAGATATTGGCAAATAAGGTCAACTCTTTTTTCTACGAAACCAACTTGCATAACGAGCAATAACACGGCTTTTGAAAGAAAAGAGGGACTCACACGGCACTAGAAGTTATTACGGAAAAACTCGCAAACATCAAGGCAAGAAAAAGGCATGCCGACCTGGTGGCCCGCGATGTTAAAAAAGCTTTTGATAAGGTTTGGAAGAGAGGCCTGCAATTTAAGATTCTTCAAGTATGCCTCAACCTAATTCTTGAGAGGAATCTATGCGATTATATAATGGAGAGGAGAACATATATACAAATCAGAGAACACATAGGCCCAAATTCGAGCTCGAATCAGGGGTCCCACAAGGGGGCTGTCTCAGTCCCCTTTTATACAACATTTATACACCCGACTTACCACACCCTTTCTCCGAAGGTAACATATACGTCCAGTTCGCTGAGTATATATCGCAAATTAGTACTGCCGCTTACGTTCACAGGCAATTTATGGCGAGAAACACGGCTAGGGAGATATCTAACATCAATTCTTACGAGAGGAAATGGAAGATATCAACCAATGCCCTAAAATTCAAAATAATTCCTGTTTCGCAAGACCTTCAACGATATACGGGTAGAGGGTTAGAGAATCACCTACTGCCCAGCAGGGACGGTTCTGGGGCTCAAAATTACCACAGGGGGCTACAAGAGTCATATCGGGCGCACTGTCGCGAATAGCAAGATAGATTTGAGGGAGTTTTATAGGTTCATTGACCTAACTCGCTCAAATAAACTCAAGATATTCAATGCGTGCATTCGCTCGAGACTCTTATACCCCCCGGTGCCGTTGAACGCGAGCGCCAAGACCCACATTGCGAAACTTCAAGTCATCCAGAACAAAGCGGTTTTACTTATTACAAACAGCCAAGGAAGAGAACATAAACGACAGAGGGAGCTCTTCGACTCGGTTGGATTATCTTCGATCAACGTGGCGATCCACGATTTTTTTTTTTTTTTTTTTTTAAGAGCTCATCTGGCGACTGCCTACTTGGGCATTAGTCGCCGTATTAAAACTGGCCTAGTTCTAGGCTACTTTAAAATGAAATTAAAGAAAAAAAAAAAACAACAGCCCAAAAGGGGGAAAGGAAGCAAGCTGGTGCGTCGGGGAGAGGTCCCCCCGGCGCAGGAGCGTGCAACTAAAGAAAAAAAAACAAACAAAAAACAAAACAAATGCAAAAAAACAACAAAAAAAAACAACAAAAAAAACAAACAAACCTTGCTTAAATAATAGGGAGAAGGCCGGCCTCCCCCAAGAAGTCAACAAGTCCACAAGTCAGTGTGCACGAATCTGTCCCAAGAACAAGGGACAGGCGGTAGCGACCCCGCCCATCCCGGTACTGGGACAGGTATCGTGCGCGAAGATCACCCAGACTGGGACATTCGACAAGAATGTGCCGAACAGTCTGGGGGACGACGCAGTCGTTGCAATAGGGCGCAGGCGAGCGCTCCATCAGATAGCGATGCGTCACACGAGTGTGTCCGATTCGAAGACGACAGAAAGCAACCTGAAGCCGCCGCGGCATTGGGGGATGGTCCATGGGAACAGTCGCGGCGCAATGGCACGCAACTTTAAGTTCCCTTCGACCGTCTCCCATCTTCTTTGCCAAGCAGTCCGAAGAGCTGCCCGTATTCCTGCCATGTAGTCGGTGTGAGGAAGAGCGAAACTCTGGTCCGGTCGCAGAGTCCTCGCGGACTCTTTGGCGCCCTCATCGGCGCGCTCATTCCCCACAATTCCTACATGTCCAGGAACCCAGGAGAAGAAAATCTCGACATCTGCCCGGCTCGCCAAAACCGTGGCGTCACGGATATCGCGAACCAGGGGATGCGGAGATTCCAATGCCCCGAGAGCACTCAGGGCGCTTTGTGAGTCGCTATAGATCACAATCCGGTCTCCGAACCGGGCACGTCGCGTAATCTCCCGTACCGAGTGGTGTATTGCCACCAGCTCGGCCGTGAAGACAGACGCAGCGCCTGGTAGAGCCCCGCTGACTTCAAACAGAGGGGATACGGCGTGGAAGCCGACCCCCTCTTGGGACTTGGAGCCATCCGTATACACTGGCACGGTACCAGCGTGACACGATGTGTGCTCCAAAAAGGTCAAACGCAATACTGCCGGCGCAGTACAAGCTTTGAGAGCAGAGGCGTGGCGACAAATAGCCAAATGTGGTACCCTCCAGGGTGGCGTCCTGGGCAGAACCAGGGGCGCCACCGGCCCGAGAGCTATATCTACCTCTCGAAGGAGTTTCCTGGCCCTAAACCCAAAGGGCTTAGGGTATGACTGGCGTCTCTCGGCGGCATAGGCACCATCGAGATCAGCTGCGGATGCAGTGAGAGCTGTTGGCGACTGAGGGAGGCGCCGGGCTCGCGCGTAAAGGCGAGTGATGCACTGCACGCGGCGCAGAGCGAGTGGCATCTCCCCAGCATCGACCAACAGGCTCTCAATGGGGGAAGTGCGGAAGGCAGCGGTCGCAAGGCGAAGGCCGGTGTGGTGGATCGAATCCACCTTCCGCAATAAACGCTCGGCTGCGGATGCATAAAACTCGCATCCGTAGTCGAGCTTGGAACGAACAAAGGATCGATAAAAAAGTAGGGCAGTAGCCCTATCAGCGCCCCAAGCACTGAACGTCACGGAACGGAGAATGTCCATGGCGCGGGTACAAGAGACCCTAAGGCTGCGAATATGAGCCTCCCAGGTGAGGCGTCGGTCGAATACAAGACCAAGGAAACGGTGCGACTCAACCACATCCAGGCGCACCCCATTAAGAAACAAATCTGGGTCGGGGTGAAGCCGTGGATGGCGGCAGAAGTGAACCACTTTAGTCTTGGCCAAAGAAAACCGAAACCTGTGCGCTTCGGCATAGCGAGAGACGCGGTTCAATGCCTGTTGGAGTCGACGCTCCAGAGTTGGCATCTGGGCCGCGCCAAAAGAGATCGAAAGGTCGTCCACGTAGAGCGTAGCGAGAACATCTTCCGGCAGCACCTAGGTGATGCCATTGATGCTCAGGGCAAAGAGTGTGACACTGAGGACACTTCCCTGCGGGACACCCTCTTCCTGCTCCTTTGGGCCGGAGAGAGCTCCCCCCACCCGTACGCGGAATCGACGATCTCGCAAAAATTCAGATATAAACATTGGGAGGCGTCTTCTCGCCCCCATCGTGTGGAGAGTCTCCATGATACCGTATCGCCATGCGGTATCATAGGCCTTCTCCAAATCGAAAAAGACCGTGGCGTAGTGCTGTCTACGAAGGAAAGCCTCGCAGACTGCATTTTCCAGTCGGAGCAGAGCATCCGACGTGGAGTGGAACTTGCGGAAGCCGCACTGTGCGGAAGACAGATGGCCTCCGCTGTCCAGGAAAAAGGCTAATCTAACATTTACCAATTTCTCCATCAACTTGCACACGCAAGAGGTTAGAGAGATTGGGCGAAAACCGGTCGGAGTAGAGTGATCTCTCCCCGGTTTGCGAAATGCGAGCACAGTAGGGATTCGCCAGGAGTCTGGGAGAAGACCTTCCACCCAGATCCTGTTGAACAAATCTAACAAAAAGGCCCTACGAGAACTTGTCCCAAATTCTTTTGACTCGCTTCCACACCTAAGCTGAAGCGGTCTCTCCGTTAGGTAAAGACATGTATGCCCGCCAAGAAGAGCGCCGGGCGTGCTGTGAAATATACCGGAACTTAGCCCTAGCCCGACGAAATTCAGCGACAGTAAAATCGTTTGAGCGGCGCTTATAGCGCATGTAGGCATAACGCTTCTGTTTGAGGGCCGTCTCTCACTCGGCCGACCACCATGGGAGTGGTCTGCGTGAAAAACGGCCCCACGTTCTAGGAATAGTAGTCAGGCCCACGGCGATGAGGTTGCCAGAGAAGAACTCAACGGCCTCATCTACCGACCTAAACTCCTCGACTGAGATAGAGAATTCAGTCATTTCCTGAAATGCAGGCCACCGCGCCCGAACCAAGCACCATCGAGGTGGTCTCTCAGGCGGCAGTTGCCCTGAAAATGATATTTGAATGCAAAAGTGATCACTACCATGGAGGTCATCGACCACCCCCCAATCAAAATCAGGCTGTGCATCCGAAGAGCACAAAGATAGGTCAATGCAAGAAAATGAAGCGGTTCTCGGACAGTGATGCGTAAACTCATCCACGTTTAGGACACCCATCTCAAGCTCTTCGATCAGATCGGCAAGGACTTGTCCCCTGGGATTTATGGAGTAATCTCCCCAGAGAGGATGCCTGCCGTTCAGATCTCCAAGCAAGAGATAGGGCCTCGGCAACCGTGCAACGACGCGGCGGAAGTCCCCCGCGTCGAAGTCAGCTGACGGTGGAATGTACGCAGAAATGATAGTATACCTCCTATCCAGGTGCAGCTGCACAGCCACTGCCTGAAAGGAGGTATCTAAAGAGAAAGGAAGAACGGAGACATCATGCCGGGTGTAAACCGCGCATCCCCCAGCCCGGCCATCCCGCGGTGGTGGGGTCGCAAGACCCTTATACCCCGGGAGGGCAGGGAGGGGGCACGCACATAGCATGGTCTCCTGCAAAAAAATAGCTAACGGGGAACGGGACGAGACGAGCCTCCGCAGCTCCTCTCAGTTGGCCCGGAGTCCACGGCAATTCCATTGAAGGAATATGCCCTCCAGGCCTAGCTCGGAGGAGACGCGGGGGCCCTCCTCGAATTGAAGACCCTCACGGGAATGGCCGTACGCTTCCCGGGGGCAGAACCCCGGGCGCTGTAGGCCGGACAAAGCGCTGAAGGCGCTGTCGCCTTCGAGGACTTATTGGGGGAGGTTGGGCTCGCCATGCGAGTCTTTTCCTCCCTCCGCCTCGAAACCTTAGGCGGGCGTTGCGGCTTAGGAGGCAGGGGGCCCTCTTTTCGAGGAACCACCGTCTCCAAGCCACTCGCTCCACCTCGGGGCGTGGGCGAAGGAGCCGAAGCTCCTTTGTTGCTGTCCTCCTTTCGGGGGACAGCTTTAGGAACCCCGGAAGATGGCCTAGCGACCATCTTCAGGGGTGTTGCCTCCTGTGAGTCTAACGACTCGGTGGAGGCGCGGGGCCGTTTCGCCTTACGGGAAACGGTCACGCTGGGGGAAGAGGGGGGAGCCCTGGTTTTAGCCGGGGCAGGGTATGAACCCTTTTTGCCGCCAGCTTTACCAGGGGAGCGCCCGGGTTGGGTAGAGCCCGCAGGAGGGCTCCGAATGGGCGCGGAAACAACCGTGCTCGTTGGCTTGGATGGGCCAGGAGCAGAGGGTGCCTTTCTAACTATTGAGGCATATGACGTCCCAGGCAGAGCCGGGCGCGCCAGGACCAAGTCCTTAGCCTCGCGGAATGAGAGTTGATCCTGTGCCTGAACGGCCAGGATTTCTTTCTCAAGAAGATATGCACCACATTGCTTCGAAGAAGCAGGGTGCGGCTCTCCGCAATTGACACACTTGGCCACACACGATTTGGACTTATCGTGTGCGACGTTGGAGCAATTTACACAGACTTCGGGTGACCCCGATTTTGCACGTCTACATGAGCGATTCGTATGGCCGAAGCGGTGACAGTAATAGCACCGCCGCGGCAGTGGCACGAATGCCTTCACGCGGTAGCGGTACCAACCGGCACGCACCGACTCAGGGAGCTTGTCACAGTCGAACGTGACGAAGAGTTTAGGGGTGGGTCTCGAGGCCCCTCCCTGTTTTCTAATCACACGTTCGACCTTGACCGCCCCATGGTCGGCCAGCTCTAAGGTGATGTCCTCAATGGAGTAGTCAACGAGTTCCCTCGCATAAACTACTCCTTTCACAAAGTTCATGGTAGAGTGCGGCGTCACACTCACCGGGGTGCCATGAAGTGTCCGAAGAGCACTTATCTTGGCCGCCTCGGCGGGATTTGCCGCATTCGCCAGAAGGCTCCCGTCCGAGAAACGGGTTACCTTCGGCTCTCTACCAATTGCACTAGCTAATCCTCTCCTCTGATGGATCATGTTGCCCTTGGACAACATGGTGCCATCAGTGGAGCGAATAACGAGGAAGCGTTTGAAGCCAGCGGGCTCGAAAACGCCAGGTAACCTCTGAATGAGGGGCCCCGATGTCATCGAGGCTCCGCCCTGTGCACTCCTGGTAGTAGTCTTCTTTGTCAGGGGCTCCGAAACCGGGGGGGCAGAGGGGGCGGATGTGCCGATCTTGGCTTGGTCGCTTGCCAGAGTGGCAGCAGACCCATCCGTCCCCGCAGCCCCCGCGGATGGAGAGGAGCCCCGAGTCTTTTTGGTCTTTTTAGTCTTTTTCTTTTTCGGAGAGGAGGGCGGGGAATGAACCCGCTTTTCACCTCCGCCGGCAGAAGTCCCCAGGCCAGATGGACCAGCCTCAGCCAGGTCCCTCTCCGAAATGGAGAAGGTCCTGGTTGTCGTAGGGGCACCTGTCGGAGGAGATCCCTCCCCTCCTTTTACTGCCTCGGAGCCCTCAGCCATTTGAGGAGGACCTTGCATAGGGGCGGATTCGGGTTCGGTGCTTAGCGCCGAGCCCGAATTCCCCCCCATGGAAGGCCCTACCGTCTGAGGCTGGGTCTCCTCAAGGAGCATGTCTATCACAGGAGGGGCCTTCAGTTGGCCATCCCCTCCCAGGACATCGCAGGTCCCCTTGGCAGTATTGTCACTAGTCAGGTGGTGTGGGGAGGCACAGGCCTTGACCCCAGCAAGTTTTAAAATTCTTGCCAGCAGGTCTTTTGAGGGAAGCGACCGAAGGGGCCTGGCTTCCCTCTCCCCCCTAAGGGGGTTAGCCCTACCGAGCCGCTTGCACGAGGGGCGGTCGGCAATGGGCTGCCTGCTGGCTTTCTTGGCAGTCCCCTTAGAAAGCAAAGGAAGGACTGCCGCTGGAGATAGGGAGGTGCCCGAAAGCACCTCCAGAGAAGGGGGTGAGGGGGAGTCCCCTACACCCGTAGGCGTAGGAGAGGAGTAAGCCTCCTCTCCGGTTAAAGAATTATGGAGGGTCCCTTGCGCAAGCACAAGGGGGGGGACCTCCATTTTCTCGGTGGAGCTGCCCGAGGGCGGCTCCGTTGATTTTCTTGGGGAAGTTGGGGGTGTGGTTTTTTGGTGTTTTTTTTTATTCATGGGCATTGTGACCCTCTTTTTATAACGGGACGCAATAGCTCATCACCTTTCGCAGTTGCCCGCACTGCGAGAGGTGCTTACAAGCCCGGCAGAGCCAGGCGCCGCCATTCGGGACCACCCCTCCCGCCTGGTGGCCTGGCAGTCCTTCGGCATGGCGGCTCCACCTTGAACACGGCGTAAAAAATATAGGTTGTGAAGAGGAGAGGAAAAGGGATGTGAGGAAGGTATGGGTGGGGATGAAGCAGGTTGTTAAAAAACCCCCATCCCGAACCGGAGCTGAGGGGTTAGGGAACAATGTCCCCTCCCCCCTCAGCCCCGATCCGGGGTGGTTGGCTTGAGAAGGTCAGCATTCTACCCTGTGAAATTAGAGGCTGACCAGAGAAAGTTGTGGGAGAGGTTGTATGAAAAGCGACGAGGTAGGGGAGAAATCGGGCTATCTGAAGGAAGGAAGAGAGGCTAAGCTGGGGCCGGACGGAGCGCTGGATCCCGTCAGCACGGCGGCCAGGATGGCAAATCACCGCGCCCCTTACGGGGTGGCGATCCACGAGAGAGCTAAGAGGATATGGTAAGCCATTGGCGCCCACTTGACCCCTGAATTCTCTCGTACACACTTAGAAATCGAAAAAGACCGACAAGTAAGAGCATTCAAAAGTAGCAAGTTACAGACAGACAATGACGTGACTCCGAAATACTGTTGACAGAACTGACAAAAAACATCCAATGTAATGCGCAGCTTCCTTTAGCCAATTAAATCTTAAATTACAAACTATTTGCAAAACGCAAACTAAAAATCCAATTCACTTTTTTAAATTCAATTTAAATTCATTTAAAATGATAATCATAAAACTTTTCAAAAACTCACAGCGGGAATAAAACCCCGCCAAAAATAAAGGCTTGAATGCCTAAAGATAAATAAGATCGAAAATAATAATTAAATTAACCCCGATTAATTTAATTAAATAAACTATAAATTATTTTATAGTTTATTAAATAATAAAAAACACCCCAAAACACTCAAAACTAACACATTGACAAAGCTACCCTTTCACCAGGGACCTTTTTATTCTGTCTCCTACACATCATCTATTCTTTAAACTCACCCTATAACCACTTTACTCTCTTACTATTATCTCTCTAATTCTACCTATATTTCATCTCTTATTATGTACAATGTCCAATGTCCAACGCATTGATTATCAATGGAAAGTACCATTTCTTTCAGCAAATGAGTGAACGAAAATCTGAAAGTTCCCTGTCCAATAAATCCACTGCACCCATGCCACTGTTGTATAACTTATTAATTTGGTTGGTTTACTTGCTGTTCTTCTTTCCCATTAACTCTTCTCTTAGTCTTACCTAATGTTTATACTCAAAGTAGATTACTGCAAAAGTTTAACTACTGCAATATATTCAATCTAACAATCTCTACGTTCTCGTCCAAGCGAAAATCATAACTGACTCTTTTCTCTTTTTTCATGACCTTTTGAGATTTTATAGTGGACTTTTTCCAACGATTTTCTCGTATTGTTCCAGGAGCTTTAAAGTTTTTCATTTTTAGTTTAACAAATAAGTCGTATGAGCTGAAGAAAGTTTACATAAATATATGATGCTTACCCGGGTTTTGAATGACTTTTAAAAGTTTCAGTACAACTCACGGCCCTAGCGGTCCCTCCTCAACATCTTCAGTACATGTATTTCTTCCAAAATACGGCACCATTGATTCATAAATATGTAGAGAGGTAAGTATGTAAAAAACCTAAGTTTACCAATTTTTCATTTTGGAGATCATATAAAGGTTTTACTTTTGCCATTTTTTTATTTGACAACTTTTCATTGTCATCTGAATGTACATTATTTTTTATAGTTTGAAATTTGTGTTTTGACCTATTATCTACGAAAGCTTTACATTTTAAATCGTCCGAATTTCTCCAGTAGTACTTTTCTGATTTTCTTATATTGTATCCTGACAGCAACACAAGCCCCCACAAAATTCTAAAATCTTCTTTATTAATACTAAATGTAGGATCATTTTTATCGCGGTTTGCGTACTTATTTGTCTCTTTGATCAGTAATTCAATCATTTCTTTGAAAATTTCATTGTATAGACCAATTTCATCTAAGCATTCTAAATGTGTAAAATTTTCGTGTAAAGATCTAGTTATATTTTCCGTTTCGTTGTGACTTTCATTTACCTCATTATTTACAGGTAAATGCTCCTGTTTTTACTTTGGTAAATCTTTTCTGCTTGTTTAATTTTATTGTTAGAGCTCTTTCTTATAGTTTTTATTCATCCAAACTTACACAAATAACATCTAATTCTCCAGCTACCTCTGTATTCATTTCATGGGTACTCTTCCATGTCGCTGTCGACATTAACTTCTATGTCATTACCTTCACCTCCATCTGTGGGACCTGTTGGAGTTAATAACAACACTTTACATTCAGTAAATTTTGTTACGAATATACTATGAAAAATGTAAACAATAAATTCTGAAATTTCCTGTTTTAACAATATCTTTGGTATCAATATTATCATTTTGGACAATTTCGTCCATTGCATCCTGCATAAATCGATGGTGAATTATTTTACTTCCATAAAACTTTCTTGATTCCATTCTAAAACATAAATGCAGATTGTAGGACGTATTTGTAACTTACAAATCACAAACTAAAAAATGTTTTTATGCTTACTTTAAAAATAAAGTTTGAACGAAATGCAAAATTTTCTACTGCCCACATATTTCTTAGTTGGAAAGTAATTCACTTCTCGAGGTCACTTTTTTTTTTAATAATAAAAGTTTTTATTTTTTCAGTAACTTTTTAAACAAATTTATAAGTACAATATTTGGTTATAAGTTATAAAATATTCCAATCAGGACTTCTATACGTTCAAATTTAGCTAAAAATCTGTGAAAAATAAAAATAACATTTGGAAAATTGGTCTACCCAGGTAGAAACTGGGATAATTTAGGTTAAGTTTTTTATTTTTCTTCATTACATTGTATGTTATATTCCTTGACCTACTACTGGTTCTGATCATCTTTGCAATGATTTCTGCGGCAAGCTTTCGACATTTTGACGCAACTCTTCAATTTTATGTTGTTCTACGCCTTCTCTGCCAACATGCCCTTTTCGTCCATCTTGTACACTACCGGTGTCTCAAAATCTTTTAATTACTCTGCATAGCACTTATCGTGATGGTATTTCTTGAGCTCCTTTCCGTCTCCTCCGTCGTTATGTTGAAACCACTGAACAATTGCATCAGAAGTATGTTTCCACAATTTTTTTTTCGTCCAACCATTTCCAGGAGCTTCCATGTTTTTACTTTGAAAAATTTCTTAATAATGATTTTTGCTAGAAAATTTTCCCTTTTTATAGTCTACGAATGAATATGATGCTAGTCAATTTGTTACTTCACAATTTTCCCTAAATTTGCTAAGAATCAAGAGCATTCCAAAAATCACTTATTTTAACAAAACCTTTTACGATTTCCGTTTCTAGCAAAAAATGACCGATTTACTAAATGGCAAAAATTCTAAATTAACAAATTAATCAATTAGCAATTTTAAGGCAAATAACTTCTAATTATTACCAACAAAGGCTGAAAGTTCCATTGTGATTAAAAAATTATTCTTGATTTTTTCTTAAACTTTAACTTTAGAACGTGTAAAAAAAGACCCTGTATTATTTGTAACTGTTGAACGGTTACAACCGAAAAACTAAATTCAGCTCATTTCTCTGTACACAGTCATTAAAAGGAGATAAGCAGGGTTGCACGATTGCAGCAATTGAATCCTCAAGAGTTGGCAAATTTACCCTTGCAACAAAGAATCAAGATTGGTTTATTTCTCCTTTCTTGAATACATAGTGAACCAATCGGTGGGATAATTATACCAGGAGACAAAAATTAGTTCTGTACAATAATATTAAATGTTAAGCAGATGGATTTGTTCTGGGGAAAAAAGAATAATATTGCAGAAAACGAAACCGCATACACGGAAGATTATCTTGCCATTTATTGTGAGATGAATAGCATAATCCATTTGAACTTTTTTTAACTCAATTCAGTCTATTACCAAAGAGGTTTACTGTCTTGAGGTGGACCGTTTATTACATAGAGTACTTAACAAAATGCAAGCATTAAATAATAGAAAAAGAGTGTTATTTCTTTAATAAGCCTTCTTACATACTAAACACACTTAACCTATCATATTACTCACTTTTAAATTGTGTAAAATATAACCTAAATAAAAGGTATGAGTCAACAACAAAGAAGTTGAAAACAATTTTAAGGAACTTAAAAATGAGTCAAACGAATTTTCCAAAATGTTATTTTCAAAATTCCCTAAAAACAGGGACTATTATTGAAAATTGGGGGAAATTATATTACTTATTACGATAATAAAAAACTAAATACCTATTGAAATAAAAATAATGTCAGTTATTTGATTTCTATCCACAAAATAATGCTGACCATGAAAAAATAGCGCCTTGCCGAAGGAAGGAGGTAATATTTCACAAATCTGTTTATTTATCTTTTTAAACGATAAATTTAGCAACTTAATGGGAAATCTATGGTCATGAGTTCATTCTTTGGTTATCTTTTAGTTTTGCCTCAGGTCGAATATATGGATATGGCTCTTATTTTATGATCGTCACCATATAAAACTTTGGCAGAAAGAGTTAAACTGCTTGTTTAATTTTTATTCTTCCATAGGCAATCTCTCTAGAAATAATATCTAAAATCGCTTGTGCATTCTTGCGTTTATGTTATGGCAACAAACAGAGGAGCCAGAAAACACAATTAATTCTGTCTAAGAATTACAACAGTAGGTAATACAACCAATTTCTCATGGCCTACCTTTTTTCCACTTCAAACAACCTCAAAGTTTCCCCAATAACACCCAACGCCTAAACAAATATAGTTAATCTAGCAAAAAGCATATTTCCTCAGGACATAGAAATCAGACAAAAAACAACGGTTTTACAAATCAAAGTTTGGGTCATCTAGGGTTGTTGCCTTTCTAACGTTTTGACTGTGGTAACTGCCTTATTCTTCAGAACTACTGAAGAGAGCTGCAATTAAAGCCTAAAAACGCTGCTCCATGTATCCTAAAAGTAATTTTAATCTTGCCCTATTTACGCCAGGTGTAATCATTTATTCTAACATTTTAAATTTGGGAATGTTGTTCTATAAAATGAAATAAAGTAATCAAGCATATAAAGAGTTGGGAATAATATAATAGTATAATTGGTAAAAATTAGTGTATTAATACTGTATTTCTAACAAAGAAATCAATTGATACTCATCGTTTCTTAAATGCATAAAAATTTACTTAAACGATCTATATAGATAATTGTTTTTCCAAAGAAGAAAAGCGAAAATATTTAATTATTCTATTTGGAGATTTAATTTTGTTTTCTTTGGATGCAAAATTTACCATGGTAAGTGTTTACGAATTTTAATTATCGGCCTAAAAGGGCAACTTTACTAATTTTGAACAGATAAACAACTGGCCTTTAACATATATCGATTAGGCATAAAATGTACACATAATAAAATAAAAATTCTCTATGTTGCTATTAAAGCCACCTGACATTAACAAAGCACTAGTCTATAAAGTTAGAAGCTAGAGAAGACATGTGGTCGTTCAAGGCATGCTTGAAGGTAGTAAGGTACCTAGATGAACGAATAGCAAAAATCACGATCATCCATGCAGCAGAAACGATTACAAGGAAGAAACCTATCATTTAGTTTTATAGGGAAGGAGGAAATAAGTAAGGATGTCGGGAGGGGGAAATTTGGGGCGATTAATGTCTATATGATAGAAGAATCATCTAAGGGTTATCCTGCATCGACTAAACAAGTGCAGATCCAGAATCTGGAAATTTGCTTGAAAGGACCGTCCCGTGCGGAGACGAACTCCAAAGGATGAAAAGTTTTAACCAAGATGTAGAGGTTGAAGAGTTGAAGCTTGGGATCATCAAGGAAGGGAATAAGAGTATTCAAGGCCAGATGCGAAGATGGCATCAATTGCACTCTGTTAGATCTTATGATAAAAGTGAGAACAAATGCGTCTTAGATAACGAGGATTGCAGAGGGAGGATTTTCAGTCGTTAGCAGAATGTCTTCTATTAGAAAATTAACTATTAAGACCGAAGTAAAGAATTTTAACTTTATCACAAAAAGTGGCATGAACTGCGCCAAGATTAAATTCTGGAGCACTGGCTTTGAATCGAACCCCATCAACGAAATGAATCGCAATGCAACTCAACACAGTGACTTTTGCATCTACCACGCCTCGATAATGCCTCAAAAATTTGGGGATATAGATGGCCTTAATCTATACGCCAAAATTGGCCATAGCTTTCAGTTCTTTTCGGTCTGTAGTGCCACTCAGTATGATTTAAATTTCTATATAGGTTAGGATTTATTCATCATTCTTATTACATTTTCTATAGAATTTACGTCAGGTGCTTATGTACATAACATTTACTCTATTGGTGTGTTTTTGATCTTAATTTCTTGCTTATTACTAACATTTTATATTTAATCTTAGTCATTCGAACGATATTTATCTTTTAATATTTTTATAGTATTTTGGAATGTATATATTTATTAACTTAAAAATTTGTTAACCCTCATTTTGCGCCTTGTGTTCAGTGTTATCTTAAAGTAACTAAGGTTAGTAAGACGTAGCTTCATCAAAATTAAAATTACCAACTATCTTTTTGTAATTGCATTGGTCGTTTATATATAACAGAGAATGGTGTTCAGGAGCAGCTCACTATTTCCTGCTTTTTAGGAAGTCGATGATCTCCTTGCTCGCTCTTTTCCATCTAAATTCCCTTTTCATATCTAAACTAGTTTTACTAATTCTTTGTATTCTAGAATTTCTGCAGAAGATTTCACTAAGATCACCGCATTTTAAATTAAGTAAGTATATTATATAAAAATTTGCCTTCACAATTTGGCCACCATTCTATCTAGCTTCCTAATTTGGCCGAGAAAGGGAGCGTAAATAATTTATTACTATTAGATATGGCAGTAGTAGTACAAGCTTCAAGTGTTTTGATTTATATCTTGTAAAGATTGAATCTTTCCATATATTTTATTTAATTAAACATTTGTGTCGAACATTATAGTCATTAAAATTGCTTTGATATTGGCTTTGAGGCAACGTTTCTAGAAAAAGGAATCTACAATTAAAAGGAACATCAATAGATTCAATAGAAACAAAAATATATTATATATGTACATGGCTGAAATTGTTTTTCTTTTCTTCCTAAAATATTTTTCTTTTTTAATCTGGTATTCATATTTAATTTGGCATTAGAAGTCGGAAAATCTTGTGCAGTAAAACTATTGCTAAACACTTAACCTGCAAAGCTCTAAATAAAGACATTCCAAATCCAAGGGCATTTCTCTAGTTCGCCAAAATGCTACAATATCATATACATAACATTATTAATAAAAGTTTTTTGATAAAGCCTTTCTGTTCACTATTTACGATTCTATTCTGCTATAGTTTGTCTCTTAAACCTAGACCAAGCTCGTTTTATTTAAGTATAATGAGTAATAAATGCTACCCTTTATATAAAACTTCCATGAATCAGGAAAAACCTTTCAGAATTCAATCTGGAAACCTTTCAAATTTTTACAATATTATCATCTTTCTATCATTTCCTTATTTGTGAGTTTGCTGTATCAATATTCGCTTGATATACATTCTAACTCTCATTCTCTATTTCAGCCTGAGAGATCACTCGGAAAATTCTATCTCTCAGATTTTTGCTCGCATCAAGTTCTTTGCTAAACCAAGTCTTCTTTAAGTCAGATGGTAACTCAAACTATCACGCATGGATCAGTAGAGTAGAGTTCAGTTTATCATTTAAATTAATTTTCTCCCTCAAATCAATATCGAGATTTATACTGGTCTTGGAAAATTTGGATAATATTAATCAATCTATATAATCATACAATTAAAGAAAAATGTTTTATTTCACTTACAAGATTCGATCACGCTGTAAAACAGCTATTTCTCTCACACACTGAAAAGTGCATCTTTTTTTCTTTAAATATATTAGGAATATATGTAATATTATATAGAGATCGATCAGAAAGGCTTACAGCCAAGTTATGAAAGTGGAAATGGATATCTAAAATGCAAAAAAATGTGGTCAGGATTCGTGGATCTTAAGTGAAAAGCTGCAGAATACCTGGATTATGTTTACATCCAGTTTACCTCCACCCGGAAACACCTACTCTGTAACCCTCCCCAACTTATACAGGGATTATCTTCATACGGCCTTTAAATTACTCGTCAAAATTATAATTCCTCTGTGAGGTTTACTGTTTTAAACTTTGATGCCAACTAGTAGAACTAACAGTACGATCTTTCAATCAGTATTATGTATGCAATTTAACGACACTGATTAAACGTAAAGTAATCGGGAAGCAGTAAATAACACCAAACTGTATTACAGAAATCAGATGTCATCAGTCTATAAAATTGACGAAAACTAATCAAGGAGATTGTTAACTGTAACATTAAAGTTAAGAATCAAATGGACAAAATTCAGCTCGTTACATACTATAAAACGACAATCTCCTTATGGGAAGCTCAGATAACATCAGGCTAAGCGGAGATATTTTGGTTGAAAATACCGCAATTAAAAGAGAAGAGGGAAATAAAGCTAGGTTGCACATATTAGAAGCCATCTTAATAAACGAAAAAAGGCCTTATGATTATGATTGAGTTAAAGTGGGGGCATGTAAGGGAGGACGATAGGGTGTGTGGGTAGATAGAGAAAATAGACAAGCGGAGAAAAGAGAAAGAAGTGTGGTAGGATACAAAGAGATGACTAGAGTCTGGTGATCCGACCTATCACTTTTATTATTTTATTGGTTGCGTGTATTCTTTGTTGTTACTGTAGATTTGTAATAATTATAAATAATTATTTATGGCATTCAAGCCATTTGTCTTAATAATTTTTAGTTTATTTGGTGTATGTTATGCATTGCTTATTTTGTATGTGTTATTTTAATACATTTAAGTGCGTGCTTAATGTTTTGGTATTTTTGTGTGCGTGTGTTTTTTAGTTTTCTTGTTTCTTCCAGTTGGTGATTATTGTCGAAATCGGATTTTTTTCGTAATCTTGATTTGCGGTTGTCTTCATCAGTGATTTTTCTTACTTGTGGGTTCATTTGTCAAGTTCGGTTTTCTTCTTTAAAGTTTTTTAGGTAATACATCTCATTATCATTATGTGTAGAACGGCACTTCGTCCCCGCCAGCCACTCGGTTGGCGGAGCTGGCAAATCTGGCGCGACAGTCAGCTCTTCTGTTCTGGTTAATCATCTGGGTGATTTCATCACTCAGTTCCCGATTAACAAAATCCTGCATTTTCCAGGTCAGTTCTTCTATAACTTTGTTAATGGGAATTATCCCCGCCTCTCTTTCTCGATCTTCTTTCTGTCTTCTTTCTTGCCGGCGTGTACCCGTGATTAGGTACATGCATTTATTTTGCACTGCTTGAAGTCGCTTCTTTTGCGTTTTTGAGACACATGAGAGGGTGCAGGCAAGATAAAGCAACGTAGATCTTACAAGGGCATTGTAGATCTTCTTCTTGTTGCTTTCACGTAGATTTCTAAATGTATATAGAGTTCTGACAGCGGCCGAGGCTCGAGAAATTCTTTCTTCGACGTGCTTCTTGTACCCGGTAGAGGTGATTTTCATACCGAGTACATTGCATTCGTTGGTGTAGGGGTATCGTGTATCCCCCACACGCACGTCTGCCCTTAAGGTGCGCCCAATTGGGACCACCTTGAATTTCTCTTGGTTTGTTCTTATCTTCCACTGAGCCTCGTAGTTGTTCAGGTTCGCGATTTCCATCGCTGTCATGCGAGCTTGCAACGGCGCATTCCTCTATTGAGATACGATTATCTGGCTGAAATCATCGGCGTACTGAATATTGAGGGAAGAGGGGTACACAGGGGCTGGGACATCTGCGGTGTATATCGAGTAAAGGATGGGGGACAGACACCCACCCTGCGGGAGGCCCGCAGTGAGGGGAAACTTTGGTCCGTCCGTGCACCCTAGACTGACATACACCGCTCTCTCCATGACATAGTCACAAAGAGTTCTTTCTAAGTTTTCACTTAGACCCAGCCTTCAGATCTTATACTGCAGCCTCGATGCCATACCTTATCAAACGCCTTTGATACATCCCAACAAACGATATTCACATAACTCCTGTCCCGTTTGGCTTGGGAAAGCTTTTCCATTATGACTTTGATTGCCATTTCCGTACTTCGCTTCTTTCTTACCCCTTATTGACATGGGTTGTAGAGGGAGTTTTCTTTCCCGTGAGACACCAGTCTTCCGGTGAGGATCTTCTCAAAGAGTTTTCCGCCAAATTCCAGAAGTAAAATTGGGCGGTTGCTCTCTTTTAACGTTGGGTCCTTTCGGTGCTTGGCAAGAAGATCATCTTTACCGTCTTGTAAGCATCTTAAAAGTACCCTGTATTCAGACATGCGTTAAAAATACGTCTCATTCCTTTGATGATGTTGGCTGGTATCTTTTTTGAAGTTTACCTTCGTACCCCCGATTGCCCTACGGCTTTTTTTCGGAATGAGCGAAGTGCGCCAAGGATCTCTTCTTCGTTGATCTCGGCGTCTCCGTCACGCAGTCTATCCACCTGGTGATGAAGATGCGTTTGGTGTATTTCCGTGTTAAGCTCGTCTACAATGTTGTTTTTGAACTTTATATCAAAATCTTGGTTTTCTTTTTCTGATATGCTGAAGATTTTTTCCCAATAACGCCGGAGTATTACTTCGATGTTTCTCGCTTCTGTTTCAATGGATCCATCTTCTTTTTGGATTTCCATTTTCTTCTTTTTTCCAGATGATCCTCTGAGACTTTTAAATTTCTTCCAAAATCTTTGGGAGATGTATCTTGATCTAGGCTCTCAATCGCATCGACCCATTGTCTCTGTTTTTTTTCGAGGATCAACCGGTTAAGCTCTTCCTTGATCTCTCTACTTCGTTGTAGTGAGTCAACTAATGGATTTCTGATATTAAACTCATACATGACTTTCAATTCTCCGTTGACTACAGACAATCTTGTAGTAGCCGGGGCTTACCAACCCCGAGGTGCTCGTAATTCTTCTTCCCCAACTTCATTAAACTCTTTCGCCCATCAGATTCAACCATACTAACCGGAGATTCCAAGGCCATTTGCAAATCAACAGGATACACAACATAAACAAACGGCACAGGCAAAACCCTACAACTACTGCTACAAAGAAACATGGTCCAAAGAGAAGGACCAGATTTTACAACGTTTCAAACATATAGATCATCAACCACGCCAGATATAGTTCTCACCAACCGCAATTTTAACCTCAATCTCCATACTGAACCCGGACTTGCAACCATTCTGACCCCTTAAGCATGATCACAACTATATCCACCTCCCCCATCCAAATTACGATCCCGCAAAGAAAATCACTCAACAGAGCTCATACTTATCATTGAAATAGAAACGCTAAACAACCAAGTAACCGCCGATATTGAAGTAGAAATAAAGAGGATAATCAAAAAAATAATAGAGGCTGATGCAATCTACACTCCAACAATAGAATACAGAACCCTGCCCGCACCGCGATGAGACAACGAAATAAAAGAAAACATGGTAAATTCGAAAGATTGAAAAAGGAGATAATGGAGCTGTTTAACAAAATGGAAAGGTACAGAAGACCAAAACCTATCAGAAGACAAGTGGGAGTATAACACAAGAAAAATGAATTCAAGCTTGGAACAACATTATTGAAATAATTTATATTGAAACAGATCTGAGGAAATTCGCAACAGAATACCGAAGACCACGAGAAACTGATCCCCCCCCAAAATAAAAGAAATTTACAAAACAAGGAATTTCTCCAGAACAAAACCTTGACTTCGATAGACAATATGAAGAAGAAGTCACTTAAACAGAACAAACACAGCAAGATAATATCACTCCATACGCACAAGATGACGAGCAGAGACACACCCATTCCGAAGAGGAAATGCCATTCACAATAGAGGCATAATTGACAGCACTCAAGTCATTTAAGCAGAGAGCACCAAAAATAAGTGGCATAACAAAGGCGCACCTAATTAATGCTTTAAACAACGGGCATAAAGCACCTTTGAAGATTTTTAATGCCTGTTTGAATACTTTAAAAGAGCGGCAAAGGAGATCCTCCTACCGAAACTGGGTAAACCAAAACACCAAGTCAAAAACTACCGCCCAATTTTGCTACTCGAGTTCCTCGGAAAACTACTTGAAAAGCTCCTAAAAAAAAGGTTAAAATAATACCTTGAGACAAATAACCTCTATAACTGACAACAGAAAGACAGAAAGAGTGCAAAGCAATTCGTTGGAGGTCATACTCCGCGACGTTTCCAAAGCTTTCGATAATGAATGGATCCCTGGCTTACAATCTAAAATCACTAGCCTCAAAATGGAACCTAACCTATATAAAATATTATGCCACTACCTGGAAGAAAGGTATTCACTCTACAAGGTGCCGAACCTTAAGGAGTGTTTCTCTCCCTAACTCTGTACACCATATATACCCGGGATCTACCACAACCAACGGAAGAGAGTTCAATCTACATCCAACTGGCGGATAACCTTACTCAAATTATCCCCAGTGATAGGAAGAATCCATGCAACATCGGCCAAAAGACAGCCAGAGAAATTAAGAACTTATATGACTTCGAAAGAAAGAATAAAATCAGAAGAAACATAAATAATTTCAACTTAATACCAATAAACAGGAGAAAAAACGGCTGCAGTTAGAATCAACGGAGAGGAATATCGATATAACACAGAAGCGAGAGTCCTGGAACTCAATCTATCGACAAACGGATATGGCTCCCATCTCTCAATAAACCCAACAGAAGCAAAAGCCACCATGACGACGCTACAAAGATTTCGTAACCTCTCCAAAAGAAGAAAAGAAAACTATACATTGCCGTTGTCCGATCCAAGATGGTATACCTTATCATCACTAAACATATTTTAAGCAAAACATAAATGATAAAACTCCAAAAGTACAAAACTAGGCAACTAGATTTATAGAAAATAAAAGAAGGTAGGACTGAATTATTTCAGAGGACCTACCTCAAAGAACCGGACTCAAACCTATAAATAAAATACTCCACGAACACGCCAAAAACCTGTGGATAAAGCTAAACCAAACGCTTCCCAGAGAAGAAATAATCAAGATTACCGCAACAGACAATGAAATGCATCAAATCAAATACAAACAAGTATTTAACGGTAGTAGAAAATATGCAACGATAAACATAAACCCTATCTATAAATAAAACAATGTAAACAACTGAATAAAATGAACGATATTGTCACCCAAAATGGGAAAAAAAATAACGATGAGAAACACAAAATAAAAGAAGAAAAAGTAAAATGAATATATATATATATATATATATATATATATATATATATATATATATATATATATAACCATTATACTACAAGAAAATGCAAAATGTAAAAAAATAATAAAGCAAATAAAAGGCAAATTTAATGGAAAACGAAAGCGTTTTTCAGGCAACCTGGCATAATTAATTAACACCTCTACCGTATCATCTCCATATATCACCCTACATTCATAACCATCTCATCAACACCCATACACACACACATACCAAACACAATATCTCTACCTTTTCTATGAAGTCCTACACTTTCACTTCTTATATTATTCCAATCCCAATTCCTTTCATTCGACCTGATTTTGATTCCACCATACTTCATCGGTAAAGGAGGAATGAATACCTTAAGAGGCTCGGAAGATGATCTCATAGATCGAAAGCTTATCTATTTAAGTTGGGGTTTTATCAAAGGCATTCATTTCTAAAATTATTGGCCCGAGATGCCCACAATAGTTTTTACTTATTTAAAGAAAAGAATTCTATTTATATTTAATCAGATTCTTTGTTCTTCTTTTCTTTCTGTTCTTTATAGGCGGCCTCAGTTCAGAGTATTTTATAGAAAAAAAACACGAATACAAATTAGTAAAAAATAAAGAATTTTCTATAAATCTAGTTTGGAATTTAGGAGTGACCAAAATCTACTCCCCAAAATTTAAGCTACCTTGTTGAATGCAATTAAATTACAATCTAATACATACTATTTACATTCTTTGGTACTGCAATTCTGAAAGCGCAGTGTCAAGAATTGATGGACACACCATGTAAATAAATAAGCAGAAGCTATAAAATTAAGAGAATGACCATTTAATTTTAAATAAATAACACATATATTACTACTGGTATTCTTTGCATTCGCAGCTACGAAAGTCATCAATCGACGGGGCAATGATCGAAAGAGTTACAGAAAGTGACTTGTGTTGTGTCTTTTTTCTTAAAGTCTTCCTTAATCTTTTTATAACGATCCCCCATTAGTTCATTAAACATTAAGAACTTCAGTACACTTTTTGTGATTGCTACAACATGATCCTAGGAATTACGATCGATTGAAATGTCTCGCTATTTCCTCATTTCTAAAATAGTTAAATTAATTCCTCTTCAACACTTGTTTTCTATGCAAAGACTTTGAAACAAAGGCATTTTCATGAAGAAAAACCACCTCTTTTTAACAGCAAAAACATATTCCGTCTCTTTCATAGACGGAATAACTTGTTAAACTAAGACTTCATTTCGAAATTTGTGATATGAATTGGTTTCTCTTTGTTTCATAGCCCAAAATCCAAATGACGTGATTGATGTACAATGGGCCGAAAGAAGAGTGTCTCTTAGATATCCAAAAGAGATTTTACTTGTCATGGTAGAACTGTTGATAATTTGGTATTAATTTCGATTTGCCTCGTATTGCAAGTCGGTATGAAATACATAGTAGGCTTTGTAGCCATAACTATTTCAGACCAACCTTAAAGCCAGGCAAATTGGAATTGATACCTATCAATTTATCTAATGTTTTACCAGGACAAATAAAATTACTTTGTATAGCTAAAAGAAAGTTTTCATTCGACACTGTGTACAGCAAACACGATCTTTTGAATCTTGTGTTAATTTCTTCTTCTTCCTCCTTAGGGTTTTATTTTAAAATCTTCAGGATATTTTGCTCTAATTCTGTAAGAAAATTATCCCTCCCACATAGCTTCGAGTTTTGAAAACTGCACCAGTTTTTATTGTATCTCGGAATGCAACGAATGAAATAAGTTCAATAAATGATTTATGAGTATAAAAAGTCATAATAGTTTCAAACACAAATTATTTATGTAAGAAAAGCTCATTAAAATCCGAAGATTATCTGCTTACAATAACCCATGGCCTGAGGGTCTATCATTTCTTGAAACCAATAATATTCAAGCAATAAACACTCATTAAGAATAACGAGCAAAAAACTATAAAACATTCCACCAAATGGAGAAACTCAAAACATTCTAGAGAATTGAAAGCCGTTTTTAATATGGTGTAGTTTATCCTCACACGAAACGAATAGCCAAAGTTTGTGAAAATATTTACCTAATGAGTTATAGAATTTGATTAAGATTTTTTACCCATTAAGCCGCCATCCGCAGAAGAGGCTTATTTAGGGCTGATGGCTGGGGTTAACTCTAGACCTATCATGATGATACATATCATCATGGAGAATCGTGTGGAGATTTTCTGCCAATTAGAATACGTAGGTCTTCGAGGAGAAGTGCTTGCTAGATTTATTTTTTCGCCCAATATGAACGTAATTTTATATCAATATTCAGAGCATTCTATTTACAAAAAGAAACTTAGAAATTGCAAAGTTGTGATTATTTACGGTTTGACCTTGTTTGTATTTTAAACAATTTTTCTTGTTTCGATATTACTGGATTATCAAGTTTGACTTTGTTATTTTAGGTGTATTATGATGAGTTATTTATATTTTCTTAGTTCTGTATGAAGTTGGTAAAATAACTTAAAACATAAAATCAAAATTGGTATGTAATGTCATCTTGAAGTGAGTGGGGCTGAGGTATGCTTTTTCATGCAAAGATGGTGATCGGTTTACCATGATTAAATGAATAGGGCATCATTAAGAGTACAGCAACAACAAGTATATGTGTTTAGGTTTGGTGGGTATGTTCAGTGACGCACCTACTCATTTTTCATTGTTGTGTCCTATGATTTGTCGTTCTGAGCAAATTAAAAATAAACTCCTCAACTTTGGTAAAAAGGTTTTTTCACGAAATTGCACAAAAGACAACTTTCACCAAGTTAAACAAGATGCAAAAGTTGAGAAACAGTACGCCTCACAACGATAGGAGACTAGCCTTAGATATATATTTTTACCAAATATTTGCAAGGGTGAAAATATTAGACTATTTTTTTCCCTAGTACCATTTGTTCAGTTTCAAAATGAGCTTCGCTGAATGCCCATAGAGTGCTCAAGTGAGGGATCTAAGCGTCGCAACTGAAAGATCTGTTGTTCACACGAGCACAAAACAGAATGGCGGTAATGAGCAAATCTTACGTATTCACGCCCAGTTTATCTTTTAGATAGGTTCACTCGTGTCAATGACATCAAAATGACTTGATAACCCTTGATAATATTTTATATAATATTTGCCCTCTACAACGCAAGTTATCCACTGTTTGTCAGATGTATTATACACATTCATTCAAACATTATCTTGAGATTTTTAAGTCTCCCGCTGTCGGATATCTTTTACTTTAGGTAAATAACTTAAAGAAGAGACTTTTAAAGCAGAAAAGGAATGGTTACTTGCCCATATGGTTGTTTTGTATCGCTCCAAACCTTTAATTTCTTTTTAGCCAACATATTACTTCCTTTTTGGTAGCTGACCTCCTCCTGATGTTAAATTTGATCATCGAGTTTACTGCCAGTGCTTTGTGCTTTGATGTTTTTGGTAATATAGTGAGCACCATCCGTTAGAATAATTCAAGGTTTTTTTACTTGGAGTTCCAGATTGGACCCTGTGAGTAATTACTTCTGGACAGAACTTTAAGCCCCTAGGAATTTCACTTGGTAGTTTACCATGCCTTACTCACGAGATGGTTTGAGATACGGCTAGGTGCGAAGCTGGCTATTGGGACGAGCGCCATCTTTGTGTTATCCATCTTGGAGCGGATGAATTTGATAGAACAAAGGTTTGAGATACTTCGCTTAAATTTGCTGCCCTTGGGATTACCGAATTTTGGTAGGGGACATTCCCCACCTAACTTCAATAACTATCTTATACTCGATCCATCCAATAATAGCTTTGCGGCAAGTTTCCTTGTTTGGAGTTTTTAGCCTTTTAACTGAACCATTTTAGGTGCACCTCCATCCTCTTTGTGTATGTAAGTTAAGTGGATTGAGTTTGTTTTTGTTACTTAATTGACACATTACATTGCGGATATTATTTTGTGAACCGTAATTGGTTAAAAAGAAATTTATTTACATACATTATGTAAATCAAATTTTGTGTAATTCATATTCATATATAGAATTTATTGACTGGTCGATATTAGTAATATGTATTATAATTACAGATTGTATTTTCCTATTTTTTCGCCGCAATTATTAGGATGACGTTACATTATAAAAATATTTGAAGTAACTTTTTTACGTCAAATTGTTTATCTATTTTAGAGGGAGATATTTGAATTAATACTTCTTCCATTTCTTTTGCGTTATTATTTGAAAGATTTGTTTTCGGTGAGAAATATATTTTGCAGATCTCATAAACGAGGTTCGCAGAGACCTTATTATTGTGGTAGAGAATTTGTCGGTATTATTTAGATTGAGCCACAAATTACTAATTGAATGTACATTATTTACTGTTTTATTATTTGTTTTAATGGCTTATGGTTGAAAGCTTATTAAAAAGCTAGTTAGTTTTTATATGTTTTATTTCAATGGTTTGTGCTTCAACTTTGTACATATAACTACAAGTTTCACGAGAGTAAACAACAGAGTAGTGAGCCGATATTAAATCTGCACAGACCAAAGTTTAGGCGAAATAAATTCTTTTTGTAATATTTTTTATTATATGTAGTTTCAAAAATGATTTTCGTATTTGCCTGACGGAACCCAAAATGCGAAAATATCGAGGTTGAATCCGATTAGAGGAATTTGATTCAAACTCAATTTGCAGCTCAAAAAGAACATAATTCAAGCAAATCTCACAACATCCTAAAGGAATAAGTATGAGAGAGGAACAAGAATAATGTCTGATTTTCTAGAATAAAGTTTTAGCTAGTATTTATTAAGGTACTTTATCTTCTGATCGTTTGAGATTGCAACTTTAAAAAATTTATAACATTTTATTTCATCTTCTGGAAATATTATTCATAATCTTCTCATTATTCAACCCGATGTTTTCTCATCCAAAGATTACAAAAAACATGTATTTTTTTGATTTCATACTAGTCTCAATGCAACTAAAGCGGCAAAGTCCATTCCTAGCACTTATTTGGATGATGTAGTAAATAAAATAAGTTGCTTAAGTTGGTTTGCTCGTTTCTTAGGCAGGGATTTCATTCTAAAAGACGGACAAAAGTATGTCGTCCAAAAGTACTTGATTCTGAAAAGTTAGATGCTTTTATCACATTAAATTCTGCTCCAACTTACTAGTAACTATTAGAATCATTTAACCTAATTTATATGACTATCCTAAGCCAAAACCAAACCATGCTAATAATTCAAGTGATTGGAAAATGTATCCCACGCAAACTTTCCACGTCGAATATGGAACGTAGTGTTGCTTGCTGCGAGTAATTGTTTTAAACACAACTTCAGGCAATACTTTTTGGCCTCTTTATTACTTGAGATGAATAGTGGATACTTTAACATACTATTAATTGCCATCGTTCTTTGATGATCGAGAAATAAGAGTTTCTCAACAATCGAGAAGAGGAGTTCATCCCCAAAATAATGTTGAATGTATGGTGGAATATTGAAGGAATTATCTATTACGAACAGTTGAATTTCAATCAAACAAATAGTGGTTATCTTTACTGCAATCAAATTTACCCATTGGAAGTCGTTTTTGGTCAAATACGGCCATTTTACTGAGCAGAAGTCTGTACTATTACATAACGATAATGCTCCTCTGCAAACAATCGAATGATCAAAACTATTACGTGATCCTACATATTCCCCTGACCTGAGTCCTGATTATCACTTGTTATGGGACTACAAAGCCATCAAATGGTTTTAGGTGCCATGAAAATAATTTATTGAAAATGACTTAGATTCATATTGCGCATCAAAAATTAAAGTATTTTACAAGTGTGGCATTTATAAGTTTATTAACAGTTGGAATGAAATTCTCGGCAGGCAATTCAGGTTAAATATCAATCAAACAAATAATGGTTATACGAGGGGCGATCAATAAGTTTTGCGAATCGGTAGGGCAAAACAGAGAAAGGTGGATCGATGTTTGTGGGGGTGTTAGGACAAGTTATGACATGTCAGGACCTGCAGCCACACGCTCTTGCCTCGTCTTTTTAAGAAGCAGTAGCTGATCGCAGATCGTCAGTCACAAATTTTCACCAATGGAGAAGGTTGAGCACCGCGCAGTCATCAAATTTTTGACCAAGGAAGGCAAGAATGCCAAAGAGATCCATGAACGTATGGTTGCAGTGTACACCGACACCGCCCCTTCCTATACAACCATTGTTTGCTGGAATAGGGAGTTCCGCCATGGTTATGTCTTTTTAAGATGACCCCTGTCCAGGAGGCCCGTCAGACGTGACCAACGAGGACAATGTGGCCCGTGTAGAGAGGATGATCCTCGAAAATCGACGCATGAAGGGCGACGAAATCGAGTGAGAACTTGAAATATCACATGGAAGTGTTATCAACATCATCCAGGCAAATTTTGCCATGGTCAAGGTCTCTGCACGTTGAGTCCCTAGAAACCACGAAACCTCACGCCCCATGATCGACTTCAACGTCATCAAAATTTCCAAGGCCAGAGTTGCACAAGCTGCCCTGCGCGAGTGTGGATTCGACGAGCTTAACCATCCCCCTTACAGTCCAGATCTGGCCCCTCTCGACTACATTTTATTCCGCCAGCTCAAGGTTGCACTGCGTGGACGCCGGTTTGGGGACGATGAAGATGTCCAGCTCGCCGTCCAGGAGTGGATTGAACAGCAGTCGAGAGATTTCTGGTTGTCGGGAATTTGAAGCCTCAGGGACAAGTGGAGCAAGTGCATTTAAGTCGAGGGTAGTTATATTTAAAAATAATAAAACACTTTTCCTCATATCTCGTTTCATTATATCCGAATTGCCAAACTTATTGATCGCCCCTCGTATTTACTGCAATCAAATTTACCCATTGAAAGTCGTTTTGGGCCAAATCCAGCCTTTTTTACTGAGCAGAAGTATGTACTATTACATCACGTTAATGCCCCTCTGCACACAATTGAATAATCGAAGCTATTGCGTTATCTAAATATTCTTCTGGCCTGACTCTTGATTATCCTTCGTTTATGGGACTACAAAGCCATCAAATGGTTTTAGGTGCCATGAAAATAATTGGTTGAAAATGAATTGGATTCATATTTCGCAACAAAAATTAAAGTATTTTACAAGCGAGACATTTATAAGTTTATTACCAGTTGGAATGAAATTCGAGAAAGCAATTCAGGTTTTCTCTATGATCACATATTTCCATAGTCATAACTTTTTCCACTTGTAAAATATACCTTAGAGTCGGTCATTAATTTCATTAAAACCTGATAATATAATGTAATGAAATATTAATTACTATGAATTAAATAATGACCATAGCATCTTGCTTGAGGACGCTGGCGTATTGCCAGGTTCTTGGAGGAAGCACGGGCTTGGCCTAGCCTTTTAAGTAGGTGTAGATAGCTCTTTGCAATCTGTAGACGCTTGTGTTTTTCATTCTTTTAATTTGTGTACGCTTGTGTTTGTTCTTGTTTTAATTTATGTATACTATAGATTGTCTCTGTTATTATGTGAGATCGCTTGTGTCTCTCTTTGCTTCAAGTAGAAAACACTGGTCTTTATCTTTTCTTCAACGTATGAAGCAAATCTTACAAGCTACTTCATCTAGAAGTTAATTTTGTCAACTTAACTAATTTTTACAGCCTTTTATTTAAGATGTCTAGCTTAAAGATTTGATGCGCATTTTAGATGTTAAGCGTTTAATATCCTTATGGAAACTATAACTATTCCTTGATTTCAGGACTCCAAGTTTAGTATTGTGTTATATAAGATAGTTGCAACTATCTGGGCAAGGTTCGCTTACCGTGAATATTTCTTCACTTTGAATTTCTCTTCCATGTTACAAGGAGAGCTCAGTATCAGCCTCTTCAATTAACTTCTGTCTAGTAAGTGCACTCCTGAAATTTTAAATGAGAAGTCGAGGCAATACCAATGAGCTTCCCGTTTGAGATTTTGTTGGTATGAATCCGGGAGGAGATAGATGTCTTTATATTGAGCACAACGCTTCCTATGTCCATATGATTTTGGATTTTATTGAAGCATCCTCTCACGTGATAGTTGCATTTTAGTTGGAAGTTGTATTGATCTTGAACTTATCATCAGAGAGCGTTCTTATTATGGCTTCATTTGGATTAAATATTGTACCACTTTGTTCTAATCGTACAGAAAATTTGCTTTATTTAACGAGGGCATCTTGTATTAGTCCAAGAAAGGCAAAGAAATGATAAGTTTATAACTTATTGATGTTGAAAAGAAATGGCAAGAAGATTAAAACAAATGTGTAGTGAAGAAGTAAATCGTTATCAAGCATAACTATTGGAGCCAGTAGAGTATTATTGCAAAAACTAGATGTAAAAGAAGGGAAAAGCCTAAAACTTGATAATTTCGACCGTCTTGTAGTTGCATAGGTGAAGAACCAGTCCAACAGGAATATCTTGTTTGCGGTGATCAGTGAGAAGCTAAAAATAGCCTAATCATATAAGTTACCTTATTCCTTTAATATTATATTATTCAATTGGATAAAACTACCATTAAATATCAAAGGAAACTAAAAAATTTTTTAGAGAAATGATTTAAGAAATAATTAGAGACAGTGAGATTTTTGCTAATCGATTTACCTCCAAACTGATTGATTTTGAAGCTTTATATGATGACTCTTTGCGATTATTTAGTTAGTAACTTTAATAATTCAAACGAACTCACTGCAACACATTGGATTATATCTATCAAAATCACAAATATTATTTAGTGTTAATGAATTAACGGAGATAATGAGTTGAAATAAAAATAAAAAAGAATAGAAGAGTAGCGCACCTCACATTTTATTCTATGAAGAAGATATTTGAAATTATACTTGGGCCTACAATTGAAAGAAAGATGAAAAGATTATAATACTCTCAGATCGGAATTTTTTATATGAAGTGGCAAGATTTAAAAGTTAATATAGGAATAATTTATGTACCTATTCTTTCTAAACATTCATTTGCCCTAACTAACTCTCATTACTGGTGTGGTTACGAAAGGGCGTAAGGACGACAATAAATATACAATTATTAAACTTAGAAGGGCAGAGTAACAATGGAATCAATTTAATAATTCCATTGAACTTGACAAACTACGAGTATATATATCAAGTACTAAATGGAAAACGTTCTTGTATATAAAACTAAGAATTAAACTCATTTAAATTATATTATAGACAAATATATCTGAATTTCTTTTACGAACATTTATTTTCCACACCATGCCCTTAATTATCCGTAGAGATTATGAGATTGGAAATTTTAAATTTAAAAGTACCACAAATAAGTTTTTTTATATTAAACTAACTTTTTGATATGTGCTCCTCTGGTTCGGGCAATTCTTAATATTTTGCAGATATAATTAACGTAACCTATAATTATATAATGTATATACTCTCTTTTAGCCGTATCTCTGCACCACCAAGATACTTTCATCACTGGCAGGTGGTTAGTTTGACATTAATCCCTAGAAATAAGTCGAAGTGATATAAAACGAAGGAAAATTTAGGAAAGAGAATAAAGAATTTTGAAAGCATTTCTCTATTTTAGGTAGTTGTTAATCACTTTAAATGGCAATATTAGCAATATATTTCCATTTCTACGATTCCTGTCAGTTTCCAAAGAAGAAAAATATAATTAAGTTAAATTCGGAGGAATGGCATTCATTTTTACATCAAATTTGAAACGCCAATTCATTACTTCACATCTTTTCTGCTGAAGTGACTCTTTCGATAAAAAAGTTTTAGAATGGCGTTAGAGAAATTCAGGAAAGATTGCAAACTAAAGACATGAATACAATTTATCGTGATTGTAATTATATTTCATGCTGATATTTAGAGGTATATATAAAATGGAGTTGTCTTCTATTCATTGTTGAACTTTTTAAATGGTTGTGTTTTGTCAGTTAGTTAAAACAAAAGAGGTGCGTCAATAAATTAATCAATACATCGTTTATAACGTAACTATAAATTTAAAAACAGTTTTAGTATGGCTAGAATATCTAGAATTTAATTTAAGAAATTTTATGCCTACCATGAAGGTCTCAGAATAGCAAGTGACTAGAGAAATTAGCAGGAACATCATTGGTCATTTTCACCTTTATAACATCTCTAATTATTTTCTTATCGATCTTACATTAAACCTGAACAACTACATAGGCGCTTTTCAAATAAGATGATTTCATATCTCTATAATTAATAAATAACCTTTTTTAATATTCCATTGTCCAAAAAAGTATGGTTGAATGGTTAGGAGCTTTGGAGTGCTACTAATGTAATCAGGGATCTTTTTCTATGAACCACATTCCTAACGTGCACTCATCTATCCACCACCCAATAGGACAAATCGTAGCTGCTTAATAATGTCTTCCATTTAGTGGTTAAGATTGAAGGTGTGTGACAAAACATGGCATCTAAAATCTAGAGGTTTTGCCAACTTTTCTATGGGTTGTTCTCAAAATGGTGTGATTATCTGGATGCATCGAACATCTGATAACTATCTTTTATTACTTGACAGGGGTAGAGGATTATACCTAGTGTTGAGTGATATCGTATGCTTGTCAGAATATTTACTTGCTTTAAAAGATTTAGCAGGACCCACACTTCCTTCTCTGATGGAGGTAGTGCTGCTAGGTTTGCGATATTCATCCCTCCATGATGTCTTTCTTTTACCCTCTCCATTTGCTGCTCTCCATTTTAGTGGTTTGCTGTACAGGTACAGTTGTATAGAAGTTTTTTCTACTTTTAAATTATATTCTAACATCTTCTGAGTTTCGCCTAATCATGCCTGATCTTACAAAGCACTGTTACACTCGTTAAGTCTCTCTCAACCAAAGAACACAATGATATTTTTATACAATTAGACACATTTTTATTATTATATAATCTAAATGTGTGTTTAATTTGTAAGTTTAATCAATGTGGCAGCCCTTGGCCGCGAGCACTCGCTCCAGGCGAGAGCTGATGGATGCACACATGTTGCGAAATACGTTGTTGTGGCAGACCTTACAGGCTCTGCCTTCGACATGCGCCACAGGTTTGAGTCGAGGGGATAGAAGTCCTGCGACTGTGGCAGCAAAAAATTTATTCGACCAGAAGTAAATGTTCGACCCCAACCACTCTTGCACGCTTTTGTCCATGTGGGCTATGACAACGTACTACTGAAAGACTTATTCCTCTTTATTAGTGATCTTTCTCACTCATCGTAGCACTTTTGTGGCCAACTGCTCTTGTTATCAACCACGGTGAGCCTGTAACTATCCGCCAACAACCTCGGTGGCATCTTCTCGCCATTTGAAGACAGGACGCCAAACATCATCACTAAAGCCGAGGTGCTTGGTTCTGGAGTTGTAGTGGATCTCGGAGACATCCTGCCTACAAAGTATCACGCGGTCACCTTGCTTGTTGTTTATAGAATAATCAGCAAAGGTTTTCTTATCAGAATTATTACGAAATTCGATCGCCATGACTCTTCCCATCGTTGAAAAGGAGACAACAGCTCTCCCAATGTTGTTCTCGTACATGTTTGGTGAATTGAAGCCTTTAAATGCACCTCAAGTTTTTTGCTGCTGTCCTTCCTGGCATTGCTTGACTCACTGGCCCCTTATATGTTGTTTTCCATTGTAGAGTGCAGTATGTTTGAGCTTCCAAGCACACTTCCGAAGGCCTTTCTCACAGCTTAACTTTAGACGACTTCAGGTATGCCTAAACAAGGTTGATCTTTGAGGTCTAGGTCGTTCTTAATCATATATGTGACTGTTGACGGTCATTCGACTAACGTTGAGACACTTGGTGAGATTGGACTTGTTACGGCACCCGAGAAGAAAAGCAGAGATTTCGATTCTTTTCACTTCTACCTCGACACTCCTGCACTCAATAGAAAAATCCTTTTAATAAAATGTACTAGAATCGTCGAACTTTATATTTGTCTGATCGAACCTTTTCTATCACATGAGTAAATCTCTTAATATAAAAGACTTTCTTTTTCTGACTTGATATTACTGCGCTTTTCCGATACACAACTAGACGCTAAATGGAAAGCGATGGGTGAGCATTTTCCAAACGATAACTTTCCTATTCAATTTTCTTTGATTGCAGCCCTGCCGAGCAAGAACGCACCTTAGTGTTGTTTATATTATTCTCGGTGCTCCTTACTTGAATTAATGACTGATTTTATTCTTTTCAAGGATATTAAGTCGGCAGATTGCACCGCAAAATTATTCAAAGACAACTTTGTCTACGCAAACTTGGCTTTCATTTCTCAACGTCGGGCAGTTTGGTATTGCGGCAGCTTTTATACTTATTAGCCCAGTATGAGCGAAAGACTGACACCTCCCATAGAAGCCTAACAATACCTGATTTCTCGCATTGTCCTGGCTAGTGCTCTTAAGGCTCCCGTATGAGCCACTCAATGACGTACGTGGCGCTGCCCGGGTAAAAAAAATCAGAAGCAAGGTACAGGTTGAAATACTTATATTTATCACAAATTATTCTTAAACAAATGCATCATAACACTTCTCGGTAGAAAATATTCTTCATCTTTCCTTGTGATACATAGACAAAAGGGTTGTTTTTGCTTCCCACACACGAACAAAGTTGTATGGTAAAAGTAACCTGTCTAACGAGGGCTTAATGCAGACTCACGTTTACTTGATACAAAAGGGCCCTTCCATCAATTAAGGGGTATTTAGTGGCTGAAACCACTTCCATTATCTTTTTCAGAGAATTTTACATAAGAATATACTTTTATTTTCATGAAGATTATTTAGCCTTTCTTCCTATAAATGGATACGCACAGACAAGACACGCAAACACATACACAAAGGCAGACTTCATTTTTATTATATATATATAAATATATATATATATATATAATTCGTTCCATATGCCAACCATTAATCGAGTACCTTGAAAATATATTCCTTGTTTCCTATTTCACCCCTATTTTTTTCCAGCTCTCTCAAATAGTTCCTTCATCCATTATATAAATACAAATCCAAATACTCAGTATTTCCCGAGGACAACCGCAGAAAGGTCGATTGCCTTCTGATAAATATAGTTAGAAAAGTATTTGTCTATTGCTCCATCCTCTTCCAGCTCAAGAAAAGGCTCTCTATCAAAAGCTTTAAAAACAATTCAATAGGCCTAACAATTGGAACCTAGCTGTTTAATTTAACAGAACATGTTTTTAGATTTACAGAATGGCCTGCTCCAAGATATATATGTATATATATATATATATATATATATATATATATATATATATATATATATATATATATATATATATATGTACTTGTATATATATGGAAAATTATAACAGATGATGCGGTAATTATATAGCACAAAGAGATACCGCTCGCTTCTTATAGCAACCTGGAGAACGCCCTAGTTTCCACCAGGAAAGATTAAGGTTCATAAAAATCATGAAGCCCTATTAAGCGAAAAAAGATTACATTAAGAAATATATAAGCTATATAATACAGAATAATTTACATTGAGATTATTTAAAGATAAAAATTGACTGACGCATCTGTTCTAACAAAGAAAAATAAAGCAAAGGTAATGAAATTAGACAAGCATTAAGAACCATTCCATCTAGTTGTCGGTAAACTGTTTTAACTATTGTTTGAATGTCATAGCTGCATGCTACGGAATATGCTGAGTGTTCTAGACATCTACGGTGAAGTTTGATCACTCTTATGGTAGAGAATGTTGGTAGTGTCATGAGCATGATCCTTAGGAGCTCAATGCTTTTGAATGTGTGGGTTTGGCACTTGATTACATTATTCTGTAGGTCTGTAGTAAGCCGTCTTGACAGCTTTGTGTTTCTCATGCCAATGGAGCGAGGATTTTGATGCTGAGAGGCAACTACATCGCAGTTTTATTGGAAAATGACATTAAATTCGTGAAGTGTCTCAGAATGGGGAGGTCACTGTTTTATTAACAAATCTAGATATTTTCCTATTTTTGCAATAGATGAAATGATCAAACTTGTACTGAGGTGAGATGGGTATGACGTTTGTGTTGATTATTGACTTTATTATTTTCTCATTCATTTTGTAGCTAGTACTCATAGTAGCTTTATAGTAGAGCTGAAGGCTTGTGTTTTGTCATTTATTTAATTAAAGTGTCAAACTTTGCCTCAGGTTCTCCATTGTACACCAGAGGTTTCAAAATCCGTTGCGCCCTAAGTGATCGCGATGCTATGATTTTACATTAAGGCAAAATCCTGGGTTTTTAGCCTTACTTTATACTTGCTTGCTGAATATTTGATAAGTATCGGGCACGAAGAGAACGATAAACGGAAGGGTAGCCTTTCTTTCGACTTCATGTGTAATGTTCAGAGAGTTTTTCTTAACCTCGAAAATGAAAATATCATCAATTTCATTTTTCTTGGTTCTGTACTGAGCTTAATTATTTTTTTTATTTAAATTTGTTTGTAATGTAAATAGCTAGGCATTATATAACGTCTTGTTGATAATGCAGTCCTTTTACTTTCCATAGTTTCTGATACTTCAGTTTTGTATGAATTGTACACTTTTGTTAATAATACCACAAAATTCAGTATACTGCTGCCTAATGTATTATTTATTTTAGGGTATATAATTTGTTGTCAATATACTACTTTCTGTATTTTATAGCGTATGTTGTCCTTAATGTAATCCTACTCTTGCCATATGGCCTCCTCTTTAATTTTTCCATGAACCGTCCAGTTTCTATATCCAGTTCACTCGAGCCATTGATTTAAAGATGTGGTGAGATAATTGCAAGCGATAAAGTACGGTGAAATAGAGTTGAAAAATAATACCGAATATGGAATAAAACAGTAAGTTCGCATAGAGTTGCAGACTCATTAGAGAGCAAGAAAGTTAAACACACACGTAGATTTGACGGTGAGAAAATGAATTTTTGAGTCTATGCTAAACGCATAAGCGTTTCCCAACGTTAAAAAGAAGATCAAAACTATACCACAGCAAAGGGACTGGAAGATATAAGCGGGAATTTGATGTCGAGGACCAGAAACTTGAATTGAAGAAGCTGACTACCGCGGTGAAATAAACCCCTATATAGACACTTGACTGTCATCGACTACAACAATATAGAAGAAGCATAAGAATAGAAAAGCCAGAAAGAACTATAACGTAAGAAAAATCCTTAGCTGACCCATACTGAACACAACACATGAAAATCATGATCAATAAACTAATAATAATTAATGAAAGGTTAACGCAAACGGATGGAGGAACCAGTAAAAACCATACTGAAACATATTTAGAAAAAGAGACAAATACTAAGCAAACACAGATTAGACGCAAGTAGGAAAAAAATTAAAATACCAAATAATCATACGTTGACGAGTTAATATGCACTGAAAAGATTATACGGGTCAACGATCGCCATTAAAAGAAATCTGAACTTAAACTTCTCCTAGAACTTGAGGAATCTTATGCGGCGATCGAAATCCCAATCCTTAGTAGGGGCTTCGAGGAGCCTATATAATTCAATTACCAAAAGTACGGTACTTCTACATGAACAACTGTATAAACTGTTCATTTTCTGCTAGAAGAGAAGGATTTAGAATAAAAAGAAATAGAAATAAATAATTTAGAAGGCGGAAACCGGAAAAACAACCACCTATGCTTTTGCCACAAAATCTACACCTCAGAGAGAAACAATTCAAATAAATATAAAGGGATCGCTAAACAATAAAATGCTTATATGTAGTCTACACAATAATCTAATGAACTTAGACAATTTAGGGTCAAACGCAATCAATTACAACACTATGTTGCAAGAAAATGGGCTGAATCCAATAACGTTTTCCCATGTCGAGTCCTCAGCTCTTTTTTCGTAAAGATCTCCGATATGACAATAGAGGCACTACATCACCAAATAGAAAAAAGAGAACTTAATGAAATTAGAGAAACAAAAAAGAGGAAACAGAAAGTGAATAAAGGAAAACTGAATATAACACAGATGAATCGAACCAAAAATTAAAGAGAACGAATGGGAAAAATGCAAGAGAGGAAAAAATACAAAAAACATGGAGATCAATCCAGCCCACTCTGTCTCTACGAATAGAAAGATGAAAGTCACTAACAAAAGGAATAAAGTTATCAGACACAATAAAACATAATGAATATCCCTAAGAACTTACCCAACGGACGTAAATGATAAATGATGGAAAACAGGTATCTCATCTAAATGGATGGAAGGAAAAACAGAAGACCTACTGAAAGATATTCAGAAGAATATACCCAGACGTAATACTAATATCGAACATGAAATAAATCAAAATGAAAGAAAAATTATAATATGCAACTATAAGATAATAGCTCCTAACACAACAGAGAAAGAATTCGAAGGTACTGCAATAGCTATAAAAATTGAGAATATAGAAACAAACAAGGACAAATAAAATCCCCCCTAGCAATAGAACTAAGCATGGATATCAGTAATGTAATAATTGAAAGCGGCTACTAACCAAAAAGACACTTATTTTCTCGTTAGCAAATTTCCCAAACATAGTCAATAACAGACTTTCATGTATTTTCATGGGAGATTTAAACGCTCAATTCAAATAATCGAGTTAAAAATGAACGAATACAACCGGAAGAACCTACCAACCAAGTTAACACGCAAAGTTTGCCAAAGACTAAGATCAAACTTTTCATGATTTATAAAAGGATAAACAGCGAGAAAATAAGACATATATCTGACAAATTTCACCTTTCAATTTGAGGTCCCCCTGAAACCATTACACATATTTTGTAGCGACTATACAGCCATATTATTAGAAATAAGCCAACATACATTACAGAACCTCACGATGGAATTAAAAGCCTACAACATAGCAAACTGAAAGGACTACAAAGTTTAATTTAGGCAATGCCTACTAAAAGAGCTAGAATAGCAACTATAGAGGAGATAGAGGAATAACAGCAAACAATTCGGAAGCAATTCAAAAAACAGATGAAGAAGCATTAATAAAGAGGATATTCAGAACTATCAAACATTTTATAGGGATAACTGAAAGGATGTGTATAAACGAATTAATACAAGCAAAATTAGAAAGGATAAAACGAATTGGAACAACAGGCCAACATGGGATCAGAATAAGGCAAAAAAAGAAAACTATACTCTTCTCACGGAAAACAAAATGAAAAATGGTTCTAACGCATACCCCCCCAAAAAGAAGCGAAAACTAGGCAAAAGTAATTATGTACTAAAATATTAACCAAATGAAAGATAGACCTCCAATAAAGAATGAATAGAAAAAAACGCAAGAGTCAACATAATTGAAGACTAAGCAGAAATTATAGAGAATATTTCGCGAACATAATAAGTGAAGAAAAAAAGGAAATCCTTCACATATAATTTGAAAACCGACTCATAAAGAACGTATTTAATGCAAGCCTTGCTTAATAGTTTTTTTATTACCCATCTTGGACAAAGGTACAAGTCGCAAAAAATTTCTTACAGCCTAATGCTTGGCCAGTTAAAACACAAACAAACAAAGACAAACAAATAAAGAAAAGCAAGGGCAAAAAACAAAACAAAAATAAAAGCGCAAGAAGAAGTAGGCAGCACGCTCCGGCGTTTGGGGGAAGCTCTCTGATCTGGTTATTCCTCCAACTACACATGTTCAGAAACATAGTGTGGAAGAATAGGGAAAGAGAAAAGGAATTATTTTTTGTCTCTCTTCCCACCTTCTCCAGTACCTCGGTTCTTCGTCATCATGGAAAATATAGCAGAAGCGAAAATAGTAAAGGCCAACATATACATAAAAGAAGATCTTCTAAGTTCAAACTATTCTATTTATAGATAAATTAAAAGAAATTAAATAAATGCAAGAGGAAGAAGCTACTGAAGGAAAGTAAGAAGACAGGTAAAAATACTAAACAGTAGCAATATACAAATGTTAAAATTGGTTTAAATGACAGGACAAAAACCCACTTAAACACAACATGTAAAATCTGAAAGTATAAAAGAAATGATCACTTCAATCTTCTACAAATTCAGTTATATTCTAACTTACAGAGTTTAGGCTGAACTACAGGCAACCTAGCAACACTGTAATCCTCTTACTTTTTTCATTTTCTAGCGTAAGACTTTCCCTCTCTTTAACCACAATTTTCGGGCCTATAAATCACAGACAAAAGATAAATAGAGAGGGGAGGGAAAAAAATCTTCGGATCGGGTTCCATATTAAGCGGTTATATTCTTCTAAATTTTTCCAAAAGTGTTTAGCAGAGATACACATAATTTTTAGGATAATTTTACTTTTTTTGTTTGAATAAACGCGAGAAACCAGAAATATTCAGACTAAGGCACGACTAGATCTTTTCAGATACGCTAGAAACAGGCAACTGAATCTTCATCTTACGTGGTGGCGAATATGGCGTTCTCCAATGTGCTATAAGAGGATGGTGTAGTCACTTATTACTTTCCAATAACCGAACACCGTCTCTTATTTTCTCACAGTATAAATGTATATATATATATATATATATATATATATATATATATATATATATATATATATATATATATATATATATATATATATATATATATATATATATATCCATATATATATATATCCATATATATATATATATAGCCATATATATATATATATATATATATATATATATATATATATATATATATATATATATATATATATATATATATATATATATACGAGGGGCCGTCAATAAGTTTTGCAAATCGGTAGGGCAAAACAGAGGAAGGGGGATGGCTGTTTGTGGGGGTGTTAGCACAAGTTATGACAAGTTAGAACCTGCAGCCGCACGCTCCTGCCTCGTCTATTTAAGAAGCAGTAGCTGATTGCAGATCGTCAGTCACAAATTTTCCAACAATGGTTGCAGTGTACACCGACACTGCCCCTTCCTATGCAACCATTGCTCGCTGGAATAGGGAGATCCGCCATGGTCGTGAGTCCCTTGAAATGACCCCCGTCCAGGACGCCTGTCATATGTGACCAACGAGGACAATGTGGCCCGTGTGGAGAGGATAATCCTCGAAAATCGCCTGTTGAAGACCGGAGAAATCGAGCGAGAACTTGGAATATCACATGGAAGTGTTATCAACATCATCCACGACAATTTGCGCGTTGGGTTCCCACAAAGCTTACTCCCCATGATCGATTTTAACATCGTCAAATCCACAAGGCCAGAGAGGCAAAGATACCCTGTGCGAGTGCATATTCGAGGAGCTCAACCATCCCCCCTACAGTCCAGATCTGGCCCCTAGCGACTACTTTTTATTCCGCCAGATCAAGGCTGCACTGCGTGGACGCCGGTTTGGGGATGATGAAGATGTCCAGCTCGCCATCCAGGAGTGGATTGAACAGCAGTCGGGAGATTTCTGGTTGTCTGGAATTCGAAGCCTCAGGGACAAGTGGCGCAATTGCTTTGAAGTCAACGGTAGTTATATTGAAAAATAATAAGACACTTTTCCTCATATCTCGTTTCCTTATATCCTAATTTCCAAATTTATTGACTGCTCCTCGTATATAGTTGATGTACCTATATAATTTTCACTTTCTCCCTTCATCTGTCTTCATCACTTTTATGTCCACTATTTACAAAACAGGATCCCGTTACCCCTCTCTTTTAAATAAATAAATCTATTTCTCTTTTTCCCCTTTCTTACTATTTATGCACACCGTGATATAGCAACGATTCTATCAAATTTGCCAGAGCGTCCACTTGCGAATAAATTATGGAGCAATTGCACGCACTGAATTTATACTTCAATCTGCACTTTTGGGGTAAATTTGTATTGCTTTGCTTATATCATTGATAGATCCATATTTTACACTGTTTTAAATAAATCAGTAAAATCTCTGTGTCTATCTATACCCCAAGTAATCAATAACACCGTTTTATTTTCCTTATTTTTATTATCAAGCAAATAAGCAAATGAAAACATGGTTTCTTCCAAATTAGGCATAGTATTTATGGTAATATCGAATAAGAAGGGCGTACACATTTGTGCTACCAAAGCCTGAAATACTTTGTATCGGTGCAATATTGTCTTAGGAGTAAAATCTCTATGATGAAACGATTGATTACCATTTATTGTCATAAAATAACAATATTTCAACCTGATTCCGCAACTAAAATTCTTTTTAGAGGCCATCTTGAAATGTCATGACGCGGCTTAAGTTACCCTGGTGCGTTTGTTTTTGATGTTAATATTAGTTAATTTTTTTTTCAAAACAATGATATAAAAGGTTAGGGTTAGAAGGGTATTTAAACATTCACGAAGCATCTACTGCAACCCTAACCTTATATATCGTTTCTGAGACCTTTTCCTTCCCATGGGTGTGACAAGTGGGTAGAAGTGTGCAATCGAAAAAAGTCCTCAAAAGAAGCGATTTGTTAAACGTGCAACTTCATGTAAACAATTTTTATAACTTGGATGAATAACGGTTTTTATTTCTGTCCTTCAGGCCACTTCTTTCTTTAAAATTTATTGTTTGCGATCTAATCCGTTTGTGTAAGGATAAATCGAAGTTTATAATTATCATTCATTTTGAACATAAAATTATAATTAACGTGATTAAATACATTATTAGCTATTAACTTATTCATCTTTTTTTCTGTGAAATAAAGGTAACAAATATTAACCATAAAAACAAATGCACTAGCGTAACTTACGCCCTCTCATCCCATTACAAGATGTCACTATATGTAAAAGAATTCTTGCGTTGCAAAATCCAGTTAAAATACCTTTTTTTGTGACTTAATTAAGTGTGATAGACAATCTTCGCCATATAAATATTGCTCCTAATTCACTATTACAACAATTCAATAAAGGATTACATAATTTACTAACAAAAAACGTGTGCACCCCTCTTATCGTCTCAAGATAAATACTCAACAAGTCAAACAAGGTTCTTGCTCGGTGGAGGTGTTTTTTCGAAAAAAAAAAGAGTCCTAACAAGAGCTGATTTGTTACACATGCTCTCGATGTAGACACTTTTTATTAAAGCGGGAAATAACAATTCTGTTACAAAGAAAATGAAATTGTTCATTAATAGTTAATTCCCTCCCGCACGTTGCTCAGGCCATCCCCTTCTTTATAATTTCATTCTCGAGATCTAACCCTAATGTGTGAGAATAAATCGAAGTTTAATACCTTTAACCCTGTTCATTAGGGTAGAGTGAAAAACATTTTTTGGGAATTTATTTTCCCACCACAATTTTTCATGGGGCTATCTGTCAAATTAAATCTCCTAAAAGTATTTTTGGATAAAATAATTTTTAAAAGTTCGTAACGTCATTGAAAATTGAAAATAATGCGGTTTTCAACTAATTTTGACTTTCGTGAATTATATCTGGAAATTAAATTGGAATTTTAAATTGATACCACTAAACCAAAAATTATTGTATTTTAAAGACCAAGTAAACGAAATTTAAAAGTAATCGATTGATATTTACAGTTTTTTCAATGACATAATATAGCAGCGTACATGACAATTATGTTACAGTAGCGCGGAGGATCTAGTTGAGAGTTCATTTGTGTGTGATGAAATTGTAGGCCCTTTGTTTGGCGCACCCTGCGCCATTAGTGAACAAGTGTTTCCAACTTATAAAGATATTATAAAATATATTTTGTTTGAGCGAGAAAAGGAAAAGACCCACCAACTAAACAAATTGTCACATTAGTAGCGAAGAAGTTAATTTTTATTTGCAAAACGGGATCAATCCTTTGTGTCAATAGAGGCAGTTAGAAAATGAATTTTATTATTATTCAAAATATCAGGCTTTAATGAGAAATATTTGCAGGAAAAATGTGGCATCATTCAAACACAAACGTGACGATTTTACAAGGAATGCAGAGCAATTGTTTGATATTTCGTGTTGTAAATGCGATAGCTTTGAAAACCTCTTGTAGTAAAGAGAAGAAGGTGCCTCCACTGGAGCAAACGTTTTTGGAAGACCAAGGAACAACTAGGAAAATGGCAATAGATAATATCGATCAAATTCAACCAAAGAAGAATATTCAGAGTCCAGTTAGGAAGAATCGTGATTATTGTCTTTTACATCAACCACCTACGTAGACAGATAATATCGAAGTGATTCTTTCTTCATCCAGTACAGAAACAGACTCTGCTGACGACGCTAGTGACTATAAGCTTCCTTCATCCGTTAAACGCAAAAAAGTAAACAAAAAATTGCCAGAATTAGCGTTGGCATGAGACCGCACTGGTGGGTCTGATCGAGCTGTAGCTTTAATAACATGGTCTTATCGTCAATGGAAGGCAATAAAACTTCTGTAGTAGCTGACAGGTCAAAAGTTAGAAGAAAGGGTGTCAAAGAATGTACAACACTACATTAAGAAATTAGATCGGATACGCCTGTTAGAGAAAGGTTATCCCCCCACCCCTAAGACCCAACGTCTACCCATTGTGCTTGGGATAGATGCAGTTGCATGCCCAGGCAGTAGACCTAAGATAGAAACGAGAATATCGCACGGTCGTGTGATCCGTCTCCCTTTGGGGCAAACGTGAAAATTCTTGTAAAGCATCAATAACTGCCCATGAGGCTCAGTGGCACACATATGTGCTATGCAATATTTCAATAACGTACGAAATATTTTATATTTTTTTAAATAAAAACTCTAACTACCACTCATATGCAGCCAGACTATAACATTTTTCTAAAAAAAGTAATGCTGGTTTTCTTATGTCCTTTAAAATGTCAGGTGGGTGACTATTAATTCCATATTTACCTCATAGAAACTTTGGAACTTCTTTTCACCTCCCACGATTTGATAAACTATATTTAAAACTATTATTCCCTGTACCCTTAACTATATGCCCTCTAGAATAAGGTGATACTACTATAGCAAGCTCTTGATAAGGATTGAATTAAAAATGGCTTCAATGAATCGGTAAAAACTTCTTTCAATTTAAAGATTCCATCCCCATAAATATATAGTTCATTCATCTGTTTTGTACAGTTTTTGGTGATCAAGCGGTAACGCTCAGCAAGTTAGTTAGATAAACTATCTACTTGTTTCAACAGAGGATCGAAAAAAGCTCTTTCTGTTTTTCCCTGTAAAATATTTTGAGTCTAAGCTAGATAACTTCTTGTAATTTATTTAACATTTTTATAGTAAAATTTACGTTCCTATGGATCTATTTTCTTTAAAAATATTAGGAATTCATTGTAACAATAGTTTGAATTCTTCATTTATCAAATCAAATTCATCCATTTCGCTCCATCTTTTGTAATTTCATACTAGTGTATAAAATACTAATAAGCTACACTGAAAATTAATAACTCTACTCCTGCTGACAAACCTGAAACTATCCTAAGTTTTTTCTTGTATGTGATCGTTCTACATATTTATATATATATATTTATGTGCTGAAATTTCAAAATTCGGGTCACAACAAACTACCAATCTAGCTGAATTCAACCTAATGTTTTTTGTTATTTCTTCTTAACTAAATGTCCAGTGTTCTTAATAGACTTTAATACTTTACTATATCGTTTCTATATAAAACTTTTGTATTTCTTTTCTTTCACTTTATAACTACTGCTTAAATCATTCCAAAGGGAAAGAAAATGTATTTGTATCCAAAATAAGGGTAATTGCTTCATATTGCCCCTTGTGACTATATCATCACCCGGCTAGGAAAGTACCTGCCCAATGTAGTTTGTATTGAGCACGTTTGTCATATTAAACCCAGATAAAATGAAAGGTACCGTTCATTTGACCATATCCATATGTATAAATCTAACTTTCTATCAGAAAACGTAAGTGACATTTTATCACTACCCATCACTCTTTTCCAGGGAAGAAATATCCAATTTTTAACATATTGACATAAATTTTCAGCAATTTAGTGTTGATTTGTATGGTTCCTAAGGCTATATACAGTACATATATCATTTGCTCTCTTCTATTTAAGTTGGATAAAAGGTTCTGTGTTGATTGATTTTTATGCAAAAACGGTGCTTTGAGTATTTTTTTCATACGGTCACATCTTGTGCAATAGTTAGGAATTATTAAGATACAATCGTACTGTTAGAATCATTTTATCCTGAAGTTTAGGCCAATATTCTTCGTCAATAAAGCTTCTCTTATTTGGTGTGGACAATCATAATTTGTTGCCTAATGGATAACTATTTCAGCAGGGCTGCTGAAAAAAGGGTAGAGTAAACTTAAATATTGTCCATAGAAACTTAACGAAGACAATTAGTAATTCACATGCATACACACTATTGTGGATCGGGAGTGTAGTAAATTATTCGATAACACTAGAATAAAAAGAAACAAAATTAGCTAATTCGTATTCCATTTTTCAACGTTTCACAATTTTTCAGAATCTTTTGCTACATTTACATATTTAAGATTTAGATTTATGTAGATCCACGAATAAATATTGCCAATTTACTGTATTGACAGAAAAAACATTGACAGAATAAAAACGAGAAGCTTAGATGTCGCTGCGGAAAATTCATCGAGCAACTGTGTTAGCATTGCTTAATAAAAAGAAATTCTCTTTTCTGTATTAATGTAACACTAGATTAAAAAACCCCAGAAATTTAGGCATCGATTAAAATACAAATTAAAAAAAATAAGTATGTGATTCTATTTTGGATTTTTATATGAAATTAGAGAGAAAAGAGGGGTCATTAATAGCTCATGTTCTTATTTATTATAGAAGACTATAGATCTACATTAAATAATCAAATTAACCAATTTGATTTACAATGATAGTTTCCTGGACATAATTTAAAAATATTGATATCATCAAAACTCACTTCATTTACCATTAATTCCACAGAATTTTTCTATCAAGATAGAGATCCCACATCATAATTATAATTAATGTTGCATCTCTGTATGAGTGTTACTTGACATTTCTAAAAGTGTATATAATTCCTGTGTAAGAAATGTTATATTAGTTGTCACTTAAACTAAATGCAAAACAAATGAGGACATATACCCCAGATAGTTATTTAGAATAGATGGTTATTTTGTCGAATTTTGTTACCACAATATTTTTGTTAGAATTAAGTAATTAAATATATCACAGTGTTAATATGGGATAGAACAGCTGCTATAAAACCTCAGCCGCGTTTGACAAAAGATTCAACACCGACTTCGCAACAAAGTGAAATGGTTATTCTAAAATAGCCCTTTGAAGAAAGCTTCAAACCCTACGAAAATTTTCTCAATCTTTCTTTTTACGACCTCTCCCCCGATCAAAAAATTATCATCGGGTACTCCCTATCCTTCGCGTTAAAAAATAGTGATTCATTCTCCTTTAATCATCGACTTTCTATAAATAAATTTTTGTGGAAGTGATCAGACGAACATTGAGTTCTTAAGTGTTTTTTTAGATGGTGCTTTATCCCATAGTTTCAGTATGAAATATTTAGAGATCTCCAGGTGCCTTATGACTTCCCTTAAATTACTTAATTCTAAGAAAAATATTGCGGTAACAATATTCTTTAAACTAATCAAATTGTTCTGTTAGATAAAAATTCTTATACGGAAAAATTATAGGATTTACTCAATGATAGAAGCATTTATGCGAAATTATCTCCCAACCGGTTGAATAATAAAACAGATATTTAAAAAAACTCTCACAAAATTGCTTAAACAATCCAACAAAGAAAGGCTACATCGCATATAAACTACCAACCCATCACTTCGCCGTATATATGATCTGCCGAAAACCTACAAAAGAGGAATGCCACTCCGACCTCTTATATCGTGTATTGACTCTCATGCATACAAACTCCCGAAGTAGTTAGCCTTTCTTCTCGTTGACAGCGTTGGATTGACCTCTCTTTCACACATAATCAATTCCTTTGATTTCATTGAAAAATTTAGAAAAATAAACATAGAAGGTAGCTGCTTAGTTAGCTTTGATGTAGATAGCCCGTTCACCAATGTTCCAGTTTAAGAAACCCTTGATGTTCTATCTAAGGTATTACACAAACAGATATTAAACCTCTCACTAGGCAAAAGTAAAATTATAAATCTTGTAAAACTATGGTACTGACAATGTATTCATTAGTGAAATGGTCAATCCCTTATCGGCCATATTATGTAACCTTTTAGGGATGATTTTGATTTTACCTTACTCCCTTCAGTGATTCTATATACAAGTTATGTATAGTTTAGGTATGTAGACGATGTCATAACGATTTGGCCTATAAAAAAGGTCATAAATTCAGTGGACAATTTTCTTAGTAATTTTAACGACCTCCATCCCACTATCAATTTTAAAGTAGAATGCGAAAAGGATAATTGTATAGCCTTTCTCGATGTCAAAATTGTAAGAGTCATTGACCAAATTAGATTCATTGTGTACCGTCAACCGACCCATTGTCATTCTTACATCCCATTCTTTTCACATCATGATGTTAGCAAAAGCGGTTTCAAAATGTATGTTTTTGAGAACACTTAGAATCTGTGATCCTGGCTTTTTCGAAAACGAGATAGATTACATATACAACCTGCACATTTAATGATTGAATTAAGCTATCACCTCCACGTCATCAATGGGAGCTTATCTAAAGCTAAATCTACACACTACCGCCACAAAGATAAAAAAAAATGAGTAGCACGAATTGTCTATCCCCCTCCCCCCCAACTCCGGCAAAGGAGTAAACAGTTATTTCTCCAGTTCGAGTCACGTTTAAATAATAAGCAAAATATGGCAATTCTATTTTTATTTCCGTGAGAATCCACTAACTGTCTTTCGTTCTACATAGGAGAAACTGAGAGAACATTAAAAAACGAATATATGAACATGAAGGTGAAGTCAAGCGAGGCTCTACTACAAGTATTCTTAACCACATTAGCAATTACAACCACCAAAATGATTATTCGAAGTCTCAAATAATTTATAATTGTAAAGATTTCTGTGAAAGAAAAATTGTAAAATCGATACTAATAAGAGAACTTCCCAATTTCAATCTTTCTGACAGGGGATTTAAATGTACCGCCTATTCCCGCCCGGAACATGATCGTAAATATTATAATTAATGATACCATATAGGTACCCCCTAATTAATGACCTTTTTCTCCCTTTTTTTCTTTCTTTTGTCCTGATCTTAAAGCTGAGTAGGGACTTTTGTATCCATTACATTTACAGTATAGGACTAAAGATGGCATGGTATGGTAAACTTCATACCAAAACTAGTCTCGTAAATACATTATATGCTCCTATACAGTGGTTTTACTATCATATATATATATATATATAGTGAAAGAGAAAGAGAGAGAGAGAGAGAGAGATAAAACCACAGTAATAGGACTAATATTATATGGTCAGTGGCTGGTGGAGAAGTGAAATACAGAAGTTGCTTAACGTACAAGCACACAAATCAGTGGGGCTAAGGTGGATGATGCGGGAATGTAGCGACATTTTTGAGAAGCGGAAGTATGAATTTCTTGCTTATTTGTATTAAATTGTCCATTGTAGGGAATAAAGTTGGAAATTTCTTTTATAAGTGCCGATTCAATTAAGCATCGATGTATATAATTGTGAGATTTAGAAACTATTTTAGCATTATCAATATTAATTTGATGATTTTCATTGGACATATCGCAATTATGTTCATTCATTCTCTTGAAAAATCTGCTGCTTTCACCGATAATAATTTATTATATGATTTGCAGGGAGCAAAATAAACTCCAGGTTCTTTATGGATCGATCTATTTTTGTATAAGCTATTTCTGATCGTATTCTCGTACTGAAAGGGAATATTGATGTTGTTGGTCCGTGTCAACCTTTTGAAATTGATTAACTGACTGGGGGGAGTATTGGAAGGTAACATAATATTTTTCACATCTGTTTTCCTTATAATTAGCTGATGAGTAATAGATGGTTCTGGTTTTAGGGTGACACTTTTTATGAACCAAAGGGAATATTGCAGCTAGATGAATGTTTGGATGATTGTATTAATTTTGTCTTACAAGAAACAAGGATCACAAATGCGATATGCTCCCAGGAACATAAAAGAAACTACAGACCTTTCAACGGATATATCTTGACACGAGAAATAATAAATATAAGCATTAGAATTAGTTGGTTTGCGGTGGACGGAATAATATGCTTTGTCCTTTATTTTAAATATATTTACATTCCGAAACGGAAATGAGTTGTTCAGTTCCCATTCTACTTTAAATGTAATAGTTGGGTGGATTTTATTCATTTTTTCAAAGAAAGAATCAAATCTGTTATCATTGATAGGCCATATGTCACATAATATCGTCTACATAGCGAAACCATGCTATGGGATTAGGTAAAGTAAGGGGAGGATGTGCTTTACAACATCTTCCATAAACTGCAATATTTCTGCCTCTAAAAACAATCTTCAACTCTGAATACATTTTCTGTCACAGACAAACGAACTTTACAATTTTATTACACGGTAAGGGTAATGTTAGGTTAGACAAAGGCAAGTTTTTCATAATTACTTCCAGAGCTTCATCAGCGGGAACTTTTGTGAAAAGGCTATTGACATCAAAACTTAACAACAGACCTATATATACCTCAACAGCTCCACCTGCATACGATGGGCTAGGAGTAAATATATCCACTTGTGCTGTGTATAAGGAATTAAATCTGCTGTATTTAAACTATTAAAATGCCGAATTAGATTACAAAGGAGAGACATAAATATATTATTAAATAAATGACAGATTTAGAGAATAAAAAATGAAGATTTGAATATAAAATCTAGTATCATTAAATTGTTAAATATTCTAAATTTTTTTGAATTGCCGTTACGACAGCTATCTATCGTCCTATCGATTCTTAATCAGTCACACTGGGTTACGTTCATCCTCCTCGCCAAGCTGTTGGATACAGCTTGATGCAGAATCAATAGGGCGTGATTATTACTCTAACTCCGTCAGTGCAGCTTGTTTATATTATTTTTCTATATCAATGGATGCGTTAGATTATCTTTAAAATATATCTAAATTTCACTCTTATGAGAAAGATACAAAAAACAGGGCGATCCAGCTTCATCTGAGAGAAAGTTTACTCATAAAAACCTGTAACTGTTTTGATGCATAGGAATTTTTTTAAATTTCCTTTAAAATATATTTTCTATTTATCACTAATGTTAGTTGAAGCCTATGATTTAATACAAATATAAATGAATAGAATTCATACAAACAAGATATTCGATGGCTCAACTAGATAAGATCAATCCCCATTCCTTAGTATATTTACATACATTTTTGCAATAATATAGGCTGCATCTATAATTTATTTAGCTCGTGCAAATTGTACAATAAAAATAAGGTCACCAATTAATTTTGTCGATCTCGATTGACCGGGGAGTAAGATTCGGCTCTATTTGGTCAGGAAAAGAGAGAAAGAGAGAGAGAGAGAGAGAAAGGGGGGGGAGCGAGAGAGAGAGGAGGGGGCGAGAGAGAGAGAGTTAGAGAGTTATCTTTGTTTTTTTTTAAAGATCCCATCTGAAAACTGACTACTAGAAAAACAGTTTCCGTAAACTCGCTATAGACCAATAGTAGAGTGGATTAAAAAAAATACAACAAAAAACATGCAAAGAACAAATAAAAACATACAAAACTAAATTAAAACAAAGACAAAAGAGCAAGCCAAAAAACGAAATAAAGCAAAAAGCAAGAAGAAAAAGGAAGCACGCTCAGGCGTCGGGTGGAGGCCCGATTCCTCTCTTTGCCACCTACCAAAAGATAGCTTAATCAAATGGAGGAGGCCCGGTTTCTCTCGGTGCCACCTACAAAAAGATAGTTTAATTAAATGGAGGAGGCCATCCTCTTCAAAAATGCCATATTGTCCACAGGTCTGTGTACACGAAACTGTCCCGAGTACAAGTGTTAAGCGGTTGGGACCCAGCTTCTCCCGATATGGGCAAAGATAACGTGCGCGAAGATCACTCAGACTGGGAAAATCAACGAGAATGTGCCGAACAGTCTGGGTGACAACCCAGTCGTCACAATAAGGTGTGGGAGGGAGCTCTATCAATTAGCGGTGCGTCCTGCGAGTGTGCACAATGGGACGATCACAGAAAGCGACCAGGAGCCGTCGCAGAATTGAGGTGCAGGTCAATGGGGCAAAGAAATAGAAAGAGAGAGAGGGGTAGATGGAAGATAAGAGAGAAGAAAAGCGTTTGAGAGAGTAAGAGGAGAGAGATAGTAGTTGAAAGAGGTATATAAATTTTAAAAAGTTTGGAAGTTTTGTGATGCAAATAGTGATAGTGAGAAGTTGAGCAAGGTATAGAAAGTCCGAGATCTATAGATATGTATTGAGAGACAGATGGAGTTTGATATATTTGCATATAGAGAGAGGGAGAATGAAAGAGAGAGAGAGTAAGATATATACTGGGAGACAAAAGGGGAGGGATGTATATATATATATATATATATATATATATATATATATATATATATATATATATATATACATAGATCATTAAAATTTAAAGAGAGAGGGAAAGAAAAGCTAGATTTTATGAGACGAATAGTAAGATAATGAGGGATGAGATTAGTAGATAGACAGGTAGTGAGATAAAAACAGACGTGAGTAAGTTAGAGAAGTGTAGAGAAATGTAGATATCGTGTGTGATATCTATAGAGTGGTATGGAGATGTTGATACTGGTGGAGAGATGTAGAGATAGGTAGATTGGCAATCGTCAGGTGTATACAGCGGTAGACGACGAGTATAAATAAATACATATAAATTTGATTCTGGTAGAGAGAGTTAGATAGAGGGTAAAGGAGAGAAAGTAAAAGAGAGAAAGTGAGGGAGGGTTATAGAGATGTATAGAGAGGGAGATTATAGGTTGTAAGATATATATAGAGGTATTGAGAAGTAGAGAGAATGTGAAAGAGATAAATGGATAGTATGATATATAATTAGATAAAGAGAGGTAGAAAGAAGTAGAATAATGTAAGGAAAAGAAAATATAAAGGCGAGGGGTGTATAGAGAGTGTGTAAAAGAGATTGTAAAAGTATATCTGAAAGTAAGATTAAATAAAGAGAGTCTTCGATTACAAAAGAGTGTGTGAGAGAGAAATTGATAGTGTGGGAAAGAAAGTGTGTAAGAGTATGTTTGTAAGAAAGAAAGAGAAAAATAGACAAAACAAACGAAGATGAGATAAATGAACTTCTTAATATTTTGCTTGCTATGCTCCTTCCTATTTCCATTTCAGTTCAGTCTGACATAACTTTCCATGAGGACACTCGAGAATCCATTCTAAGATAATTAATGTCAAAACAATATCCATCAAATTCAGAGAAGATTAGAAGCAACGCTTGCCTCTTTTCGTACTGTACTCGTATCTTTCTTCGGATACGTCTCGGTTCATACATTTTTGCTTTGTCGCATTTCAATGTCAAATGTTGCTACTCATCCTACCGCCTGGCGTTATATCTGGACGCCTATTTATCCATTGCTCGGCAAGTTTCTCCACTCATTTCCTTATAATTTCACAGAATAAAAAAAAATAATTCACTACGAGTGTCATCACTAAATTTGTAATCGTTAGCAATTCATAATTAATTACATTGTATATACAGTACCTAAAGGGGAGCGTTTAATTAAGGTAAATTAATTTTTATTAGTTGAAGCGAATAAGTCCATATTTTATGGATTACTCTACCTTTGCATTTTCAATTAATATCCTTTAATTAATTATTTTTATGTATGTTAATAATTCACCAAAACGAATCTTTGCCTTACAACTCTCAAGAGTTAAATAGTATGTAATCAACCTCTTTAAATTTCAATAATAGGCTTCATTGCCTTCGTTATGTTTTGATCCAAATCATTGCAAAGACAATTAAGTCCTTCTGGCACAAAATTTAGTGACAGCATTTTTTACTAAATTGGTTTCAGATTCAAAATCTTCAGGTCTTTTGGTTTATCGTTTATAAAAACGATCCCTTTCTTTAGTCGTTATTTGCAGTAATGGCATTGTTTATGTGTCGCATAAACAAAATGCCTTTTCCGAGAAACATTTAGAATAATTACGTACGGAAAAGCTTATGAGATATTTATTAGACAGTGTGAAGCAATCTTTGAGGACCATATATTTGAGAGCGGTAAGGTAAAATACGCACTCAAGATAGAGCGCATACCGAGGCCAACTGCCGCAATCCTTTTCGATTCATTCATATCTCATCATGCTACGGGACGATATAAGGGCACTCAAGCCAGATTTAATACCATGTTCTAACCCTAAAACTTCCAAAGTCTATGGCATCTCCTAGACCACTTCCTGTACTCTTTCATCAGAGACGATCTTCTACGGCAGCTCAAGTTGCTGCGCTTCCCATCCCATAGGTGGCAGGGGGTGGCGATCTTATGTTCCATCACTAATTTTTACGAGGGATAAATCGACTGAGACACTCCTCAACTCTTATTGACTTTCCCCGAGGTACCCCCACGAGGAAAGTTATAAATTCCCTGGCAATATTAGAGTTGATTATATCCGACCTTGACACAGCCTAGCGCGAGCAAGGGTGTACTTTCGTCAGAATTCCTCTAGCCAATTTTAGTGGTTGATCCAATCACAAGTCGCTATTTGGGATGGATTCTGGGGCAGCTGTGAGCGTGGCGCCGATATTTTTTCTAAACAAAATAAGAAAGCTTAGTTTTTACTACGAAAAGAAGTTGAGACTTAGCCTAGAGTTACAACTTTTCTTCACCTGAAAGGTCCTATGTTATTCTCCGATAAGTTTTCCTAGCATATTTTTGCCTACTGCTGCCTTTAGGTAGCTTAAGATAATAAACGTGCAGCCATAATATTCCTCTACGGGAAATGAGTTGTACCCATAACTGCTTTGCATTCCCTTTTCATTGCAGATGATCCTCTGTACGCTTATTTCTCCGTCAATTTTCCCGAAATAGTAAGATCTCTTCAATTTTCCCAAAATAGTAAGGTCTCTTCATGCATTAACTAACTTCATTGAAATGACGGGGCCTCCAGCCCATTTTTGAGCTCGAAGGTTTCTTCCCAAAATCTCGCATCAGAAAAAAATGACTTTAAGTCGATTAAGTGTTGTGTTATCATTTGCTCTTACAAGAGCAATTGTGTATCCTCTTTTTATATTGTTTTCAAATCTCCAGGAGATAGGACACCATGAAGGAATTTTAGGCGCCTTAATGATCAAACAAAAAGAGACTGCTATTCCGTGATGAATGGGAAGTATACATATTCCTTCTATTTTCAAAGCTAAGTCCATATTTGCAGGATACACCTAGTCTTAAGATACAAGCAATGTTCTGTTGACCAGGATTCAACCCACAATACATTATTATACGACTATCTTAGTTAATTCCTTTAGAATGGGTCAGGATGCCGGGAGGTCTGAAGAATGTAATCTAGACTCTTCAACAATTTGATTTGATGTTATGAGGTATCGATATGTTCTTATTAATACTGTGCAATTTTGGCTGGAAAGGTAAAAAAATCTTTAGGAGAATATATACTTACAAATACTCTTCGAGCGTCTACAGAGGTAGAATATAGAGTAAACGAAGGCAAGTACCATTTTATACATTAGGAAGTTATTATAGTGTCCATCATTTCACGAAGTATGGTATCGCAGTAGCTAACAAGGAAATTTAGATCATAAAAAAGTTAGCACAACTGTGTAGCCCTGGCCATGAAGCGAGTTAGTTGGGATGATAAATTTTTACCGCAGTGCCTCCATAATTTTACATCGCCTTTACACTCCCTGTTGGGTGTGTAAAATTGGAACACGGGGAAAGCGAAACAAGTACTATCCGATTACTAGCACAGATGAAATGTTTTAGTACCTTCGATCGTTAGCCTATGGCTGTATTCCTCATGGGGAAACATTTTAATTACCAAATTTAGGTTATAACTCTTTTCATATACACACACAGCAACAGTAACTTCAATCCGCGATATAGAGCACATCAGATCGCCATTTCCAACGAGAATGTCACTCCCTGAAATATATCTCCCAATTCACTGCCAACATTTGCCAGATTATAGGGGTAGATAACGTCGTTGCAGATGGTAACTCTAACCTATATGTCGCAGAAATAAAACCACCTTTGGTTTACTTGAACGCTTATCGGACTTTAATTTGAAATGGTCACTTTTGGCTCCGGAAATTGCTGGATCTTCTATCCCTCTACTCAAAAATGAGATGCTTAATATCTCTCGATTCCGGCGGGGGATTGTACATGGGTTTAGGTTTAGAAGGAAGAAGTACCTTCAGAAACTTGGATCAATTCTTCTAGGGGAACTTGGAGATGTTACCTTTACTTTTCGGGGATGGGGGATGGGACTCCTTGGTGTCTTTCGGGAATAGGTGGTGGCTTGACACGGGCACATCCGCCTCTTCTATACCTTCCTTGAAGGAAGAGACGCGTCTATCCTTCACGAATGCGCGGATTTCGGAGAGGATAGTGCAGCCATCAACTGATCCTGTAAGATGAAAACAAATACTGACTCGTAGTCGCGTTTTACTTGGTCTGAGGTCCAACCAAAATTGAAAAGTCGCCTGTAGGGTGAATCCAAATTGGCGGTAGGTCTAGCCAGGAAGTATCCTCGCCTGGCAGCTTTGCCCTATAGAAAACTAATTCTCCAATGCTCGTCAATTTCCATACTTTATTATCTTATAATTTTAATAAATACTGTGAAAATCATATTCTCAATTACTCTTTAATTACAGTGTTTCTAAATCAGTGTAGATTAAATTAATTATCGTTTATAAGTGAATAATTAAAGCTCCTATGGGTCAATATTTTATTTCGTATATTCACTTAATATCGTTTAAATAATAATTATAGTATGTCATAATGTAACATAAATTCATATCTCTTTATTTGCAATCCTTGGAAGTAAAGAGTGCGCATTTAAAGTCCTCCAAATTCTGCCTGGGAATTCAATACCCTTCTCGGTTTGGCACTTGAATCAAATCATAGGCAATTAGCTCCTCTTGGTGAATAATTTAGTGTCTTTAGTGTCTACAACAAGTTTATAGACCATCATATTATTTACACCATCTAGTTTTATAATTAACCAAATTATACATAAAACTATTAGTTACTCTCGTTAGCCTGGCATCAGAAACGACACTAAAACAGACCAATTGTTGAAAAAGGTTGGAATATTTTCCCGGTTATGTTCTCAATTTTCTGGTTGTAGCATGAATAAACTTTAATATGACCGAAGTATTTGTTTTTATTTTTTTCAATTACATATATATATATATATTTATATATATATATATATATATATATATATATATATATATATATATATATATATATATATGCGGGATTCAAGATTTAGATATTAATAAGATATTTTCTAGTGCTATATATAGAGCGAAGTCTATAAAATATGTCCCCCTAAAGACTATATACATTTTATAGCATCATATAATTTATAATTTGAAGAAAAACAAAAAACAATATATCGTTATATAAATTGTCAATTAAAGGAAAGTAAATTGGTGATCTGAATGATTAAAATATTATATGGATGTCTTTGCACATGAAATTTAATTAACTACGCGCAGGGCTAAATTGTTCTCTAGTGGCAGTCATGAACTTCTGAATTTGTCCACTGACTGCTTCGTAGGTTAATGTGAATGTTGTTATAGTCCCCTACTCTTCATAATAGCACGTTTCACGAATTAGAGCTTTGTCGTTATTGTACAATAAACTGCATCAATCACGTATAAAATTTAAGTGCAGTCAAGTACGGTGAACGTGGAAGATATTCAATGCTTCCTCTTTGTCTTATGCAAAAATGGAGAGGCCACTTTTCATCCATGTAGTTTCTGATAGAGCAATAATAATGAGGTTGAGGTTCCACTTCTAAAGTAAAATCACTGATTCAAAACATCCCCCGAACTGCACTTAAAATTTCTTTCGTCAGCATTTTGATATTTGTGTGAGAGATAACTTTCCCATTAAAAAATGGTTTAATCAATTCTATGGGTGATAAACTATAAATAGTCTTAATCCTGGTAACATAAGTTACTTATCCACCTCAACGTGTAGTTATTTAATGACCAATATCAGCACTTGTGTGGATTTACTGTGCCATTCGCATCAAAGTTATCTTTATTAGACCACATGATTATTTTGTTGGCAAACCATAAGTCTTCGGCTCTTATTTACTGAAACCATTCACAAAATTATACAGTCTTTTATCAGGGACATTTTTAGCCATGTCGTAAAACAGCCTTGAAAAGCTGAATTGCTGATCCATGCTCACTGGTGTATTTCCTAACTAATTTCTGGGCTGACTGATTAAATATTTGAAACGCTAACATGTAGTTTTCGTCTCTGCTACTAGATTGGCGTGATCCAAATTTCCGAATCCTTTACCATTGGATTTAAGCAACATTCTTAAATTTATTTTTCAATTTATGAACCCTCTTTCCTTGCTCACCCCTCATAAGCCTAGGGGAATACCGTTGACTTAGTCATCTCGGACCTCCATTTCTCTAATCTAACCGTAACTGACCATTCTAATACGATTTCCGACCACTTCTTGGTCTATTTTAAATTCTATATCCTCTACCACCTACCTCCTAGCTCGTCCCCATATCCTACTTCTTTCCGGCGACTATCGTCAATCGATACCAATTCTCTCTTTAACGACGTTGTTTCTGCCCTACCTCCTATTGATTCAACTGCATCACCTGAGCAAACCTTAAACTCTCTGCACCAATCATTACTCGCCTGCCTTGACGTGCATGGCTGCCTTATCACTTCTTCTTCAAACCGCTACCCCCTGCGCAACTTGGTTCACCATAGAACTCATTCGTTCAAATAGCTCCTTATGTGCTCATCATTATTTTTTTATTTTTTTTAAGAGCTCATCTGGCGGCTGCCTACTTGGGTATTAGTCACCGTATTAAAACTGGCCTAGTTCTAGGCTACTTTAAAATAAAATTAGAGAAAAAAAAAACAACACCCCAAAAGGGGGAAAGGAAGCAAGCTGGTGCGTCGGGAAGAGGTCGCCCCGGCGCAGGAGCGTGCAACTAAAGGAAAAAAACAAACAAAAAAAACATGCAAAAAAAACAAAACAAAACCAAAAAAAAAACTTGCTTAAATAATAGGGAGAAGGCCGGCCTCCCCCAAGAAGTCAACAAGTCCACAAGTCAATGTGCACGAATCTGAACCGAGCACAAGGGACAGGCAGTAGCGACCCCGCCCATCCCGGTACTGCGACAGGTATCGTGCGCGAAGATCACCCAGACTGGGACATTCGACAAGAATATGCCGAACAGTCTGGGGGACGACGCAGTCGTTGCAATAGGGTTCAGGCGAGCGCTCCATCAAATAGCGATGCGTCACACGAGTGTGTCCGATTCGGAGAAGACAGAAAGCAACCTGAAGCCGCCGCGGCATTGGGATAGGTCCATGGGAACGGTCGCGGCGCAATGGCACGCAACTTTAAGTTCCCTTCGACCGTCTCCCATCTTCTTTGCCAAGCAGTCCGAAGAGCTGCCCGTATTCCTGCCATGTAGTCGGTGTGAGGAAGAGCGAAACGCTGGTCCGGTCGCAGAGTCCTCGCGGACTCTTTGGCGCCCTCATCGGCGCACTCATTCCCCGCAATTCCTACATGTCCAGGAACCCAACAGAAGATAATCTCGACATGTGCCCGGCTCGCCAAAACCGTGGCATCACGGATATTGCGAACCAGGGGATGCGGAGTAACCAATGCCCCGAGAGCACTCAGGGAACTTTGTGAGTCGCTATAAATCACAATCTAAGCTCCGAACCGAGCACGTCACGTAATCTCCCGTACCGAGTGGTGTATTGCCACCAGGTCAGCCGTAAAGACAGACGCAGCGCCTGGTAGAGCCCCGCTGACTTCAAACTGAGGGGATACGGCGTGGAAGCCGACCCCCTCTTGGGACTTGGAGCCATCCGTATACACTGGCACGGTTCCAGCGTGACACGATGTGTGCTCCAAAAAGGTCGAACGCAATACTCCCGGCGCAGTACAAGCTTTGGGAGCAGAGGCGTGGCGACAAATAGCCAAATGTGGTACCCTCCAGGGTGGCGTCCTGGGCAGAACCAGGGGTGCCACCAGCCCAGGAGCTATATCTAGCTCTCAAAGGAGTTTCCTAGCCCTAAACCCAAAGGGCTTAGGGTATGACTGGCGTCTCTCGGCGGCATAGGCACCATCGAGATCAGCTGCGGATGCAGTGAGAGCTGTTGGCGACTGAGGGAGGCGCCGGGCTCGCGCGTACAGGCGAGTGATGCACTGCACGCGGCGCAGACCGAGTGGCCTAACCCCAGCATCGACCAACAGGCTCTCAATGGGGGAAGTGCGGAAGGCACCGGTCGCAAGGGGAAGGCCGGTGTGGTGGATTGAATCCACCTTTCGCAATAAACGCTCGCCTGCGGATGCATAAAACTCGTAACCATAGTCGAGCTTCGAACGAACAAAGGATCGATAAAAAAGTAGGGCAGTAGCCCTATCAGCGCCCCAAGCGCTGAACGTCACGGAACGGAGAATGTCCTTGGCGCGGGTACAAGAGACCCTAAGGCTGCGAATATGAGCCTCCCAGGTGAGGCGTCGGTCGAATACAGAACCAAGGAAACGGTGCGACTCAACCACATCCAGGCGCACCCCATTAAGTAACAAATCTGGGTTGAGGTGAAGCCGTGGATGGCGGCAGAAGTGCACCACCTTAGTCTTGACCAAAGAAAACCGAAACCTGTGCGCTTCGGCAGAGCGAGAGACGCGGTTCAATGCTGGTTGGAGTCGACGCTCTAGAGTTGGCATCTGGGCCGCGCCAAAAGAGATCGAAAGGTCATCCACGTAGAGCGTAGCTAAAACATCTTCTGGCAGCACACGGGTCCTGCCGTTGATGCTCAGGGCAAAGAGGGTAACATTGAGGACACTCCCCTGCGGGACACCCTCTTCCTGCTCCTTTAAGCCGGAGAGAGCTCCCCCCACCCGTACGCGGAATCGACGATCTCGCAAAAATTCAGATATAAACATTGGGAGGCGTCCCCTCGCGCCCATCGTGTGGAGAGTCTCCATGATACCGTATCGTTATGCGGTATCATAGGCCTTCTCCAGATCTAAAAAGACCGTGGCGTAGTGCTGTCTACGAAGGAAAGCCTCGCAGACGGCATTTTCCAGTCGGAGCAGAGCATCCGACGTGGAGTGGAACTTGCGGAAGCCGCACTGTGCGGAAGACAGTCGGCCTCCGCTGTCCAGAGAAAAGGCTAATCTAACATTTACTAATTTCTCCATCAACAAGCACACGCAAGAGGTTATAGAGATTGGGCGGAAACCTGTCGGAGTAGAGTGATCATTTCAAATTAAAGTCCGATAAGCGTTCAAGTAAACCAAAGGTGGTTTTATTTCTGCGACATATAGGTTAGAGTTACCATCTGCAACGACGTTATCTACCCCTATAATCTGGCAAATGTTGGCAGTGAATTGGGAGATATATTTCAGGGAGTGACATTCTCGTTGGAAATGGCGATCTGATGTGCTCTATATCGCGGATTGAAGTTACTGTTGCTGTGTGTGTATATGAAAAGAGTTATAACCTAAATTTGGTAATTAAAATGTTTCCCCATGAGGAATACAGCCATAGGCTAACGATCGAAGGTACTAAAACATTTCATCTGTGCTAGTAATCGGATAGTACTTGTTTCGCTTTCCCCGTGTTCCAATTTTACACACCCAACAGGGAGTGTAAAGGCGATGTAAAATTATGGAGGCACTGCGGTAAAAATTTATCATCCCAACTAACTCGCTTCATGGCCAGGGCTACACAGTTGTGCTAACTTTTTTATGATCTAAATTTCCTTGTTAGCTACTGCGATACCATACTTCGTGAAATGATGGACACTATAATAACTTCCTAATGTATAAAATGGTACTTGCCTTCGTTTACTCTATATTCTACCTCTGTAGACGCTCGAAGAGTATTTGTAAGTATATATTCTCCTAAAGATTTTTTTACCTTTCCAGCCAAAATTGCACAGTATTAATAAGAACATATCGATACCTCATAACATCAAATCAAATTGTTGAAGAGTCTAGATTACATTCTTCAGACCTCCCGGCATCCTGACCCATTCTAAAGGAATTAACTAAGATAGTCGTATAATAATGTATTGTGGGTTGAATCCTGGTCAACAGAACATTGCTTGTATCTTAAGACTAGGTGTATCCTGCAAATATGGACTTAGCTTTGAAAATAGAAGGAATATGTATACTTCCCATTCATCACGGAATAGCAGTCTCTTTTTGTTTGATCATTAAGGCGCCTAAAATTCCTTCATGGTGTCCTATCTCCTGGAGATTTGAAAACAATATAAAAAGAGGATACACAATTGCTCTTGTAAGAGCAAATGATAACACAACACTTAATCGACTTAAAGTCATTTTTTTCTGATGCGAGATTTTGGGAAGAAACCTTCGAGCTCAAAAATGGGCTGGAGGCCCCGTCATTTCAATGAAGTTAGTTAATGCATGAAGAGACCTTACTATTTTGGGAAAATTGAAGAGATCTTACTATTTCGGGAAAATTGACGGAGAAATAAGCGTACAGAGGATCATCTGCAATGAAAAGGGAATGCAAAGCAGTTATGGGTACAACTCATTTCCCGTAGAGGAATATTATGGCTGCACGTTTATTATCTTAAGCTACCTAAAGGCAGCAGTAGGCAAAAATATGCTAGGAAAACTTATCGGAGAATAACATAGGACCTTTCAGGTGAAGAAAAGTTGTAACTCTAGGCTAAGTCTCAACTTCTTTTCGTAGTAAAAACTAAGCTTTCTTATTTTGTTTAGAAAAAATATCGGCGCCACGCTCACAGCTGCCCCAGAATCCATCCCAAATAGCGACTTGTGATTGGATCAACCACTAAAATTGGCTAGAGGAATTCTGACGAAAGTACACCCTTGCTCGCGCTAGGCTGTGTCAAGGTCGGATATAATCAACTCTAATATTGCCAGGGAATTTATAACTTTCCTCGTGGGGGTACCTCGGGGAAAGTCAATAAGAGTTGAGGAGTGTCTCAGTCGATTTATCCCTCGTAAAAATTAGTGATGGAACATAAGATCGCCACCCCCTGCCACCTATGGGATGGGAAGCGCAGCAACTTGAGCTGCCGTAGAAGATCGTCTCTGATGAAAGAGTACAGGAAGTGGTCTAGGAGATGCCATAGACTTTGGAAGTTTTAGGGTTAGAACACGGTATTAAATCTGGCTTGAGTGCCCTTATATCGTCCCGTAGCATGATGAGATATGAATGAATCGAAAAGGATTGCGGCAGTTGGCCTCGGTATGCGCTCTATCTTGAGTGCGTATTTTACCTTACCGCTCTCAAATATATGGTCCTCAAAGATTGCTTCACACTGTCTAATAAATATCTCATAAGCTTTTCCGTACGTAATTATTCTAAATTTTTCTCGGAAAAGGCATTTTGTTTATGCGACACATAAACAATGCCATTACTGCAAATAACGACTAAAGAAAGGGATCGTTTTTATAAACGATAAACCAAAAGACCTGAAGATTTTGAATCTGAAACCAATTTAGTAAAAAATGCTGTCACTAAATTTTGTGCCAGAAGGACTTAATTGTCTTTGCAATGATTTGGATCAAAACATAACGAAGGCAATGAAGCCTATTATTGAAATTTAAAGAGGTTGATTACATACTATTTAACTCTTGAGAGTTGTAAGGCAAAGATTCGTTTTGGTGAATTATTAACATACATAAAAATAATTAATTAAAGGATATTAATTGAAAATGCAAAGGTAGAGTAATCCATAAAATATGGACTTATTCGCTTCAACTAATAAAAATTAATTTACCTTAATTAAACGCTCCCCTTTAGGTACTGTATATACAATGTAATTAATTATGAATTGCTAACGATTACAAATTTAGTGATGACACTCGTAGTGAATTATTTTTTTTTATTCTGTGAAATTATAAGGAAATGAGTGGAGAAACTTGCCGAGCAATGGATAAATAGGCGTCCAGATATAACGCCAGGCGGTAGGATGAGTAGCAACATTTGACATTGAAATGCGACAAAGCAAAAATGTATGAACCGAGACGTATCCGAAGAAAGATACGAGTACAGTACGAAAAGAGGCAAGCGTTGCTTCTAATCTTCTCTGAATTTGATGGATATTGTTTTGACATTAATTATCTTAGAATGGATTCTCGAGTGTCCTCATGGAAAGTTATGTCAGACTGAACTGAAATGGAAATAGGAAGGAGCATAGCAAGCAAAATATTAGGAAGTTCATTTATCTCATCTTCGTTTGTTTTGTCTATTTTTCTCTTTCTTTCTTACAAACATACTCTTACACACTTTCTTTCCCACACTATCAATTTCTCTCTCACACACTCTTTTGTAATCGAAGACTCTCTTTATTTAATCTTACTTTCAGATATACTTTTACAATCTCTTTTACACACTCTCTATACACCCCTCGCCTTTATATTTTCTTTTCCTTACATTATTCTACTTCTTTCTACCTCTCTTTATCTAATTATATATCATACTATCCATTTATCTCTTTCACATTCTCTCTACTTCTCAATACCTCTATATATATCTTACAACCTATAATCTCCCTCTCTATACATCTCTATAACCCTCCCTCACTTTCTCTCTTTTACTTTCTCTCCTTTACCCTCTATCTAACTCTCTCTACCAGAATCAAATTTATATGTATTTATTTATACTCGTCGTCTACCGCTGTATACACCTGACGATTGCCAATCTACCTATCTCTACATCTCTCCACCAGTATCAACATCTCCATACCACTCTATAGATATCACACACGATATCTACATTTCTCTACACTTCTCTAACTTACTCACGTCTGTTTTTATCTCACTACCTGTCTATCTACTAATCTCATCCCTCATTATCTTACTATTCGTCTCATAAAATCTAGCTTTTCTTTCCCTCTCTCTTTAAATTTTAATGATCTATGTATATATATATATATATATATATATATATATATATATATATATATATATATATATATATATATATATACATCCCTCCCCTTTTGTCTCCCAGTATATATCTTACTCTCTCTCTCTTTCATTCTCCCTCTCTCTATATGCAAATATATCAAACTCCATCTGTCTCTCAATACATATCTATAGATCTCGGACTTTCTATACCTTGCTCAACTTCTCACTATCACTATTTGCATCACAAAACTTCCAAACTTTTTAAAATTTATATACCTCTTTCAACTACTATCTCTCTCCTCTTACTCTCTCAAACGCTTTTCTTCTCTCTTATCTTCCATCTACCCCTCTCTCTCTTTCTATTTCTTTGCCCCATTGACCTGCACCTCAATTCTGCGACGGCTCCTGGTCGCTTTCTGTGATCGTCCCATTGTGCACACTCGCAGGACGCACCGCTAATTGATAGAGCTCCCTCCCACACCTTATTGTGACGACTGGGTTGTCACCCAGACTGTTCGGCACATTCTCGTTGATTTTCCCAGTCTGAGTGATCTTCGCGCACGTTATCTTTGCCCATATCGGGAGAAGCTGGGTCCCAACCGCTTAACACTTGTACTCGGGACAGTTTCGTGTACACAGACCTGTGGACAATATGGCATTTTTGAAGAGGATGGCCTCCTCCATTTAATTAAACTATCTTTTTGTAGGTGGCACCGAGAGAAACCAGGCCTCCTCCATTTGATTAAACTATCTTTTGGTAGGTGGCAAAGAGAGGAATCGGGCCTCCACCCGACGCCTGAGCGTGCTTCCTTTTTCTTCTTGCTTTTTGCTTTATTTCGTTTTTTGGCTTGCTCTTTTGTCTTTGTTTTAATTTAGTTTTGTATGTTTTTATTTGTTCTTTGCATGTTTTTTGTTGTATTTTTTTTAATCCACTCTACTATTGGTCTATAGCGAGTTTACGGAAACTGTTTTTCTAGTAGTCAGTTTTCAGATGGGATCTTTAAAAAAAAACAAAGATAACTCTCTAACTCTCTCTCTCTCGCCCCCTCCTCTCTCTCTCGCTCCCCCCCCTTTCTCTCTCTCTCTCTCTCTTTCTCTCTTTTCCTGACCAAATAGAGCCGAATCTTACTCCCCGGTCAATCGAGATCGACAAAATTAATTGGTGACCTTATTTTTATTGTACAATTCGCACGAGCTAAATAAATTATAGATGCAGCCTATATTATTGCAAAAATGTATGTAAATATACTAAGGAATGGGGATTGATCTTATCTAGTTGAGCCATCGAATATCTTGTTTGTATGAATTCTATTCATTTATATTTGTATTAAATCATAGGCTTCAACTAACATTAGTGATAAATAGAAAATATATTTTAAAGGAAATTTAAAAAAATTCCTATGCATCAAAACAGTTACAGGTTTTTATGAGTAAACTTTCTCTCAGATGAAGCTGGATCGCCCTGTTTTTTGTATCTTTCTCATAAGAGTGAAATTTAGATATATTTTAAAGATAATCTAACGCATCCATTGATATAGAAAAATAATATAAACAAGCTGCACTGACGGAGTTAGAGTAATAATCACGCCCTATTGATTCTGCATCAAGCTGTATCCAACAGCTTGGCGAGGAGGATGAACGTAACCCAGTGTGACTGATTAAGAATCGATAGGACGATAGATAGCTATCGTAACGGCAATTCAAAAAAATTTAGAATATTTAACAATTTAATGATACTAGATTTTATATTCAAATCTTCATTTTTTATTCTCTAAATCTGTCATTTATTTAATAATATATTTATGTCTCTCCTTTGTAATCTAATTCGGCATTTTAATAGTTTAAATACAGCAGATTTAATTCCTTATACACAGCACAAGTGGATATATTTACTCCTAGCCCATCGTATGCAGGTGGAGCTGTTGAGGTATATATAGGTCTGTTGTTAAGTTTTGATGTCAATAGCCTTTTCACAAAAGTTCCCGCTGATGAAGCTCTGGAAGTAATTATGAAAAACTTGCCTTTGTCTAACCTAACATTACCCTTACCGTGTAATAAAATTGTAAAGTTCGTTTGTCTGTGACAGAAAATGTATTCAGAGTTGAAGATTGTTTTTAGAGGCAGAAATATTGCAGTTTATGGAAGATGTTGTAAAGCACATCCTCCCCTTACTTTACCTAATCCCATAGCATGGTTTCGCTATGTAGACGATATTATGTGACATATGGCCTATCAATGATAACAGATTTGATTCTTTCTTTGAAAAAATGAATAAAATCCACCCAACTATTACATTTAAAGTAGAATGGGAACTGAACAACTCATTTCCGTTTCGGAATGTAAATATATTTAAAATAAAGGACAAAGCATATTATTCCGTCCACCGCAAACCAACTAATTCTAATGCTTATATTTATTATTTCTCGTGTCAAGATATATCCGTTGAAAGGTCTGTAGTTTCTTTTATGTTCCTGGGAGCATATCGCATTTGTGATCCTTGTTTCTTGTAAGACAAAATTAATACAATCATCCAAACATTTATCTAGCTGCAATATTCCCTTTGGTTCATAAAAAGTGTCACCCTAAAACCAGAACCATCTATTACTCATCAGCTAATTATAAGGAAAACAGATGTGAAAAATATTATGTTACCTTCCAATACTCCCCCCAGTCAGTTAATCAATTTCAAAAGGTTGACACGGACCAACAACATCAATATTCCCTTTCAGTACGAGAATACGATCAGAAATAGCTTATACAAAAATAGATCGATCCATAAAGAACCTGGAGTTTATTTTGCTCCCTGCAAATCATATAATAAATTATTATCGGTGAAAGCAGCAGATTTTTCAAGAGAATGAATGAACATAATTGCGATATGTCCAATGAAAATCATCAAATTAATATTGATAATGCTAAAATAGTTTCTAAATCTCACAATTATATACATCGATGCTTAATTGAATCGGCACTTATAAAAGAAATTTCCAACTTTATTCCCTACAATGGACAATTTAATACAAATAAGCAAGAAATTCATACTTCCGCTTCTCAAAAATGTCGCTACATTCCCGCATCATCCACCTTAGCCCCACTGATTTGTGTGCTTGTACGTTAAGCAACTTCTGTATTTCACTTCTCCACCAGCCACTGACCATATAATATTAGTCCTATTACTGTGGTTTTATCTCTCTCTCTCTCTCTCTCTTTCTCTTTCACTATATATATATATATATATGATAGTAAAACCACTGTATAGGAGCATATAATGTATTTACGAGACTAGTTTTGGTATGAAGTTTACCATACCATGCCATCTTTAGTCCTATACTGTAAATGTAATGGATACAAAAGTCCCTACTCAGCTTTAAGATCAGGACAAAAGAAAGAAAAAAAGGGAGAAAAAGGTCATTAATTAGGGGGTACCTATATGGTATCATTAATTATAATATTTACGATCATGTTCCGGGCGGGAATAGGCGGTACATTTAAATCCCCTGTCAGAAAGATTGAAATTGGGAAGTTCTCTTATTAGTATCGATTTTACAATTTTTCTTTCACAGAAATCTTTACAATTATAAATTATTTGAGACTTCGAATAATCATTTTGGTGGTTGTAATTGCTAATGTGGTTAAGAATACTTGTAGTAGAGCCTCGCTTGACTTCACCTTCATGTTCATATATTCGTTTTTTAATGTTCTCTCAGTTTCTCCTATGTAGAACGAAAGACAGTTAGTGGATTCTCACGGAAATAAAAATAGAATTGCCATATTTTGCTTATTATTTAAACGTGACTCGAACTGGAGAAATAACTGTTTACTCCTTTGCCGGAGTTGGGGGGGAGGGGGATAGACAATTCGTGCTACTCATTTTTTTTTATCTTTGTGGCGGTAGTGTGTAGATTTAGCTTTAGATAAGCTCCCATTGATGACGTGGAGGTGATAGCTTAATTCAATCATTAAATGTGCAGGTTGTATATGTAATCTATCTCGTTTTCGAAAAAGCCAGGATCACAGATTCTAAGTGTTCTCAAAAACATACATTTTGAAACCGCTTTTGCTAACATCATGATGTGAAAAGAATGGGATGTAAGAATGACAATGGGTCGGTTGACGGTACACAATGAATCTAATTTGGTCAATGACTCTTACAATTTTGACATCGAGAAAGGCTATACAATTATCCTTTTCGCATTCTACTTTAAAATTGATAGTGGGATGGAGGTCGTTAAAATTACTAAGAAAATTGTCCACTGAATTTATGACCTTTTTTATAGGCCAAATCGTTATGACATCGTCTACATACCTAAACTATACATAACTTGTATATAGAATCACTGAAGGGAGTAAGGTAAAATCAAAATCATCCCTAAAAGGTTACATAATATGGCCGATAAGGGATTGACCATTTCACTAATGAATACATTGTCAGTACCATAGTTTTACAAGATTTATAATTTTACTTTTGCCTAGTGAGAGGTTTAATATCTGTTTGTGTAATACCTTAGATAGAACATCAAGGGTTTCTTAAACTGGAACATTGGTGAACGGGCTATCTACATCAAAGCTAACTAAGCAGCTACCTTCTATGTTTATTTTTCTAAATTTTTCAATGAAATCAAAGGAATTGATTATGTGTGAAAGAGAGGTCAATCCAACGCTGTCAACGAGAAGAAAGGCTAACTACTTCGGGAGTTTGTATGCATGAGAGTCAATACACGATATAAGAGGTCGGAGTGGCATTCCTCTTTTGTAGGTTTTCGGCAGATCATATATACGGCGAAGTGATGGGTTGGTAGTTTATATGCGATGTAGCCTTTCTTTGTTGGATTGTTTAAGCAATTTTGTGAGAGTTTTTTTAAATATCTGTTTTATTATTCAACCGGTTGGGAGATAATTTCGCATAAATGCTTCTATCATTGAGTAAATCCTATAATTTTTCCGTATAAGAATTTTTATCTAACAGAACAATTTGATTAGTTTAAAGAATATTGTTACCGCAATATTTTTCTTAGAATTAAGTAATTTAAGGGAAGTCATAAGGCACCTGGAGATCTCTAAATATTTCATACTGAAACTATGGGATAAAGCACCATCTAAAAAAACACTTAAGAACTCAATGTTCGTCTGATCACTTCCACAAAAATTTATTTATAGAAAGTCGATGATTAAAGGAGAATGAATCACTATTTTTTAACGCGAAGGATAGGGAGTACCCGATGATAATTTTTTGATCGGGGGAGAGGTCGTAAAAAGAAAGATTGAGAAAATTTTCGTAGGGTTTGAAGCTTTCTTCAAAGGGCTATTTTAGAATAACCATTTCACTTTGTTGCGAAGTCGGTGTTGAATCTTTTGTCAAACGCGGCTGAGGTTTTATAGCAGCTGTTCTATCCCATATTAACACTGTGATATATTTAATTACTTAATTCTAACAAAAATATTGTGGTAACAAAATTCGACAAAATAACCATCTATTCTAAATAACTATCTGGGGTATATGTCCTCATTTGTTTTGCATTTAGTTTAAGTGACAACTAATATAACATTTCTTACACAGGAATTATATACACTTTTAGAAATGTCAAGTAACACTCATACAGAGATGCAACATTAATTATAATTATGATGTGGGATCTCTATCTTGATAGAAAAATTCTGTGGAATTAATGGTAAATGAAGTGAGTTTTGATGATATCAATATTTTTAAATTATGTCCAGGAAACTATCATTGTAAATCAAATTGGTTAATTTGATTATTTAATGTAGATCTATAGTCTTCTATAATAAATAAGAACATGAGCTATTAATGACCCCTCTTTTCTCTCTAATTTCATATAAAAATCCAAAATAGAATCACATACTTATTTTTTTTAATTTGTATTTTAATCGATGCCTAAATTTCTGGGGTTTTTTAATCTAGTGTTACATTAATACAGAAAAGAGAATTTCTTTTTATTAAGCAATGCTAACACAGTTGCTCGATGAATTTTCCGCAGCGACATCTAAGCTTCTCGTTTTTATTCTGTCAATGTTTTTTCTGTCAATACAGTAAATTGGCAATATTTATTCGTGGATCTACATAAATCTAAATCTTAAATATGTAAATGTAGCAAAAGATTCTGAAAAATTGTGAAACGTTGAAAAATGGAATACGAATTAGCTAATTTTGTTTCTTTTTATTCTAGTGTTATCGAATAATTTACTACACTCCCGATCCACAATAGTGTGTATGCATGTGAATTACTAATTGTCTTCGTTAAGTTTCTATGGACAATATTTAAGTTTACTCTACCCTTTTTTCAGCAGCCCTGCTGAAATAGTTATCCATTAGGCAACAAATTATGATTGTCCACACCAAATAAGAGAAGCTTTATTGACGAAGAATATTGGCCTAAACTTCAGGATAAAATGATTCTAACAGTACGATTGTATCTTAATAATTCCTAACTATTGCACAAGATGTGACCGTATGAAAAAAATACTCAAAGCACCGTTTTTGCATAAAAATCAATCAACACAGAACCTTTTATCCAACTTAAATAGAAGAGAGCAAATGATATATGTACTGTATATAGCCTTAGGAACCATACAAATCAACACTAAATTGCTGAAAATTTATGTCAATATGTTAAAAATTGGATATTTCTTCCCTGGAAAAGAGTGATGGGTAGTGATAAAATGTCACTTACGTTTTCTGATAGAAAGTTAGATTTATACATATGGATATGGTCAAATGAACGGTACCTTTCATTTTATCTGGGTTTAATATGACAAACGTGCTCAATACAAACTACATTGGGCAGGTACTTTCCTAGCCGGGTGATGATATAGTCACAAGGGGCAATATGAAGCAATTACCCTTATTTTGGATACAAATACATTTTCTTTCCCTTTGGAATGATTTAAGCAGTAGTTATAAAGTGAAAGAAAAGAAATACAAAAGTTTTATATAGAAACGATATAGTAAAGTATTAAAGTCTATTAAGAACACTGGACATTTAGTTAAGAAGAAATAACAAAAAACATTAGGTTGAATTCAGCTAGATTGGTAGTTTGTTGTGACCCGAATTTTGAAATTTCAGCACATAAATATATATATATAAATATGTAGAACGATCACATACAAGAAAAAACTTAGGATAGTTTCAGGTTTGTCAGCAGGAGTAGAGTTATTAATTTTCAGTGTAGCTTATTAGTATTTTATACACTAGTATGAAATTACAAAAGATGGAGCGAAATGGATGAATTTGATTTGATAAATGAAGAATTCAAACTATTGTTACAATGAATTCCTAATATTTTTAAAGAAAATAGATCCATAGGAACGTAAATTTTACTATAAAAATGTTAAATAAATTACAAGAAGTTATCTAGCTTAGACTCAAAATATTTTACAGGGAAAAACAGAAAGAGCTTTTTTCGATCCTCTGTTGAAACAAGTAGATAGTTTATCTAACTAACTTGCTGAGCGTTACCGCTTGATCACCAAAAACTGTACAAAACAGATGAATGAACTATATATTTATGGGGATGGAATCTTTAAATTGAAAGAAGTTTTTACCGATTCATTGAAGCCATTTTCAATTCAATCCTTATCAAGAGCTTGCTATAGTAGTATCACCTTATTCTAGAGGGCATATAGTTAAGGGTACAGGGAATAATAGTTTTAAATATAGTTTATCAAATCGTGGGAGGTGAAAAGAAGTTCCAAAGTTTCTATGAGGTAAATATGGAATTAATAGTCACCCACCTGACATTTTAAAGGACATAAGAAAACCAGCATTACTTTTTTTAGAAAAATGTTATAGTCTGGCTGCATATGAGTGGTAGTTAGAGTTTTTATTTAAAAAAATATAAAATATTTCGTACGTTATTGAAATATTGCATAGCACATATGTGTGCCACTGAGCCTCATGGGCAGTTATTGATGCTTTACAAGAATTTTCACGTTTGCCCCAAAGGGAGACGGATCACACGACCGTGCGATATTCTCGTTTCTATCTTAGGTCTACTGCCTGGGCATGCAACTGCATCTATCCCAAGCACAATGGGTAGACGTTGGGTCTTAGGGGTGGGGGGATAACCTTTCTCTAACAGGCGTATCCGATCTAATTTCTTAATGTAGTGTTGTACATTCTTTGACACCCTTTCTTCTAACTTTTGACCTGTCAGCTACTACAGAAGTTTTATTGCCTTCCATTGACGATAAGACCATGTTATTAAAGCTACAGCTCGATCAGACCCACCAGTGCGGTCTCATGCCAACGCTAATTCTGGCAATTTTTTGTTTACTTTTTTGCGTTTAACGGATGAAGGAAGCTTATAGTCACTAGCGTCGTCAGCAGAGTCTGTTTCTGTACTGGATGAAGAAAGAATCACTTCGATATTATCTGTCTACGTAGGTGGTTGATGTAAAAGACAATAATCACGATTCTTCCTAACTGGACTCTGAATATTCTTCTTTGGTTGAATTTGATCGATATTATCTATTGCCATTTTCCTAGTTGTTCCTTGGTCTTCCAAAAACGTTTGCTCCAGTGGAGGCACCTTCTTCTCTTTACTACAAGAGGTTTTCAAAGCTATCGCATTTACAACACGAAATATCAAACAATTGCTCTGCATTCCTGGTAAAATCGTCACGTTTGTGTTTGAATGATGCCACATTTTTCCTGCAAATATTTCTCATTAAAGCCTGATATTTTGAATAATAATAAAATTCATTTTCTAACTGCCTCTATTGACACAAAGGATTGATCCCGTTTTGCAAATAAAAATTAACTTCTTCGCTACTAATGTGACAATTTGTTTAGTTGGTGGGTCTTTTCCTTTTCTCGCTCAAACAAAATATATTTTATAATATCTTTATAAGTTGGAAACACTTGTTCACTAATGGCGCAGGGTGCGCCAAACAAAGGGCCTACAATTTCATCACACACAAATGAACTCTCAACTAGATCCTCCGCGCTACTGTAACATAATTGTCATGTACGCTGCTATATTATGTCATTGAAAAAACTGTAAATATCAATCGATTACTTTTAAATTTCGTTTACTTGGTCTTTAAAATACAATAATTTTTGGTTTAGTGGTATCAATTTAAAATTCCAATTTAATTTCCAGATATAATTCACGAAAGTCAAAATTAGTTGAAAACCGCATTATTTTCAATTTTCAATGACGTTACGAACTTTTAAAAATTATTTTATCCAAAAATACTTTTAGGAGATTTAATTTGACAGATAGCCCCATGAAAAATTGTGGTGGGAAAATAAATTCCCAAAAAATGTTTTTCGCTCTACCCTAATGAACAGGGTTAAAGGTATTAAACTTCGATTTATTCTCACACATTAGGGTTAGATCTCGAGAATGAAATTATAAAGAAGGGGATGGCCTGAGCAACGTGCGGGAGGGAATTAACTATTAATGAACAATTTCATTTTCTTTGTAACAGAATTGTTATTTCCCGCTTTAATAAAAAGTGTCTACATCGAGAGCATGTGTAACAAATCAGCTCTTGTTAGGACTCTTTTTTTTTTCGAAAAAACACCTCCACCGAGCAAGAACCTTGTTTGACTTGTTGAGTATTTATCTTGAGACGATAAGAGGGGTGCACACGTTTTTTGTTAGTAAATTATGTAATCCTTTATTGAATTGTTGTAATAGTGAATTAGGAGCAATATTTATATGGCGAAGATTGTCTATCACACTTAATTAAGTCACAAAAAAAGGTATTTTAACTGGATTTTGCAACGCAAGAATTCTTTTACATATAGTGACATCTTGTAATGGGATGAGAGGGCGTAAGTTACGCTAGTGCATTTGTTTTTATGGTTAATATTTGTTACCTTTATTTCACAGAAAAAAAGATGAATAAGTTAATAGCTAATAATGTATTTAATCACGTTAATTATAATTTTATGTTCAAAATGAATGATAATTATAAACTTCGATTTATCCTTACACAAACGGATTAGATCGCAAACAATAAATTTTAAAGAAAGAAGTGGCCTGAAGGACAGAAATAAAAACCGTTATTCATCCAAGTTATAAAAATTGTTTACATGAAGTTGCACGTTTAACAAATCGCCTCTTTTGAGGACTTTTTTCGATTGCACACTTCTACCCACTTGTCACACCCATGGGAAGGAAAAGGTCTCAGAAACGATATATAAGGTTAGGGTTGCAGTAGATGCTTCGTGAATGTTTAAATACCCTTCTAACCCTAACCTTTTATATCATTGTTTTGAAAAAAAAATTAACTAATATTAACATCAAAAACAAACGCACCAGGGTAACTTAAGCCGCGTCATGACATTTCAAGATGGCCTCTAAAAAGAATTTTAGTTGCGGAATCAGGTTGAAATATTGTTATTTTATGACAATAAATGGTAATCAATCGTTTCATCATAGAGATTTTACTCCTAAGACAATATTGCACCGATACAAAGTATTTCAGGCTTTGGTAGCACAAATGTGTACGCCCTTCTTATTCGATATTACCATAAATACTATGCCTAATTTGGAAGAAACCATGTTTTCATTTGCTTATTTGCTTGATAATAAAAATAAGGAAAATAAAACGGTGTTATTGATTACTTGGGGTATAGATAGACACAGAGATTTTACTGATTTATTTAAAACAGTGTAAAATATGGATCTATCAATGATATAAGCAAAGCAATACAAATTTACCCCAAAAGTGCAGATTGAAGTATAAATTCAGTGCGTGCAATTGCTCCATAATTTATTCGCAAGTGGACGCTCTGGCAAATTTGATAGAATCGTTGCTATATCACGGTGTGCATAAATAGTAAGAAAGGGGAAAAAGAGAAATAGATTTATTTGTTTAAAAGAGAGGGGTAACGGGATCCTGTTTTGTAAATAGTGGACATAAAAGTGATGAAGACAGATGAAGGGAGAAAGTGAAAATTATATAGGTACATCAACTATATACGAGGAGCAGTCAATAAATTTGGAAATTAGGATATAAGGAAACGAGATATGAGGAAAAGTGTCTTATTATTTTTCAATATAACTACCGTTGACTTCAAAGCAATTGCGCCACTTGTCCCTGAGGCTTCGAATTCCAGACAACCAGAAATCTCCCGACTGCTGTTCAATCCACTCCTGGATGGCGAGCTGGACATCTTCATCATCCACAAACCGGCGTCCACGCAGTGCAGCCTTGATCTGGCGGAATAAAAAGTAGTCGCTAGGGGCCAGATCTGGACTGTAGGGGGGATGGTTGAGCTCCTCGAATATGCACTCGCACAGGGTATCTTTGCCTCTCTGGCCTTGTGGATTTGACGATGTTAAAATCGATCATGGGGAGTAAGCTTTGTGGGAACCCAACGCGCAAATTGTCGTGGATGATGTTGATAACACTTCCATGTGATATTCCAAGTTCTCGCTCGATTTCTCCGGTCTTCAACAGGCGATTTTCGAGGATTATCCTCTCCACACGGGCCACATTGTCCTCGTTGGTCACATATGACAGGCGTCCTGGACGGGGGTCATTTCAAGGGACTCACGACCATGGCGGATCTCCCTATTCCAGCGAGCAATGGTTGCATAGGAAGGGGCAGTGTCGGTGTACACTGCAACCATTGTTGGAAAATTTGTGACTGACGATCTGCAATCAGCTACTGCTTCTTAAATAGACGAGGCAGGAGCGTGCGGCTGCAGGTTCTAACTTGTCATAACTTGTGCTAACACCCCCACAAACAGCCATCCCCCTTCCTCTGTTTTGCCCTACCGATTTGCAAAACTTATTGACGGCCCCTCGTATATATATATATATATATATATATATATATATATATATATATATATGGCTATATATATATATAAAAGGATATATGTATATATGGATATATATATATATATGGATATATATATATATATGGATATATATATATATATATATATATATATATATATATATATATATATATATATATATATATATATATATATATATATATATATATATATATATATATATATATATATACATTTATACTGTGAGAAAATAAGAGACGGTTCGGTTATTGGAAAGTAATAAGTGACTACACCATCCTCTTATAGCACATTGGAGAACGCCATATTCGCCACCACGTAAGATGAAGATTCAGTTGCCTGTTTCTAGCGTATCTGAAAAGATCTAGTCGTGCCTTAGTCTGAATATTTCTGGTTTCTCGCGTTTATTCAAACAAAAAAAGTAAAATTATCCTAAAAATTATGTGTATCTCTGCTAAACACTTTTGGAAAAATTTAGAAGAATATAACCGCTTAATATGGAACCCGATCCGAAGATTTTTTTCCCTCCCCTCTCTATTTATCTTTTGTCTGTGATTTATAGGCCCGAAAATTGTGGTTAAAGAGAGGGAAAGTCTTACGCTAGAAAATGAAAAAAGTAAGAGGATTACAGTGTTGCTAGGTTGCCTGTAGTTCAGCCTAAACTCTGTAAGTTAGAATATAACTGAATTTGTAGAAGATTGAAGTGATCATTTCTTTTATACTTTCAGATTTTACATGTTGTGTTTAAGTGGGTTTTTGTCCTGTCATTTAAACCAATTTTAACATTTGTATATTGCTACTGTTTAGTATTTTTACCTGTCTTCTTACTTTCCTTCAGTAGCTTCTTCCTCTTGCATTTATTTAATTTCTTTTAATTTATCTATAAGACCAAAAAGACTCGGGGCTCCTCTCCATCCGCGGGGGCTGCGGGGACGGATGGGTCTGCTACCACTCTGGCAAGCGACCAAGCCAAGATCGGCACATCCGCCCCCTCTGCCCCCCCGGTTGCGGAGCCCCTGACAAAGAAGACTACTACAAAGAGTGCACAGGGCGGAGCCTCGATGACATCGGGGCCCCTGATTCAGAGGTTACCTGGCGTTTTCGAGCCCGCTGGCTTCAAACGCTTCCTCGTTATTCGCTCCACTGATGGCACCATGTTGTCCAAGGGCAACATGATCCATCAGCGGAGAGGATTAGCTAGTGCAATTGGTAGAGAGCCGAAGGTAACCCGTTTCTCGGACGGGAGCCTTCTGGCGAATGCGGCGAATCCCGCCGATGCGGCCAGGATTAGTGCTCTTCGGACACTTCATGGCACCCCGGTGAGTGTGACACTGCACTCTACCATGAACTTTGTGAAAGGAGTAGTTTATGCGAGGGAACTCGTTGACTACTCCATTGAAGACATCACCTTAGAGCTGGCCGACCATGGAGCGGTCAAGGTCGAACGTGTGATGAGAAAACAGGGAGGGGCCTCGAGACCCACCCCTACACTCTTCGTCACGTTCGACTGTGACAAGCTCCCTGAGTCGGTGCGTGCCGGTTGGTACCGCTACCGCGTGAAGGCATTCATGCCACTGCCGCGGCGGTGCTATTACTGTCACCGCTTCGGCCATACGAATCGCTCATGTAGACGTGCAAAGTCGGGGTCACCCGAAGTCTGTGTAAATTGCTCCAAGGTCGCACACGATAAGTCTAAATCGTGTGTGGCCAAGTGTGTCAATTGCGGAGAGCCGCACCCAGCTTCTTCCAAGCAATGTGGTGCATATCTCCTTGAGAAAGAAATCCTGGCCGTTCAGGCCCAGGATCGACTCTCATTCCGCGAGGCAAAGGACTTAGTCCTGGCGCGCCCGGCTCTGCCTGGGACGTCATATGCCTCAATAGTTAGCAAGGCACCCTCTGCTCCCGGCCCATCCAGGCCAACGAGCACGGTTGTTTCCGCGCCCATTCGGAGCCCTTCTGCGGGCTCTACCCAACCCGGGCGCTCCCCTGGTAAAGCTGGTGGCAAAAAGGGCTCCTACCCTGCCCCGGCTAAAACCAGGGCTCCCCCCTCTTCCCCCAGCGTGACCGTTTCCCGTAAGGCGAAACGGCCACGCGCCTCCACCGAGTCGTTAGACTCACAGGAGGCAACACCCCTGAAGATGGTCGCTAGGCCATCTTCCGGGGTTCCTAAAGCTGTCCCCCGAAAGGAGGACAGCAACAAAGGAGCTTCGGCTCCTTCGCCCACGTCGCGAGGTGGAGCGAGTGGCTCGGAGACGGTGGTTCCTCGAAAAGAGGGCCCCCCGCCTCCGAAGCCGCAACGCCCGCCTAAAGTTTCGAGGCGGAGGGAGGAAAAGACTCGCATGGCGAGCCCAACCTCCCCCAATAAGTCCTCGAAGGCGACAGCGCCTTCAGCGCTTTGTCCGGCCAACAGCGCCCGGGGTTCTGCCCCCGGGAAGCGTACGGCCATTCCCGTGAGGGTCTTCAATTCGAGGAGGGCCCCCGCGTCTCCTCCGAGCTAGGCCTGGAGGGCATATTCCTTCAATGGAATTGCCGTGGACTCCGGGCCAACTGGGAGGAGCTGCGGAGGCTCGTCTCGTCCCGTTCCCCGTTAGCTATTTTTTTGCAGGAGTCCATGCTAGGTGCGTGCCCACTCCCTGCCCTCCCGGGGTATAAGGGTCTTGCGACCCCACCACCTCGGGATGGCCGGGCTGGGGGATGCGCAGTTTACACCCGGCATGATGTCTCCGTTCTTCCTTTCTCTTTAGATACCTCCTTTCAGGCAGTGGCTGTGCAGCTGCACCTGGATAGGAGGTATACTATCATTTCTGCGTACATTCCACCGTCAGCTGACTTCGACGCGGGGGACTTCCGCCGCGTCGTTGCACGGTTGCCGAGGCCCTATCTCTTGCTTGGAGATCTGAACGGCAGGCATCCTCTCTGGGGAGATTACTCCATAAATCCCAGGGGACAAGTCCTTGCCGATCTGATCGAAGAGCTTGAGATGGGTGTCCTAAACGTGGATGAGTTTACGCATCACTGTCCGAGAACCGCTTCATTTTCTTGCCTTGACCTATCTTTGTGCTCTTCGGATGCACAGCCTGATTTTGATTGGGGGGTGGTCGATGACCTCCATGGTAGTGATCACTTTCCCATTCAAATATCATTTTCAGGGCAACTGCCGCCTGAGAGACCACCTCGGTGGTGCTTGGCGCGGGCGCGGTGGCCTGCATTTCAGGAAATGACTGAATTCTCTATCTCAGTCGAGGAGTTTAGGTCGGTAGATGATGCCGTTGAGTTCTTCTCCGGCAACCTCATCGCCGTGGGCCTGACTACTATTCCTAGGACGTCTGGCCGTTTTGCACGCCGACCACTCCCATGGTGGTCAGCCGAGTGTGAGACGGCCCTCAAACAGAAGCGTTATGCCTACATGCGCTATAAGCGCCACCCGAACGATTTCACTGTCGCTGAATTTCGTCGGGCTAGGGCTAGGTTCCGGTATATTTCGAAGCACGCCCGCCGCTTTTCTTGGCGGGCATACGTGTCTTCACTTAACGGGAAGACCCCTTTAGCTGAGGTGTGGAAGCGAGTCAAAAGGATTCGGGGCAAGTTCTCGCAGGACCCCCCTCCCGTTCTCCAGGAGAATGGGACCGCAATCTCGGACCCCCCGTCCGTGGCGGAATCCTTAGCGACCGCTTTTTCCGCATTCTCTAGCCGTGATGCTGCTCCGCCAGCATTCAATGCACGTCGTGATGTCGCGGAAGGCCACCGGCTGGACTTTACCTCCAGAGGCGGAGAACCCTTCAACGACAAGTTTACTGTGAGTGAGTTGCGCTCCGCTCTCGCTTCGTGCGCGGACACCGCCCATGGTCCGGACGATGTCACGTACGCCATGCTTCGACACCTGGGTGAGCGAGGCATGGCCTTTCTGTTAGATTTGTTCAACAGGATCTAGGTGGAAGGTCTTCTCCCAGACTCCTGGCGAATCGCTACTGTGCTCGCCTTTCGCAAGCCGGGGAGAGATCACTCTACTCCGACCGGTTTCCGCCCAATCTCTCTAACCTCTTGCGTGTGCAAGTTGATGGAGAAATTGGTAAATGTTAGATTAGCCTATTTCCTGGACAGCGGAGGCCATCTGTCTTCTGCACAGTGCGGCTTCCGTAAGTTCCACTCCACGTCGGATGCTCTGCTCCGACTGGAAAATGCCGTCTGCGAGGCTTTCCTTCATAGACAGCACTACGCCACGGTGTTTTTTGATCTGGAGAAGGCCTATGATACCGCATGGCGATACGGTATCATGAAGACTCTCCACACGATGGGGGCGAGGGGACGCCTCCTAATGTTTATATCTGGATTTTTGTGAGATCGTCGATTCCGCGTACGGGTGGGGGGAGCCCTCTCCGGCCCAAAGGAGCAGGAAGAGGGTGTCCCGCAGGGAAGTGTCCTCAGTGTCACACTCTTTGCCCTGAGCATCAACGGCATCACCTCGGTGCTGCCGGAAGATGTTCTCGCTACGCTCTACGTGGACGACCTTTCGATCTCTTTTGGCGCAGCCCAGATGCCAACTCTGGAGCGTCGACTCCAACAGGCATTGAACCGCATCTCTCGCTATGCCGAAGCGCACAGGTTTCGGTTTTCTTTGGCCAAGACTAAGGTGGTGCACTTCTGCCGCCATCCACGGCTTCACCCTGACCCAGATTTGTTTCTTAATGGGGTGCGCCTGGATGTGGTTGAGTCGCACCTGGGAGGCTCACATTCGCAGCCTTAGGGTCTCTTGTACCCGCGCCATGGACATTCTCCGTTCCGTGACGTTCAGCGCTTGGGGCGCTGATAGGGCTACCGCCTTACTTTTTTATCAATCCTTTGTTCGTTCGAAGCTCGACTACGGATGCGAGTTTTTTGCATCCGCAGCCGAGCGTTTATTGCGGAAGGTGGATTCGATCCACCACACCGGCCTTCGCCTTGCGACCGTTGCCTTCCGTACTTCCCCTATTGAGAGCCTGTTGGTCGTGCTGGGGAGATGCCTCTCGCTCGGAGCCGCGTGCAGTGTATCACTTGACTGTATGAGCGAGCCCGGCCCCTCCCTCAGTCGCTAACAGCTCTCACTGCATCCGCAGCTGATCTCGATGGTGCCTATGCCGTCGAGAGACGCCAGTCATACCCTAAGCCTTTTGGGTTTAGGGCCACGAAACTCCTTCGAGAGGTAGAATCGCTCTCGGGCCGGTGGCGCCTCTGGTTTTGCCCAGGACGCCACCCTGGAGGGTACCACATTTGGCTATTTGTCGCCACGCCTCTGCTCCCAAAGCTTGTACTGCGCCGGGAGTATTGCGTTTGACCTTTTTGGGGCACACATCGTGTCACGCTGGAACCGTGCCAGTGTATACGGATGGCTCCAAGTCCCAAGAAGGGGGCGGCCTCTTACGCCGTATCCCCTCTGTTTGAAGTCAGCGGGGCTCTACCAGGCACTGCGTCTGTCTTCACGGCCGAGCTGGTGGCAATACACCACTCGGTACGGGAGATTACGCGACGTGCCCGGTTCGGAGACCGGATTGTGATCTATAGCGACTCAAAAGCGCCCTGAGTGCTCTCGGGGCATTGGAATCTCCTCATCCCCTGGTTCGCGATATCCGTGACGCCATGGTTTTGGCGAGCCGGTTAGATGTCCAGATTATCTTCTGCTGGGTTCCTGGACATGTAGGAATTGCATGGAATGAGCGCGCCGATGCGGGCGCCAAAGAGTCCGCGAGGACTCTGCGACCGGACCAGCGTTTTGATCTTCCTCACACCGACTACATGGCAGGAATACGGGCAGCTCTTCGGACTGCTTGGCAAAGAAGATGGGAGACGGTCGAAGGGAACTTAAAGTTGCGTGCCATTGCGCCGCGACTGTTCCCATGGACCTATCCCTCAATACCGTGGCGGCTTCAGGTTGCTTTCTGTCGTCTTCGAATCGGACACACTCGTGTGACGCATCGCTACTTGATGGAGCGCTCACATGTGCCCTATTGCAACGACTGCGTCGTCCCCCAGACTGTTCGGCATATTCTTGTCAAATGTCCCAGTTTGGGTGATCTACGCGCACGATACCTGTCTCGGTACCGGGATGGGTGGGGTCGCTACCGCCTGTCCCTTGTACTCGGGACGAGTGCGTGAACCATGACTGGTGGACTTATTGACTTTTTGGGGGAGGCCGGCCTTCTCCCTTTCATTTAACCCGGTTTTATTGTTGTTGTTGTTTTTGTTATATCTTTGTTATTGTTATTTCTTTTTATTGTTGTTTCCTGTTGAATTTTTCTGAAGTAGCCTAGAACTAGGCTGTTTGTTTACGGCAACTTATGCCTAAGTCGGCAGTCGCCAGATAGCCCCTTAATCAAAAAAAAAAAATTCTCCAATTCATCGATATTAAACAAAATTCTTGCGACCCTGATGATCATTCCCAAACACTTATTTTAGCTTTTGTCAACCCGACCAAAATAGGGTGTGTTTGTGTCTCTGCTGTCAATAAATCCATTTAATCTCAAGGCCAAGCTTGCGAACAACATTTTTTGATTATCTTCCTGACTCTTTCTTTAGTATACTTTATTTTTGTTTTCGTTGATTAATAAGTTGTACCACTGCTTGTTACATAGAAACTACACCATAACATAATAGATCCACTTCGCTGTTTTACTCTGGGAACAGTAATTTTAGAGCACTAACCTCACCTCTTTCGCACCAAATATACTTGTGGTAGAAGCCCTTATTTTTGGGATTGTATTTGGGGACGATTGGTGAAGCCGCTCCTTACCAGAGCTTTTAGCTCTGGATGTGTTTAATCAGTTTTTTCAACCACGCCATAAAAGTCTCCCTCGTGTGAGATCAGATAGAATGTTCCTCTTTATTTTTAGTCTTTCCGGTTGCTAATAAAGAGTTCCTGAGATCAAAGATATGGATCATTTAAATTACTTATTCAAACGGTAGAAAGGCTTGGCTGTTCCAATGATTCCAAGAGCAATGCCCTTAAGAGTTAAAAACTCTTAAGGATGAGGTTCCAGACTAAACTCAATTTACAGCAAGACCCTAACGGTGGACCAAGCAGACATGGGCCATATAAGATTACTATGTCTGGCTCTGCCGGAGGAGGGCGGCGCCCAGCGGGAAGGCGCGGCAGAGGCGTGCCTTGATAGACGAAGAACCCGGCAGCTAAATGCAACCAGCACTGCCGAAACCACATGTCTCAATTCTTTGAGCCGCAGTGGACGCGTTACTAACCAAGTGCGCGCGCGTGGCTGTTGCGCAGCCACGATTGCCAGAAACAAATTTCTTAGCGAATGTCATTCGTCTCTGTTTTATTTCCGGCCTTCTTTGTCTCCTAAATAATATCCGGCACAAACATAAGCCGAGAAGAACGGATAACTGACAATGAAACCGATGCTTGGACACGAACTAGAGCCGATGACGACGACGACTTGACATCAATTGTGCTCAGCAACTCGATGTTTGTATCAGTGGTCCATACCAAATAGCGGTAAAAATTTAAATTATTCTGCAAATGATGATTGGTATAATTAAAGCTGAGTTTGAAAGTTTTTTTTCAGTAAAGGAGTTTTCCTCAGACGGCGTACATCCATTTCTGGTTTAAGCAACATTTGGTCACTTTGTTCTAAATAACAACGACGACTTCCTGTCACTCTTCAGGTGATCCTTGGATAATTTTAACAAATTGAAAGATACCCGGAACCATAAGGACTAGAATTTTGAAAGAATGACCGAAGAGAGAAAGATTTATTGTGTTCCCTAATTCCGTAAACTTTCTTATTACTGACAGCATTTTATATTTAGGAAGATTTAATCCTCAGAAATTTTCTTGTAGTTCAGTTTAGACTTGAATTTGGTAATTATTCTGTTTGATGTCGAAGGCTAATTCACTACCTTTCGCTATGTTGATTGTTTGGAGAAAGTGTCGTGGAAAGTTTTACACAATTCCTGGTTTCTAAAAATTACAACTATAAAATCACAGAAAATAATCATATGACTTCGAAACTGTATCATAAGTTAAAACTCATGAATTAAATATAAGCATATAAAAATGATATATGAATTTTCGGTTGAAAGTTAAATTGCTCTTAACTCATAAAATTAGTAAGATTTTATACGTTTGTCTATTAAAACATTCCCTTTTACAAAAATTTCCTAATCCGGTAATTAACGTTTGATTAACTTAGCGATAAATTATGGCATTGTATATTAATATGAAAACTTTCGAGGCCAAGTGTAAATAATTCTTACGTTTTGCAAAGTTATAAATATATGTTAAAACACGAATATATCCTATGTTTTATTTATTGTCAATATATGGAAGTGCTTATTTTCATTTTTGGGGGACATTTATACATAACTCGTCACATTAAAAGAGGTAATGCCCATTTATAAATACATATATTACTGAAAAGTTCTATAATATTTTAGTTATAGGAAATTTTAAACAATTCTATATCCCCTCAAATTTTAATATTTTGGGAATGCTCAGGAAAATATGGAGGTATATTTCCATGGTATCATGAATAATGCAACCGAAAAACTGTTTGAAGAAATCATCGTAATTTCCTACTATTCTACGCCTAAAAATAGAAAAAAATAACTTTATGCACAGGAACAAAAACGTAAAAATTTTGTTACATAGTTCTAGGGCAAGAATTCGAGGGTTTGCATAATCTTCATATTTCACAATCTCTTCCCTTAATTCTTTTTCAACCACGAATTGTTAAGCGACATATAACTCTTTTCTTATAATTCATTCTTCCAAATTTTTAAAATAATTATATTCGTTTTATTTAAAACAAAGTTGAACATTATTTATCTTAAATGACACTTTATTAATCCGTCTATCTTGAGTCAGCATATTCTGTTTTCACTGTAGTACAAACCCGTCACTTTGAATAATACAATACGCCATTGTTTGGCTCTCTCGACACGTTTAGTCATATCCGAGGTTTATTTACCCAGTAGCTTAAATGACCTGAACAGCGGCGGGCCAATAATCTTCTTAAAATTAATCGCTACCTACCAAATTAGCTCTTCCCCTGCTTCTTTCTCTCAGTCACCATTCTCCCTCTCTCCAAGTCCACCCTCTGACCGTCTACCACCTCCCCTAAGCTCCCTCTTTTTTCCATATCACCCTTATCACGCCTATCCACCCCCTTTTTCTTCTCCTCTCTTTTATCTCCCACCTTTCCCCTCTCCTCCATCTACCATGTCTACTTTCTCCTCATTATGAGACCAATCAGTAGCTTCCTTATTCATCTCTCTCTCTCTTTCTCTCTTTCTCTCTCTCTCTCTTTTATATATATATATATATATATATATATATATATATATATATATATATATATATATATATATATATATATATATATAAATATATATATATATATATATATATAAAAATATATATATATATATAAATATATATATATATATATATATATATATATATATATATATATATATATATATATATATATATATATATATATATATATATATATATATATATATATATTATTTCACGGCCAGGATAATTACATACAGGACGATCAGGTACATGTGATTTATTTTTTAATAGGGAACAACTTCCGGGCGTACTGGCCATCTTCAAGTCCTAAACTCATAAAACAAGGTAAAGTTGAAATATTTTCATAGGGGAGGGGTGTAAAAACAATTAAAAGCTTAATTAATGCAATTTCATTAAACAGACAAATGAAAACAGTAAAATATATTAGACGAATAAAAATATTAAAATCCAAAAATGAACAAGCTAACATTATAGAAATAGCAGATATTAAGATCTTATTTAAATAAAATATTTAAAATATATGTCAAAGTAAAAGATCCATATGGTAAAATGATGAAATATAATACCATATACGACCATTTGGATCTTTTACTTTAGCATATTTTTAAAATAATTTATTTAAATAAGCTCTTAATATCTGTCATTTCTATATTCTTAGTTTGTTTAAAATTTTTTAACAAACTAGCCATATACTGTAGTCTTACTAGTTAGAATATATTATTGTCCAAATTATGTAATGAATTTCCTATGCAATTCATTTTATGAAGTTAGAAATTATTCCACGGTCTCGATTTTGCTACCTTGTTCAAACGTCTGTCTCTCTTTTCTAAACGAATACGGATTGATTTAAAACCTTACCTGTTTTTACTTGAGATTTCTAAGCCTATGGAAATTTTTAGGCCTTCATTTTGCGCACTGCGTCACTTAGGCGTAAGAGTTCTTTCAAACAAATGTTTTCTTCCAATATTGGAACATTGAGCAAAAAACATTAAATTACAAATAATAGACAATGACTATACATTCGATGAATTCTAAGCTAAAAAAAACGAAGTTTGAACTTAGAAAATTAAAGATAATTTCAGAATAACAATATTTTACAAGGTATGTAATTTTGCCATTATTTTTTTTATTTACTGGAGTAATAATCGAGTAAATTGAAAAACAAGAGAAATTTCAGTAAAAACAAGTGTAAAACTATATATAACTGATATTTTGCTACTACACGTTAGAAAACAGTTATAGTTTTGCTACGAACCTTAAGACAAAACATATACACTGTCTAGATAAACATATTCACTCTATACTGCGTGTGAAACCAAGCTGATTAGCGTTAGTAATCAGTGAACTAACGCTATACATTTCGAATCTAATTTTCCCCCGTGTAATGCAGGATAACTTAGCTAATAATTAATGAAAGCAATGACTACAAACAGCAAGATCAATTTTACTCTTTGGAATATAAATTTTGATGCGATAGGTTAAATTTTATAAAATTATGGATAATAATCATTTTCGACCAAAAATACTGGTCACGAATTCTGCATTGTCAACCCCCAAAATATCTATATACAAAGAACTTAGGCTGTTAAACAGAGAAATCAATCCAGACTTTAGTATAACCTGCTCTTTATTTATAAATTATATAAAAATGCCATTTTAGCATTAAAAAAATTCGGGAGGAGAAAAATACTATGAAAGTTTATTTTTAGAAATTGTTCCAATGTTCTGAAGGGCTGAAAAGCACGTTTTAACCGACCCAACTTTCAATACAACCTAAGTAATTGATTGAAATACCAAGCGTGTGAAACGCATTGTGAAAATTGCTTTGTAAAGTACTTGTTTAAAAGTTAAAACACCCCTTTTACTTTAATTTCCCAGCAACAAATGTTTGCGAAATATAACTGTTTTGCAAAGTAATTTCGAGTTTGCATGGATAACTTTTCAACAACTGTTTATAAAATTCGAAGTTGAGTTTTATTTCTTCAATACTCACCCAACCTAGAAATGGACAACTTATTTGTATACTTACATATCTATTTAAATGGAATTAATTCTAAAAAATGATTCCAATTCCAAGAATTCGAAAACAAATTTTTTCCTGATTGATTTGTTTTTATTGTTAACGATAGTTCTCTAATTGTTATTAAATGGAAACGTGAGAATTTACACCTCTACTTGGATTTTCACACCTTGTGAAAAGGTCTTTGCGTGCTGTTTTATTTTTCCAATACATGGTGAGAGGATATTGATTTGTATAACTATGATTCTTAACTTGATTTGGCTCTCGTTAAAACACTAACTATCAAAATTCCAATATACTTAGAGTTTTGATAATTCAAAGGTATTAAAACGCTTCGAAAGAACTTTATAATTTCTATTTTCTGAAATAAAACCAAAAGTTTGAAAGATTTCTGGCGCAGCAGGTATGAAGCAGTTTGATTTGTGCTTTTTATATATGCATCAGTGTTTTGTAGGCATATTACTTGGCTGGCAATATTTCATGGTTCTGTTTTATTGTAGATATGCTGCTACTTCTTACTTTTCCCGGCACTTCTCACAATTGATCTCTGTGCAAACCCATTCTTGGTTTGGTTGGATGGATAACTTCAATCTTTAGTGCTATTGGTTGCAATTTCTGGATAGACTAGCTCTACACTTGCGACAACATGGTGTTATAAATCTTGAGTTCAACAATTTGTGTCATAAAAAACTACCCTGGCCTTTTTGAAAATATGTAGCTCCATAGCATGATAGACCACAATAGTATAGTGAAGTGCCTCTCCGACTCTTCATTTTACAAAGGTAGACCCATAAGCGCTGAAAAACTACAAAATTGTTACAAGGATGTAAAAAATCAAAACACTATTTTTCAAGATATACGAGTATATAAATGAAATTATATAAATTACATAGAAAAAAAATACAACAGTATTTCTTGATAATTACTTTCATCTGACTTAATAAATTTAGACTATTTGTTGTAGAATTCCCCCCCTTTTTGTTCTATCTCTAAGAGTGCTAAGAGTGTCTAATATATAGATATTATAAGAATATCTTAAAGAACAGAGCCGTTCTGAAACACGTAAGGATATATAAGAGAAACGAACATTAATCCCAAAATAAACTTATATTTTATCTTTATCAATTGAATACATAACATTTATACCTTAACTACAGCAATACTCTGAATATTATCATAAACAAGAATTAATTAAATTAGTTTACCCACAAAAAATTGGTTGACGTTTTCTCTACACACAACAATAATATAAGAATTAGGCTTACGGACTCATGTGGAGTTTAAAGACCTCAGAAATGTTATTTACTCTCGACGCGTGCCGCCGGCCAGATGTAGATGAGCGAGATCACACGGTCGTTTCGGGGAGGGTAGCAGCTGGGGAGGTCCACACTTTCTTCAGGTGGGGGGGTTCTTTAAGGACGAGAACCAATACGGTGCTTTATGGAACACCTAGGCAGTTGTGGTCTCTCTGGCCAGAGTGAGTCGAACTTGTTTCTTAAATCAAGCTAACTTGGAGTGTGGTGTGACCACCGAGTAACGAGCAGCTCGAGGAGGAGCTTTTCTCCTTCGTTACTTATTTTCTTATGGACGAGGACTGAACTCTGGAAGGGTCTTCTTCAAGGGCGAGGATAACGGAGGGGGGTTTCTCTGGCGATAATAAGGTACTTAAAGTTCGGTTTGATAACCGGGAACTAGCTCGAGGATGAGCTTTTTCTTAGTTCCAGTCTTCTTCAAGGGCGAGTATAACGGAGGGGGATTTTTCTGGCGAGAATAATTTGTACTTGGTTCCTTACCAAGTTAACCTAGAAGTTCAGTGTGGCCACCGAATAACGGGCTCAAGGGGAAGCCTTTTCCTTCTTCTTTTCCTAATTCCTCAAGGACGAGGAATAACCCTGGTGTTTAAGGTGCACCAGGATATGAGGAGTCTCTCTGGCGAGAGTAAGTTGAACTTACCAAAGTTAACTTATCGTTTGGTTTGATAACCAGGGACTTAGCTCGAGGATGTGCTTCTTTTTAGCCCCTTAAGGTAGGTAGCCCTGCCTCTCTTGCAGGGTACTTCTTGTTCTGGCGAGCCAAGTACTCTACCTCTCCAGTCTCGGTAGTTCGGTTTGATCCGAAGAATTCTTCACCTAGAGACTTAGGTATACTACCTCGATTTTCCTCAGAGTTCCTCATTTATACCTCGTCACCCCACTGGAGGAGTGGCAAGAGGGGGGGGGGGAGGGGCTTGAGGACGGCCCCAGGAGAGTTCTTTTTCCAAACGGTTTTTTACACGAAGTCAATCATCGGCTCCTCGTTAGCCTTCGAGATTGGGAGAAACACGTCTCCAATTTCTTATCTGACGTGAAACCGGATCTCACTCTCCTGGGGGAGATCTTACATTTTGACCTTTAGGGTCTTTCAGCTCGCCGAGCCGCGACACTGCGGTTAAGCACTGAACCCGCCGATGCCTTCGAGGGATGTCTTTGCGGTAACCCCCTTGTGACTGCATCACGAGTGAACGATGAGGGGGAGTGACTATTCCCCTACACTATTATTCGTGTGTCCATCTTTTAGGATCTTTTGTTCACTTAATAACTTTGTTTCTGTTGAGCTCAGATATAAATATAGGGCTTCTTTCTCGCATTAACTGATTATGGTCTTTGATTTAGAAATGTGCGTCTAACTGTCCTGGGTGATATTTTTGAACTTAAAGATTCACTGACATCCGCATGCATGTTACGACGATTATTTTATACGATTCTGTAGTGAAACCCGAAGTATAAATGTTTTACTCTAGATATTGTCAGCTATTTCTTACACATCTCATTGATAAAAAGCTCACGGTCCCTCAATATTGTTTAAAAGTCATTTATACAGCATGTCTTGAACAATATATTTTTTTAGCAATTTCTACTTCTGATAATCCTTCGGTATGGAGCAGTTGGATTTGTGCTCTCTATACTTCTGCTTGTTGTTTTAGGCATATTACCTATTTATAACCATATGGAATTCGCACTAGTTATAAATTTAAGCTGAAACAGATGCAATATTACTACTATCATACTTATTTATGGAGAATAAGATGAACTTTCTAAAGTTTGATAAAATATATTAAATATAGGAGGGAGGGGCGGTCAATAAGTTTTCCAATTCAGATATAAGGAAAGGAGATATGAGGAAAAGTGTTTTTTTACATATTTCAATATAACTACCCTCAACTTCAGAGCACTTGCGCCACTTGTTCCTTGAGGATTAGAATTCCCGACTACCAGAAATCGCCCGACTACTGTTCAATCCACTTCTGGACGGCGAGCTGGACATCTTCATCGTCCTCAAACCCGCACCACGCAGTGCAGCCTTGAGCTGGCGGAATAAAAAGTAGTCGCTAGGGACAAGATCTGGACTGTAGGAGGGATGGTTGAGCTCCTCGAATCCGCATTGGCACAGGGCAGCTTGTGCAACTCTCACTTGTGAACTTTGACGACGTTGAAGTCGATCATGGGGCGTGAGGTATCTAAGGACCCAACGGGCAGAGACCTTGGTCATTGCAAAATTGTCGTGGATGATGTTTATAACACTTTCATGTAATATTCCAAGTTCTTTCTCGAATTTTTCGATCTTCACCCGTTGATTTTCGAGGATCATCCTCTCCACACGGGCCACAATGTCCTCGTTGGTCACGTTTGACGGGCTTCCTCGACGGGGGTCATCTTCAAGGAACTCACGACCATGGCAGAACTCCCTATTCCAGCGAGCAATGGTTGCATAGGAAGGGGCGGTGTCGTTGTACACTGCAACCATGCGTTCGTGGATCTCTTTTGCATTCTTGCCTTCCTTGGTCAAAAGTTTGATCACTGCGCGGTGCTCAACCTTCTCCATTGTTGACAAATTTGTGACTGACGATCTGCGATAAGCTTCTGCTTCTTAAATAGACGAGAAAGGAGCGTGCGGCTGCAGGTCTTAACTTGTCATAACTTGTCCTAACACCCCCACAAACAGCCATCCCCCTTCCTCTGTTTTGCCCTACCGATTCGCAAAACTTATAGACCGCCCCTCGTATAAATACATAAGATTGTTTTATACTTTGGGCCTTAGTTCAAGTGTTAGATATATCAATTTAATGAACATTAAATGTAAGTATTCTGTAGGTAATATCGCCTTACCTATATTAGTTTAATTTATTAAAAGGCGCATTTTATAGCAGAAAATATGCCCCCCAAATTCCTAACAACAATATTTGACTCGTTAGATTATGTAGAAATACTACCGTTAGAGATATAGAAATTAATAAACCATATTGTTTTCAAAGATTATTGTAGGTTTGGTTTAGGGTTTGTAAACACTAATAAGGACGAAAAGGAACAGTTGTACCCCACGTTATCCTTGCGAAATCAAATGATCCCATGTCTGTAACTCAAGAGTGAATTTAAACTATCCAAATGAATCAGTTATTTTTCCAGGTTGTCAAATTGGTGGTCCATTTGATATAGCGATTGGAGGGGGTGGATGAGGAACGTCCCTAGGCGGGTCCGACGCATGATAAAAACTGCCATACATCACTAATTTTAAACCTTCCTATAGAGAATTTACCACACCTATCATGGTTGGCGTTTTCGCAATAAAATAAATTGCACACATATTTACTACCCTTTCTAGCATGTTTTAAAAGAAGTATTTCGCAAAATAAATGAGAATTTTAATTTCTTTTAAAAAAAGGTTTCTTTGGGCAAATATTTATGTAACAGGAGTCAAAGATTTTAATCTTGTTATTATAGCCAAATACTTACATTCAGGTTGGGTTATACATCTTCCAACGAATCTTTCTCGGAAACTTTCTTTTGAAGTTTCTAGGATTTTCTTACACCTTTTTTTATTTTCCATGAATTCATATTAATCATTTTTAAAGAAAAAATGAAGGTTTAAATAGCATTCGCAGGCGAGGCTTATATTACTGAAATCTAGGTAAATGGTACAAAAAATATAGGCCTAACGACATCTGTCAATTGCCCTTTAAATTTGAATCTAATGTTAGGCTTTCGAATTATAAATACGAGGAGTTTATTTAAAAATAGCGCGGAGCGTGGGAGACCAACCCCCTACAATTAAAGGTAGGTATGGGCGCAAAGCCCACCCATTTCGAAATTACCTTAAAAATTATATATAATACAATATGATGCGATTGCAATAACCTAAGAAAATTAGAAAAAAAACATTTCCTTGAACTTTGCCCCCCAAAAAGGTCGAAATTAAAAAACACTTGTTTTTAAGCAAAATTATATATGAATTATCTAAAAAATCGAGTGCGCGCAATTTTTTAAATTTTAACAAAAACATGTCACGGTTCGTACGAACCTTTTTCAGTTGCTTAGGATGCAACCTCTTGCACTAAGATTTAGAGTTAACTCCATTAAAGCTTATACTGTCCTTTCTTCTTCTCCTATTTGCTTTCTCTTCCAATCCTTGCCTCCATTCTATTTACGTTAGATAAAGGTTCTTTTATCGTATTCATCAATTTATTGAACTGATTTATTGAACTGATAATAATAGGAAAAGGTGCTGTTATGGAAGGAAGGGAGCTGAAAATGAAGCCAAATCTTTTGGAAAATTAAAGATTCTATCCTGGGTGATAATTCTGTACAAAATAACTGTAAATATTTTTCAGTGAGGTTCAGCCAATCGTCAAACATAAAATATTTGGAAGCGATAATATTGATTACAGATAGGTAGTTTGGTTAAATAGAATTAAGTGTTATTACCAAAATATTGAATATTGGTCAATGTTTAACAGAAACATTTATAATGAATAAAGAATGAAGCATTGCACTCAATTATCTTATCAGGGGGATTGAGTAAAATATTCTCTTGAAAGAGAAATAGTAGTATTTGTCTTTACTTGTTTAATTTTGGCACAATCATCTTTATTTTCGGCCGTTGGAAGTATATATCCTTACTAAGTTTGGTTAAAGTTAGTTAAAAGCAATAACCTTAACAACTTATTTAAAAAAAAATTTCTACAGAATTTGTAATGGGCTAATAAAAAGGAACCTGTTCAGACACCTTGAGGACGTCATAAAATTTGTTCAGCAATACATACAATTAGTTTTCGTGAGTATTTATCTTTACTTGATCCTATCGAGAGAGGAAGCTATTGAACAGAAATAAATATATCCTAAACTGTAAAAATACAGTGTCCTTCCTAAATATTATATAGTTTTTATAGATCATATATTTTATTATTTAAAAAACTATATATTGTTATAGCAATCTCAAATAAAAGGCAAATTAATTATGTAAGTGTTTAAAATGTTATATCGAGTTGTTTTTTCATAAAATTGAATTAATTACCACAAGTGTTGAAAATGTCCATCTGTATGTATGACTTCTGTAGGCGTTGGTTAAGCTTAACTTTGTTTTTCAAAGACACGTAAATAATGATATAAATAATAGGTATATATAATGCGCCCTTCATGGCTGTTAGCACTCCTAGAGCGCAGGTTGTGTGGCGAGTGTAGAGAAAGTTTACAGAGGAGAGAAGGCAACTCTGAAGAGAAGAGTCTTCAGGAGACATTTAAAAGTAGCAAAAGAGGGAGAGGATAGGCCTCCGGCAGGAAGACCATTCCAGAGTCTAGTAGCACAAAGTGACAAGCAACGGTCACCCATCGCGCAGAGGACAGAAGGAGGAATGTTCAGGAGAGGATCGAGGTTAGACCGCAGTGCCCGAGGAGTTTGACGACGGGAGAGGGCACACGAGAGATAAGGTGGAGCCTCGAGGTTTAGGGCCTTGTAGGTGATGAAAAGAACTATATAGTGGGTACAGAAGCGAAGGGGTAACAGGCATCGAAGGAGAGAACCGGGCGAGGCGAAGGAGGATCCGGGCAGCATACTTTTGAACTAGATTTATGGGGCGAAGTGACAAAGAAGGGAGATTCACTGGAAGAGAATTGCACTAATCTAAGCATGAGGTGATGAAGGCATGAATAGCAGTCTCAAGGCTTCGTCGATCTAAATGGGATCAAACACGTGAGAAGTTGCGGAGGATACCTAGGGAAGACATACATATACGATGGATGTGCGGTTTAAACTAGAGTTGCTCGTCGAAAATAACACCATGATTACTGAGGAAATCAGAGAAGGCGACATTACTTTCACCAATGTCAGAGAGGGGAAGAGAGCTTTAGATTTCTCCACCACCAAAGCGGTACAGACAAGGCGAACTTCAGTTTTATCGTGGTTAAGTTTGAGAAAGTTGTCAGAAAGCTATTCGTTTATGGAGGTATAGGCGGAATGGAGCTCGATAATTGATTGAAAGAAGGACACAGTGGATGAAGAAAGGTATATCTGAGTATCATCAGCATAGAGGTCGAAGCAAAGGCTCAAATCACGAAGAAAGAAGCCGAGAGGAAGTGAGTAGATGCAAAAGAGGAGTGGCCCAAGGACTGAGCCCTGAGGCACACAAAATAAATGGGCGCGGGCTCGGAGGAGAGGTTATCGAGCGCGACCGACTGAGTGCGGGAGGAGAAGTAAAAGCGGAACCAATCAACTGCAGTGCCATAGAAGGCGACATTGGTTCCTCAAGATTAAGGCAGGGGAAGAGAGCTTTATATTTCTCCCCCATCAATGCGGTATCAACAAAAAGGACTTCAGTTTTATCGTAGCTAAGTTTGAGAAAGTTGGCAGACAGCCATTCGTTTATAGATTTCTAGGCTCAAGGGAGCTTGGTAATTGAGTGAGAGAAGGAGACAAAGAATATGGAAAGGTATATCTGAGTCTCATTAGCATAGAGATGGAAGGACAGAATCAAATCGCGAAGAAAAGAGCCAAGAGGAAATATACAGATGTGAAAGAGGAAGCGCCCAAGGAGTGAGCCCTGAGTCACCTCAACATGAATGGGCGCGGGCAAGAGGTTATCGAGCGTGACCGACTCAGTGCATGACGAGAGGTATGAGCGGAACCAATCAAGGTCAGTGCCCGTGAGAGCAGGAAAAGTGCGAAGACGATCAAGGAGGACAGTGTGGTCGATGGTGTCGAAAGCAAAGGAGAGGTCTAGGAGGACTAGATTGGACGTAGAATCCCTATCCCCTGAGCTATGTAAACGGTCTGAAACATTAAGAAGAGCGGTTTCAGGAGAGTGCTTCGCTTTTAACCACAACTGGTACATTTCATCAATATTGCAGTTAAAAATATGGTCATTAAAGCGAGAGAAAACCACATCCTCGAGTATCTTAGGGAGTAATGGAAGCTCTGAGATAGGTAGATAGCTATATAGTTCAGAGGGGTTAAGGTGTATTTTTAAGGATAGGAGGAATTGAGGCATGTTTGAAGGAAGATGGAGCCACCCATGGGGAAAGTGAAGTGTTAAAAAGATGAATAATCAGTGGAGGGACAGCAGGGTGAATTGGTGGTGTTTGGTTCCTCAGGAATCAAGATTTTTTAGAGCGTGAGATCAGGGCAGTTACTTCCTCAGAGGATGCCCAAGTGAGGACGTTAAGCGACAATGGAGTATGGTCGGGGAGAACAAAAGGGGCTTATTAAGACGACTTGAGTAGTATAGCGCGAAGGTTAAAAAATTATCAGAGAAAAGTTTAGAAAGACTAGAGGAGTTGATTGTGGGAGAGGTGGGGGAAATAGTGCTAGGCGAGGAAAGACGAGAGAGGAGACGAAAGATAGTCCGAGGGTTATTCTTGCTCTCAGACAAAATTTTGCGTGAATGAGCCGCGCGCGCTGATTTTAATTTGGAAGAATATATTGAAGTAGCAAAGCGATGAGCAAGTGAGAGGGAGGTCGTGTCCTGCCCATGGGGCGTGCTATACGAAAGGCTTGTTGAAGAGCACATAACCACGTAAGGGGCGCGGCGATTTGCCATCCTGGCCGCCGTGCTGACGGGATGCAGCACTTCATCCGGCCCCAGCTTAGCCTCTCTTTCTTCCTTCAGATAGCCCGATTTCTCCCCTTTCCTCGACGCTTTTCATACAACCTCTCCCACAACTTTCTCTGGTCAGCCTCTAATTTCACAGGGTAGATGCTGACCTTCTTCTCAAGCCAACCACCCCGGATCGGGGCTGGGGGGAGAGGGGACATTGTTCCCTTACTCCTGAGCTCCGGTTTGGGATGGGTTTTTTTTAACAACCTGCTTCATCCCCACGCATACCTTCTTCACATCCCCTTTCCTCTCCTCTTCACATTCTATCAATTTTACGCCGTGTCCAAGGTAGAGCCGCCATGCCGATGGACTGCCAGGCCACCAGGCGGGAGGGGTGGTGCAGAATGGCGGCACCTGGCTCTGCGGGCTTGTAAGCACCTCTCGCAGTGCGGGCAACTGCGAGAGGTGATGAGCTATTGCGTCCCGTATTAAAAAGAAGGTCACCATGCCCATGTATGACAAAAAAAAACAAAAAAAAACGACCCCCAACTTCCCCAAGAAAATCAACGGAGCCGCCCTCGGGCAGCTCTAACGAGAAAATGGAGGTCTCCCTCCCCCCTTGTGCTTGCGCAAGGGACCCTCCATAATTATTTAACCGGAGAGGAGGCTTACTCCTCTCCTACGCCTACGGGTGTAGGGGACTCCCCCTCACCCCCTTCTCTGGAGGTGCTTTCGGGCACCTCCCTATCTCCAGCGGCAGTCCCTCCTTTGCTTTCTAAGGGGACTGCCAAAAAAGCCAGCAGGCAGCCCATTGCCGACCGCCCCTCGTGCAAGCGGCTCGGTAGGGCAAACTTCCTTAGGGGGGAGAGGGCAACCAGGCCCCTTCGGTCGATTCCCTCAAAAGACCTGCTGGCAAGAATTTTAAACCTTGCTGGGGTCAAGGCCTGTGCCTCCCCACACAAGACTGGCGACACTGCCAAGGGGACATGCAATGTCCTGGGAGGGGATGGCCAACTAAAGGCCCCTCGTGTGATAGACATGGTCCTTGAGGAGACCCAGCCTCAGACGGTAGGGCCTTCCATGGGGGGGAATCCGGGCTCGGCGCCAAGCACCGAACCCGACTTCCCCCCTATGCAAGGTCCCCCTCAAACGGCCGAGGGCTCCGAGGCAGTAAAAGGAGGGGAGGGATCTTCTCCGACAGGTGCCCCTACGACTACCAGGACCTTCTCCATTTCGGAGAGGGACCTGGCTGAGGCCGGCCCATCTGGCATGGGGGCTTCTGCCGGTTGGGGTGAGAAGCGGGTTCATTCCCCGCCCTCCTCTCCTAAAAAGAAAAAAACTAAAAAGACTAAAAAGACGAAGAAGACTCAGGGCTCCTCTCCATCCGCGAAGGCTGCGGGGACGGATGGGTCTGCTACCACTTTGGTAGGCGACCAAGCCAAGATCGGCACATCCGGCCCCTCTACCCCCCCGTGTGCGGCACCCTTGACTAACACCAAGAGTGCACAGGGCCGAGCCTCGATGACATCGGGGCCCCTCATTCAGAGGTTACCTGGCGTTTTCGAGCCCGCTGGCTTCAAACGCCTCCTCGTTATTCGCTCCACTGATGGCACCATGTTATCCAAGGGCAACATGATCCATCAGAGGAGAGGATTAGCTAGTGCAATTTGTAGAGAGCCGAAGGTGACCCGTTTCTCGGACGGGAGCATTCTGGCGAATGCGGCGAATCCCGCCGAGGCGGCCAAGATAAGTGCTCTTCGGACACTTCATGGCACCCCGGTGAGTGTGACGCCGCACTCTACCATGAACTTTGTAAACGGAGTAGTTTATGCGAGGGAACTCGTTGACTACTCCATTGAGGACATCATCCTATAGCTGGCCGACCATGGGGTGGACAAAGTCGAACGTGTGATGAGAAAACGGGGAGGGGCCTCGAGACCCACCCCTACACTCTTCGTCACGTTCGACTGTGACAAGCTCCCTGAGTCGGTGCGTGCTGGTTGGTACCGCTACCGCGTGAAGGCATTCGTGCCACTTCCGCGGCGGTGCTATTACTGTAACTGCTTTGGCCATACGAATCGCTCATGTAAACGTGCAAAGTCGGGGTCACCCGAAGTATGTGTAAATTGCTCCAAGGTCGCACACGAAAATTCCAAATCGTGTGTGGCCAAGTGTGTCAATTGCGGAGAGCCGCACCCTGCTTCTTCGAAGCAATGTGGTGCATATCTCCTGGAGAAAGAAATCCTGGCCGCTCAGGCCCAGGATAGACTCTCATTCCGCAAGGCTAAGGACTTGGTCCTGGCGCGCCCAGCTCTGCCTGGGACGTCATATGCCTCAGTAGCTAGAAAGGCACCCTCTGCTCCTGGTCCATCCAGGGCAACGAGCACGGTTGTTTCCGCGCCTATTCGGAGGCCTTCTCTGGGCTCTACCCAACCCGGGCGCTCCCCTGGTAAAGCTGGTGGAAAAAAGGGTTCATACCCAGCCCCGGCTAAAACCAGGGCTCCCCCCTCTTCCCCCAGCGTGACCGTTTCCCGCAAGGCGAAACGGCAACGCGCCTCCACCGAGTCGTTAGACTCACAGGAGGCAACACCCCTGAAGATGGTCGCTAGGATATATTTATTTCTGTTCAATAGCTTCCTCTCTCGATAGGATCAAGTAAAGATAAATACTCACGAAAACTAATTGTATGTATTGCTGAACAAATTTTATGACGTCCTCAAGGTGTCTGAACAGGTTCCTTTTTATTAGCCCATTACAAATTCTGTAGAAATTTTTTTTTAAATAAGTTGTTAAGGTTATTGCTTTTAACTAACTTTAACCAAACTTAGTAAGGATATATACTTCCAACGGCCGAAAATAAAGATGATTGTGCCAAAATTAAACAAGTAAAGACAAATACTACTATTTCTCTTTCAAGAGAATATTTTACTCAATCCCCCTGATAAGATAATTGAGTGCAATGCTTCATTCTTTATTCATTATAAATGTTTCTGTTAAACATTGACCAATATTCAATATTTTGGTAATAACACTTAATTCTATTTAACCAAACTACCTATCTGTAATCAATATTATCGCTTCCAAATATTTTATGTTTGACGATTGGCTGAACCTCACTGAAAAATATTTACAGTTATTTTGTACAGAATTATCACCCAGGATAGAATCTTTAATTTTCCAAAAGATTTGGCTTCATTTTCAGCTCCCTTCCTTCCATAACAGCACCTTTTCCTATTATTATCAGTTCAATAAATCAGTTCAATAAATTGATGAATACGATAAAAGAACCTTTATCTAACGTAAATAGAATGGAGGCAAGGATTGGAAGAGAAAGCAAATAGGAGAAGAAGAAAGGACAGTATAAGCTTTAATGGAGTTAACTCTAAATCTTAGTGCAAGAGGTTGCATCCTAAGCAACTGAAAAAGGTTCGTACGAACCGTGACATGTTTTTGTTAAAATTTAAAAAATTGCGCGCACTCGATTTTTTAGATAATTCATATATAATTTTGCTTAAAAACAAGTGTTTTTTAATTTCGACCTTTTTGGGGGGCAAAGTTCAAGGAAATGTTTTTTTTCTAATTTTCTTAGGTTATTGCAATCGCATCATATTGTATTATATATAATTTTTAAGGTAATTTCGAAATGGGTGGGCTTTGCGCCCATACCTACCTTTAATTGTAGGGGGTTGGTCTCCCACGCTCCGCGCTATTTTTAAATAAACTCCTCGTATTTATAATTCGAAAGCCTAACATTAGATTCAAATTTAAAGGGCAATTGACAGATGTCGTTAGGCCTATATTTTTTGTACCATTTACCTAGATTTCAGTAATATAAGCCTCGCCTGCGAATGCTATTTAAACCTTCATTTTTTCTTTAAAAATGATTAATATGAATTCATGGAAAATAAAAAAAGGTGTAAGAAAATCCTAGAAACTTCAAAAGAAAGTTTCCGAGAAAGATTCGTTGGAAGATGTATAACCCAACCTGAATGTAAGTATTTGGCTATAATAACAAGATTAAAATCTTTGACTCCTGTTACATAAATATTTGCCCAAAGAAACCTTTTTTTAAAAGAAATTAAAATTCTCATTTATTTTGCGAAATACTTCTTTTAAAACATGCTAGAAAGGGTAGTAAATATGTGTGCAATTTATTTTATTGCGAAAACGCCAACCATGATAGGTGTGGTAAATTCTCTATAGGAAGGTTTAAAATTAGTGATGTATGGCAGTTTTTATCATGCGTCGGACCCGCCTAGGGACGTTCCTCATCCACCCCCTCCAATCGCTATATCAAATGGACCACCAATTTGACAACCTGGAAAAATAACTGATTCATTTGGATAGTTTAAATTCACTCTTGAGTTACAGACATGGGATCATTTGATTTCGCAAGGATAACGTGGGGTACAACTGTTCCTTTTCGTCCTTATTAGTGTTTACAAACCCTAAACCAAACCTACAATAATCTTTGAAAACAATATGGTTTATTAATTTCTATATCTCTAACGGTAGTATTTCTACATAATCTAACGAGTCAAATATTGTTGTTAGGAATTTGGGGGGCATATTTTCTGCTATAAAATGCGCCTTTTAATAAATTAAACTAATATAGGTAAGGCGATATTACCTACAGAATACTTACATTTAATGTTCATTAAATTGATATATCTAACACTTGAACTAAGGCCCAAAGTATAAAACAATCTTATGTATTTATACGAGGGGCGGTCTATAAGTTTTGCGAATCGGTAGGGCAAAACAGAGGAAGGGGGATGGCTGTTTGTGGGGGTGTTAGGACAAGTTATGACAAGTTAAGACCTGCAGCCGCACGCTCCTTTCTCGTCTATTTAAGAAGCAGAAGCTTATCGCAGATCGTCAGTCACAAATTTGTCAACAATGGAGAAGGTTGAGCACCGCGCAGTGATCAAACTTTTGACCAAGGAAGGCAAGAATGCAAAAGAGATCCACGAACGCATGGTTGCAGTGTACAACGACACCGCCCCTTCCTATGCAACCATTGCTCGCTGGAATAGGGAGTTCTGCCATGGTCGTGAGTTCCTTGAAGATGACCCCCGTCGAGGAAGCCCGTCAAACGTGACCAACGAGGACATTGTGGCCCGTGTGGAGAGGATGATCCTCGAAAATCAACGGGTGAAGATCGAAAAATTCGAGAAAGAACTTGGAATATTACATGAAAGTGTTATAAACATCATCCACGACAATTTTGCAATGACCAAGGTCTCTGCCCGTTGGGTCCTTAGATACCTCACGCCCCATGATCGACTTCAACGTCGTCAAAGTTCACAAGTGAGAGTTGCACAAGCTGCCCTGTGCCAATGCGGATTCGAGGAGCTCAACCATCCCTCCTACAGTCCAGATCTTGTCCCTAGCGACTACTTTTTATTCCGCCAGCTCAAGGCTGCACTGCGTGGTGCGGGTTTGAGGACGATGAAGATGTCCAGCTCGCCGTCCAGAAGTGGATTGAACAGTAGTCGGGCGATTTCTGGTAGTCGGGAATTCTAATCCTCAAGGAACAAGTGGCGCAAGTGCTCTGAAGTTGAGGGTAGTTATATTGAAATATGTAAAAAAACACTTTTCCTCATATCTCCTTTCCTTATATCTGAATTGGAAAACTTATTGACGCCCCTCCCTCCTATATTTAATATATTTTATCAAACTTTAGAAAGTTCATCTTATTCTCCATAAATAAGTATGATAGTAGTAATATTGCATCTGTTTCAGCTTAAATTTATAACTAGTGCGAATTCCATATGGTTATAAATAGGTAATATGCCTAAAACAACAAGCAGAAGTATAGAGAGCACAAATCCAACTGCTCCATACCGAAGGATTATCAGAAGTAGAAATTGCTAAAAAAATATATTGTTCAAGACATGCTGTATAAATGACTTTTAAACAATATTGAGGGACCGTGAGCTTTTTATCAATGAGATGTGTAAGAAATAGCTGACAATATCTAGAGTAAAACATTTATACTTCGGGTTTCACTACAGAATCGTATAAAATAATCGTCGTAACATGCATGCGGATGTCAGTGAATCTTTAAGTTCAAAAATATCACCCAGGACAGTTAGACGCACATTTCTAAATCAAAGACCATAATCAGTTAATGCGAGAAAGAAGCCCTATATTTATATCTGAGCTCAACAGAAACAAAGTTATTAAGTGAACAAAAGATCCTAAAAGATGGACACACGAATAATAGTGTAGGGGAATAGTCACTCCCCCTCATCGTTCACTCGTGATGCAGTCACAAGGGGGTTACCGCAAAGACATCCCTCGAAGGCATCGGCGGGTTCAGTGCTTAACCGCAGTGTCGCGGCTCGGCGAGCTGAAAGACCCTAAAGGTCAAAATGTAAGATCTCCCCCAGGAGAGTGAGATCCGGTTTCACGTCAGATAAGAAATTGGAGACGTGTTTCTCCCAATCTCGAAGGCTAACGAGGAGCCGATGATTGACTTCGTGTAAAAAACCGTTTGGAAAAAGAACTCTCCTGGGGCCGTCCTCAAGCCCCTCCCCTCCCCCCTCTTGCCACTCCTCCAGTGGGGTGACGAGGTATAAATGAGGAACTCTGAGGAAAATCGAGGTAGTATACCTAAGTCTCTAGGTGAAGAATTCTTCGGATCAAACCGAACTACCGAGACTGGAGAGGTAGAGTACTTGGCTCGCCAGAACAAGAAGTACCCTGCAAGAGAGGCAGGGCTACCTACCTTAAGGGGCTAAAAAGAAGCACATCCTCGAGCTAAGTCCCTGGTTATCAAACCAAACGATAAGTTAACTTTGGTAAGTTCAACTTACTCTCGCCAGAGAGACTCCTCATATCCTGGTGCACCTTAAACACCAGGGTTATTCCTCGTCCTTGAGGAATTAGGAAAAGAAGAAGGAAAAGGCTTCCCCTTGAGCCCGTTATTCGGTGGCCACACTGAACTTCTAGGTTAACTTGGTAAGGAACCAAGTACAAATTATTCTCGCCAGAAAAATCCCCCTCCGTTATACTCGCCCTTGAAGAAGACTGGAACTAAGAAAAAGCTCATCCTCGAGCTAGTTCCCGGTTATCAAACCGAACTTTAAGTACCTTATTATCGCCAGAGAAACCCCCCTCCGTTATCCTCGCCCTTGAAGAAGACCCTTCCAGAGTTCAGTCCTCGTCCATAAGAAAATAAGTAACGAAGGAGAAAAGCTCCTCCTCGAGCTGCTCGTTACTCGGTGGTCACACCACACTCCAAGTTAGCTTGATTTAAGAAACAAGTTCGACTCACTCTGGCCAGAGAGACCACAACTGCCTAGGTGTTCCATAAAGCACCGTATTGGTTCTCGTCCTTAAAGAACCCCCCCACCTGAAGAAAGTGTGGACCTCCCCAGCTGCTACCCTCCCCGAAACGACCGTGTGATCTCGCTCATCTACATCTGGCCGGCGGCACGCGTCGAGAGTAAATAACATTTCTGAGGTCTTTAAACTCCACATGAGTCCGTAAGCCTAATTCTTATATTATTGTTGTGTGTAGAGAAAACGTCAACCAATTTTTTGTGGGTAAACTAATTTAATTAATTCTTGTTTATGATAATATTCAGAGTATTGCTGTAGTTAAGGTATAAATGTTATGTATTCAATTGATAAAGATAAAATATAAGTTTATTTTGGGATTAATGTTCGTTTCTCTTATATATCCTTACGTGTTTCAGAACGGCTCTGTTCTTTAAGATATTCTTATAATATCTATATATTAGACACTCTTAGCACTCTTAGAGATAGAACAAAAAGGGGGGGAATTCTACAACAAATAGTCTAAATTTATTAAGTCAGATGAAAGTAATTATCAAGAAATACTGTTGTATTTTTTTTCTATGTAATTTATATAATTTCATTTATATACTCGTATATCTTGAAAAATAGTGTTTTGATTTTTTACATCCTTGTAACAATTTTGTAGTTTTTCAGCGCTTATGGGTCTACCTTTGTAAAATGAAGAGTCGGAGAGGCACTTCACTATACTATTGTGGTCTATCATGCTATGGAGCTACATATTTTCAAAAAGGCCAGGGTAGTTTTTTTATGACACAAATTGTTGAACTCAAGATTTATAACACCATGTTGTCGCAAGTGTAGAGCTAGTCTATCCAGAAATTGCAACCAATAGCACTAAAGATTGAAGTTATCCATCCAACCAAACCAAGAATGGGTTTGCACAGAGATCAATTGTGAGAAGTGCCGGGAAAAGTAAGAAGTAGCAGCATATCTACAATAAAACAGAACCATGAAATATTGCCAGCCAAGTAATATGCCTACAAAACACTGATGCATATATAAAAAGCACAAATCAAACTGCTTCATACCTGCTGCGCCAGAAATCTTTCAAACTTTTGGTTTTATTTCAGAAAATAGAAATTATAAAGTTCTTTCGAAGCGTTTTAATACCTTTGAATTATCAAAACTCTAAGTATATTGGAATTTTGATAGTTAGTGTTTTAACGAGTGCCAAATCAAGTTAAGAATCATAGTTATACAAAACAATATCCTCTCACCATGTATTGGAAAAATAAAACAGCACGCAAAGACCTTTTCACAAGGTGTGAAAATCCAAGTAGAGGTGTAAATTCTCACGTTTCCATTTAATAACAATTAGAGAACTATCGTTAACAATAAAAACAAATCAATCAGGAAAAAATTTGTTTTCGAATTCTTGGAATTGGAATCATTTTTTAGAATTAATTCCATTTAAATAGATATGTAAGTATACAAATAAGTTGTCCATTTCTAGGTTGGGTGAGTATTGAAGAAATAAAACTCAACTTCGAATTTTATAAACAGTTGTTGAAAAGTTATCCATGCAAACTCGAAATTACTTTGCAAAACAGTTATATTTCGCAAACATTTGTTGCTGGGAAATTAAAGTAAAAGGGGTGTTTTAACTTTTAAACAAGTACTTTACAAAGCAATTTTCACAATGCGTTTCACACGCTTGGTATTTCAATCAATTACTTAGGTTGTATTGAAAGTTGGGTCGGTTAAAACGTGCTTTTCAGCCCTTCAGAACATTGGAACAATTTCTAAAAATAAACTTTCATAGTATTTTTCTCCTCCCGAATTTTTTTAATGCTAAAATGGCATTTTTATATAATTTATAAATAAAGAGCAGGTTATACTAAAGTCTGGATTGATTTCTCTGTTTAACAGCCTAAGTTCTTTGTATATAGATATTTTGGGGGTTGACAATGCAGAATTCGTGACCAGTATTTTTGGTCGAAAATGATTATTATCCATAATTTTATAAAATTTAACCTATCGCATCAAAATTTATATTCCAAAGAGTAAAATTGATCTTGCTGTTTGTAGTCATTGCTTTCATTAATTATTAGCTAAGTTATCCTGCATTACACGGGGGAAAATTAGATTCGAAATGTATAGCGTTAGTTCACTGATTACTAACGCTAATCAGCTTGGTTTCACACGCAGTATAGAGTGAATATGTTTATCTAGACAGTGTATATGTTTTGTCTTAAGGTTCGTAGCAAAACTATAACTGTTTTCTAACGTGTAGTAGCAAAATATCAGTTATATATAGTTTTACACTTGTTTTTACTGAAATTTCTCTTGTTTTTCAATTTACTCGATTATTACTCCAGTAAATAAAAAAAATAATGGCAAAATTACATACCTTGTAAAATATTGTTATTCTGAAATTATCTTTAATTTTCTAAGTTCAAACTTCGTTTTTTTCTAGCTTAGAATTCATCGAATGTATAGTCATTGTCTATTATTTGTAATTTAATGTTTTTTGCTCAATGTTCCAATATTGGAAGAAAACATTTGTTTGAAAGAACTCTTACGCCTAAGTGACGCAGTGCGCAAAATGAAGGCCTAAAAATTTCCATAGGCTTAGAAATCTCAAGTAAAAACAGGTAAGGTTTTAAATCAATCCGTATTCGTTTAGAAAAGAGAGACAGACGTTTGAACAAGGTAGCAAAATCGAGACCGTGGAATAATTTCTAACTTCATAAAATGAATTGCATAGGAAATTCATTACATAATTTGGACAATAATATATTCTAACTAGTAAGACTACAGTATATGGCTAGTTTGTTAAAAAATTTTAAACAAACTAAGAATATAGAAATGACAGATATTAAGAGCTTATTTAAATAAATTATTTTAAAAATATGCTAAAGTAAAAGATCCAAATGGTCGTATATGGTATTATATTTCATCATTTTACCATATGGATCTTTTACTTTGACATATATTTTAAATATTTTATTTAAATAAGATCTTAATATCTGCTATTTCTATAATGTTAGCTTGTTCATTTTTGGATTTTAATATTTTTATTCGTCTAATATATTTTACTGTTTTCATTTGTCTGTTTAATGAAATTGCATTAATTAAGCTTTTAATTGTTTTTACACCCCTCCCCTATGAAAATATTTCAACTTTACCTTGTTTTATGAGTTTAGGACTTGAAGATGGCCAGTACGCCCGGAAGTTGTTCCCTATTAAAAAATAAATCACATGTACCTGATCGTCCTGTATGTAATTATCCTGGCCGTGAAATAATATATATATATATATATATATATATATATATATATATATATATATATATATATATATTTTATATATATATATATATATATATATTTTATATATATATATATATATATATATATATATATATATATATATATATATATATATATATATATAAAGAGAGAGAGAGAGAAAGAGAGAAAGAGAGAGAGAGATGAATAAGGAAGCTACTGATTGGTCTCATAATGAGGAGAAAGTAGACATGGTAGATGGAGGAGAGGGGAAAGGTGGGAGATAAAAGAGAGGAGAAGAAAAAGGGGGTGGATAGGCGTGATAAGGGTGATATGGAAAAAAGAGGGAGCTTAGGGGAGGTGGTAGACGGTCAGAGGGTGGACTTGGAGAGAGGGAGAGTGGTGACTGAGAGAAAGAAGCAGGGGAAGAGCTAATTTGGTAGGTAGCGATTAATTTTAAGAAGATTATTGGCCCGCCGCTGTTCAGGTCATTTAAGCTACTGGGTAAATAAACCTCGGATATGACTAAACGTGTCGAGAGAGCCAAACAATGGCGTATTGTATTATTCAAAGTGACGGGTTTGTACTACAGTGAAAACAGAATATGCTGACTCAAGATAGACGGATTAATAAAGTGTCATTTAAGATAAATAATTTTCAACTTTGTTTTAAATAAAACGAATATAATTATTTTAAAAATTTGGAAGAATGAATTATAAGAAAAGAGTTATATGTCGCTTAACAATTCGTGGTTGAAAAAGAATTAAGGGAAGAGATTGTGAAATATGAAGATTATGCAAACCCTCGAATTCTTGCCCTAGAACTATGTAACAAAATTTTTACGTTTTTGTTCCTGTGCATAAAGTTATTTTTTTCTATTTTTAGGCGTAGAATAGTAGGAAATTACGATGATTTCTTCAAACAGTTTTTCGGTTGCATTATTCATGATACCATGGAAATATACCTCCATATTTTCCTGAGCATTCCCAAAATATTAAAATTTGAGGGGATATAGAATTGTTTAAAATTTCCTATAACTAAAATATTATAGAACTTTTCAGTAATATATGTATTTATAAATGGGCATTACCTCTTTTAATGTGACGAGTTATGTATAAATGTCCCCCAAAAATGAAAATAAGCACTTCCATATATTGACAATAAATAAAACATAGGATATATTCGTGTTTTAACATATATTTATAACTTTGCAAAACGTAAGAATTATTTACACTTGGCCTCGAAAGTTTTCATATTAATATACAATGCCATAATTTATCGCTAAGTTAATCAAACGTTAATTACCGGATTAGGAAATTTTTGTAAAAGGGAATGTTTTAATAGACAAACGTATAAAATCTTACTAATTTTATGAGTTAAGAGCAATTTAACTTTCAACCGAAAATTCATATATCATTTTTATATGCTTATATTTAATTCATGAGTTTTAACTTATGATACAGTTTCGAAGTCATATGATTATTTTCTGTGATTTTATAGTTGTAATTTTTAGAAACCAGGAATTGTGTAAAACTTTCCACGACACTTTCTCCAAACAATCAACATAGCGAAAGGTAGTGAATTAGCCTTCGACATCAAACAGAATAATTACCAAATTCAAGTCTAAACTGAACTACAAGAAAATTTCTGAGGATTAAATCTTCCTAAATATAAAATGCTGTCAGTAATAAGAAAGTTTACGGAATTAGGGAACACAATAAATCTTTCTCTCTTCGGTCATTCTTTCAAAATTCTAGTCCTTATGGTTCCGGGTATCTTTCAATTTGTTAAAATTATCCAAGGATCACCTGAAGAGTGACAGGAAGTCGTCGTTGTTATTTAGAACAAAGTGACCAAATGTTGCTTAAACCAGAAATGGATGTACGCCGTCTGAGGAAAACTCCTTTACTGAAAAAAAACTTTCAAACTCAGCTTTAATTATACCAATCATCATTTGCAGAATAATTTAAATTTTTACCGCTATTTGGTATGGACCACTGATACAAACATCGAGTTGCTGAGCACAATTGATGTCAAGTCGTCGTCGTCATCGGCTCTAGTTCGTGTCCAAGCATCGGTTTCATTGTCAGTTATCCGTTCTTCTCGGCTTATGTTTGTGCCGGATATTATTTAGGAGACAAAGAAGGCCGGAAATAAAACAGAGACGAATGACATTCGCTAAGAAATTTGTTTCTGGCAATCGTGGCTGCGCAACAGCCACGCGCGCGCACTTGGTTAGTAACGCGTCCACTGCGGCTCAAAGAATTGAGACATGTGGTTTCGGCAGTGCTGGTTGCATTTAGCTGCCGGGTTCTTCGTCTATCAAGGCACGCCTCTGCCGCGCCTTCCCGCTGGGCGCCGCCCTCCTCCGGCAGAGCCAGACATAGTAATCTTATATGGCCCATGTCTGCTTGGTCCACCGTTAGGGTCTTGCTGTAAATTGAGTTTAGTCTGGAACCTCATCCTTAAGAGTTTTTAACTCTTAAGGGCATTGCTCTTGGAATCATTGGAACAGCCAAGCCTTTCTACCGTTTGAATAAGTAATTTAAATGATCCATATCTTTGATCTCAGGAACTCTTTATTAGCAACCGGAAAGACTAAAAATAAAGAGGAACATTCTATCTGATCTCACACGAGGGAGACTTTTATGGCGTGGTTGAAAAAACTGATTAAACACATCCAGAGCTAAAAGCTCTGGTAAGGAGCGGCTTCACCAATCGTCCCCAAATACAATCCCAAAAATAAGGGCTTCTACCACAAGTATATTTGGTGCGAAAGAGGTGAGGTTAGTGCTCTAAAATTACTGTTCCCAGAGTAAAACAGCGAAGTGGATCTATTATGTTATGGTGTAGTTTCTATGTAACAAGCAGTGGTACAACTTATTAATCAACGAAAACAAAAATAAAGTATACTAAAGAAAGAGTCAGGAAGATAATCAAAAAATGTTGTTCGCAAGCTTGGCCTTGAGATTAAATGGATTTATTGACAGCAGAGACACAAACACACCCTATTTTGGTCGGGTTGACAAAAGCTAAAATAAGTGTTTGGGAATGATCATCAGGGTCGCAAGAATTTTGTTTAATATCGAGGAATTGGAGAATTTTTTTTTTTTGATTAAGGGGCTATCTGGCGACTGCCGACTTAGGCATAAGTTGCCGTAAACAAACAGCCTAGTTCTAGGCTACTTCAGAAAAATTCAACAGGAAACAACAATAAAAAGAAATAACAATAACAAAGATATAACAAAAACAACAACAACAATAAAACCGGGTTAAATGAAAGGGAGAAGGCCGGCCTCCCCCAAAAAGTCAATAAGTCCACCAGTCATGGTTCACGCACTCGTCCCGAGTACAAGGGACAGGCGGTAGCGACCCCACCCATCCCGGTACCGAGACAGGTATCGTGCGCGTAGATCACCCAAACTGGGACATTTGACAAGAATATGCCGAACAGTCTGGGGGACGACGCAGTCGTTGCAATAGGGCACATGCGAGCGCTCCATCAAGTAGCGATGCGTCACACGAGTGTGTCCGATTCGAAGACGACAGAAAGCAACCTGAAGCCGCCACGGTATTGAGGGATAGGTCCATGGGAACAGTCGCGGCGCAATGGCACGCAACTTTAAGTTCCCTTCGACCGTCTCCCATCTTCTTTGCCAAGCAGTCCGAAGAGCTGCCCGTATTCCTGCCATGTAGTCGGTGTGAGGAAGATCAAAACGCTGGTCCGGTCGCAGAGTCCTCGCGGACTCTTTGGCGCCCGCATCGGCGCGCTCATTCCATGCAATTCCTACATGTCCAGGAACCCAGCAGAAGATAATCTCGAAATCTAACCGGCTCGCCAAAACCATGGCGTCACGGATATCGCGAACCAGGGGATGAGGAGATTCCAATGCCCCGAGAGCACTCAGGGCGCTTTTGAGTCGCTATAGATCACAATCCGGTCTCCGAACCGGGCACGTCGCGTAATCTCCCGTACCGAGTGGTGTATTGCCACCAGCTCGGCCGTGAAGACAGACGCAGCGCCTGGTAGAGCCCCGCTGACTTCAAACAGAGGGGATACGGCGTAAGAGGCCGCCCCCTTCTTGGGACTTGGAGCCATCCGTATACACTGGCACGGTTCCAGCGTGACACGATGTGTGCCCCAAAAAGGTCAAACGCAATACTCCCGGCGCAGTACAAGCTTTGGGAGCAGAGGCGTGGCGACAAATAGCCAAATGTGGTACCCTCCAGGGTGGCGTCCTGGGCAAAACCAGAGGCGCCACCGGCCCGAGAGCGATTCTACCTCTCGAAGGAGTTTCGTGGCCCTAAACCCAAAAGGCTTAGGGTATGACTGGCGTCTCTCGACGGCATAGGCACCATCGAGATCAGCTGCGGATGCAGTGAGAGCTGTTAGCGACTGAGGGAGGGGCCGGGCTCGCTCATACAGTCAAGTGATACACTGCACGCGGCTCCGAGCGAGAGGCATCTCCCCAGCACGACCAACAGGCTCTCAATAGGGGAAGTGCGGAAGGCAACGGTCGCAAGGCGAAGGCCGGTGTGGTGGATCGAATCCACCTTCCGCAATAAACGCTCGGCTGCGGATGCAAAAAACTCGCATCCGTAGTCGAGCTTCGAACGAACAAAGGATTGATAAAAAAGTAAGGCAGTAGCCCTATAAGTGCCCCAAGCGCTGAACGTCACGGAACGGAGAATGTCCATGGCGCGGGTACAAGAGACCCTAAGGCTGCGAATATGAGCCTCCCAGGTGAGGCGTCGGTCGAATACAAGACCAAGGAAACGGTGCGACTCAACCACATCCAGGCGCACCCCATTAAGAAACAAATCTGGGTCAGGGTGAAGCCGTGGATGGCGGCAGAAGTGCACCACCTTAGTCTTGGCCAAAGAAAACCGAAACCTGTGCGCTTCGGCATAGCGAGAGATGCGGTTCAATGCCTGTTGGAGTCGACGCTCCAGAGTTGGCATCTGGGCTGCGCCAAAAGAGATCGAAAGGTCGTCCACGTAGAGCGTAGCGAGAACATCTTCTGGCAGCACCGAGGTGATGCCGTTGATGCTCAGGGCAAAGAGTGTGACACTGAGGACACTTCCCTGCGGGACACCCTCTTCCTGCTCCTTTGGGGCAGAGAGGGCTCCCCCCACCCGTACGCGGAATCTACGATCTCGCAAAAATTCAGATATAAACATTGGGAGGCGTCCCCTCGCCCCCATCGTGTGGAGAGTCTCCATGATACCGTATCGCCATGCGGTATCATAGGCCTTCTCCAGATCAAAAAACACCGTGGCGTAGTGCTGTCTACGAAGGAAAGCCTCGCAGACGGCATTTTCCAGTCGGAGCAGAGCATCCGACGTGGAGTGAAACTTACGGAAGCCGCACTGTGCAGAAGACAGATGGCCTCCGCTGTCCAGGAAATGGGCTAATCTAACATTTACCAATTTCTCCATCAACTTGCACAAGCAAGAGGTTAGAGAGATTGGGCGGAAACCGGTCGGAGTAGAGTGATCTCTTCCCGGCTTGCGAAAGGCGAGCACAGTAGCGATTCGCCAGGAGTCTGGGAGAAGACCTTCCACCCAGATCCTGTTGAACAGATCTAACAGAAAGGCCATGCCTCGCTCACCCAGGTGTCGAAGCATGGCGTACGGGACATCGTCCGGACCATGGGCGGTGTCCGCGCACGAAGCGAGAGCGGAACGCAACTCACTCACAGTAAACTTGTCGTTGAAGGGTTCTCCGCCTCTGGAGGTAAAGTCCAGCCGGCGGCCTTCCGCGACATCACGACGTGCATTGAATGCTGGCGGAGCAGCATCACGGCTAGAGAATGCAGAAAAAGCGGTCGCTAAGGATTCCGCCACGGACGCGGGGTCCGAGATTGCGGTCCCATTCTCCTGGAGAACGGGAGGGGGGTCCTGCGAGAACTTGCCCCGAATCCTTTTGACTCGCTTCCACACCTCAGCTAAAGGGGTCTTCCCGTTAAGTGAAGACACGTATGCCCGCCAAGAAGAGCGGCGGGCGTGCTTCGAAATATACCGGAACCTAGCCCTAGCCCGACGAAATTCAGCGACAGTGAAATCGTTCGGGCGGCGCTTATAGCGCATGTAGGCATAACGCTTCTGTTTGAGGGCCGTCTCACACTCGGCCGACCACCATGGGAGTGGTCGGCGTGCAAAACAGCCAGACGTCCTAGGAATAGTAGTCAGGCCCACGGCGATAAGGTTGCCGGAGAAAAACTCAACGGCCTCATCTACCGACCTAAACTCCTCGACTGAGATAGAGAATTCAGTCATTTCCTGAAATGCAGGCCACCGCGCCCGTGCCAAGCACCACCGAGGTGGTCTCTCAGGCGGCAGTTGCCCTGAAAATGATATTTGAATGGGAAAGTGATCACTACCATGGAGGTCATCGACCACCCCCCAATCAAAATCAAGCTGTGCATCCGAAGAGCACAAAGATAGGTCAAGGCAAGAAAATGAAGCGGTTCTCGGACAGTGATGCGTAAACTCATCCACGTTTAGGACACCCATCTCAAGCTCTTCGATCAGATCGGCAAGGACTTGTCCCCTGGGATTTATGGAGTAATCTCCCCAGAGAGGATGCCTGCCGTTCAGATCTCCAAGCAAGAGATAGGGCCTCGGCAACCGTGCCACGACGCGGCGGAAGTCCCCCGCGTCGAAGTCAGCTGACGGTGGAATGTACGCAGAAATGATAGTATACCTCCTATCCAGGTGCAGCTGCACAGCCACTGCCTGTAAGGAGGTATCTAAAGAGAAAGGAAGAACGGAGACATCATGCCGGGTGTAAACCGCGCATCCCCCAGCCCGGCCGTCCCGCGGTGGTGGGGTTGCAAGACCCTTATACCCCGGGAGGGCAGGCAGTGGGCACGCGCCTAGCATGGTCTCCTGCAAAAAAATAGCTAACGGGGAACGGGACGAGGCGAGCCTCCGCAGCTCCTCCCAGTTGGCCCGGAGTCCACGGCAATTCCATTGAAGGAATATGCCCTCCAGGCCTAGCTCGGAGGAGACGCGGGGGCCCTCCTCGAATTGAAGAACCTCACGGGAATGGCCGTACGCTTCCCGGGGGCAGAACCCCGGGCGCTGTTGGCCGGACAAATCGCTGTCGCCTTCGAGGACTTATTGGAAAAGGTTGACCTCGCCATGCGAGTCTTTTCCTCCCTCCGCCTCGAAACCTTAGGCGGGCGCTGCGGCTTCGGAGGCGGGGGGCCCTCTTTTCGAGGAACCACCGTCTCCGAGCCACTCGCTCCACCTCGTGGCGTGGGCGAAGGAGCCGAAGCTCCTTTGTTGCTGTCCTCCTTTCGGGGGACAGCTTTAGGAACCCCCGAAGATGGCCTAGCGACCATCTTCAGGGGTGTTGCCTCCTGTGAGTCTAACGACTCGGTGGAGGCGCGTGGCCGTTTCGCCTTACGGGAAACGGTCACGCTGGGGGAAGAGGGGGGAGCCCTGGTTTTAGCCGGGGCTGGGTGTGAACCCTTTTTGCCGCCAGCTCTACCAGGGGAGCGCCCGGGTGTAGTAGAGCCCGCAGAAGGGCTCCGAATGGGCGCGGAAACAACCGTGCTCGTTGGCCTGGATGGGACAGGAGCAGAGGGTGCCTTTCGAACTACTGAGGCATATGACGTCCCAGGCAGAGCTGGGCGCGCCAGGACCAAGTCCTTAGCCTCGCGGAATGAGAGTCTATCCTGGGCCTGAACGGCCAGGATTTCTTTCTCCAGGAGATATGCACCACATTGCTTCGAAGAAGCAGGGTGCGGCTCTCCGCAATTGACACACTTTGCCACACACGATTTGGACTTATCGTGTGCGACCTTGGAGCAATTTACACAGACTTCGGGTGACCCCGACTTTGCACGTCTACATGAGCGATTCGTATGGCCGAAGCGGTGACAGTAATAGCACCGCCGCGGCAGTGGCACGAATGCCTTCACGCGGTAGCGGTACCAACCGGCACGCACCGACTCAGGGAGCTTGTCACAGTTGAACGTGACGAAGAGTGTAGGGGTGGGTCTCGAAGCCCCTCCCTGTTTTCTCATCACACGTTCGACCTTGACCGCCCCATGGTCGGCCAGCTCTAGGGTGATGTCCTCAATGGAGTAGTCAACGATTTCCCTCGCATAAACTACTCCTTTCACAAAGTTCATGGTAGAGTGCGGCGTCACACTCACCGGGGTGCCATGAAGTGTCCGAAGAGCACTTATCTTGGCCGCCTCGGCGGGATTCGCCAGAAGGCTGCCGTCCGAGAAACGGGTCACCTTCGGCTCTCTACCAATTGCACTAGCTAATCCTCTCCTCTGATGGATCATGTTGCCCTTAGACAACATGGTGCCATCAGTGGAGCGAATAACGAGGAAGCGTTTGAAGCCAGCGGGCTCGAAAACGCCAGGTAACCTCTGAATGAGGGGCCCCGATGTCATCGAGGCTCCGCCCTGTGCATTCTTCTTCTTAGTCTTGGTCAGGAGCTCCGCACACGAGGGGGTAGAGGGGCCGGATTTGCCGATCTTGGCTTGGTCGCCTACCAAAGTGGCAGCAGACCCATCCGTCCCCGCAGCCCCCGCGGATGGAGAGGAGCCCCGAGTCTTTTTCATCTTTCTTGTCTTTTTCTTCTTTTTAGGAGAGGAGGGCGGGGAATGAACCCGCTTCTCACCCCCGTCGGTAGAAGCCCCCAGGCCAGATGGACCGGCCTCAGCCAGGTCCTTCTCTGAAATGGAGAAGGTCCCGGTGGGCGCAGGGGATTCATCCGGAGGAGATCCCTCCCCTCCTTGTCCTGCCTGAGAATCCACAGCCGTTTGATGAGGACCTTGCATAGGGGCGGATTCGAGTTCGGTGCTTGGCGCCAAGCCCGGATTCCCCCCCATGGAAGGCCCTACCGTCTGAGGCTGGTTTTCCTCAAGGACCATGTCTATCACACGAGGGGCCTCCAGTTGGCCATCCCCTCCCAGGACATCGCAGGTCCCCTTGGCAGCGTCATAAGTCTTTAGTGGGGAGGCACAGGCCTTGACCCCGGCAAGGTTTAATATTTTTGCCAGCAGGTCTTTTGAGGGAAGCGACCGAAGGGGCCTGGCTTCCCTCTCCCCCCTAAGGGGGTTTGCCCTACCGAGCCGCTTGTACGAGGGGCGGTCGGCAATGGGCTGCCTGCTGGCTTTCTTGGCAGTCCCCTTAGAAAGCATAGGAGGGACTGCCGCTGGAGATAGGGAGGTGCCCGAAAGCACCTCCAGAGAAGGGGGTGAGGGGGAGTCCCCTACACCCGTAGGCGTAGGAGAGGGGTAAGCCTCCTCTCCGGTTAAAGAGGTATGGAGGGTCCCCTGCGCAAGCACAGGGGGGGGGGGACCTCCATCTTTTCTGTGGAGCTGCACGAGGGCGGCTCCGTTGTTGTTGTAGGGGGAATTAAGGGGAGATGTTTTTTTGTTTCATCATTGGGCATGGTGACCCTCTTTGTTTTACGGGACGCAATCGCTCACCACCTCTTGCAGTAGCCCGCACTGCAAGAGGTGCTTACAGGCCCGGCAGAGCCAGGCGCCGCCATTTGGGACCACCCCTCCCGCCTGGTGGCCTGGCAGTCCTTCGGCATGGCGGCTCCACCTTGAACACGGCGTAAAACGGATAGATTTTGAAGACGAGAGGAAAAGGGATGTGAGGAAGGTATGGGTGGGGATGAAGCAGGTTGTTAAAAGCCAACCACCCCAGACCGGAGCTCAGGGGTTAGGGGACATTGTCCCCTCCCCCCTCAGCCCCGATCCGGGACGATTGGCTGAGAAGAAGGTCAGCTTCTACCCTGTGAAATTAGAGGCTGACCAGAGAAAGTTGTGGGAGAGGTTGTATGAAAAGCGACGAGGTAGGATAGGAATACAGGCTATCTGAAGGAAGGAAGAGAGGCTAAGCTGGGGCCGGACGGGGCGCTGGATCCCGTCAGCAGGGCGGCCAGGATGGCAAATCGCCGCGCCCCTTACGGGGTTATGCGAGGGAACTCGTTGACTACTCCATTGAGGATATCACTCTAGAGCTGGCCGACCATGGGGCGGTCAAGGTCGAACGTGTGTTGAGAAAACAGGGAGGGGCCTCGAGACCCACCCCTACACTCTTCGTCACGTTCGACTGTGACAAGCTCCCTGAGTCTGTGCGTGCCGGTTGGTACCGCTAACGCGTGAAGGCATTAGTGCCACTGCTGCGGCGGTGCTATTACGGTCACCGCTTCGGCCATACGAAACGTTCTTGTAGACGTGCAAAGTCACGGTCACTCGAAGTCTGTGTAAATTGCTCTAAGGCCGCACACGATAAGTCCAAATCGTGTGTGGCCAAGTGTGTCAATTGCGGAGAGCCGCTCCCCGCTTTTTCGAAGCAATGTGGTGCATATCTCCTTGAGAAAGAAATCCTCGCCGTTCAGGCCCAGGATGGACTCTCATTCCGCGAGGTTAAGGACTTAGTCCTGGCGCGCCCGGCTCTGCCTGGGACGTCATATGCCTCAGTAGTTCGAAAGGCACCCTCTGCTCCTGGCCCATCCAGGCCAACGAGCACGGTTGTTTCCGCGCCCATTCGGAGCCCTTCTGCGGGCTCAACTCAACATGGGCGTTCCCCTGGTTAAGCTGGTGGCAATAAAGGTTCACACCCCCCCGTAGCTAATACCAGAGCTTCCCCCCTCTTCCCAAAGCGTGACCGTTTTCAGTTGGGCAAAACGGCCACGCGCCTCAACCGAGTCGTTAGACTCAAAGAGAGGCAACAGCCTTAAAGATGGTCGTTAGAAAATCTTCCCGGGTTCCTAAAGCTGTCCCCCTAGAGAAGGACAGCAATAATGGAGCTTCGGCTTCTTCGCCCAAACCCCGAGGTGGAGCGAGTTGCTCGAAGACGGCAGTTCCTCGAAAAGAGGCCCCCCCGCCAGCGAAGCCGCAACGCTCGCTTAAGGTTTCGAGGCGGAAGCAGGCAAAGACTCGCATGGTGAGCCCAACCTCCCCCAATAAGTCCTCAAAGGTGGCAGCGCCTTCAGCGCTTTGTCTGGCCAACAGATCGCGAGGTTCTGCCCCTGGGAAGCGTATGGTGATTCCCGTAAGGGTTTTCACTTCGAGAAGGGCCCCTGCGTCTCCTCCGAGCTCATCTCGTCCCGTTCCCCGTTTGCTATCTATTTACAGAAGACGATGCTAGGCGCGTGCCCCCTGCCCGCCCTCTCGACGTATAAGTTTCTTGCGACCCCACCACCGCGGAATGGCCGGGCAGATGGATGCGCGGTTCACACCCGGCATGATGTCTCCGTTCTTTCTTTCTCTTTAGATACCTCCTGTCAAGCAGTGGCTGTGCAGTTGCCCCTAGATACGAGGTATACAATCAGCTGACTTTGAAGCGGGGGAATTTTTACCGCATCGTGGCAGGGATGCCCAAGCCCTTTCTCTTGCTTGGAGACCTGAACGGCATGCATCCTCTCTGGGAAGATTACTCCATAAATCCCAGGGGAAAAGTTCTTGCCAATCTGATCAAAGAGCTTGAGATGGGTGCCCTAAAGGTGGATGAGTTTACGCATCACTGTCCGAGAACCGCTTCATTTTCTAGCCTTGACCTATCTTTGTGCTCTTCGGATACACAGCCTGATTTTGATTGGTGAGTGGTCGATGACCTCCATGGTAGTGATCACTTTCCCATTCAAATATCATTTTCAGGGCAACTGCCTCCTAAGAGACCACCTTGGTGGTGCTTGGCGCGGGCGCGGTGGCCTGCATTTCAGGAAATGACTGAATTCTCTATCTCAGTCGAGGAGTTTAGGTCGGGAGAGGAGGCCTTTGAGTTCTTTTGTGGCAACCTCATTGCCTTGGGCCTGACTAGAATTCCTAAGACGTCTGGCCGTTTTGCACGCCGAACACTACCATGGTGGTCGGCCGAGTGTGAGACGGCCCTTAAACAGAAGCGTTATGCCTACATGCGATATTAGCCCTGCCCAAACGATTTCACTGTGGCTGAATTTCGTCGGGCTTGGGCTAGGTTCAGGTATATTTCGAAGCACGACCGCCACCCTTCTTGGCGGGCATACGTGTCTTCACTTAACGGGAGGACCCCTTTAGCAGACGTGTAGAGGCGAGTCAAAAATATTTGGGGCAAGCTCTTGCAGGACCCCTCTCCCGTTCTCCAGGAGAATGGGACCGCAATCTCGGACCCCCCGTCCGTGGCGGAATCCTTAGCGACCACTTTTTCTGCATTCTCTAGCCGGGATGCTGCTCCGCCAGCATTCAATGCACGTCGTGATGTGGCGGAAGGACACCGGCTGGACTTTACCTCCAGAGGCGGAGAACCCTTTAACGACAGGTTTACTGGGAGCGAGTTGCGCTCCGATCTTGCTTCGTGCGCGGACACCACCCATGGTCCGGACGATGTCCCGTACGCCATGTTTAGAGACCTCGGTGAGGGAGGCATGGCCTTTCTGTTAGATTTTTTTCAAAGGATTTAGGTGGAGGGTCTTCTTCCAGATTCGTAGACAATCGCTACTGTGCTCGCCTTTTCAAGCCAGGGAGAGATCACTCTACTCCGACCGGTTTCCGCCAATCTCTGTAAACTCACGCGTGTGCAAGTTGATGAAAAATGTTAGACTAGACTTTTTCCTGGACAGCGGAGGACATATGTCTTTTGCACAGTGCGGCCTCCGCAAGTTCCACTCTACGTCGGATGCTCTGCTCCGACTGGAAAATGCCGTCTGCGATGCTTTTCTTCGTAGACAGCACTACGCTATGGTGTTTTTCGATCTGGAGAAGGCCTATGATACCGCATGGCGAAACAGTATCATGGAGACTCTCCACATGATGTGGGCGAGGGGACGCCTCCCAGTCTTAATATCTGAATTTTTGCGAGATCGTCGATTCCGCGTACGGGTGGGAAGAGCTCTCCCCGGCTTGAAGAGCAGTAAAGAGGGGACCCGGAGGTGAGTGTCCTCAGTATCAGACTCTTTGCCTTGAGCATCAATGGCATCACCTCGGTGCTGCTGGATTTTTTTTTTTTTTTTTTTTTTTTAAGAGCTCATCTGGCGACTGCCTACTTGGGCATTAGTAGCCGTATTAAAACTGGCCTAGTTCTAGGCTACTTTAAAATGAAATTAAAGAGAAAAAAAAACAACACCCCAAAAGGGGGAAAGGAAGCAAGCTGGTGCGTCGGGGAGAGGTCCCCCCGGCGCAGGAGCGTGCAACTAAAGAGAAAAACAAAACAAAAAACAAAACAAACAAACCTTGCTTAAATAATAGGGAGAAGGCCGGCCTCCCCCAAGAAGTCAACAAGTCCACAAGTCAGTGTGCACGAATCTGTCCCGGGCACAAGGGACAGGCGGTAGCGACCCCGCCCATCCCGGTACTGGGACAGGTATCGTGCGCGAAGATCACCCAGACTGGAACATTCGACAAGAATGTGCCGAACAGTCTGGGGGACGACGCAGTCGTTGCAATAGGGCGCAGGCGAGCGCTCCATCAGATAGCGATGCGTCACACGAGTGTGTCCGATTCGGAGACGACAGAAAGCAACCTGAAGCCGCCGCGGCATTGGGGGATAGGTCCATGGGAACAGTCGCGGCGCAATGGCACGCAACTTTAAGTTCCCTTCGACCGTCTCCCATCTTCTTTGCCAAGCAGTCCGAAGAGCTGCCCGTATTCCTGCCATGTAGTCGGTGTGAGGAAGAGCGAAACGCTGGTCCGGTCGCAGAGTCCTCGCGGACTCTTTGGCGCCCTCATCGGCGCGCTCATTCCCCGCAATTCCTACATGTCTAGGAACCCAGCAGAAGATAATCTCGACATGTGCCCGGCTCGCCAAACCCGTGGCGTCACGGATATCGCGAACCAGGGGATGCGGAGATTCCAATGCCCCGAGAGCACTCAGGGCGCTTTGTGAGTCGCTATAGATCACAATCCGGTCTCCGAACCGGGCACGTCGCGTAATCTCCCGTACCGAGTGGTGTATTGCCACCAGCTCGGCCGTGAAGACAGACGCAGCGCCTGGTAGAGCCCCGCTGACTTCAAACAGAGGGGATACGGCGTGGAAGCCGACCCCCTCTTGGGACTTGGAGCCATCCGTATACACTGGCACGGTACCATCGTGACACGATGTTTGCTCCAAAAAGGTCGAACGCAATACTCCCGGCGCAGTACAAGCTTTGGGAGCAGAGGCGTGGCGACAAATAGCCAAATGTGGTACCCTCCAGGGTGGCGTCCTGGGCAGAACCAGGGGCGCCACCGGCCCGAGAGCTATATCTACCTCTCGAAGGAGTTTCCTGGCCCTAAACACAAAGTGCTTAGGGTATGACTGGCGTCTCTCGGCGGCATAGGCACCATCATCAGCTGCGGATGCAGTGAGAGCTGTTGGCGACTGAGGGAGGCGCCGGGCTCGCGCGTACAGGCGAGTGATGCACTGTACGCGGCGCAGAGCGAGTGGCATCTCCCCAGCATCGACCAACAGGCTCTCAATGGGGGAAGTGCGGAAGGCACCGGTCGCAAGGCGAAGGCCGGTGTGGTGGATTGAATCCACCTTCCGCAATAAAGGCTCGGCTGCGGATGCATAACACTCGCATCCGTAGTCGACCTTCGAGCGAACAAAGGATCGATAAAAAAGTAAGGCGGTAGCCCTATTAGCGCCCCAAGCGCTGAACGTCACGGAACGGAGAATGTCCATGGCGCGGGTACAAGAGACCCTAAGTCTGCGAATATGAGCCTCCCAGGTGAGGCGTCGGTCGAATACAAGACCAAGGAAACGGTGCGACTCAACCACATCCAGGCGTTCCCTATTAAGAAACAAATCTGGGTCAGGGTGAAGCCGTGGATGGCGGAAGAAGTGCACCACCTTAGTCTTGGCCAAAGAAAACCGAAACCTGTGCGCTTCGGCATAGCGAGAGACGCGGTTCAATGCCTGTTGGAGTCGACGCTCCAGAGTTGGCATCCGGGCCGCGCCAAAAGAGATCGAAAGGTCGTCCACGTAGAGCGTAGCGAGAACATCTTCCGGCAGCACCGAGGTGATGCCGTTGATGATCAGGGCAAAGAGTGTGACACTGAGGACACTTCCCTGCGGGACACCCTCTTCCTGCTCATTTGGGGCAGAGAGGGCTCCCCCCACCTGTACGCGGAATCGACGATCTCGCAAAAATTCAGATATAAACATTGGGAGGCGTCCCCTCGCCCCCATCGTGTGGAGAGTCTCCATGATACTGTTTCGCCATGCGGTATCATAGGCCTTCTCCAGATCAAAAAACACCGCGGCTTAGTGCTGTCTACGAAGGAAAGCCTCGCAGACGGCATTTTCCAGTCGGAGCAGAGCATCCGACGTGGAGTGAAACTTACGGAAGCCGCACTGTGCAGAAGACAGATGGCCTCCGCTGTCCAGGAAATGGGCTAATCTAACTTTACCAATTTCTCCATCAACTTGCACACGCAAGAGGTTAGAGAGATTGGGCGGAAACCGGTCGGAGTAGAGTGATCTCTCCCCGGCTTGCAAAAGGCGAGCACAGTAGCGATTCGCCAGGAGTCTGGGAGAAGACCTTCCACCCAGATCCTGTTGAACAGATCTAACAGAAAGGCCATGCCTCGCTCACCCAGGTGTCGAAGCATGGCGTACGGGACATCGTCCGGACCATGGGCGGTGTCCGCGCACGAAGCGAGAGCGGAACGCAACTCACTCACAGTAAACTTGTCGTTGAAGGGTTCTCCGCCTCTGGAGGTAAAGTCCAGCCGGCGGCCTTCCGCGACATCACGACGTGCATTGAATGCTGGCGGAGCAGCATCACGGCTAGGGAATGCAGAGAAAGCGGTCGCTAAGGATTCTGCCACGGACGCGGGGTCCGAGATTGCGGTCCCATTCTCCTGGAGAACGGGAGGAGGGTCCTGCGAGAACTTGCCCCGAATCCTTTTGACTCGCTTCCACACCTCAGCTAAAGGGGTCTTCCCGTTAAGTGAAGACACGTATGCCCGCCAAGAAGAGCGGCGGGCGTGCTTCGAAATATACCGGAACCTAGCCCTAGCCCGACGAAATTCAGCGACAGTGAAATCGTTCGGGCGGCGCTTATAGCGCATGTAGGCATAACGCTTCTGTTTGAGGGCCGTTTCACACTCGGCCGACCACCATGGGAGTGGTCGGCGTGCAAAACGGCCAGACGTCCTAGGAATAGTAGTCAGGCCTACGGCGATGAGGTTGCCGGAGAAGAACTCAACGGCCTCATCTACCGACCTAAACTCCTCGACTGAGATAGAGAATTCAGTCATTTCCTGAAATGCAGGCCACCGCGCCCGCGCCAAGCACCACCGAGGTGGTCTCTCAGGCGGCAGTTGCCCTGAAAATGATATTTGAATGGGAAAGTGATCACTTCCATGGAGGTCATCGACCACCCCCCAATCAAAATCAGGCTGTGCATCCGAAGAGCACAAAGATAGGTCAAGGCAAGAAAATGAAGCGGTTCTCGGACAGTGATGCGTAAACTCATCCACGTTTAGGACACCCATCTTAAGCTCTTCGATCAGATCGGCAAGGACTTGTCCCCTGGGATTTATGGAGTAATCTCCCCAGATAGGATGCCTGCCGTTCAGATCTCCAAGCAAGAGATAGGGCCTCGGCAACCGTGCCACGACGCGGCGGAATTTCCCCGCGTCGAAGTCAGCTGACGGTGGAATGTACGCAGAAATGATAGTATACCTCCTATCCAGGTGCAGCTGCACAGCCACTGCCTGTAAGGAGGTATCTAAAGAGAAAGGAAGAACGGAGACATCATGCCGGGTGTAAACCGCGCATCCCCCAACCCGGCCGTCCCGCGGTGGTGGGGTTGCAAGACCCTTATACCCCGGGAGGGCAGGCAGTGGGCACGCGCCTAGCATGGTCTCCTGCAAAAAAATAGCTAACGGGGAACGGGACGAGGCGAGCCTCCGCAGCTCCTCCCAGTTGGCCCGGAGTTCATGGCAATTCCATTAAAGGAATATGCCCTCCAGGCCTAGCTCGGAGGAGACGCGGGGGCCCTCTTCAAATTGAAGACCCTCACGGGAATGGCCGTCGCTTCCCGGGGGCAGAACCCCGGGCGCTGTTGGCCGGACAAAGCGCTGGAGGCGCTGTCGCCTTCGAGGACTTATTGGGGGAGGTTGACCTCGCCATGCGAGTCTTTTCCTCCCTCCGCCTCGAAACCTTAGGCGGGCGCTGCGGCTTCGGAGGCGGGGGGCCCTCTTTTCGAGGAACCACCGTCTCCGAGCCACTCGCTCCACCTCGTGGCGTGGGCGAAGGAGCCGAAGCTCCTTTGTTGCTGTCCTCCTTTCGGGGGACAGCTTTAGGAACCCCCGAAGATGGCCTAGCGACCATCTTCAGGGGTGTTGCCTCCTGTGAGTCTAACGACTCGGTGGAGGCGCGTGGCCGTTTCGCCTTACGGGAAACGGTCACGCTGGGGGAAGAGGGGGGAGCCCTGGTTTTAGCTGGGGCTGGGTGTGAACCCTTTTTGCCGCCAGCTCTACCAGGGGAGCGCCCGGGTGTAGTAGAGCCCGCAGAAGGGCTCCGAATGGGCGCGGAAACAACCGTGCTCGTTGGCCTGGATGGGCCAGTAGCAGAGGGTGCCTTTCGAACTACTGAGGCATATGACGGCCCAGGCAGAGCTGGGCGCGCCAGGACCATGTCCTTAGCCTCGCGAAATGAGAGTCTATCCTGGGCCTGAACGGCCAGGATTTCTTTCTCCAGGAGATATGCACCACATTGCTTCGAAGAAGCAGGGTGCGGCTCTCCGCAATTGACACTTGGCCACACACGATTTGGACTTATCGTGTGCGACCTTGGAGCAATTTACACAGACTTCGGGTGACCCCGACTTCGCACGTCTACATGAGCGATTCGTATGGCCGAAGCGGTGACAGTAATAGCACCGCCGCGGCAGTGGCACGAATGCCTTCACGCGGTAGCGGTACCAACCGGCACGCACCGACTCAGGGAGCTTGTCACAGTCGAACGTGACGAAGAGTGTAGGGGTGGGTCTCGAAGCCCCTCCCTGTTTTCTCATCACACGTTCGACCTTGACCGCCCCATGGTCGGCCAGCTCTAGGGTGATGTCCTCAATGGAGTAGTCAACGAGTTCCCTCGCATAAACTACTCCTTTCACAAAGTTCATGGTAGAGTGCGGCGTCACACTCACCGGGGTGCCATGAAGTGTCCGAAGAGCACTTATCTTGGCCGCCTCGGCGGGATTCGCCGCATTCGCCAGAAGGCTGCCGTCCGAGAAACGGGTCACCTTCGGCTCTCTACCAATTGCACTAGCTAATCCTCTCCTCTGATGGATCATGTTGCCCTTGGACAACATGGTGCCATCAGTGGAGCGAATAACGAGGAAGCGTTTGAAGCCAGCGGGCTCGAAAACGCCAGGTAACCTCTGAATGAGGGGCCTCGATGTCATCGAGGCTCCGCCCTGTGCATTCTTCGTCTTAGTCTTGGTCAGGAGCTCCGCACACGAGGGGGTAGAGGGGCCGGATTTGCCGATCTTGGCTTGGTCGCCTACCAAAGGGGCAGCAGACCCATCCGTCCCCGCAGCCCCCGCGGATGGAGAGGAGCCCGGAGTCTTTTTTGTCTTTCTTGTCTTTTTCTTCTTTTTAGGAGAAGAAGGCGGGGAATGAACCCGCTTCTCACCCCCGCCGGTAGAAGCCCCCAGGCCAGATGGACCGGCCTCAGCCAGGTCCTTCTCTGAAATGGAGAAGGTCCCGGTGGGCGCAGGGGATTCATCCGGAGGAGATCCCTCCCCTCCTTGTCCTGCCTGAGAATCCACAGCCGTTTGATGAGGACCTTGCATAGGGGCGGATTCGGGTTCGGTGCTTGGCGCCAAGCCCGGATTCCCCCCCATGGAAGGCACTACCGTCTGAGGCTGGTTTTCCTCAAGGACCATGTCTATCACACGAGGGGCCTCCAGTTGGCCATCCCCTCCCAGGACATCGCAGGTCCCCTTGGCAGCGTCATAAGTCTTTAGTGGGGAGGCACAGGCCTTGACCCCGGCAAGGTTTAATATTTTTGCCAGCAGGTCTTTTGAGGGAAGCGACCGAAGGGGCCTGGCTTCCCTCTCCCCCCTAAGGGGGTTTGCCCTACCGAGCCGCTTGTACGAGGGGCGGTCGGCAATGGGCTGCCTGCTGGCTTTCTTGGCAGTCCCCTTAGAAAGCATAGGAGGGACTGCCGCTGGAGATAGGGAGGTGCCCGAAAGCACCTCCAGAGAAGGGGGTGAGGGGGAGTCCCCTACACCCGTAGGCGAGGAGTACGCCTCCTCTCCGGTTAAAGAGGTATGGAGGGTCCCCTGCGCAAGCACAGGGGGGGGGACCTCCATCTTTTCTGTGGAGCTGCATGAGGGCGGCTCCGTTGTTGTTATAGGGGGAATTAAGGGGAGATGTTTTTTTGTTTCATCATTGGGCATGGTGACCCTCTTTGTTTTACGGGACGCAATCGCTCACCACCTCTTGCAGTAGCCCGCACTGCAAGAGGTGCTTACAGGCCCGGCAGAGCCAGGCGCCGCCATTTGGGACCACCCCTCCCACCTGGTGGCCTGGCAGTCCTTCGGCATGGCGGCTCCACCTTGAACACGGCGTAAAACGGATAGATTTTGAAGACGAGAGGAAAAGGGATGTGAGGAAGGTATGGGTGGGGATGAAGCAGGTTGTTAAAAGCCAACCACCCCAGACCGGAGCTCAGGGGTTAGGGGACATTGTCCCCTCCCCCCTCAGCCCCGATCCGGGACGATTGGCTGAGAAGAAGGTCAGCTTCTACCCTGTGAAATTAGAGGCTGACCAGAGAAAGTTGTGGGAGAGGTTGTATGAAAAGCGACGAGGTAGTATAGGAATACAGGCTATCTGAAGGAAGGAAGAGAGGCTAAGCTGGGGCCGGACGGGGCACTGGATCCCGTCAGCACGGCGGCCAGGATGGCAAATCGCCGCGCTGCTGGAAGATGTTCTCGCTACGCTCTACGTGGACGACCTTTCGATCTCTTTGGGCGCGGCCCAGATGCCAACTCTGGAGCGTCGACTCCAACAGGCATTGAACCGCGTCTCTCGCTATGCCGAAGCGCACAGGTTTCGGTTTTCTTTGGCAAAGACTAAGATGGTGCACTTTTGCCGCCATCCACTGCTTCACCCTAACCCAGACTTGTTTCTTAATGGGGTGCGCCTGGATGTGGTTGAGTCGCACCGTTTCCTTGATCTTAACTCGACCGACGCCTCACCTGGAAGGCTCATATTCGCAGTTATACGGTCTCTTGTACCCGCGCCATGGATATTCTCCGTTCCGTGAAGTTCAGCGCTTGGCGCTCTGATAGGGCTACTGCATTACTTTTTTATCGATCCTTTGTTCGTTCAAAGATCGACTACGGATGCGAGTTTTATGCATCCGAAGCCGAGCGTTTATTGCGGAAGGTGGATTCGATCCACCACACTAGCCTCCGCCTTGCGACTAGTGCCTACCACACTTCCCCCATTGAGAGCCTGTTGACGATGCTGGGGAGATGCCTCTTGTTCTGTGCTACGTGCAGTGCATCACTCGCCCGTATGCACGAGCACAATACCTTCCTCAGTCGCCAACATCTTTCACTGCATCCGTAGCTGATCTCGACGGGGTTTATGCTGCCGAGAGGCGCCAGTCTTACCCTAAGCCCTTAGGGTTTAGGGCCAGGAAACTCCTTCGAAGGGTAGATATCGCTCTAAGGCCAGTGGCTCCCCTGGTTCTGCCAAGGACGCCACCCTGCAGGGTACTAAATTTGGCTATTTGTCGCCACGCCTCATCTCCCAAAGCTTGTACGCCGCCGGGAGTATTGCGTTCAACATCTTTGAAGCACACCTCGTGTTACGCTGGAACCCTCCCAGTGTATACGGATGGCTCCAAGTCCCAAGAAGGGGGCGGGATCCACGCCGTATCTCCTCTGTTTGAAGTCAGCGGGGCTCTGCTAGACGCTTCGTCTGTCTTCATGGCTGAGCTGGTGGCAATACACGACTCGATACGGGAGATTACGCGACGTGCCCGGTTCGGAGACCGGATTGTGATCTATAGCGCCTCACAAAGCGCCCTGAGTGCTCTCGGGTCATTGGAATCCCCGCATCTCTTGGTTCGTGATATCCGTGACGCCACGGTTTTGGCGAGCCGGGCAGATGTCGAGATTATCTTTTGCTGGGTTCCTGGACATGTCGGAATTACAGCGAATGAGCACGCCGATGAGGGCGCCAAAGAGTCCGCGAGAACTCTGCGACCAGACCAGCGTTTCGTTCTTACTCACACCGACTACATAGCAGGAATACGGGCAGCTCTTCGGATTGCTTGGTAAAGAAGTTGGGAGACGGTCGAAGGGAACTTAAAGTTGCGTGCCATTGCGCCGCGAGTCTTCCTTTGGACCTATCCCCCAATGCCGCGAAGGTTTCAGGTCGCTTTCTGTCTTTTTCGAATTGGACAAACTCGTGTGACGCATCACTATTTGATTGAGCGCTCATCTGCGCCTTATTTCGACGACTACGTCGTCCCCCAGCCTGTTTGGCACATTCTTTTGGAATGTCTTAGTCTGGGGTATCTTCGCGCACGTTACCTGTCCCGGTACCGGGATGAGCGGGGTCGCTACCACCTGTTCCTTGTACTCGGGACTGGTGTTTGCACATTAACTGGTGGACTTTTAACTTCTTGAAGGAGGCCAGCCTTCTCCCTATTATCTAAGCAAGGTTTGTTTTTTTGCATTTTTTTTTTCCTTTGGTTGCACGCTTCTGCGCCGTGGGGGACCTCTCCCCGACGCACCAGCTTGCTTCCTTTCCCCATTTTTGTTCTTTTTTCTTTTTAATTTTATTTTAAAGTAGCCTAGTACTAGGCGAGTTTTAATACGGCGACTAATGCCCAAGTAGGCAGTGGCCAGATGAGCTCTTTAAAAAAAAATAAAAAAAATTGATAAGTATTAGAATAGTAAAAGATAATCTGATATATTGTATCTACATTTGCTACCGTCTATCGCACGCAAGCCATACAGAGCTGATCTCGCAGTTTTTATTTCGCCGGATAAATGGCAGCCTTCCTCAGAAGAGATGACAAAGTCATAGGAGGAAGCAGAAGAAGTGGTCCATAATGCAATTTTTGAGGTAAATTTAAAGACTGAACCCGATTTTGTCATTTACAAAATACTTTAACTACTTTTTCAGGGGTATTGATATCAAAATTCTACTAGAAAAGTCTCCTTACGTCCTTCAACCATCCCGAGCCGCTTTGAACCTGAATGTTATTTTTCAATTATCAAAAAATTACATTGATGGGCGAAGATCCGCGGGAACATTTGCATTACTACCGTTTACTGTTTTTTTTTCAAATTAAACGCTCCTGAAGAGGGATGAGGAACTCTAGGAGACTTTTCTAGCGGCTTAAGAAATTCTTTCTAGTACCCTTACCTAACCGAATAAATATATATATATATATATATATATATATATATATATATATATATATATATATATATATATATATATATATATATATATATATATATGTGTGTATATTCTTTATATAATATAGCTGTCAACGAAGATTCACAGGATTAAACAGCTGCTGGAGCTATGTAGGATTGGGTCTTCACAGGGAGAAGAGAGTGAAGCTGAATCAGATGATATTAAGAAGGAGAATGAAGGTATTGCTGAAGATGAATGCTATGAATTGGCAAGGAGCGAATCACCCTCATCTAATACTTGTTAAGTTTCTTGGAAAAGATCAAGAAATTTACTGCTCTTAACTGTATTCAAATATGTATCTTCCGCTGAAGAGTAGAACAATCTGACGGACGCTATATATACTGACACCAAAAGAAACTTCATCTCTACCTAAACAGTTAATTTATGATTTAATAAAAACACCCCTATTATACAAAGAAATGAGAGCGTTATTTGGTCGATTAGTTGGCAGGAGAAGATAACATTTCAATAAATAGCCATCTTTTAAAATGCAGCTGTACATATTTTTATAACTGCAATGTATAAGAAAGAGGAGTGGTTAGATTCTTATAAATTTTTGGTTAAGTTATATTTAAAAAATCATTTGAAAAGGTTTACTATTTCAATTAAGTATATTAATTAAATAAATTATCATGTGTAATATGTTATTTATCATTTGGCTAAGAAATAAGTATAACAATGTTCAGCATTTATCATTACCTTTAATAATATTAATTTTTTAGTTAAACTAAAATAATTTAAGCAGATTTAACTTTTAAACTTAATGTTTTCGGACATGAGTTATATGAATATTTTGGAGCATGTGAAGAGATTCGGTGGATGATAATTTGATTCTATTTTTTTTCGATCTAATCATTCTTTTTGGGAGAGTTTGTTATTGAAGTCTGTGTCGTAGAATGACTCCCGACGATACCATATATCACTATTCGTTGAGGGAACTTCCTTAATTATCTTCAGAGTGCGTTACTGTCTGGCGGCCGATATTATGTATCTTCGATATGCTTAAGAAGTGGAACTGAGCTCAAGGATAATAATATTGCTATCATTAATAAAATAGAGTTTTATTAATAATAACTATCAACAAACACAAGACGGAAAATATTGACATAAACAGAATGGAATGGGTCATGGAGACTCGGTCTAATCCGAGGATTTAAAAGATTAAAAAAAAGGTAAAACAAATATAGAGTTAAAGAGATGGGATGGTTCGATAAACCATTTAAAGCACACGATAGAATTGACAAAAAGGGTTAAGTACTCAAAGGTGACGTTTGGCTTACGTAACTTTTTCACTAGTGGTGCAGGGGAAGGTGGCGCGAAGGAGATTCGGTCCGCTGGCGAGTTCCATCCGAAGGGGGGGGGGGAATAAAAGGATCCTGACGTGGCGTCTTGGGAAGGAGAACCGTTTCTCGACGAACGGCTTGAAGAACAATGGCTGTTCTAGGTTGTTCTCTTCTGAACAAAGGGGGGGATGAGAACCGTCTCTTGTCTACGGGCTCAAGAACAATGGCTGTTCTAATGTTGTTCTCCTCTGAACAACAGGGGGGGGGTGAGAACCGTTTCTTGGCGAAGGGCTCAAAACGAACAATGGCTGTTCTAATGCTGTTCTCCTTTGAACAACAGGGGGGGATGAGAACCGTTTCTTGGCGAAGGGCTCAAAACGAACAATGGCTGTTCTAATGCTGTTCTCCTTTGAACAACAGGGGGGGAAACCTTGGGGACTTGGCGTCACGGAAGGCTCGAACCTTTGGCACTTAAGGAATATTGTCCTCCTTCTGGACAAGTGATGGTGAATCTCGAGGTCGAGGTCCCTTGGCGCACAAAGGGAGAGAGGGTCGTGGTGATGTTTCGCGACGAAAATCTGGATCTCCAATCTGATCTTAGTGGTAAAGTTCCAATATAAATAGCCAGGACATCTCCTTGGCGTGGGGGAAAATGGAGTAGAAGCTTGGAGGGAACGCACAGCCGGGCCGGGGAACAATGCCTTATCTGCTCATAAGCATAACTCGATCTGGCGAGGTCGGCGTATGGGGGCGAACGGGGGGACGATAACCTCCTTGTTTAAACATTGGCATCCGGTAGCTGTGATAAGACTCCAAGCCTCGAATCGAAGATGCACGTGGGCAGCATCGTGGTTTTAAATAATATGGGATAGGAGTTGAATTTAACGCAGCTTCAACTCGTTCTATCACACCCCTCCATTCCAGGGAAAGTTGTCACTTCGAAAAAAAAGAGAGAAGGGACAACGATAGAGCTCCGTTGTAGGGAACTCGTTTTCTTGTACCAACCGTACCTTCCTGCACCTAACTAGTATTACCTCAATACATATGATTATTTTGATCTTTAGATTACAGGGGAAAATAACCTTTTATACAACTTAATCAAAGAAAAATAAGGGGCATGGAACAATGAAATGATATAAAATTAGTACATACGGGACAAAATAATTTATACGTAAATTAATGGGTACAAGTATATATACATACAAAAAATTAGACATTGAGCGTTACAAAAATCAGACATATACATTAATTAATTATATTATAAGAGAATCTTAATTTAAGTCGTACAAGACGGTATATACCTACATGGAGATACTAATCCTATGAATACAATTATTCTACGCTATTCGGTAACGCATTCCTACTGAGTGCGTCAGCGACCTAGTTATCGGAACCTTTGATATAATTTATTTTAAATTGATACTCTTGCAAGAGTAAACTCCAGCGCATGATGCGGCCGTTTGAGTGTCGCACATTCCTAATATAGGCTAACGGACGGTGGTCGGTTCCTATCTGAAATTCTTTACCTATCAAGTACATCTTGAATTTGTCTATGACCCAGATAATTGATAGAGCTTCCTTTTCCATAGTGGCATATCTCTTTTCGCGTGGTAATAATTGACGACTAGCATATGCAACTGGATGACTCGCGCCGTCATCCTCGTATTGAAGGAGTACACCTCCAATGCCCTCGTTGGACGCGTCTGTCTTAATCCCAGAGGATTTTTCCGGGTTGGGCAACTTTAAAATGGGGGCAGTACTGAGCTTACTCTTGAGCTGATTAAAATGGGAAATAGCGACATCATTCCAAAGTAGACGATCGGGTGAATTCTTTTTTAAAAGGGAGCTGAGGGGCGCCGAAATCGCAGCGAAATTCGGAACGAATCGCCGATAGTACGAAGCTGATCCTAGGAACGATCTTAATTGCTCCTTTGTAATCGGGAGAGGCATGTCGGCGATTGCCTTAATCTTATCCTCTTGGGGACCCAACTGGCTTTGTCCTATTTTGAAACCCAAATATTTGATGGTTTCGTGGGCAAAATGGCATTTGCTGGGGCCAATGCTGAGGCCATTTTTACGCAGTCGCTCGAAAAGAGCTAATAGGGCGGGTAAATGGTGATTCCATTTAATTAGTTCTTGTAGCTGACTCTTCGGACGTGGTGTCAGCTGCGCGTCACTATCCAGGTCAGAGGGTTCTAAAGACTCGCCTGGTAGGGAAGGAGGAGGGTAATCGGCATCAGGTTGGATGCACACTGTCTGGATTACATTAAGGGACTCCGCGGGGTAATCTTCTTCAAGCGCCGATATTTCGTCCAGTTCTACGAAGGTATCTCCATGGGCGCGTTGGGGGTTCTTTTTTTCTTGGGGTCCACGGACAGTCTCCGTGTCCTTGTCTTGGGCCTTACCACCTAAGGGTGATAGTGATTCACACTCCTCTTTTGCCGTCCTAAAGTCCTGGTTAGGGGTCTCCGAGAAATCGGACGGTATCGGGGTTCTGATGGGGACGGGCTCCTGGGCTTCTTTCTTATCTCGGCCTTGAGGAAGGGCGGCCTGAAACACAGGGTCGAAACTTACTTGGGGGCTCTGCCCTATAAGTACGGAACAGAATTGTATGGGTGCTACAATGACTTCAGCCCAGCCATTATAATATTGACACTGCAGGTAACATCTAACGACGGGGAATCGGTTCGCCCGCCCAAGGTGGTCATGTACCACCGCAAATTTTTCGTGGTTAGAGGCCACTGGGAGGAGTTCGTCGGACACGATGAAACACGTACATCCTGTGTCCGTGACGAGAGTCGATACTCGGCAGCTGTCCACGCTGCCCTCCTCATATTTCAAAGTTCCCGATGAACTTTTACCAAAAACAAAATTTACCTGGTGGCCTGACGGAGGGGGAGAAGTTTCTGCTTGGGTCTGCACCACCGGGGGAGCCGGGGTTGCATTAATCTGGTGAACTTGGTGGGCTGGTCCGCTTTTAAGCCTAGAATTTTGGGGGCAATTCCAGCTCATGTGGTTTACTACACCACAGGTGAAGCATATGGTTGGTCGCTTCGGGAAGAGAGATGGAGGAGAAGTCTTAACGGGAGGTTTGGAGTCCCGTTGTTGGTTTTGGGGAAAGAAGTTTTGGGGTTTTACGGGGCTCGGAAACTTTGTCAGCTTTCCTGGGAAGGAGCGCGAATCCTTCCTTCTTTCTTCTCGTTGGATTTCTTTTTCTCGTTCTTCTCGTTGTATTTTTCTTTCTCGTTCTTCTCGTTGTATTTCTCTTTCTCGTTCCTCTCGTTGTTTTTCTCTTCCTCGTTCTTCTCGTTGTATTTTTCTTTCTCGTTCTTCTCGTTGTATTTTTCTTTCTCGTTCTTTTCGTTGTATTTCTCTTTCTCGTTCCTCTCGTTGTTTTTCTCTTTCTCGTTCTTCTCGTTGTATTTTTCTTTCTCGTTCTTCTCGTTGTATTTCTCTTTCTCGTTCCTCTCGTCGGATTACTCTTTCCCTTTCTCTTTCTTCCTTTTCTCTTTGAAATTTTGCTTCAATCCGAGCTAAATTAATCTGATGGTGAAGGTCCATTTGTCTTATCCATTCCTCTCTTATGTACTTAATTAGTTCTTTTCCGGAAAGTCCCAAGGATTCTCCTTGCGCTTTAAAGATTTCAAACTGAGTCATCTTTGCACTTGGGGGCGCACTAGTCAACCAACTAAAATTCCTTGCAACAAGAATTATGCCTCTATAGAATTAGCCTACCTAAATATGGGCACTGACCTATTCGTACTTGGTTTCTCAATCTAAATAACCACTGACTAAAATCACAAAAAAACACAAACAAATTATTATAACCGTTCCTTGAGCTACTCCAGCTTCTTAAGTTTAAAAAAAGGGGGATAGCAATCGTTAAAACAAAAGGGAACTACTATATTCTATTATTGTAACGAATAACACTATGCTTTACTCGACTGAGACCAGTGTTTGCAAAGATATAGCGTTAAACCTTACACACCTGATACCAAATTTAAATAGTATATATATATATGTCGTAGAATGACTCCCGACGATACCATATATCACTATTCGTTGAGGGAACTTCCTTAATTATGTTTAGAGTGCGTTACTGTCTGGCGGCCGATATTATGTATCTTCGATATGCTAAAGAAGCGAAACTGAGCTCAAGGATAATAATATTGCTATCATTAATAAAATAGAGTTTTATTAATAATAACTATCAACAAACACAAGACGGAAAATATTGACATAAACAGAATGGAAAGGGTCATGGAGACTCGGGCTAATCCGAGGATTTAAAAGATTAAAAAAAAGGTAAAACAAATATAGAGTTAAAGAGATGGGATGGTTCGATAAACCATTTAAAGCACACGATAGAATTGACAAAAAGGGTTAAGTACTCAAAGGTGACGTTTGGCTTACGTAACTTTTTCACTAGTGGTGCAGGGGAAGGTGGCGCGAAGGAGTTTCGGTCCGCTGGCGAGTTCCATCCGAAGGGGGGGGGGGAATAAAAGGATCCTGACGTGGCGTCTTGGGAAGGAGAACCGTTTCTCGACGAACGGCTTGAAGAACAATAGCTGTTCTAGGTTGTTCTCTTCTGAACAAAGGGGGGATGAGAACCGTCTCTTGTCTACGGGCTCAAGAACAATTGCTGTTCTAATGTTGTTCTCCTCTGAGCAACAGGGGGAGGGGTGAGAACCGTTTCTTGGCGAAGGGCTCAAAGCGAACAATGGCTGTTCTAATGCTGTTCTCCTTTGAACAACAGGGCGGGATGAGAACCGTTTCTTGGCGAAGGGCTCAAAACGAACAATGGCTGTTCTAATGCTGTTCTCCTTTGAACAACAGGGGGGGAAACCTTGGGGACTTGACGTCACGGAAGGCTCGAACCTTTGGCACTCAAGGAATATTTTCCTCCTTCTGGACAAGTGATGGTGAATCTCCTTGGCGTGGGGGAAAATGGAGTGGAAACTTGGAGGGAACGCACAGCCGGGCCGGAGAACAATGCCTTATCTGCTCATAAGCCTAACTCGATCTGGCGAGGTCGGCGTATGGGGGCGAACGGGGGGACGATAACCTCCTTGTTTAAACATTGGCATCCGGTAGCTGTGATAAGACTCCAAGCCTCGAATCGAAAATGCACGTGGACAGCATCGTGGTTTTAAATAATATGGGATAGGAGTTGAATTTAACGCAGCTTCAACTCGTTCTATCACACCCTGTAACAAAGGAACAGTTTAAAACTACGATTTTAATCCTATATATTGAGAAGAAATTTTGTTATATTTTCACTATTGTTTTCTTTCGTTGATTGATCAAGAGAAAATAATGTCTTTTGTACAATACTGAAATTGGAACTTAGGTGAGTGGAATCATTAATGACAGTTTTAAACTCCATTAAAATCTATTTAGATTTTAGCAGATTTTTCTCTCTCGAGTTTCAAAAATCTAGATGGAAAGAACATAATGTTGGCAGATTCGGCTACTTTAAAATGAAATTAAAGAGAAAAAAAACAACAACACCCCAAAAGGGGGAAAGGAAGCAAGCTGGTGCGTCGGGGAGAGGTCCCCCCGGCGCACGAGCGTGCAACTAAAGAAAAAAAAACAAACAAAAAACAAAACAAATGCAAAAAAACAAAAAAACAAACAAACAAACCTTGCTTAAATAATAGGGAGAAGGCCGGCCTCCCCCAAGAAGTCAACAAGTCCACAAGTCAGTGTGCACGAATCTGTCCCAAGCACAAGCGACAGGCGGTAGCGACCCCGCCCATCCCGGTACTGGGACAGGTATCGTGCGCGAAGATCACCCAGACTGGGACATTCGACAAGAATGTGCCGAACAGTCTGGGGGACGACGCAGTCGTTGCAATAGGGCGCAGGCGAGCGCTCCATCAGATAGCGATGCGTCACACGAGTGTGTCCGATTCGGAGACGACAGAAAGCAACCTGAAGCCGCCGCGGCATTGGGGGATAGGTCCATGGGAACAGTCGCGGCGCAATGGCACGCAACTTTAAGTTCCCTTCGACCGTCTCCCATCTTCTTTGCCAAGCAGTCCGAAGAGCTGCCCGTATTCCTGCCATGTAGTCGGTGTGAGGAAGAGCGAAACGCTGGTCCGGTCGCAGAGTCCTCGCGGACTCTTTGGCGCCCTCATCGGCGCGCTCATTCCCCGCAATTCCTACATGTCCAGGAACCCAGCAGAAGATAATCTCGACATCTGCCCGGCTCGCCAAAACCGTGGCGTCACGGATATCGCTAACCAGGGGATGCGGAGATTCCAATGCCCCGAGAGCACTCAGGGCGCTTTGTGAGTCGCTATAGATCACAATCCGGTCTCCGAACCGGGCACGTCGCGTAATCTCCCGTACCGAGTGGTGTATTGCCACCAGCTCGGCCGTGAAGACAGACGCAGCGCCTGGTAGAGCCCCGCTGACTTCAAACAGAGGGGATACGGCGTGGAACCCGACCCCCTCTTGGGACTTGGAGCCATCCGTATACACTGGCACGGTACCAGCGTGACACGATGTGTGCTCCAAAAAGGTCGAACGCAATACTCCCGGCGCAGTACAAGCTTTGGGAGCAGAGGCGTGGCGACAAATAGCCAAATGTGGTACCCTCCAGGGTGGCGTCCTGGGCAGAACCAGGGGCGCCACCGGCCCGAGAGCTATATCTACCTCTCGAAGGAGTTTCCTGGCCCTAAACCCAAAGGGCTTAGGGTATGACTGGCGTCTCTCGGCGGCATAGGCACCATCGAGATCAGCTGCGGATGCAGTGAGAGCTGTTGGCGACTGAGGGAGGCGCCGGGATCGCGCGTACAGGCGAGTGATGCACTGCACGCGGCGCAGAGCGAGTGGCATCTCCCCAGCATCGACCAACAGGCTCTCAATGGGGGAAGTGCGGAAGGCACCGGTCGCAAGGCGATGGCCGGTGTGGTGGATCGAATCCACCTTCCGCAATAAACGCTCGGCAGCGGATGCATAAAACTCGCATCCGTAGTCGAGCTTCGAGCGAACAAAGGATCGATATAAAAGTAAGGCGGTAGCCCTATCAGCGCCCCAAGCGCTGAACGTCACGGAACGGAGAATGTCCATGGCGCGGGTACAAGAGACCCTAAGGCTGCGAATATGAGCCTCCCAGGTGAGGCGTCGGTCGAATACAAGACCAAGGAAACGGTGCGACTCAACCACATCCAGGCGCACCCCATTAAGAAACAAATCTGGGTCGGGGTGAAGCCGTGGATGGCGGCAGAAGTGCACCACCTTAGTCTTGGCCTAAGAAAACCGAAACCTGTGCGCTTCGGCATAGCGAGAGACGCGGTTCAATGCCTGTTGGAGTCGACGCTCCAGAGTTGGCATCTGGGCCGCGCCAAAAGAGATCGAAAGGTCGTCCACGTAGAGCGTAGCGAGAACATCTTCCGGCAGCACCGAGGTGATGCCGTTGATGCTCAGGGCAAAGAGTGTGACACTGAGGACACTTCCCTGCGGGACACCCTCTTCCTGCTCCTTTGGACGGGAGAGGGCTCCCCCCACCCGTACGCGGAATCGACGATCTGGCAAAAATTCAGATATAAAAATTGGGAGGCGTCCCCTCGCCCCCATCGTGTGGAGAGTCTCCATGATACCGTATCGCCATGCGGTATCATAGGCCTTCTCCAGATCAAAAAACACCGTGGCGTAGTGCTGTCTACGAAGGAAAGCCTCGCAGACGGCACTTTCCAGTCGGAGCAGAGCATCCGACGTGGAGTGGAACTTACGGAAGCCGCACTGTGCAGAAGACAGATGGCCTCCGCTGTCCAGGAAATAGGCTAATCTAACATTTACCAATTTCTCCATCAACTTGCACACGCAAGAGGTTAGAGAGATTGGGCGGAAACCGGTCGGAGTAGAGTGATCTCTCCCCGGCTTGCGAAAGGCGAGCACAGTAGCGATTCGCCAGGAGTCTGGGAGAAGACCATCCACCCAGATCCTGTTGAACAAATCTAACAGAAAGGCCATGCCTCGCTCACCCAGGTGTCGAAGCATGGCGTACGGGACATCGTCCGGACCATGGGCGGTGTCCGCGCACGAAGCGAGAGCGGAACGCAACTCACTCACAGTAAACTTGTCGTTGAAGGGTTCTCCGCCTCTGGAGGTAAAGTCCAGCCGGCGGCCTTCCGCGACATCACGACGTGCATTGAATGCTGGCGGAGCAGCATCACGGCTAGAGAATGCGGAAAAAGCGGTCGCTAAGGATTCCACCACGGAGGCGTGGTCCGAGATTGCGGTCCCATTCTCCTGGAGAACGGGAGGGGGGTCCTGCGAGAACTTGCCCCGAATCCTTTTGACTCGCTTCCACACCTCAGCTAAAGGGGTCTTCCCGTTAAGTGAAGACACGTATGCCCGCCAAGAAGAGCGGCGGGCGTGCTTCGAAATATACCGGAACCTAGCCCTAGCCCGACGAAATTCAGCGACAGTGAAATCGTTCGGGCGGCGCTTATAGCGCATGTAGGCATAACGCTTCTGTTTGAGGGCCGTTTCACACTCGGCCGACCACCATGGGAGTGGTCGGCGTGCAAAACGGCCAGACGTCCTAGGAATAGTAGTCAGGCCTACGGCGATGAGGTTGCCGGAGAAGAACTCAACGGCCTCATCTACCGACCTAAACTCCTCGACTGAGATAGAGAATTCAGTCATTTCCTGAAATGCAGGCCACCGCGCCCGCGCCAAGCACCACCGAGGTGGTCTCTCAGGCGGCAGTTGCCCTGAAAATGATATTTGAATGGGAAAGTGATCACTTCCATGGAGGTCATCGACCACCCCCCAATCAAAATCAGGCTGTGCATCCGAAGAGCACAAAGATAGGTCAAGGCAAGAAAATGAAGCGGTTCTCGGACAGTGATGCGTAAACTCATCCACGTTTAGGACACCCATCTCAAGCTCTTCGATCAGATCGGCAAGGACTTGTCCCCTGGGATTTATGGAGTAATCTCCCCAGAGAGGATGCCTGCCGTTCAGATCTCCAAGCAAGAGATAGGGCCTCGGCAACCGTGCCACGACGCGGCGGAATTCCCCCGCGTCGAAGTCAGCTGACGGTGGAATGTACGCAGAAATGATAGTATACCTCCTATCCAGGTGCAGCTGCACAGCCACTGCCTGAAAGGAGGTATCTAAAGAGAAAGGAAGAACGGAGACATCATGCCGGGTGTAAACCGCGCATACCCCAGCCCGGCTATCCCGCGGTGGTGGGGTCGCAAGACCCTTATACCCCGGGAGGGCAGGCAGCGGGCACGCGCCTAGCATGGTCTCCTGCAAAAAAATAGCTAACGGGGAACGGGACGAGACGAGCCTCCGCAGCTCCTCCCAGTTGGCCCGGAGTCCACGGCAATTCCATTGAAGGAATATGCCCTCCAGGCCTAGCTCGGAGGAGACGCGGGGGCCCTCCTCGAATTGAAGACCCTCACGGAAATGGCCGTACGCTTCCCGGGGGCAGAACCCCGGGCGCTGTTGGCCGGACAAAGCGCTGAAGGCGCTGTCGCCTTCGAGGACTTATTGGGGGAGGTTGGGCTCGCCATGCGAGTCTTTTCCTCCCTCCGCCTCGAAACCTTAGGCGGGCGTTGCGGCTTAGGAGGCGGGGAGCCCTCTTTTCGAGGAACCACCGTCTCCGAGCCACTCGCTCCACCTCGGGGCGTGGGCGAAGGGGCCGAAGCTCCTTTGTTGCTGTCCTCCTTTCGGGGAACAGCTTTAGGAACCCCGGAAGATGGCCTAGCGACCATCTTCAGGGGTGTTGCCTCCTGTGAGTCTAACGACTCTGTGGAGGCGCGTGGCCGTTTCGCCTTACGGGAAACGGTCACGCTGGGGGAAGAGGGGGGAGCCCTGGTATTAGCCGGGGCTGGGTGTGAACCCTTTTTGCCGCCAGCTCTACCAGGGGAGCGCCCGGGTGTAGTAGAGCCCGCAGAAGGGCTCCGAATGGGCGCGGAAACAACCGTGCTCGTTGGCCTGGATGGGCCAGGAGCAGAGGGTGCTTTTCTAACTATTGAGGCATATGATGTCCCAGGCAGAGCCGGGCGCGCCAGGACCAAGTCCTTAGCCTCGCGGAATGACAGTCGATCCTGGGCCTGAACGGCCAGGATTTCTTTCTCAAGGAGATATGCACCACATTGCTTCGAAGAAGCAGGGTGCGGCTCTCCGCAATTGACACACTTGGCCACACACGATTTGGACTTATCGTGTGCGACCTTGGAGCAATTTACACAGACTTCGGGTGACCCCGATTTTGCACGTCTACATGATCGATTCGTGTGGCCGAAGCGGTGACAGTAATAGCACCGCCGCGGCAGTGGCACGAATGCCTTCACGCGGTAGCGGTACTAACCGGCACGCACCGACTCAGGGAGCTTGTCACAGTCGAACGTGACGAAGAGTGTAGGGGTGGGTCTCGAGGCCCCTCCCTGTTTTCTCATCACACGTTCGACCTTGACCGCCCCATGGTCGGCCAGCTCTAGGGTGATGTCTTCTATGGAGTATTCAACGAGTTCCCTCGCATAAACTACTCCTTTCACAAAGTTCATGGTAGAGTGCGGCGTCACACTCACCGGGGTGCCATGAAGTGTCCGAAGAGCACTTATCTTGGCCGCCTCGGCGGGATTCGCCGCATTCGCCAGAAGGCTGCCGTCCGAGAAACGGGTCACCTTCGGCTCTCTACCAATTGCACTAGCTAATCCTCTCCTCTCATGGATCATGTTGCCCTTAGACAACATGGTGCTATCAGTGGAGCGAATGACGAGGAAGCGTTTGAAGCCAGCGGGCTCGAAAACGCCAGGTAACCTCTGAATGAGGGGCCCCGATGTCATCGAGGCTCCGCCCTGTGCATTCCTCGTCTTAGTCTTGGTAGGAGCTCCGCACACGAGGGGGTAGAGGGGCCGGATTTGCCGATCTTGGCTTGGTCGCCTACCAAAGTGGCAGCAGACCCATCCGTCCCCGCAGCCCCCACGGATGGAGAGGAGCCCCGAGTCTTTTTCGTCTTTCTTGTCTTTTTCTTCTTTTTAGGAGAGGAGGGCGGGGAATGAACCCGCTTCTCACCCCCGCCGGTAGAAGCCCCCAGGCCAGATGGACCGGCCTCAGCCAGGTCCTTCTCTGAAATGGAGAAGGTCCCGGTGGGCGCAGGGGATTCATCCGGAGGAGATCCCTCCCCTCCTTGTCCTGCCTGAGAATCCACAGCCGTTTGATGAGGACCTTGCATAGGGGCGGATTCGGGTTCGGTGCTTGGCGCCAAGCCCGGATTCCCCCCCATGGAAGGCCCTACCGTCTGGGGCTGGGTCTCCTCAAGGACCATGTCTATCACACGAGGGGCCTCCAGTTGGCCATCCCCTCCCAGGACATCGCAGGTCCCCTTGGCAGCGTCATAAGTCTTTAGTGGGGAGGCACAGGCCTTGACCCCGGCAAGGTTTAATATTTTTGCCAGCAGGTCTTTTGAGGGAAGCGACCGAAGGGGCCTGGCTTCCCTCTCCCCCCTAAGGGGGTTTGCCCTACCGAGCCGCTTGTACGAGGGGCGGTCGGCAATGGGCTGCCTGCTGGCTTTCTTGGCAGTCCCCTTAGAAAGCATAGGAGGGACTGCCGCTGGAGATAGGGAGGTGCCCGAAAGCACCTCCAGAGAAGGGGGTGAGGGGGAGTCCCCTACACCCGTAGGCGTAGGAGAGGAGTAAGCCTCCTCTCCGGTTAAAGAGGTATGGAGGGTCCCCTGCGCAAGCACAGGGGGGGGGGACCTCCATCTTTTTTGTGGGGCTGCACGAGGGCGGCTCCGTTGTTGTTATAGGGGGAATTAAGGGGAGATGTTTTTTTGTTTCATCATTGGGCATGGTGACCCTCTTTGTTTTACGGGACGCAATCGCTCACCACCTCTTGCAGTAGCCCGCACTGCAAGAGGTGCTTACAGGCCCGGCAGAGCCAGGCGCCGCCATTTGGGACCACCCCTCCCGCCTGGTGGCCTGGCAGTCCTTCGGCATGGCGGCTCCACCTTGAACACGGCGTAAAACGGATAGATTTTGAAGACGAGAGGAAAAGGGATGTGAGGAAGGTATGGGTGGGGATGAAGCAGGTTGTTTAAAGCCAACTACCCCAGACCGGAGCTCAGGGGTTAGGGGACATTGTCCCCTCCCCCCTCAGCCCCGATCCGGGACGATTGGCTGAGAAGAAGGTCAGCTTCTACCCTGTGAAATTAGAGGCTGACCAGAGAAAGTTGTGGGAGAGGTTGTATGAAAAGCGACGAGGTAGGATAGGAATACAGGCTATCTGAAGGAAGGAAGAGAGGCTAAGCTGGGGCCGGACGGGGCGCTGGATCCCGCCAGCACGGCGGCCAGGATGGCAAATCGCCGCGCCCCTTACGGGGGAAATAATTTATAGAAGAAAAGTTTGAATGAATTTGGATTTTTATCATTAAGATTTATTATCTCCAATATTTTTCATTTCTATAACATTTATTTAACAATTGTATGGATGTAACCTGATCCTTGAATCTAAATGCAAATATTCAATCTAAATGCAAATATGCAATACAATACATTCGTATTTTAAAATCAGTTTTCTGTTGTTTTTAATTTGCTATTTGGGAGGTATAGGGTAAACGTTTGTTTGCGTTCTTCTTTTTTGTATTATTTTATTCGAACCTGATTTGTTTATTTTAACTTTCCGAAGTATTCAAATTTCTTGAGTTTAACAAAATCATGTAACTAACTTTAAAATAAATGACATTACCACTTTCCATCCACTTTTCCTTCCTGGGCCATTTCATTACGCTCTTTCCTGACATTTACGAGGAAATATATCTTATATTTTTGAAGATTTAATTATTTTTTTTAGACTTCCTGAGGAGGAAACACTTCATATTAGCTTATAAGTAGAGGTTTCTTTCTTATCTTTAAGTCTTTCTTTAATCCCGGACCTTTTACACTTTCACTATAGAGAGATATTAGTTTTTTTTAGATTACACATATCATGATTATTGAAGCATAGACAGGTCAGTGGTGTCTATAGAGAGAAAGGTTGAAAGTTTCCTATTTACATGTTTCTTGCATTTAAACTCATAATTTATTTATATTTATGGCTTTGTTGTCTCCTTCAAAAAGTGGCATATTTTTAAAACAAGAAATCATGGTTTAGTGTCTCTGGTAAAATTCACGTAAAAATTTTCCAAACTATGAGTCATTCTCATACATCTATGTGAGCATAATTATTCGATGTTGAATCCATTTTTATTAATATGGCTTGTTGTGGCTCTGTATTGCAACATGACATCATGCTCTGTTACTTTTATCTCGTTTAGCAGCGCACAAGTGCACACACATATATCCTAAGAGAAACCCGTCTCTTTTTTATAGAATTTTTGGTTTTTTGGTCTTATTTTAGTGGAGTTCAATCGGTAATGTTTCTCGTCCATCTATTATCTAGGAATTTCGCCAAATGACCTGTCTATCTCCATTTCAGATTTCGTATAACTTCTAGTATATCCTGGTTTGGTTTGTCCACCTATTTAAATGACAGATTACCCCCCCCCCCCCGCCGAGTTATCAAAATCATAATGCGTTCAAGAGCTCTTTGTCTTGTTCTAAGCTTTGATGTTTTGTGGGAGTCAAGTTCCAAGTTTCTGCTCCATGGGTCATTTTGCTTTGGAAAACGATGCTTGTCTTTCCAAATGCTTTCCAGCCTAGGGTGATTCTGCGTTGTATTTCCATATTTTTTCAAGATGAGATTATAATCTGTTTATCTATATAAAAGAAATATATTTGTCTAACTTTTGAATTTCTTCGTTGTCAATTGCGATGTCTTTCATTTCGACCTCTTTTTGGTTTGTCATGTCCTTGATTTTGCCGAATTAATTTTTAGGCCAACAGTTTTTCTTTCATTGTTCAGTTCTTGAAGTATTGGTTGAATCTCATCTATGAGATTATATTTTGTTGTTGGTTGGTTGAGATTCAGAATTATTTTACATGAGTATAACTTCTTTTTAGTACTACTTAGTATTTTTAACTATTTTTTCCTGAACTTAAATGAATATGCCATCTTCCTCTATTAATTCTACTATGTGACATTTTCTCTTTTAAAGTTTCTTTTTAGCCAATTTGTACCACTTTCCTTTTCGGTGTTATCTTTCACAATATTTGTATTATATTTTCAGATGCGACCTCTCGTTTACTTTATAATGAGATTATTTAGTACTGCTAATTCAATTTGTTGGTTACTGATTGTTGTAGGTTGTTTGCCCTTTTTCATTAAGTTAGGGCTTCTTTTGAGCGATTTTGCTTATTTTGTGTTTCGTTGCATTTTTTAGCGATATTGTTTATAGCTTGTATATTTTTGGTGTTGCTGAGGGTTAAGTGGATTTTCATTGTATGCTCTTTGAAGATTACGATGGAATTCTAGAACCAGATTTTTCTGGATCCTAATAGGCTTATTTTATTAATTGAATAACTTCTTCTCTCTTTCTAAATGTTAACTTTGATCCGATATCTGCTCATCCTATAATGACTAATTTTGATTTTATTGATGACTTGGAAAATTACTGCCATTGATTTTTTTGTCGAAAAGAATGTAATTAATTTCATTTAATATTTCCTAGCTTGTGCATCTCCAAGTCCATCTTTGCTGCTGCTTGTTTATTAGCATAGTGTTGGAAATTTTGAGTTCTAGGGCTAGTGTAAATTTAACTAAATATTGCCCGCTTTCATTTCGTTCCCCAATTGAGGACTTTTCTTTGCCTGACGCGTTTAAATCACAAATTACGATATTAAACTGGGCCTTGTTTATCTTTAGGCTCGTTCTAAACCTATCTAATTTTTTCTCCCTACTAGCAGATTTCGGTGCGTACCCTTAAAATATTTTCAGTTTGTATTTCTTAGATACTTTTAGGTTTATGAAAGCATCTCTTTTCGATACACCGTGAAACTATTATCATTTCTTTGAGCTCGTCAATGTATCAGAAATCCAACTCTATGCACCCTTTGAGCTCTATTAAAATTGTAGTAGAGTTGGTTATGGTTAATAGTTTCAGTTAAATCTGCTGATCGAACAGGAACGGCCGAGTTATTTTAGAATGTTTTTCATCTTTAAAAGTTTGGAGCAATATGCTATAATGCTGGCCGAATGAAGGTTAGTAGTTAAGGGCCATAGAGATTAACTTTTACCAGCTCGTCGTAGAAAGTGACTAGATATGATAATATCTTTTCATTATATATGCGGAAACGACGAGTGAACGGGCATTCTCTTGTTAAATAATCACTTCTAATGAATGAAGTACTTTGGAGTGAATTGTAGGCTCTTGGTCAGTCACGCGCTGACTTCATACAACATGCTTTCTGTGTTATTTGTTTGCCTATTTCTATCTCATCATCTGACTTGGCCATTCCAGTGTTTAGCGGCTTAGAGGCACTTCATCTTTACTCATAATGGATATGAGGCTGATATCTCAATCCTGTCTTCTGAAGAATTAGTCAATAATGACATTCTTTTTTAATATTTGAACCAAATTCGACATCCCAAAGAATTTGTTCTTTGAGCATGGTTTGCCAATCTTGTTTATCATATAGGCTTCAATTCAAGTTTTATGACGTGGTGTATAGAAAATTGAAGATTAATATTCGTGCTAGGCACAGTTTCTGTCAAATCTTTATGTTTTCTGCGTATAATTCTACCATATTGGAACTGCTTACCCTGAATCTCGAAGAAATTTTAGTTTCCGAATTCCACTGCCGGGAAGGATTTTCCACAAATGAATCTAGAAATCAACTATCATCTTTGTATATCACGTAGAGTAGTCGCTAATACTATTTTAAAATTATATTACGATGTGAAAAATATTAGGGTTTCTAAAACCTTCGCTTTTTCTACACATACAAGTATAGCATTAGTAAATGCATTAAACCCTTTGAATGCCAACAAATGATAATCATTTTATTAAGATAGAACATAACCAGACAAGATTAGCACAACGGGAAGGGATTGAGAAGAGAAACAAGTAGAAATGAGATAAATGTACACATTTCTGGTAGAAATGGATTGTCTACGATTTAAAACTCAGATTCCAAGGAGTCCAAATAGTCCATAAAATACAGATGTGCCGTCTGTAAGAGATAAAGATAATGACCACACTACTCAAATGGAGATTGAAGGGTGTAATATCGAAAATTAACTAATTAATGGGTCCATTCGTGTGGGACAAGACGGACAGATCAATGACGATGAAGTGATGTTTTTCTATATAATTACATATTAATTTTGCATTATGTATATTAGAATGTAGCTGAATCCTCCCTGAAACACCCTTTTCGGCAGCCTGATAAAATCAAATTTTCAAATTTCTCTGGAGATTTCGATTGAAGGAACTTTGTAGGAAATTGCATCAAGGAAATAAAGAACTACTTTAGTCATAATTATTTCATTACTTAATTGTATGAGTCAGACGCCAGTAGTTTAGTTTTTTTACACTACGAGAACGAAACAGGATGTAAACAAATGGTAACTAATTTATTAAATTTAATATGAAAAATAGTTGTTTATTCGGGTTTTTTTCGAAAGCACAACCAAAGTTTCGGGGGACTTAATTTCTATGCATTAGATTTCAACCCATAAATAAAAAAAAAAATTACTTTCACGATAAATTTAATTATTTCCTTTATCAGGAAATACTACTTTATTTTAACACCTTTCGTCATAGAGCATCCGTTGGAAATTTAGTTCCTCCTCACGATTTCAATATCATTATAAAATGTGTAAAATTTAACGTTCAAATAATAATAGAATCATTAAAATCCTTTTATTTAAGTACGTAATAAAGAAAATAGTTAAAAAAGTAGTTTTTTTTCAGTTTTTTTTTAGGGTCTATCTGGCGACTGCCTACTTAGGCATAAGTCGCCGCAAACAAATAGCCTAGTTGTAGGCTACTTTAAAATAAATTTTTTAACAGAAAACAACAATAAAAAGAGATAACAATTAGGAAACAAGCTCCTGCGTCGAAGTGAGGTCCCCCTCCACCCGGCGTAGGAGCAAGTGACCTAGAAAGAAAACAACAACAAAAACAAAAACAGCAAGCCTCCGCCCAAAAGTCAACAAGTCCACCAGTCAATGTGGACACACTCTAGCGACCCTGCCCATCCAAGTACCGGGAGAGATAACATGCGCGAAGATCAACCCTAATGGAAAATTCAACATGTATGTGCCGAATAGTTTGGGGGACGACGCAGTCATCGCAATAGAACGCAGGCGAGCGCTCCATCAAATAGCGATGCGTCACACGAGTGTGTCCGATTCGAAGACGACAGAAAGCAACCTGAAGCCGCCGAGGCATTGGGGGATAGGTCCATGGGAACAGTCGCGGCGAAATGGCACGCAACTTTAAGTTCCCTTTGACCGTCTCCCATCTTCTTTGCCAAGCAGTCCGAAGAGTTGGACGTATTCCTGCCATGTAGTCGGTGTGAGGAAGAGCGAAACGCTGGTCCGGTCGCAGAGTCCTCGCGGACTCTTTGGCGCCCTCATCGGCGCGCTCATTCCCCGCAATTCCTACATGTCAAGGAACCCAGTAGAAGATAATCTCGACATCTGCCCGGCTCGCCAAAACCGTGGCGTCATGGATATCGCGAACCAGAGAAGGCGGAGATTCCAATGCCCCGAAAGCACTCAGGGCGCTTTGTGAGTCGCTATAGATCAAAAATCCGGTCTCCGAACCGGGCACGTCGCGTAATCTCCCGTACCGAGTGGTGTATTGCCACCAGCTCGGCCGTAAAGACAGACGCAGCGCCTGGTAGAGCCCCGCTGACTTCAAACAGAGGGGATACGGCGTGGAACCCGACCCCCTCTTTTGACTTGGAGCCATCCGTATACACTGGCACGGTACCAGCGTGACACGATGTGTGCTCCAAAAATGTCGAACGCAATACTCCCGGCGCAGTACAAGCTTTGGGAGCAGAGGCGTGGCGACAAATAGCCAAATGTGGTACCCTCCAGGATGGCGTCCTGGGTAGAATCAGGGACGCCACCGGCCCGAGAGCTATATCTACCTCTCGAGGGAGTTTCCTGGCCCTAAACCCAAAGGGCTTAGGGTATGACTGGCGTCTCTTGGCGGCATAGCACCATCGAGATCAGCTGCGGATGCAGTGAGAGCTGTTGGCGACTGAGGGAGGCGCCGGGCTCGCGCGTACAGGCGAGTGATGCACTGCACGCGGCGCAGAGCGAGTGGCATCTGCCCAGCATCGACCAACAGGCTCTCAATGGGGGAAGTGCGGAAGGCACCGGTCGCAAGGCGAAGGCCGGTGTGGTGGATTGAATCCACCTTCCGCAATAAACGCTCGGCTGCGGATGCATAAAACTTGCATCCGTAGTCGAGCTTCGAGCAAACAAAGGATCGATAAAAAAGTAAGGCGGTAGCCCTATCAGCGCCCCAAGCGCTGAACGTCACGGAACGCAGAATGTCTATGGCACGGGTACAAGGGACCCTAAGGCTGCGAATATGAGCCTCCCAGGTGAGGCGTCGGTCGAATACAAGACCAAGGAAACGGTGCGACTAAACCACATCCAGGCGCACCCCATTGAGAAACAAATCTGGGTCGGGGTGAAGCCGTGGATGGCGGCAGAAGTGCACCACCTTAGTCTTGGCCAAAGAAAACCGAAACCTGTGCGCTTCGGCATAGCGAGAGACGCGGTTCAATGCCTGTTGGAGTCGACGCTCCAGAGTTGGCATCTGGGCCGCGCCAAAAGAGATCGAAAGGTCGTCCACGTAGAGCGTAGCGAGAACATCTTCCGGCAGCACCGAGGTGATGCCGTTGATGCTCAGGGCAAATAGTGTGACACTTCCCTGCGGGACACCCTCTTCCTGCTCCTTTGGGCCGGAGAGGGCTCCCCCCACCCGTACGCGGAATCGACGATCTCGCAAAAATTCAGATATAAAAATTGGGAGGTGTCCCCTCGCCCCCATCGTGTGGAGAGTCTCCATGATACCGTATCGCCATGGGGTATCATAGGCCTTCTCCAGATCAAAAAACACCGTGGCGTAGTGCTGTCTACGAAGGAAAGCCTCGCAGACGGCATTTTCAAGTCGGAGCAGAGCATTCGACGTGGAGTGGAACTTACGGAAGCCGCACTGTGCAGAAGACAGATGGCCTCCGCTGTCCAGGAAATAGGCTAATCTAACATTTACCAATTTCTCCATCAACTTGCACACGCAAGAGGTTAGAGAGATTGGGCGGAAACCGGTCGGAGTATTTTTTTTTTTTGCATTTAAGGGGCTATCTGGCGACTGCCGACTTAGGCATAAGTCGCCGTAAAAAACAGCCTAGTTCTAGGCTACTTTATAAAATTAAACAGAAAACAATAAAAAGAAATAACAATAACAATAACAAAGCAATAACAAAAACAATTTCAAAAACAACAACAATTAAATCGGGTTAAATAAAAGGGAGAAGGCCGGCCTCCCCCAAAAAGTCAATAAGTCCACCAGTCAAAGTACACGCACTCGTCCCGAGCACAAGGGACAGGCGGTAGCGACCCCGCCCATCCCGGTACCGGGACAGGTGTCGTGCGCGAAGATCACCCAAACTGGGACATTCGACAATTTTTTTTTTTTTTTTTTGTTTAAGAGCTCATCTGGCGACTGCCTACTTGGACATTAGTCGCCGTATTAAAACTGGCCTAGTTCTAGGCTACTTTAAAATGAAATTAAAGAGAAAAAAAAAAACAACAACACCCCAAAAGGGGGAAAGGAAGCAAGCTGGTGCGTCGGGCAGAAGTCCCCCCGGCGAGGAGCGTGCGACCAAAGTAACAAAAACACAAAAAAAACAAATGCAAAAAACAAAACAAAACAAAACAAACAAACCTTGCTTAAATAATAGGGAGAAGGCCGGCCTCCCCCAAGAAGTCAACAAGTCCACAAGTCAGTGTGCACGAATCTGTCCCGAGCACAAGGGACAGGCGGTAGCGACCCCGCCCATCCCGGTACTGGGACAAATATCGTGCGCGAAGATCACCCAGACTGGAACATTCGACAAGAATGTGCCGAACAGTCTGGGGGACGACGCAGTCGTTGCAATAGGGCGCAGGCGGGCGCTCCATCAGATAGCGATGCGTCACACGAGTGTGCCCGATTCGGAGACGACAGAAAGCAACCTGAAGCCGCCGCGGCATTGAGGGATAGGTCGATGGGAACAGTCGCGGCGCAATGGCACGCAACTTTAAGTTCCCTTCGACCGTCTCCCATCTTCTTTGCCAAGCAGTCCGAAGAGCTGCCCGTATTCCTGCCATGTAGTCGGTGTGAGGAAGAGCGAAACGCTGGTCCGGTCGCAGAGTCCTCGCGGACTCTTTGGCGCCCTCATCGGCGCGCTCATTCCCAGCAACTCCTACATGTCCAGGAACCCAGCAGAAGATAATCTCGACATCTGCCCGGCTCGCCAAAACCGTTGCGTCACGGATTTCGCGAACCAGGGGATGCGAAGATTCCAATGCCCCGAGAGCACTCAGGGCGCTTTGTGAGTCGCTAAAGATCACAATCCGGTCTCCGAACCGGGCACGTCGCGTAATCTCCCGTACCGAGTGGTGTATTGCCACCAGCTCGGCCGTGAAGACAGACGCAGCGGCTGGTAGAGCTTTGCTGACTTCAAACAGAGGGGATACGGCGTGGAAGCCGACCCCCTCTTGGGACTTGGAGCCATCCGTATACACTGGCACGGTACCAGCGTAACACGATGTGTGCTCCAAAAAGGTCGAACGCAATACTCCCGGCGCAGTACAAGCTTTGAGAGCAGAGGCGTGGCGACAAATAGCCTAATGTGGTACCTTCCAGGGTGGCGTCCTGGGCAGAACCATGGGCGCCACCGGCCCGAGAGCTATATCTACCTCTCGAAGGAGTTTCCTGGCCCTAAACCCAAAGTGCTTAGGGTATGACTGGCGTCTCTCGGCGGCATAGGCACCATCGAGATCAGCTGCGGATGCAGTGAGAGCTGTTGGCGACTGAGGGAGGCGCCGGGCTCGCGCGTACAGGCGAGTGATGCACTGCACGCGGCGCAGAGCGAGTGGCATCTCTCCAGCATCGACCAACAGGCTCTCAATGGGGGAAGTGCGGAAGGCACCAGTCGCAAGGCGAAGGCCGGTGTGGTGGATTGAATCCACCTTCCGCAATAAACGCTCGGCTGCGGATGCATAAAACTCGCATCCGTAGTCGAGCTTCGAGCGAACAAAGGATCGATAAAAAAGTAAGGCGGTAGCCCTATCAGCGCCCCAAGCGCTGAACGTCACGGAACGGAGAATGTCCATGGCGCGGGTACAAGAGACCCTAAGGCTGCGAATATGAGCCTCCCAGGTGAGGCGTCGGTCGAATACAAGACCAAGGAAACGGTGCGACTCAACCACATCCAGGCGCACCCCATTAAGAAACAAATCTGGGTCGGGGTAAAGCCGTGGATGGCGGCAGAAGTGCACCACCTTAGTCTTGGCCAAAGAAAACCGAAACCTGTGCGCTTCGGCATAGCGAGAGACGCGGTTCAATGACTGTTGGAGTCGACGCTCCAGAGTTGGCATCTGGGCCGTGCCAAAAGAGATCGAAAGGTCGTCAGCGTAGAGCGTAGCGAGAACATCTTCCGGCAGCACCGAGGTGATGCCGTTGATGCTCAGGGCAAAGAGTGTGACACTGAGGACACTTCCCTGCGGGACACCCTCTTCCTGCTCCTTTGGGGCAGAGAGGGCTCCCCCCACCCGTACGCGGAATCGACGATCTCGCAAAAATTCAGATATAAAAATTGGGAGGCGTCCCCTCGCCCCCATCGTGTGGAGAGTCTCCATGATACCGTATCGCCATGGGGTATCATAGGCCTTCTCCAGATCAAAAAACACCGTGGCGTAGTGCTGTCTACGAAGGAAAGCCTCGCAGACGGCATTTTCCAGTCGGAGCAGAGCATCCGACGTGGAGTGAAACTTACGGAAGCCGCACTCTGCAGAAGACAGATGGCCTCCGCTGTCCAGGAAATAGGCTAATCTAACATTTACCAATTTCTCCATCAACTTGCACACGCAAGAGGTTAGAGAGATTGGGCGGAAACCGGTCGGAGTAGAGTGATCTCTCCCCAGCTTGCGAAAGGCGAGCACAGTAGCGATTCGCCAGGAGTCTGGGAGAAGACCTTCCACCCAGATCCTGTTGAACATATCTAACAGAAAGGCCATGCCTCGCTCACCCAGGTGTCGAAGCATGGCGTACGGGACATCGTCCGGACCATGGGCGGTTTCCGCGCACGGAGCGAGAGCGGAACGCAACTCACTCACAGTAAACTTGTCGTTGAAGGGTTCTCCGCCTCTGGAGGTAAAGTCCAGCCGGCGGCCTTCCGCGACATCTCGACGTGCATTGAATGCTGGCGGAGCAGCATCACGGCTAGAGAATGCGGAAAAAGCGGTCGCTAAGGATTCCGCCACGGACGGGGGGTCCGAGATTGCGGTCCCATTCTCCTGGAGAACGGGAGGGGGGTCCTGCGAGAACTTGCCCCGAATCCTTTTGACTCGCTTCCACACCTCAGCTAAAGGGGTCTTCCCGTTAAGTGAAGACACGTATGCCCGCCAAGACGAGCGGCGGGCATGCTTCGAAATATACCGGAACCTAGCCCTAGCCCGACGAAATTCAGCAACAGTGAAATCGTTCGGGCGGCGCTTATAGCGCATGTAGGCATAACGCTTCTGTTTGAGGGCCGTCTCACACTCGGCCGACCACCATGGGAGTGGTTGGCGTGCAAAACGGCCAGACGTCCTAGGAATAGTAGTCAGTCCCACGGCGATGAGGTTGCCGGAGAAGAACTCAACGGCATCATCTACCGACCTAAACTCCTCGACTGAGATAGAGAATTCAGTCATTTCCTGAAATGCAGGCCACCGCGCCCGCGCAAAGCACCACCGAGGTGGTCTCTCAGGCGGCAGTTGCCCTGAAAATGATATTTGAATGGGAAAGTGATCACTACCATGAAGGTCATCGACCACCCCCCAATCAAAATCAGGCTGTGCATCCAAAGAGCACAAAGATAGGTCAAGGCAATAAAATGAAGCGGTTCTCGGACAGTGATGCGTAAACTCATCCACGTTTAGGACACCCATCTCAAGCTCTTCGATCAGATCGGCAAGGACTTGTCCCCTGGGATTTATGGAGTAATCTCCCCAGAAAGGATGCCTGCCGTTCAGATCTCCAAGCAAGAGATAGGGCCTCGGCAACCGTGCCACGACGCGGCGGAAGTGCCCCGCGTCGAAGTCAGCTGACGGTGGAATGTACGCACAAATGATAGTATAACTCCTATCCAGGTGCAGCTGCACAGCCACTGCCTGAAAGGAGGTATCTAAAGAGAAAGGAAGAACGGAGACATCATGCCGGGTGTAAACCGCGCATCCCCCAGCCCGGCCATCCCGCGGTGGTGGGTTCGGCAGACCCTTATACCTCGGGAGGGCAGGCAGGGGGCACGCGCCTAGCATGGTCTCCTGCAAAAACATAGCTAACGGGGAACGGGACGAGGCGAGCCTCCGCAGCTCCTTCCAGTTGGCCCAAATTCAACAAAAATTCAATTAAAGGATTTTTTTTTTTAATTTTTATAGAGCCCATCTGGCAACTACCCACTTGGGCATAAGTCGCCGAAAAACACGACAGCCTAGAATTAGGCTACTTTAAAGTTAAAATATGAAAACTTAACAATCAATATAAATTGGAAAAACTTAACAATCGAAGCAATCTCCGGCAGCGGGGGGAGGTCCCCCTCACCCCGGTGCAGGAGAGTGCAACCTAAAACAAAACAATAACAATTTTTTTTTTTTTTTTTATAGAGCCCATCTGGCAACTACCCACTTGGGCATAAGTCGCCGAAAAACACGACAGCCTAGAATTAGGCTACTTTAAAGTTAAAATATGAAAACTTAACAATCAATATAAATTTGAAAAACTTAACAATCGAAGCAATCTCCGGCAGCGGGGGGAGGTCCCCCTCACCCCGGTGCAGGAGAGTGCAATCTAAAACAAAACAATAACAAAAAAAGGAACCTTAAATAAAGGGGAGAAGGCCGGCCTCCCCCAAAAAGTCAATAAGTCCACCAGTCATGGTGCACGCAATCGTCCCGAGTACAAGGGACAGGCGGTAGCGACCCCGCCCATCCCGGTACCGAGACAGGTATCGTGCGCGAAGATCACCCAGACTGGGACATTCGACAAGAATATGCCGAACAGTCTGGGGGACGACGCAGTCGTTGCAATAGGGCACATGCGAGCGCTCCACCAAGTAACGATGCGTCACACGAGTGTGTCCGATTCGAAGACGACAGAAAGCAACCTGAAGCCGCCGCGGCATTGGGGGATAGGTCCATGGGAACAGTCGCGGCGCAATGGCACGCAACTTTAAGTTCCCCTCGACCGTCTCCCATCTTCTTTGCCAAGCAGTCCGAAGAGCTGCCCGTATTCCTGCCATGTAGTCGGTGTGAGGAAGAGCGAAACGCTGGTCCGGTCGCAGAGTCATCGCGGACTCTTTGGCGCCCTCATCGGCGCGCTCATTCCCCGCAATTCCTACATGTCCAGGAACCCAGCAGAAGATAATCTCGACATCTGCCCGGCTCGCCAAAACCGTGGCGTCACGGATTTCGCGAACCAGGGGATGCGGAGATTCCAATGCCCCGAGAGCACTCAGGGCGCTTTGTGAGTCGCTATAAATCACAATCCGGTCTCCGAACCGGGCACGTCGCGTAATCTCCCGTACCGAGTGGTGTATTGCCACCAGCTCGGCCGTGAAGACAGACGCAGCGCCTGGTAGAGCCCCGCTGACTTCAAACAGAGGGGATACGGCGTGGAAGCCGACCCCCTCTTGGGACTTGGAGCCATCCGTATACACTGGCACGGTACCAGCGTGACACGATGCGTGCTCCAAAAAGATCGAACGCAATACTCCCGGCGCAGTACAAGCTTTGGGAGCAGAGGCGTGGCGACAAATAGCCAAATGTGGTACCCTCCAGGGTGGCGTCCTGGGCAGAACCAGGGGCGCCACCGGCCCGAGAGCTATATCTACCTCTCGAAGGAGTTTCCTGGCCCTAAACCCAAAGGGCTTAGGGTATGACTGGCGTCTCTCGGCGGCATAGGCACCATCGAGATCAGCTGCGGATGCAGTGAGAGCTGTTGGCGACTGGGGGAGGCGCCGGGCTCGCGCGTACAGGCGAGTGATGCACTGCACGCGGCGCAGAGCGAGTGGCATCTCCCCAGCATCGACCAACAGGCTCTCAATGGGGGAAGTGCGGAAGGCACCGGTCGCAAGGCGAAGGCCGGTGTGGTGGATCGAATCCACCTTCCGCAATAAACGCTCGGCTGCGGATGCATAAAACTCGCATCCGTAGTCGAGCTTCGAGCGAACAAAGGATCGATAAAAAAGTAAGGCGGTAGCCCTATCAGCGCCCCAAGCGCTGAACGTCACGGAACGGAGAATGTCCATGGCGCGGGTACAAGAGACCCTAAGGCTGCGAATGTGAGCCTCCCAGGTGAGGCGTCGGTCGAATACAAGACCAAGGAAACGGTGCGACTCAACCACATCCAGGCGCACCCCATTAAGAAACAAATCTGGGTCGGGGTGAAGCCGTGGATGGCGGCAGAAGTGCACCACCTTAGTCTTAGCCAAAGAAAACCGAAACCTGTGCGCTTCGGCATAGCGAGAGACGCGGTTCAATGCCTGTTGGAGTCGGCGCTCCAGAGTTGGCATCTGGGCCGCGCCAAAAGAGATCGAAAGGTCGTCCACGTAGAGCGTAGCGAGAACATCTTCCGGCAGCACCGAGGTGATGCCGTTGATGCTCAGGGCAAAGAGTGTGACACTGAGGACACTTCCCTGCGGGACACCCTCTTCCTGCTCCTTTGGGCCGGAGAGGGCTCCCCCCACCCGTACGCGGAATCGACGATCTCGCAAAAATTCAGATATAAACATTGGGAGGCGTCCCCTCGCCCCCATCGTGTGGAGAGTCTCCATGATACCGTATCGCCATGCGGTATCATAGGCTTTCTCCAGATCAAAAAACACCGTGGCGTAGTGCTGTCTACGAAGGAAAGCCTCGCAGACGGCATTTTCCAGTCGGAGCAGAGCATCCGACGTGGAGTGGAACTTACGGAAGCCGCACTGTGCAGAAGACAGATGGCCTCCGCTGTCCAGGAAATAGGCTAATCTAACATTTACCAATTTCTCCATCAACTTGCACACGCAAGAGGTTAGAGAGATTGGGCGGAAACCGGTCGGAGTAGAGTGATCTCTCCCCGGCTTGCGAAAGGCGAGCACAGTAGCGATTCGCCAGGAGTCTGGGAGGAGACCTTCCACCCAGATCCTGTTGAACAAATCTAATAGAAAGGCCATGCCTCGCTCACCCAGGTGTCGAAGCATGGCGTACGGGACATCGTCCGGACCATGGGCGGTGTCCGCGCACGAAGCGAGAGCGGAACGCAACTCACTCACAGTAAACTTGTCGTTGAAGGGTTCTCCGCCTCTGGAGGTAAAGTCCAGCCGGCGGCCTTCCGCGACATCACGACGTGCATTGAATGCTGGCGGAGCAGCATCACGGCTAGAGAATGCGGAAAAAGCGGTCGCTAAGGATTCCGCCACGGACGCGGGGTCCGAGATTGCGGTCCCATTCTCCTGGAGAACGGGAGGGGGGTCCTGCGAGAACTTGCCCCGAATCCTTTTGACTCGCTTCGACACCTCAGCTAAAGGGGTCTTCCCGTTAAGTGAAGACACGTATGCCCGCCAAGAAGAGCGGCGGGCGTGCCTCGAAATATACCGGAACCTAGCCCTAGCCCGACGAAATTCAGCGACGGTGAAATCGTTCGGGCGGCGCTTATAGCGCATGTAGGCATAACGCTTCTGTTTGAGGGCCGTCTCACACTCGGCCGACCACCATGGGAGTGGTCGGCGTGCAAAACGGCCAGACGTCCTAGGAATAGTAGTCAGGCCCACGGCGATGAGGTTGCCGGAGAAGAACTCGACGGCCTCATCTACCGACCTAAACTCCTTGACTGAGATAGAGAATTCAGTCATTTCCTGAAATGCAGGCCACCGCGCCCGCGCCAAGCGGCAGTTGCCCTGAAAATGATATTTGAATGGGAAAGTGATCACTACCATGGAGGTCATCGACCACCCCCCAATCAAAATCAGGCTGTGCATCCGAAGAGCACAAAGATAGGTCAAGGCAAGAAAATGAAGCGGTTCTCGGACAGTGATGCGTAAACTCATCCACGTTTAGGACACCCATCTCAAGCTCTTCGATCAGATCAGCAAGGACTTGTCCCCTGGGATTTATGGTGTAATCTCCCCAGAGAGGATGCCTGCCGTTCAGATCTCCAAGCAAGAGATAGGGCCTCGGCAACCGTGCCACGACGCGGCGAAAGTCCCCCGCGTCGAAGTCAGCTGACGGTGGAATGTACGCAGAAATGATAGTATACCTCCTATCCAGGTGCAGCTGCACAGCCACTGCCTGAAAGGAGGTATCTAAAGAGAAAGGAAGAACGGAGACATCATGCCGGGTGTAAACCGCGCATCCCCCAGCCCGGCCGTCCCGCGGTGGTTGGGTCGCAAGACCCTTATACCCCGGGAGGGCAGGCAGGGGGCACGCGCCTAGCATGGTCTCCTGCAAAAAAATAGCTAACGGGGAACGGGATGAGGCGAGCCTCCGCAGCTCCTCCCAGTTGGCCCGGAGTCCACGGCAATTCCATTGAAGGAATATGCCCTCCAGGCCTAGCTCGGAGGAGACGCGGGGGCCCTCCTCGAATTGAAGACCCTCACGGGAATGGCCGTACGCTTCCCGGGGGCAGAATCCCGGGCGCTGTTGGCCGGACAAAGCGCTGAAAGCGCTGTCGCCTTCGAGGACTTATTGGGGGAGGTTGGGCTCGCCATGCGAGTCTTTTCCTCCCTCCGCCTCGAAACTTTAGGCGGGCGTGGCGGCTTCGGAGGCGGGGGGCCCTCTTTTCGAGGAACCACCGTCTCCGAGCCACTCGCTCCACCTCGGGGCGTGGGCAAAGGGGCCGAAGCTCCTTTGTTGCTGTCCTCCTTTCGGGGAACAGCTTTAGGAACCCCGGAAGATGGCCTAGCGACCATCTTCAGGGGTGTTGCCTCCTGTGAGTCTAACGACTCGGTGGAGGCGCGTGGCCGTTTCGCTTTACGCGAAACGGTCACGCTGGGGGAAGAGGGGGGAGCCCTGGTTTTAGCCGGGGCAGGGTATGAACCCTTTTTGCCGCCAGCTTTACCAGGGGAGCGCCCAGGTTGGGTAGAGCCCACAGAAGGGCTCCGAATGGGCGCGGAAACAACCGTGCTCGTTGGCCTGGATGGGCCAGGAGCAGAGGGTGCCTTTCTAACTATTGAGGCATATGACGTCCCAGGCAGAGCCGGGCGCGCCAGGACCAAGTCCTTTGCCTCGCGGAATGAGAGTCGATCCTGGGCCTGAACGGCCAGGATTTCTTTCTCAAGGAGATATGCACCACATTGCTTCGAAGAAGCAGGGTGCGGCTCTCCGCAATTGACACACTTGGCCACACACGATTTGGACTTATCGTGTGCGACCTTGGAGCAATTTACACAGACTTCGGGTGACCCCGATTTTGCACGTCTACATGATCGATTCGTATGGCCGAAGCGGTGGCAGTAATAGCACCGCCGCGGCAGTGGCACGAATGCCTTCACGCGGTAGCGGTACCAACCGGCACGCACCGACTCAGGGAGCTTGTCACAGTCGAACGTGACGAAGAGTGTAGGGGTGGGTCTCGAGGCCCCTCCCTGTTTTCTCATCACACGTTCGACCTTGACCGCCCCATGGTCGGCCAGCTCTAGGGTGATGTCCTCAATGGAGTATTCAACGAGTTCCCTCGCATAAACTACTCCTTTCACAAAGTTCATGGTAGAGTGCGGCGTCACACTCACCGGGGTGCCATGAAGTGTCCGAAGAGCACTTATCTTGGCCGCCTCGGCGGGATTCGCCGCATTCGCCAGAAGGCTGCCGTCCGAGAAACGGGTTACCTTCGGCTCTCTACCAATTGCACTAGCTAATCCTCTCCTCTGATGGATCATGTTGCCCTTGGACAACATGGTGCCATCAGTGGAGCGAATAACGAGGAAGCGTTTGAAGCCAGCGGGCTCGAAAACGCCAGGTAACCTCTGAATCAGGGGCCCCGATGTCATCGAGGCTCCGCCCTGTGCATTCTTGGTCTTAGTCGTAGTCATGGGCTCCGCACACGAGGGGGTAGAGGGGCCGGATGTGCCGATCTTGGCTTGGTCGCCTACCAAAGTGGCAGCAGACCCATCCGTCCCCGCAGCCCCCGCGGATGGAGAGGAGCCCCGAGTCTTCTTCGTCTTTTGAGTCTTTTTCTTTTTAGGAGAGGAGGGCGGGGAATGAACCCGCTTTTCACCTCCGCCGGCAGAAGTCCCCAGGCCAGATGGACCAGCCTCAGCCAGGTCCCTCTCCGAAATGGAGAAGGTCCTGGTTGTCGTAGGGGCACCTGTCGGAGGAGATCCCTCCCCTCCTTCTACTGCCTCGGAGCCCTCAGCCATTTGAGGAGGACCTTGCATAGGGGCGGATTCGGGTTCGGTGCTTGGCGCCGAGCCCGAATTCCCCCCCATGGAAGGCCCTACCGTCTGGGGCTGGGTCTCCTCAAGGACCATGTCTATCACAGGAGGGGCCTCCAGTTGGCCATCCCCTCCCAGGACATCGCAGGTCCCCTTGGCAGTATTGTCACTAGTCAGGTGGTGTGGGGAGGCACAGGCCTTGACCCCAGCAAGGTTCAAAATTCTTGCCAGCAGGTCTTTTGAGGGAAGCGACCGAAGGGGCCTGGCTTCCCTCTCCCCCCTAAGGGGGTTTGCCCTACCGAGCCGCTTGCACGAGGGGCGGTCGGCAATGGGCTGCCTGCTGGCTTTCTTGGCAGTCCCCTTAGAAAGCAAAGGAGGGACTGCCGCTGGAGATAGGGAGGTGCCCGAAAGCACCTCCAGAGAAGGGGGTGAGGGGGAGTCCCCTACACCCGTAGGCGTAGGAGAGGAGTAAGCCTCCTCTCCGGTTAAAGAATTATGGAGGGTCCCTTGCGCAAGCACAAGGGGGGGGACCTCCATTTTCTCGGTGGAGCTGCCCGAGGGCGGCTCCGTAGATGTTTTTGGGGAAGTTGGGGGTTGGGGTTTTTGTTTTTTTTCATACATGGGCATGGTGACCCTCTTTTGATTACGGGACGCAATAGCTCATCACCTCTCGCAGTTGCCCGCACTGCGAGAGGTGCTTACAAGCCCGGCAGAGCCAGGCGCCGCCATTCGGGACCACCCCTCCCGCCTGGTGGCCTGGCAGTCCTTCGGCATGGCGGCTCCACCTTGGACACGGCGTAAAAAATATAGGTTGTGAAGAGGAGAGGAAAAGGGATGTGAGGAAGATGTGGGTGGGGATGAAGCAGGTTGTTAAAAAAAACCCATCCCGAACCGGAGCTGAGGGGTTAGGGAACAATGTCCCCTCCCCCCCTCAGCCCCGATCCGGGGTGGTTGGCTTGAGAAGAAGGTCAGCATTCTACCCTGTGAAATTAGAGGCTGACCAGAGAAAGTTGTGGGAGAGGTTGTATGAAAAGCGACGAGGTAGGGGAGAAATCAGGATATCTGAAGGAAGGAAGAGAGGCTAAGCTGGGGCCGGACGGAGCGCTGGATCCCGTCAGCACGGCGGCCAGGATGGCAAATCGCCGCGCCCCTTACGGGGAAAACAATAACAAAAAAAAAGGAACCTTAAATAAAGGGGGAGAAGGCCGGCCTCCCCCAAAAAGTCAATAAGTCCACCAGTCATGGTGCACGCACTCGTCCCGAGTACAAGGGACAGGCGGTAGCGACCCCGCCCATCCCGGTACCGAGACAGGTATCGTGCGCGAAGATCACCCAGACTGGGACATTCGACAAGAATATGCCGAACAGTCTGGGGGACGACGCAGTCGAGGCAATAGGGCACATGCGAGCGCTCCACCAAGTAACGATGCGTCACACGAGTGTGTCCGATTCGAAGACGACAGAAAGCAACCTGAAGCCGCCGCGGCATTGGGGGATAGGTCCATGGGAACAGTCGCGGCGCAATGGCACGCAACTTTAAGTTCCCCTCGACCGTCTCCCATCTTCTTTGCCAAGCAGTCCGAAGAGCTGCCCGTATTCCTGCCATGTAGTCAGTGTGAGGAAGAGCGAAACGCTGGTCCGGTCGCAGAGTCCTCGCGGACTCTTTGGCGCCCGCATCGGCGCGCTCATTCCCCACAATTCCTACATGTCCAGGAACCCAGCAGAAGATAATCTCGACATCTGCCCGGCTCGCCAAAACCGTGGCTTCACGGATTTCGCGAACCAGGGGATGCGGAGATTCCAATGCCCCGAGGGCACTCAGGGCGCTTTGTGAGTCGTTTTAAATCACAATCCGGTCTCCGAACCAGGCACATCGCGTAATCTCCCGTACCGAGTGGTGTATTGCCACCAGCTCGGCCGTGAAGACAGACGCAGCGCCTGGTAGAGTCCCGCTGACTTCAAACAGAGGGGATACGGCGTGGAAGCCGACCCCCTGTTGGGACTTGGAGCCATCCGTATACACTGGCACGGTACCAGCGTGACACGATGTGTGATCCAAAAAGGTCGAACGCAATACTCCCTGCGCAGTACAAGCTTTGGGAGCAGAGGCGTGGCTACAAATAGCCAAATGTGGTACCCTCCAGGGTGGCGTCCTGGGCAGAACCAGGGGCGCCACCGGCCCGAGAGCTATATCTACCTCTCGAAGGAGTTTCCTGGCCCTAAACCCAAAGGGCTTAGGGTATGACTGGCGTCTCTCGGCGGCATAGGCACCATCGAGATCAGCTGCGGATGCAGTGAGAGCTGTTGGCGACTGAGGGAGGCGCCGGGCTCGCGCGTACAGGCAAGTGATGCACTGCACGCGGCGCAGAGCGAGTGGCATCTCCCCAGCATCGACCAACAGGCTCTCAATGGGGGAAGTGCGGAAGGCACCGGTCGCAAGGCGAAGGCCGGTGTGGTGGATCGAATCCACCTTCCGCAATAAACGCTCGGCTGCGGATGCATAAAACTCGCATCCGTAGTCGAGCTTCGAGCGAACAGACGATCGATAAAAAAGTAAGGCGGTAGCCCTATCAGCGCCCCAAGCGCTGAACGTCACGGAACGGAGAATGTCCATGGCGCGGGTACAAGAGACCCTAAGGCTGCGAATGTGAGCCTCCCAGGTGAGGCGTCGATCGAATACAAGACCAAGGAAACGGTGCGACTCAACCACATCCAGGCGCACCCCATTAAGAAACAAATCTGGGTCGGGGTGAAGCCGTGGGTGGCGGCAGAAGTGCACCACCTTAGTCTTGGCCAAAGAAAACCGAAACCTGTGCGCTTCGGCATAGCAAGAGACGCGGTTTAATGCCTGTTGGAGTCGGCGCTCCAGAGTTGGCATCTGGGCCGCGCCAAAAGAGATCGAAAGGTCGTCCACGTAGAGCGTAGCGAGAACATCTTCCGGCAGCACCGAGGTGATGCCGTTGATGCTCAGGGCAAAGAGTGTGACACTGAGGACACTTCCCTGCGGGACACCCTCTTCCTGCTCCTTTGGGCCGGAGAGGGCTCCCCCCACCCGTACGCGGAATCGACGATCTCACAAAAATCCAGATATAAACATTAGGAGGCGTCCCCTCGCCCCCATCGTGTGGAGAGTCTTCATGATACCGTATCGCCATGCGGTATCATAGGCCTTCTCCAGATCAAAAAACACCGTGGCGTAGTGCTGTCTATGAAGGAAAGCCTCGCAGACGGCATTTTCCAGTCGGAGCAGAGCATCCGACGTGGAGTGGAACTTACGGAAGCCGCACTGTGCAGAAGACAGATGGCCTCCGCTGTCCAGGAAATAGGCTAATCTAACATTTACCAATTTCTCCATCAACTTGCACACGCAAGAGGTTAGAGAGATTGGGCGGAAACCGGTCGGAGTAGAGTGATCTCTCCCCGGCTTGCGAAAGGCGAGCACAGTAGCGATTCGCCAGGAGTCTGGGAGAAGACCTTCCACCTAGATCCTGTTGAACAAATCTAACAGAAAGGCCATGCCTCGCTCACCCAGGTGTCGAAGCATGGCGTACGGGACATCGTCCGGACCATGGGCGGTGTCCGCGCACGAAGCGAGAGCGGAGCGCAACTCACTCACAGTAAACTTGTCGTTGAAGGGTTCTCCGCCTCTGGAGGTAAAGTCCAGCCGGCGGCCTTCCGCGACATCACGACGTGCATTGAATGCTGGCGGAGCAGCATCACGGCTAGAGAATGCGGAAAAAGCGGTCGCTAAGGATTCCGCCACGGACGGGGGGTCCGAGATTGCGGTCCCATTCTCCTGGAGAACGGGAGGGGGGTCCTGCGAGAACTTGCCCCGAATCCTTTTGACTCGCTTCCACACCTCAGCTAAAGGGGTCTTCCCGTTAAGTGAAGACACGTATGCCCGCCAAGAAAAGCGGCGGGCGTGCTTCGAAATATACCGGAACCTAGCCCTAGCCCGACGAAATTCAGCGACAGTGAAATCGTTCGGGTGGCGCTTATAGCGCATGTAGGCATAACGCTTCTGTTTGAGGGCCGTCTCACACTCGGCTGACCACCATGGGAGTGGTCGGCGTGCAAAACGGCCAGACGTCCTAGGAATAGTAGTCAGGCCCACGGCGATGAGGTTGCCGGAGAAGAACTCAACGGCATCATCTTCCGACCTAAACTCCTCGACTGAGATAGAGAATTCAGTCATTTCCTGAAATGCAGGCCACCGCGCCCGCGCCAAGCACCACCGAGGTGGTCTCTCAGGCGGCAGTTGCCCTGAAAATGATATTTGAATGGGAAAGTGATCACTACCATGGAGGTCATCGACCACCCCCCAATCAAAATCAGGCTGTGCATCCGAAGAGCACAAAGATAGGTCAAGGCAAGAAAATGAAGCGGTTCTCGGACAGTGATGCGTAAACTCATCCACGTTTAGGACACCCATCTCAAGCTCTTCGATCAGATCGGCAAGGACTTGTCCCCTGGGATTTATGGAGTAATCTCCCCAGAGAGGATGCCTGCCGTTCAGATCTCCAAGCAAGAGATAGGGCCTCGGCAACCGTGCAACGACGCGGCGGAAGTCCCCCGCGTCGAAGTCAGCTGACGGTGGAATGTACGCAGAAATGATAGTATACCTCCTATCCAGGTGCAGCTGCACAGCCACTGCCTGAAAGGAGGTATCTAAAGAGAAAGGAAGAACGAAGACATCATGCCGGGTGTAAACTGCGCATCCCCCAGCCCGGCCATCCCGAGGTGGTGGGGTCGCAAGACCCTTATACCCCGCGAGGGCAGGGAGTGGGCACGCACCTAGCATGGACTCCTGCAAAAAAATAGCTAACGGGGAACGGGACGAGACGAGCCTCCGCAGCTCCTCCCAGTTGGCCCGGAGTCCACGGCAATTCCATTGAAGGAATATGCCCTCCAGGCCTAGCTCGGAGGGGACGCGGGGGCCCTCCTCGAATTGAAGACCCTCACGGGAATGGCCGTACGCTTCCCGGGGGCAGAACCCCGGGCGCTGTTGGCCGGACAAAGCGCTGAAGGCGCTGTCGCCTTCGAGGACTTATTGGGGGAGGTTGGGCTCGCCATGCGAGTCTTTTCCTCCCTCCGCCTCGAAACCTTAGGCGGGCGTTGCGGCTTCGGAGGCGGGGGGCCCTCTTTTCGAGGAACCACCGTCTCCGAGCCACTCGCTCCACCTCGCGACGTGGGCGAAGGAGCCGAAGCTCCTTTGTTGCTGTCCTCCTTTCGGGGGACAGCTTTAGGAACCCCGGAAGATGGCCTAGCGACCATCTTCAGGGGTGTTGCCTCCTGTGAGTCTAACGACTCGGTGGAGGCGCGTGGCCGTTTCGCCTTACGGGAAACGGTCACGCTGGGGGAAGAGGGGGGAGCCCTGGTTTTAGCCGGGGCAGGGTAGGAGCCCTTTTTGCCACCAGCTTTACCAGGGGAGCGCCCGGGTTGGGTAGAGCCCGCAGAAGGGCTCCGAATGGGCGCGGAAACAACCGTGCTCGTTGGCCTGGATGGGCCGGGAGCAGAGGGTGCCTTGCTAACTATTGAGGCATATGACGTCCCAGGCAGAGCGGGGCGCGCCAGGACTAAGTCCTTTGCCTCGCGGAATGAGAGTCGATCCTGGGCCTGAACGGCCAGGATTTCTTTCTCAAGGAGATATGCACCACATTGCTTGGAAGAAGCAGGGTGCGGCTCTCCGCAATTGACACACTTGGCCACACACGATTTAGACTTATCGTGTGCGACCTTGGAGCAATTTACACAGACTTCGGGTGACCCCGATTTTGCACGTCTACATGAGCGATTCGTATGGCCGAAGCGGTGACAGTAATAGCACCGCCGCGGCAGTGGCACGAATGCCTTCACGCGGTAGCGGTACCAACCGGCACGCACCGACTCAGGGAGCTTGTCACAGTCGAACGTGACGAAGAGTGTAGGGGTGGGTCTCGAGGCCCCTCCCTGTTTTCTCATCACACGTTCGACCTTGACCGCTCCATGGTCGGCCAGCTCTAAGGTGATGTCTTCAATGGAGTAGTCAACGAGTTCCCTCGCATAAACTACTCCTTTCACAAAGTTCATGGTAGAGTGCAGTGTCACACTCACCGGGGTGCCATGAAGTGTCCGAAGAGCACTAATCCTGGCCGCATCGGCGGGATTCGCCGCATTCGCCAGAAGGCTCCCGTCCGAGAAACGGGTTACCTTCGGCTCTCTACCAATTGCACTAGCTAATCCTCTCCGCTGATGGATCATGTTGCCCTTGGACAACATGGTGCCATCAGTGGAGCGAATAACGAGGAAGCGTTTGAAGCCAGCGGGCTCGAAAACGCCAGGTAACCTCTGAATCAGGGGCCCCGATGTCATCGAGGCTCCGCCCTGTGCACTCTTTGTAGTAGTCTTCTTTGTCAGGGGCTCCGCAACCGGGGGGGCAGAGGGGGCGGATGTGCCGATCTTGGCTTGGTCGCTTGCCAGAGTGGTAGCAGACCCATCCGTCCCCGCAGCCCCCGCGGATGGAGAGGAGCCCCGAGTCTTTTTGGTCTTTTTAGTCTTTTTAGTCTTTTTCTTTTTCGGAGAGGAGGGCGGGGAATGAACCCGCTTTTCACCTCCGCCGGCAGAAGTCCCCAGGCCAGATGGACCAGCCTCAGCCAGGTCGCTCTCCGAAATGGAGAAGGTCCTGGTTGTCGTAGGGGCACCTGTCGGAGGAGATCCCTCCCCTCCTTCTACTGCCTCGGAGCCCTCAGCCATTTGAGGAGGACCTTGCATAGGGGCGGATTCGGGTTCGGTGCTTGGCGCCGAGCCCGAATTCCCCCCCATGGAAGGCCCTACCGTCTGGGGCTGGGTCTCCTCAAGCACCATGTCTATCACAGGAGGGGCCTCCAATTGGCCATCCCCTCCCAGGACATCGCAGGTCTCCTTGGCAGTGTCGCCAGTCTTGTATGGGGAGGCACAGGCCTTGACCCCGGCAAGGTTTAAAATTCTTGCCAGCAGGTCTTTTGAGGGAAGCGACCGAAGGGGCCTGGCTTCCCTCTCCCCCCTAAGGGGGTTTGCCCTACCGAGCCGCTTTCATGGGAAGCGGCTGGCTAAGGGCTGCCTGCTGGCTTTATTGGCAGTCCCCTTGAAAAGAAAAGATGGGACTGCCGCTGGGAAAAGGGAGGTGCCCGAAAGCACCTCCAGAGAAGGGGGTGAGGGGGAGTCCCCTGCACCCGTAGGCGAAGGAGAGGGGTAAGCCTCCTCTCCGGTTAGAGAAATATGGAGGGTCCCCTGTGCAAGCACAGGGGGGGGGACCTCCATTTTTTCGGTGGAGCTGCCCAAGGGCGGCTCCGTCGATGAGCAAGGGGGAGTTAAAGGGGTTTGGGTTTTTTTTTTTTTTGTTTATCTATGGGCATGGTGACCCTATTTTTGCCACGGGACGCAATAGCTCATCACCCCTCGCAGTAGCCCGCACTGCGAGAGGTGCTTACAAGCCCGGCAGAGCCAGGCGCCGCCATTCGAGACCACCCATCCCGCCTGGTGGCCTGGCAGTCCATCGGCATGGCGGCTCCACCTTGGACACGGCGTAAAAAATATAGGTTGTGAAGAGGAGAGGAAAAGGGATGTGAGGAAGGTATGGGTGGGGATGAAGCAGGTTGTTAAAAAACCCCCATCCCGAACCGGAGCTCAGGGGTTAGGGGACAATGTCCCCTCCCCCCTCAGCCCCGATCCGGGGTGGTTGGCTTGAGAAGAAGGTCAGCATTCTACCCTTTGAAATTAGAGGCTGACCAGAGAAAGTTGTGGGAGAGGTTGTATGAAAAGCGACAAGGTAGGGGAGAAATCGGGCTATCTGAAGGAAGAAAGAGAGGCTAAGCTGGGGCCGGACGGGGCGCTGGATCCCGTCAGCACGGCGGCCAGGATGGCAAATCGCCGCGCCCCTTACGGGGTTCCATTGAAGGAATATGCCCTCCAGGCCTAGCTCGGAGGAGACGCGGGGGCCCTCCTCCAATTGAAGAACCCCACGGGAATGGCCGTACGCTTCCCGGGGGCAGAACCCCGGGCGCTGTTGGCCGGACAAACGCTGGAGGCACTGTTGCCTTCGAGGACTTATTGGGGGAGGTTGGGCTCGCCATGCGAGTCTTTTCCTCCCATCGCCTCAAAACCTTAGGCGGGCGCTGCGGCTTCGGAGGTGGGGGGGCCTCTTTTCGAGGAACCACCATCTCCGAGCCACCCGCTCCACCTCGGGTCGTGGGCGAAGGAGCCGAAGCTCCTTTGTTGCTGTCCTCCTTTCGGGGGACAGCTTTAGGAACCCCTGAAGTTGGCCTAGCGACCATCTTCAGGGGTGTTGCCTCCTGTGAGTCTCACGACTCGGTGGAGGCGCGTGGCCGTTTCGCCTTGCGGGAAACGGTCACGCTGGGGGAAGAGGGGGGAGCCCTGGTTTTAGCCGGGGCTGGGTATGAACCCTTTTTGCCGCCAGCTTTACTAGGGGAGCGCCCGGGTTGGGTAGAGCACACAGAAGGGCTCCGAATGGGCGCGGAAACAACCGTGCTCGTTGGCCTGGATGGGCCAGGAGCAGAGGGTGCCTTTCTAACTACTGAGGCATATGACGTCCCAGGCAGAGCTAGGCGCGCCAGGACCAAGTCCTTAGCCTCGCGGAATAAGAGTCTATCCTGGGCCTGAACGGCCAGGATTTCTTTCTCAAGGAGATATGCACCACATTGCTTCGATGCTTCGAAGAAGCAGGGTGCGGCTCTCCGCAATTGACACACTTGGCCACACACGATTTGGGCTTATCGTGTGCGACCTTGGAGCAATTTACACAGACTTCGGGTGACCCCGACTTTGCACGTCTACATGAGCGATTCGTATGGCCGAAGCGGTGACAGTAATAGCACCGCCGTGGCAGTGGCACGAATGCTTTCACACGGTAGCGGTACCAAACAGCACGCACCGACTCAGGGAGCTTGTCACAGTCGAACGTGACGAAGAGTGTAGGGGTGGGTCTTGAAGCCCCTCCCTGTTTTCTCATCACACGTTCGAACTTGACCGCCCCATGGTCGGCCAGCTCTAGGGTGATGTCCTCAATGGAGTAGTCAACCAGTTCCCTCGCATAAACTACTCCTTTCACAAAGTTCATGGTAGAGTGCGGCGTCACACTCACCGGGGTGCCATGAAGTGTCCGAAGAGCACTAATCCTGGCCGCCTCGGCGGGATTCGCCGCATTCGACAGAATGCTGCCGTCCGAGAAACGGGTCACCTTCGGCTCTTTACCAATTGCACTAGCTAATCCTCTCCTCTGATGGATCATGTTGCCCTTGGACAACATAGTGCCATCAGTGGAGTGAATAACGAGGAAGCGTTTGAAGCCAGCGGGCTCGAAAACGCCAGGTAACCTCTGAATCAGGGGCCCCGATGTCATCGAGGCTCCGCCCTGTGCACTCTTGGTGTTAGTCTTGGTCAGGGGCTCCGCACACGAGAGGGTAGAGGGGCCGGATGTGCCGATCTTGGCTTGGTCGCCTACCAAAGTGGCAGCAGACCCATCCGTCCCCGCAGCCCCCGCGGATGGAGAGGAGCCCCGAGTCTTTTTCGTCTTTTTATTTAGTCTTCTTTGTCTTTTTCTTTTTTGGGGAGGAGGGTGGGGAATGAACCCGCTTTTCACCTCCACCGGCAGAAGCCCCTAGGCCAGATGGACCGGCCTCAGCCAGGTCCTTCTCCAAAATGGAGAAGGTCCTGGTTGTCGTAGGGGCACCTGTCGGAGGAGATCCCTCCCCTCCTTTTACTGTCTCGGAGCCCTCAGCCATTTGAGGAGGACCTTGCATAGGGGCGGATTCGGGTTCGGTGCTTGGCGCCGAGCCCGAATTCCCCCTCCATGGAAGACCCTACCGTCTGAGGCTGAGTCTCCTCAAGGACCATGTTTATCACAGAAGGGGCCTCCAGTTGGCCATCCCTTCCCAGGACATCGCAGGTCCCCTTGGCATTGTCGCCAGTCTTGTGTGGGGAGGCACAGGCCTTGAACCCGGCAAGGTTTAAAATTCTTGACAGCTGGTCTTTTGAGGGAAGCGACCGAAGGGGCCTGGCTTCCCTCTCCCCCCTAAGGGGGTTTGCCCTACCGAGCCGCTTTGATGGGGAGCGGCTGGCTAAGGGCTGCCTGCTGGCTTTCTTAGCAGTCCCCTTTGGAAAGAAAAGAGGGGACTGCCGCTGGGAAAAGGGAGGTGCCCGAAAGCACCTCCAGAGAAGGAGGTGAGGTGGATTCCCCTGCACCCGTAGGCGAAGGAGAGGAGTAAGGATCCTCTCCGGTTAAAGAATTAGGGAGGGTCCCTTGCGCAAGCACAAGGGGGGGGAGGACCTCCATTTTCTCGGTGAAGCTGCCCGAGGGCGGCTCCGTTGATTTTCTTGGGGAAGTTGGGGGTTGGGTTTTTTTTTTTTTTTGTCATACATGGGCATGGTGACCCTCTTTTTAATACGGGACGCAATAGCTCATCACATCTCGCAGTTGCCCGCACTGCGAGAGGTGCTTACAAGCCCGGCAGAGCCAGGCGCCGCCATTCGGGACCACCCCTCCCACCTGGTGGCCTGGCAGTCCTTCGGCATGGCGGCTCCACCTTGAACACGGCGTAAAAAATATAGGTTGTGAAGAGGAGAGGAAAAGGGATGTGAGGAAGGTATGGGTGGGGATGAAGCAGGTTGTTAAAAAAACCCCATCCCGATCCGGAGCTGAGCGGTTAGGGAACAATGTCCCCTCCCCCCCCCAGCCCCGATCCGGGGTGGTTGGCTTGAGAAAAAGGTCAGCATTCTACCCTGTGAAATTAGAGGCTGACCAGAGAAAGTTGTGGGAGAGGTTGTATTAAAAGCGACGAGGTAGGGGAGAAATCGGGCTATCTGAAGGAAGGAAGAGAGGCTACCTGGGGCCGGACGGAGCGCTGGATCCCGTCAGCACGGCGGCCAGGATGGCAAATCGCTGCGCCCCTTACGCCAATTGCACTAGCTAATCCTCTCCTCTGATGGATCATGTTGCCCTTGGACAACATGGTGCCATCAGTGGAGCAAATAACGAGGAAGCGTTTGAAGCCAGCTGGCTCGAAAACGCCAGGTGACCTCTGAATGAGGGGCCCCGATGTCTTTGAGGCTCCGCCCTGTGCACTCTTGGTGTTAGTCTTGGTCAGGGGCTGCGCACACGAGGGGGTAGAGGGGCCGGATGTGCTGATCTTGGCTTGGTTGCCTACTAAAGTGGTAGCAGACCCATCCGTCCCCGCAGCCCCCGCGGATGGAGAGGAGCCCCGAGTCTTTTTTGTCTTTTTAGTCTTTTTGGTCTCTTTCTTTTTAGGGGAGGAGAGCGGGGAATGAACCCGCTATTTACCTCCGCCGGCAGAACGCCTAGGCCAGATGGACCGGCCTCAGCCAGGTCCTTCTCCGAAATGGAGAAGGTCCTGGTTGTCGTAGGGGCACCTGTCGGAGGAGATCCCTCCCCTCCTTTTACTGCCTCGGAGCCCTCAGCCATTTGAGGAGGACCTTGCATAGGGGCGGATTCGGGTTCGGTGCTTGGCGCCGAGCCTGAATTCTCCCCCATGGAAGGCCCTACCATCTGAGGCTGGGTCTCCTCAAGGACCAGGTCTATCACAGGAGGGGCCTTCAGTTGGCCATCCTCTCCCAGGATATCGCAGGTCTTCTTGGCAGTGTCGTCAGTCTTGTGTGGGGAGACACAGGCCTTGACCCCAGCAAGGTTTAAAATTCTTGCCAGCAGGTCTTTTGAGGGAAGCGACCGAAGGAGCCTGGCTTCCTACTTCCCCCTAAGGGGGTTTGCCCTACCGAGCCGCTTACAAGAGGGGCGGTCGGCAATGGGCTGCCTGCTGGCTTTCTTGCCAGTCCCCTTAGAAGGAAAAGGAGGGACTGCTGCTGGAAATAGGGAGGTGCCCGAAAGCACCTCCAGAGAAGGAAGTGAGGGGAGGTCTCCTACACCCGTAGGCGTAGGAGAGGAGTAAGCCTTCACTCCGGTTGAAGAAGTATGGAGGGTTCCCTGCGCAAGCACAAGGGGGGGACCTCCATTTTTTTGGTGGAGCTGCCCAGGGCGGCTCCTTTGATGTTCTTGGGGAAGTTGGGGGTTGGGGGTTTTTTTTATACTCATCATTGGGCATGGTGACCCTCTTATTTACACGGGACGCAACAGCTCACCACCTCTCACAGTTGCCCGCACTGCAAGAGGTGCTTGCAGGCCCGGCAGAGCCAGGCGCCGCCATTTGGGACCACCCCTCCCGCCTGGTGTTCTGGCAGTCCATCGGCATGGCGGCTCCACCTTAGACACGGCGTAAAAAAGATAGATTTTGAAGACGAGATGAAAAGGGATGTGAGGAAGGTATGGGTAGGGATGAAGCAGGTTGTTAAAAACCAACCACCCCAGACCGGAGCTCAGGGGTTAGGGAACATTGTCCCCTCCCCCCTCAGCCCCGATCCTGGACGGTTGGCCGAGAAGAAGGTCAGCATCTACCCTGTGAAATTAGAGGCTGACCAGAGAAAGTTGTGGGAGAGGTTGTATGAAAAGAGAGGAAACAAGTCATTTGAAGGAAGGAAGAGAGGCTAAGCTGAGGCCGGACGGGGTGCTGAGTCCCGTCAGCACGGTGGCCAGGATCGCAAATCGCCACGCCCCTTACGGGGGACGGTTAGCTGAGAGGAAGATCAGCATCTGCCCTGTGGAATAAGATGCTGCCTAGAGAAAGCTGTGGGAGAGGTTGTATGAAAAGCGAGGAAACAAGTGTTTTGAAGGAAGAAGAAGAGCCTAAGCTGCGGTCGGACGGGGTGCTGAGTCCCGTTAGCACGGCGGCCAGGATGGCAAATCACCGCGCCCTTACGGGGGGAACACTAACAAATACGGATCATTCAAAATCCAAATGCTACATCAACATACAATGAAAATTCTTAACTCCAGACATCAAATGCTTTCTTTCATGACAAAACCGCAATAATCTTGATCCAATATAATATTTAATAAAATAATTATGAGGGAAACTGGCCGATCAAAGCGAACGAAAATTCTAGAATTTCTTTGGATGACGTGTCAGCCTCAATTATGCGAACGTAGGTCCCACGATATCACGTCACAGCCCTCGTCAGAAAATAAAGGCAAATTATCAGATATTACGTGTCTGACAATATTCCATATGTCTCTCCTGTTACTTCTGTATAAAAATCCCTCATTTATTACTCTTCCTTTTTCAAAGCTTTTTCACCTAGCTTTAGTTAGAAGCGATTTATATTTCAATTCTATACACTATTATGCTAAAGAGGTTTAAACTCATCCATATTTCTATCCTCTATCACTTAAATTCGATTTTAACGACACCTATCGTGGTAAATAACTATTGTCATCCGAGTAAAATTATGGCTAAAGTTATTTTATTTTATTTCCCACTTATGTTTTCATACATAATTTTCAACGATTCATCTAGTGCAAAAAGAAAGAAGAGTTTATATTATTAAATTTATTCCAATAAAAATTGTCAATATAATAATCCATTCTACCGAAACTTAAAAATAGACAAACATTTTTTGGCCTCTTTCAAACTATCAAATTTACCTAAAATTTGGATATACGAGTAAGAAAGGAAATTCACTTTCCCCTTATATGTAGATTTCATCAGACTCCCAATGAATGTAGACATGTAACAGACAGGAGGGTAAACCAGAGCTACTTGCTCGAAATAGCTTCGGAATTCAGGTCACGATCGACTAAATGGAGATCGATTTTTTTGCTACCTCTCGGTAGAAAATATTTATGATTTTCGTAGCACAATTTTAAACTTTTATTAAATATTATACGAATTGTAGCATAGACTGTGCACATGCAAACATAGCTTTACAAAGACACATATAAACTTATTAGTTGTTTAGACTTATTTATTTACTTATCAACTTTGTATATTTTTCGACGGGAGAAGTAAATCAGCTTTTTCAACAATAGGAAATTTTCATTCTAATGCATATCAGCAAAAATAATGAATCAAGTCATTGGGAGGAGACAAAACCTAGTTGTGAGAGCGCATTGTTTAGAAAATAAAACAATATAGCATTAAATAAAATAGGATCATTTCTTACATTATCCTATTTGAGAATTACGTTTTATGAAAAAGAAGCCAAAAGTTTGAATTTGACTTCATTTGTAAAGGCAAAATCATTCGCTATATACGGAAATATTATACAGCTAAAAGTCCAAATTCTATCATTATAGAATTACCCAGTTATCTTCTGCAGCCAAATTGCCTTTAAGTCAATTTATGAATTCCTAGTATATCTGCCATAATTGCTGCAAATGTTCGTTCGCTTTATCCTCTCTTCTTGAGCATAATAAAAGATATCTTTACAGAAGATTCGTGACAACTTCTTGGAATGAAACTCGACAAATACTTACTTATTCGAAGACAATCATTTTAATCACTTAAAATTGGCTAAAAATAACATTCAAATGCTGTTGGAAATAACAAACAATAAAACACTTGTGAGTATTGCAGAAAATTTTAAATATGTATATAGGAATAAATTTGTACACCCAGATAGAAGAACTACATTTACTAATATAAATTCACCTTGAATGGTGTCCAGTAATAGGTCAAAATTATGCTTTAGAAATTGTGAACGTTAGCCGTTCTTTTATTTTAATCAATATTAAGATTCTCTTATGTATCAGAAGCCCTGAATTACCTCTATTCTTGTTCTACATTTCTGAACAAAATGCAAACAACGATTTTCTGTGTGAAACACTAGCCTGTTTAATTCCTCCTCATTGGTTTTAATTTAAAGTACATATAATTATAAACTGTACAGCAATGTAAAAAAACCTGGAGATGTCGCTAATTTTTTCTACGGGTATTTTTTGCATAAATCACGAATATACATCCGTCTCTTTCTGCGACCCTCCAGTTTCTTATAAATTACCATATTACTTGTTAAATACATTGATGGTTCTGTAGAGATTGAAGTCAAACAGGACTGGGCCGAAACTGACGAACCTAAATGTTATAAATTTATTATGATATAAGTTTAATGGGGCGGTCCTGAGGTATTTCTCAACCTAACCGATAAAATATATGAAAGTATACTCAATAATTTTTAGTTATATGGGTACAAATGCGTGGTAACTCTTGCGTAACGCTTGATAATTTATATTATTTTTCACATACTACATCGTTTTCTTATTTACAGGTAACAGAGTTAAAATGCTTAGATAATGCCGAAATTCCCCAGACAGTTTCTCTTATATATGTGGATCAGTTACATTAAGACGATACAAGAGACAGTTGATTAAACCCGTGAAGAAACTTTATTAGCTGTAATTCGGGTGTAAAGTTGGTAACCAGGACAAACGCTTTTGCACCTCATATACGAGTATGTTGTGTCTGGTGTACAAGTTCCCTTTCTGCCTGGACGAAAGGCAAAGGGCTTGGCCTCTTCTTTGGACTGACAATGGGGTACAGGGAATCAAAGGACCATTAGACGGATTGCGACTTCAATGCGTTTTCATTCCTAGTTCTTAATACATTTTCAAGAGATGTATTAATTCAAAATCATCAAAATACATACTAAGTTGTACTTCCACGATTTCTGCATGTGATCACAGTCAGTAATATCCATTTGTAGTCTGATTTTATTTTATTTCACGGCAGGTTGCAGCAGAAAGGGCAAGAAATTTGTCATGTATCCAGGTGAATTATTTTGCCACCACTATATATAAAACTAGGTCTAACGAAACAATTTACCAAAGGACTGCAACATAACAAACCAAGTTGCCACTGCCTCAAAGGAATCTTACCTGAAATAATAGATGCTAAGATTTAAGAAGGCATTTTTTAGGTACTCAGATTCGTCTACCTATAGCTGATGAGATCTTCGAGGAGACCATGGATACATTCAAAGATTTTTGCAAAGAACTTCTGGGAAGGCACCAAAGGGACCAGTGAGAATGTAAAGTAGAAAACCTAATCAAGCGCTAACAAGATCTTAGGCGCATTATGTCAAAGAAGATAAACTTTCTTAATTCTCATTTGTCCTTCTCCCCAAAACATACATGAGCTGTGAGTGATAAACATGGAGAGGAGTTATATCAAAATATAGCGTTAACGAAAACAGGTATAGGTGAAAATGGAACCCTGCTAGGCTGGCTTACTTCTGCTGAAATCTGAAGTGTGACACACCTAGGACGTCTTACAAACGAAAAAGTGAATACTAAAATGTAGGTTAATACATTATAAAATGCTAACAAATTTGATGATTCATTATATATTCATGAATTAATTACAATGAACACATTTAATCTGAATTTAGGAGCGAAATACATTTATGGTATTGTAGAAATCGCTATTAATTGGATAATTGTTAAATCGGCAATTTCTAAGATAATTTTACGTGCTGGAATATTTTTTAGCAAATTTGAATTCACCACATTCAACTTCATAATAAAATTGAACATGGTATCTATGATTTTGTTCTGGACATTGAAATTTGTTTACAGTTTTATAAATAAATGAATTTATTCGGCGATGGATATTTTAAGATCAGTTATACACGTAAATGATAAATAAGACAAAAAGTTAGATTATTTAATGAGGAAATGTCATCCCTTACTACTTTTGGATATTATTCAACATAGTATCATAAGAGGAAGTTTTCTTTCGAAGTTTGTTTCATGAGCGAAAGAAAGATTTGTGAAAGAGATTGTTGTTCAGGTTTACTGGGAGGATAATACGATACTATTAAATGGAAAATAAAAAAACATCAGTGTATAAATTACTAGTAATTACAAAGGGCGGTCAATAAGTTTTGTAATTCGGATATAAGAAAGCGAGATATGAGGAAAAGCGTTTTATTATTTTTCAATATAACTACCCTCGACTTCAATGAGCTTTCGCCACTTGTCCCTGAGCCTCGAATTTCAAACAACAAGAAATCTCCCGAATACTGTTCAATCCACTCCTGGACGGCAAGCTGGACATCTTCATCATCCCCAAAACGGCGTCCACGCAGTGCAGCCCTGATCTGGCGGAATAAAAAGAGTAGTCGCTAAGGGCCAGATCTGGTGTGTAGGGGGGATGGTTGAGCTCCTTGAATCCGCACTCACGCAGGGTAGCTTGTGCAACTCTGACCTTGTGGACTTGGACGATGTTGAAGTCGATCATGGGGCGTAAGTTTTCTAGGGACCCAACGGGCAGAGACCTTAGTCATGGCAAAATTGTCGTGAATGATGTTGATAACACTTTCATGTGATATTAAAAGTTCTTGCTCGATTTCTTCGACCTTTACCCGTCGATTTTCGAAGATCATCCTCTCCACACAGGCCACATTGTCCTCGTTGGTCACGTCTGACGGGCGTCCTGGACTGGGGTCATCTTCAAGGGACTCACGAGCATGGTGGAACTCCTTATTACAAAGAGCAATAGTTGCATAGGAAGGGGCGGTGTCGGTGTACAGTGCAACCATGCGTTCATGGATCTCTTTTGCATTCTTGCCTTCCTTGGTCAAAAATTTGATCACTCCGCGGTGCTCAACCTTCTCCATTGTTGAAATATTTGTGACTGATGATCTGCGATCAGCTACTGCTTCTTAAATAGACGAGGCAGGAGAGTGCGGCTGCAGGGCCTGACTTTTGATAACTTGTCCTAATACCCTCACAAATAGCCATTCCCCTTCCTCTGTTTTGCCCTACTGATTCGCAAAATTTATTGACCGCCCCTCGTAATGGGGAAAATTAAGACAAGAAAATTGTAAAAAGTCTACAGATTAGAATATATCATTAATTAAAACAATTCATATTCATTTAAAATTTAATGGGGAGTCGAATAATTTCAAGCATCCATACAAAGTCAATGAAAAGGATGAAGGTGTGAATGAAAACAATAAATGTCAAAGCCATTGCGGCAACGGTGGGTAGTTTAGATAGTTTAGGAAATGCCTTGGCGCCTTGTTTGTAGGGATTTTTTTTTTTTTAATTTCCTTTCTCTTTTTTAAATTTATTTGATTACTGCATATGCTTATCAGTCATAATACTTAGTAATACATATAAAATCTTCTTTAAAAACTAATTTATATTGAGCTTTTGGTACGAAACTGTTTTTAAATCCCACAAATAATATTATTTTTACCTCTTAATAAAGGATATTTAATGCCACCCATGCTACGCTAGGTGCACAGGAACCATTGAATTTTATTCCTTTGCCAAAATAGTTGAATGAAAAAAAGATGATTAGAAGAAATAAGAAAGAAAAGGCATAAAATTGCTTGAACCCCAAAATGAAATATAAAATATCAAGAACATAAAGAGAGGTGTAGCAAATTTTATCGATCTTAAAGGGTTGACTTATGAAAAAATAATCCTAACTTCTCTAAAAAAAATTAACAGTGTAAATTTAATTTCGGTAAAAAAAATTTCTAATTTGCGGGGTTATTTTTCCTCTCTTCAAACAGAATTTGTGCCTTCTCAACGTCCCAACAATTTGATTACACACGAGATGTCATCCATTTCTTCATTTATTCCTGCATTTTCTTCAAATCTCCTCTACTTTTACTTTTTTAGAATTCTGTTAATTCTTATATACTTTGTAATATCAGAACAGGCTTGTCTAAAAGTTCCCAGAAAAATGTAATTATTATGTACACGGTATTATTAAACAAAGACAAACTTGTTTTAACAATTCTTTCAGATCTATCGGTTCGTAAACCCAAGTTACCACATTCATTCTCTTAAAAAAGGTAATTTTTAACCTAGAAAGATTACCAGTCTCAAACTTAGATCTACGTTTAAACTTTTAATCAAGCTTGAATGGAAAGCAAAACAAAAAATTAAAGATTCGCTCCAAGTTTGTGGAAATAAGACAAAGTGTTTAAGACGAAAAGAAGGACCTTTTTCACAACCGAAGAAAGGGAAAGAAGAGCTACGATTTCAAAAGAAAACCAACTTGATCCTTGGTGCCGTAACTGATGTAATACATTCAGCGAAATACCTTCGATGCAGTTTTCAATGAATTTCCAATTTTGCTTGGCTTGGTATTTTTCAATCAGGAATAAAAATCTTGGACTAAATAAGCTATCAATCAGCTCATTTAGTCACAAAAGCTTTGCACGAGGACCCACATGACAGAAGAAAAAACTTGAATTTATTTATAATATCTTAAATAGCAAAGTTCAATCCAAGCTATGGTAAAGATGATGATCAGCTCGCCCAATCAAGTTCAAAGCTGAAGAGTTAGCTCAAAGGACAATGGTTAATGTTACCCTGGATTTAGGAGAGTAATACAGTTTTATTTCTTCGAAAGGAAGAAAAGAACTACCCGAAATAAGTACGAAAGAGCTTACCGAAAGTTTAACCATGCACTGTCCCTAAAATGGAGAGGGAATTTGAAATATTCAATCCTGTTTTATCACCAATTATCTCAGGTTATGAGTCCTGTCCTAAATCACCTTTGCTTGGAAAATCTTACAAACCCTCTTTACAAACCCGTTCTTTCCCCGTTTAAATTTTATTTGCTTTCAAAAATAAAAAAATCATTTAAAGGAGTAAGATTTGTATCGTTGGATCTTGTTCACTATAAAGTGTTGACGTGATGTCATTTAAGGTATCCTTTGACAATTTAGATAAGAAATTCTTTGTCTTCAATATATTAACAAAACTAGTAATTGGCGCATTCTTATCGTAAAATGAAACCAAAACAGCAGATTTTTTGCCCCCATGTAAGGCGATAGGAAAACGTTTGAGAGAAACAATAAAAACTGAAATAAAAATAAGTCAGCTTCATAAAAGCCTTCCATTTAATGGAAGCAGCCTTTGTTGATGAGCATAGTATCTCTGATCAGGACATATCAAACACAGGCAAACAACTTCACATCACATATTTGACAAAAAGAAACTCAACTTCATATTACGATAATGAAAATAGCAAGAGCCGAAAGAGAAGCGGTGAGTCGTATTTACAGCTAATTTAAGGTGCTCTATGAGCCATTATGTTCTCTATTTTGTTCTTGATAATAAAAAAATTGAAGAAACTGAGGAATTCAGGCACGCACAATATGAATTTTAAATATTCATAATGGATTTATAAGATTTGAATTCCTCACCTAGGGTAAAAGCTTTATTTATTGCGTGGTAACTAATAATTTTGACGGAGAAACTGGGTAGGAGAAGGTTTACCAATATTTATAGAGACGTTTGCAATTTCTGATAGACGATCGATTTTCTCCTGGGGAATTACTTTGTGACCATAGATTTCATCTGGATTTGGCCGATTCGTTTGTTGACGTATTTTTTTTTTTTTTTTTTTAAGAGCTCATCTGGCGACTGCCTACTTGGGCATTAGTCGCCGTATTAAAACTGGCCTAGTTCTAGGCGAATTTAAAATAAAATTAAAGAGAGAAAAAAAAAACAACACCCCAAAAGGGGGAAAGGAAGCAAGCTGGTGCGTCGGGGAGAGGTCCCCCCGGCGCAGGAGCGTGCAACTAAAGAAAAACAAAACAAACAAAAAACAAAAAATGCAAAAAAACAACAAAAAACAACAACAAAAAACAAAACAAACAAACCTTGCTTAAATAATAGGGAGAAGGCCGGCCTCCCCCAAGAAGGCAACAAGTCCACAAGTCAATGTGCACGAATCTGTCCCGAGCACAAAGGACAGGCGGTAGCGACCCCGCCCATCCCGGTACTGGGACAGGTATCGTGCGCGAAGATCACCCAGACTGGGACATTCGACAAGAATGTGCCGAACAGTCTGGGGGACGACGCAGTCGTTGCAATAGGGCGCAGGCGAGCTCTCCATCAGATAGCGATGCGTCACACGAGTGTGTCCGATTCGGAGACGACAGAAAGCAACCTGAAGCCGCCGCGGCATTGGGGGATAGGTCCATGGGAACAGTCGCGGCGCAATGGCACGCAACTTTGAGTTACCTGCGACCGTCTCCCATCTTCTTTGCCAAGCAGTCCGAAGAGCTGCCCGGATTCCTGCCATGTAGTCGGTGTGAGGAAGAGCGAAACGCTGGTCCGGTCGCAGAGTCCTCGCGGACTCTTTGGCGCCTTCATCGACGCGCTCATTCCCCGCAATTCCTACATGTCCAGGAACCCAGCAGAAGATAATCTCGACATCTGCCCGGCTCGCCAAAACCGTGGCGTCACGGATATCGCGAACCAGGGGATGCGGAGATTCCAATGCCCCGAGAGCACTCAGGTCGCTTTGTGAGTCGCTATAGATCACAATCCGGTCTCCGAACCGGGCACGTCGTGTAATCTCCCGTACCGAGTGGTGTATTGCCACCAGCTCGGCCGTGAAGACAGACGCAGCGCCTGGTAGAGCCCCGCTGACTTCAAACAGAGGGGATACGGCGTGGAAGCCGACCCCCTCTTGGGACTTGGAGCCATCCCTATACACTGGCACGGTACCAGCGTGACACGATGTGTGCTCCAAAAAGGTCGAACGCAATACTCCCGGCGAAGTAAAAGCTTTGGGAGCAGAGGCGTGGCGACAAATAGCCAAATGTGGTACCCTCCAGGGTGGCGTCCTGGGCAGAAACAGGGGCGCAACCGGCCCGAGAGCTATATCTACCTCTCGAAGGAGTTTCCTGGCCCTAAACCCAAAGGGCTTAGGGTATGACTTGCGTCTCTCGGCGGCATAGGCACCATCAAGATCAGCTGCGGATGTAGTGAGAGCTTTTGGCGACTGAGGGAGGCGCTGGGCTCACGCGTACAGGCGAGTGATGCACTGCACGCAGCGCAGAGCGAGTGGCATCTCCCAAGCATCGACCAACAGGCTCTCAATGGGGGAAGTGTGGAAGGCACCGGTCGCAAGGCAAAGGCCGGTGTGGTGGATTGAATCCACCTTTCGCAATAAACGCTAGGCTGCGGATGCATAAAACTCGCATCCGTAGTCGAGCTTCGAGCGAACAAAGGATCGATAATTTTTTATTTTTTTTTTAAATAAGGGCCCATCTGGCGACTGCCGACTAAGGGATAAGTTGCCGTAAACAAACAGCCTAGTTTTAGGCTACTTTAAAAAATTAAACAGGTTACAATAAAAATAAATAACAATAACAATAACAAAGCAATAACAAAACAATTACAACAAAAACAACAACAATTAAATCGGGTTAAATAAAAGGGAGAAGGCCGGGCTCCCCCCAAAAGTCAATAAGTCCACCAGTCAAAGTACACGCACTCGTCCCGAGCACCAGGGACAGGCGGTAGCGACCCCGCCCATCCCGGTACGTGGACAGGTGTCGTGCGCGAAGATGACTTAGACTGGGACATTCGACAAGAATGTGCCGAACAGTCTGGGGGACGACGCAGTCGTTGCAATAGGGCGCAGGCGAGCGCTCCATCAGATAGCGATGCGTCACACGAGTGTGCCCGATTCGGAGACGACAGAAAGCAACCTGAAGCCCCTGCGGCATTGGGGGATAGGTCCATGGGAACAGTCGCGGCGCAATGGCACGCAACTTTAAGTTCCCTTTGACCGTCTCCCATCTTCTTTGCCAAGCAGTCCGAAGAACTGCCCGTATTCCTGCCATGTAGACGGTGTGAGGAAGAACGAAACACTGGTCCGGTCGCAGAGTCCTCGCGGACTCTTTGGCGCCCTCATCGGCGCGCTCATTCCCCGCAATTCCTACATGTCCAGGAACCCAGCAGAAGATAATCTCGACATCTGCCCGGCTCGCCAAAACCGTGGCGTCACGGATATCGCGAACCAGGGGATGCGGAGTAAACAATGCCCCGAGAGCACTCAGGGCGCTTTGTGAGTCGCTATAGATCACAATCCGGTCTCCGAACCGGGCACGTCGCGTAATCTCCCGTACCGAGTGGTGTATTGCCACCAGCTTGGCCATGAAGACAGACGCAGCGCCTGGTAGATCCCCGCTGACTTCAAACAGAGGGGATACGGCGTGGAAGCCGACCCCCTCTTGGGACTTGGAGCCATCCCTATACACTGGCACGGTACCAGCGTGACACGATGTGTGCTCCAAAAAGGTCGAACGCAATACTCCCGGCGCAGTACAAGCTTTGGGAGCAGAGGCGTGTCGACAAATAGCCAAATGTGGTACCCTCCAGGGTGGCGTCCTGGGCAGAACCAGGGGCGCCACCGGCCCGAGAGCTATATCTACCTCTCGAAGGAGTATCCTGGCCCTAAACCCAAAGGGCTTAGGGTATGACTGGCGTCTCTCGGCGGCATAGGCACAATCGAGATCAGCTGCGGATGCAGTGAGAGCTGTTGGCGACAGAGGGAGGCGCCGCGCTCGCGCGTACAGGCGAGTGATGCACTGCACGCGGCGCAGAGAGAGTGGCATCTCCCCAGCATCGACCAACAGGCTCTCAATGAAGGAAGTGCGGAAGGCACCGGTCGCAAGGCGAAGGCCGGTGTGGTGGATTGAATCTACCTTCCGCAATAAACGCTCGGCTGCGGATGCATAAAACTCGCATCCGTAGTCGAGCTTCGAGCGAACAAAGGATCGATAAAAAAGTAAGGCGGTAGCCCTATCAGCGCCCCAAGCGCTGAACGTCACGGAACGGAGAATGTCCATGGCGCGGGTACAAGAGACCCTAAGGCTGCGAATATGAGCCTCCCAGGTGAGGCGTCGGTCGAATACAAGACCAAGGAAACGGTGCGACTCAACCACATCCAGGCGCACCCCATTAAGAAACAAATCTGGGTCGGGGTGAAGCCGTGGATGGCGGCAGAAGTGCACCACCTTAGTCTTGGCCAAAGAAAACCGAAACCTGTGCGCTTCGGCATAGCGAGAGACGCGGTTCAATGCCTGTTGGAGTCGACGCTCCAGAGATGGCATCTGGGCCGCGCCAAAAGAGATCGAACGGTCGTCCACGTATAGCGTACCGAGAACATCATCTGGCACAACCGAGGTGATGCCGTTGATGCTCAGGGCCAAGAGTGTGACACTGAGGACACTTCCCTGCGGGACACCCTCTTCCTGCTCCTTTGGGGCAGAGAGGGCTCCCCCCACCCGTACGCGGAATTTACGATCTCGCAAAAATTCATATATAAAAATTGAGAGGCGTCCCCTCGCCCCCATCGTGTGGAGAGTCTTGATGAGACCGTATCGCCATGCCGTATCATAGGCCTTCTCCAGATCGAAAAACACCGTGGCGTAGTGCTGTCTACGAAGGAAAGCCTCGCAGACGGCATTTTCCAGTCGAAGCAGAGCATCCGACGTGGAGTGAAACTTACGGAAGCCGCACTGTGCAGAAGACAGATGGCCTCCGCTGTCCAGGAAATAGGCTAATCTAACATTTACCAATTTCTCCATCAAATTGCACACGCAAGAGGTTAGAGAGATTGGGCGGAAACCGGTCGGAGTAGAGTGATCTCTCCCCGGCTTGCGAAAGGCGAGCACAGTAGCGATTTGCACGGAGTCTGGGAGAAGACCTTCCACCCAGATCCTGTTAAACAGATCTAACAGAAAGGCCATGCCTCGCTCACCCAGGTGTCGAAGCATGGCGTACGGGACATCGTCCGGACCATGGGCGGTGTCCGCGCACGTAGCGATTTTTTTTTTTTTTTTTTTTTTTTTTTTTTTTTTTTTATAGAGCCCATCTGGCAACTACCCACTTGGGCATAAGTCGCCGAAAAACACGACAGCCTAGAATTAGGCTACTTTAAAGTTAAAATATGAAAACTTAACAATCAATATAAATTTGAAAAACTTAACAATCGAAGCAATCTCCGGCAGCGGGGGGAGGTCCCCCTCACCCCGGTGCAGGAGAGTGCAATCTAAAACAAAACAATAACAAAAAAAGGAACCTTAAATAAAGGGGAGAAGGCCGGCCTCCCCCAAAAAGTCAATAAGTCCACCAGTCATGGTGCACGCACTCGTCCCGAGTACAAGGGACAGGCGGTAGCGACCCCGCCCATCCCGGTACCGAGACAGGTATCGTGCGCGAAGATCACCCAGACTGGGACATTCGACAAGAATATGCCGAACAGTCTGGGGGACGACGCAGTCGTTGCAATAGGGCACATGCGAGCGCTCCACCAAGTAACGATGCGTCACACGAGTGTGTCCGATTCGAAGACGACAGAAAGCAACCTGAAGCCGCCGCGGCATTGGGGGATAGGTCCATGGGAACAGTCGCGGCGCAATGGCACGCAACTTTAAGTTCCCCTCGACCGTCTCCCATCTTCTTTGCCAAGCAGTCCGAAGAGCTGCCCGTATTCCTGCCATGTAGTCGGTGTGAGGAAGAGCGAAACGCTGGTCCGGTCGCAGAGTCCTCGCGGACTCTTTGGCGCCCTCATCGGCGCGCTCATTCCCCGCAATTCCTACATGTCCAGGAACCCAGCAGAAGATAATCTCGACATCTGCCCGGCTCGCCAAAACCGTAGCGTCACGGATTTCGCGAACCAGGGGATGCGGAGATTCCAATGCCCCGAGAGCACTCAGGGCGCTTTGTGAGTCGCTATAAATCACAATCCGGTCTCCGAACCGGGCACGTCGCGTAATCTCCCGTACCGAGTGGTGTATTGCCACCAGCTCGGCCGTGAAGACAGACGCAGCGCCTGGTAGAGCCCCGCTGACTTCAAACAGAGGGGATACGGCGTGGAAGCCGACCCCCTGTTGGGACTTGGAGCCATCCGTATACACTGGCACGGTACCAGCGTGACACGATGTGTGCTCCAAAAAGATCGAACGCAATACTCCCGGCGCAGTACAAGCTTTGGGAGCAGAGGCGTGGCGACAAATAGCCAAATGTGGTACCCTCCAGGGTGGCGTCCTGGGCAGAACCAGGGGCGCCACCGGCCCGAGAGCTATATCTACCTCTCGAAGGAGTTTCCTGGCCCTAAACCCAAAGGGCTTAGGGTATGACTGGCGTCTCTCGGCGGCATAGGCACCATCGAGATCAGCTGCGGATGCAGTGAGAGCTGTTGGCGACTGGGGGAGGCGCCGGGCTCGCGCGTACAGGCGAGTGATGCACTGCACGCGGCGCAGAGCGAGTGGCATCTCCCCAGCATCGACCAACAGGCTCTCAATGGGGGAAGTGCGGAAGGCACCGGTCGCAAGGCGAAGGCCGGTGTGGTGGATCGAATCCACCTTCCGCAATAAACGCTCGGCTGCGGATGCATAAAACTCGCATCCGTAGTCGAGCTTCGAGCGAACAAAGGATCGATAAAAAAGTAAGGCGGTAGCCCTATCAGCGCCCCAAGCGCTGAACGTCACGGAACGGAGAATGTCCATGGCGCGGGTACAAGAGACCCTAAGGCTGCGAATGTGAGCCTCCCAGGTGAGGCGTCGGTCGAATACAAGACCAAGGAAACGGTGCGACTCAACCACATCCAGGCGCACCCCATTAAGAAACAAATCTGGGTCGGGGTGAAGCCGTGGATGGCGGCAGAAGTGCACCACCTTAGTCTTGGCCAAAGAAAACCGAAACCTGTGCGCTTCGGCATAGCGAGAGACGCGGTTCAATGCCTGTTGGAGTCGGCGCTCCAGAGTTGGCATCTGGGCCGCGCCAAAAGAGATCGAAAGGTCGTCCACGTAGAGCGTAGCGAGAACATCTTCCGGCAGCACCGAGGTGATGCCGTTGATGCTCAGGGCAAAGAGTGTGACACTGAGGACACTTCCCTGCGGGACACCCTCTTCCTGCTCCTTTGGGCCGGAGAGGGCTCCCCCCACCCGTACGCGGAATCGACGATTTCGCAAAAATTCAGATATAAACATTGGGAGGCGTCCCCTCGCCCCCATCGTGTGGAGAGTCTCCATGATACCGTATCGCCATGCGGTATCATAGGCTTTCTCCAGATCAAAAAACACCGTGGCGTAGTGCTGTCTACGAAGGAAAGCCTCGCAGACGGCATTTTCCAGTCGGAGCAGAGCATCCGACGTGGAGTGGAACTTACGGAAGCCGCACTGTGCAGAAGACAGATGGCCTCCGCTGTCCAGGAAATAGGCTAATCTAACATTTACCAATTTCTCCATCAACTTGCACACGCAAGAGGTTAGAGAGATTGGGCGGAAACCGGTCGGAGTAGAGTGATCTCTCCCCGGCTTGCGAAAGGCGAGCACAGTAGCGATTCGCCAGGAGTCTGGGAGGAGACCTTCCACCCAGATCCTGTTGAACAAATCTAATAGAAAGGCCATGCCTCGCTCACCCAGGTGTCGAAGCATGGCGTACGGGACATCGTCCGGACCATGGGCGGTGTCCGCGCACGAAGCGAGAGCGGAACGCAACTCACTCACAGTAAACTTGTCGTTGAAGGGTTCTCCGCCTCTGGAGGTAAAGTCCAGCCGGCGGCCTTCCGCGACATCACGACGTGCATTGAATGCTGGCGGAGCAGCATCACAGCTAGAGAATGCGGAAAAAGCGGTCGCTAAGGATTCCGCCACGGACGCGGGGTCCGAGATTGCGGTCCCATTCTCCTGGAGAACGGGAGGGGGGTCCTGCGAGAACTTGCCCCGAATCCTTTTGACTCGCTTCCACACCTCAGCTAAAGGGGTCTTCCCGTTAAGTGAAGACACGTATGCCCGCCAAGAAGAGCGGCGGGCGTGCTTCGAAATATACCGGAACCTAGCCCTAGCCCGACGAAATTCAGCAACGGTGAAATCGTTCGGGCGGCGCTTATAGCGCATGTAGGCATAACGCTTCTGTTTGAGGGCCGACCACCATGGGAGTGGTCGGCGTGCAAAACGGCCAGACGTCCTAGGAATAGTAGTCAGGCCCACGGCGATGAGGTTGCCGGAGAAGAACTCGACGGCCTCATCTACCGACCTAAACTCCTTGACTGAGATAGAGAATTCAGTCATTTCCTGAAATGCAGGCCACCGCGCCCGCGCCAAGCACCACCGAGGTGGTCTCTCAGGCGGCAGTTGCCCTGAAAATGATATTTGAATGGGAAAGTGATCACTACCATGGAGGTCATCGACCACCCCCCAATCAAAATCAGGCTGTGCATCCGAAGAGCACAAAGATAGGTCAAGGCAAGAAAATGAAGCGGTTCTCGGACAGTGATGCGTAAACTCATCCACGTTTAGGACACCCATCTCAAGCTCTTCGATCAGATCGGCAAGGACTTGTCCCCTGGGATTTATGGTGTAATCTCCCCAGAGGGGATGCCTGCCGTTCAGATCTCCAAGCAAGAGATAGGGCCTCGGCAACCGTGCCACGACGCGGCGAAAGTCCCCCGCGTCGAAGTCAGCTGACGGTGGAATGTACGCAGAAATGATAGTATACCTCCTATCCAGGTGCAGCTGCACAGCCACTGCCTGAAAGGAGGTATCTAAAGAGAAAGGAAGAACGGAGACATCATGCCGGGTGTAAACCGCGCATCCCCCAGCCCGGCCGTCCCGCGGTGGTTGGGTCGCAAGACCCTTATACCCCGGGAGGGCAGGCAGGGGGCACGCGCCTAGCATGGTCTCCTGCAAAAAAATAGCTAACGGGGAACGGGATGAGGCGAGCCTCCGCAGCTCCTCCCAGTTGGCCCGGAGTCCACGGCAATTCCATTGAAGGAATATGCCCTCCAGGCCTAGCTCGGAGGAGACGCGGGGGCCCTCCTCGAATTGAAGACCCTCACGGGAATGGCCGTACGCTTCCCGGGGGCAGAACCCCGGGCGCTGTTGGCCGGACAAAGCGCTGAAGGCGCTGTCGCCTTCGAGGACTTATTGGGGGAGGTTGGGCTCGCCATGCGAGTCTTTTCCTCCCTCCGCCTCGAAACTTTAGGCGGGCGTTGCGGCTTCGGAGGCGGGGGGCCCTCTTTTCGAGGAACCACCGTCTCCGAGCCACTCGCTCCACCTCGGGGCGTGGGCAAAGTTGCCGAAGCTCCTTTGTTGCTGTCCTCTTTTCGGGGGACAGCTTTAGGAACCCCTGAGGATGGCCTAGCGACCATCTTTAGGGGTGTTGCCTCCTGTGAGTCTAACGACTCGGTGGAGGCGCGTGGCCGTTTTGCCTTGCGGGAAACGGTCACGCTTGGGGAAGAGGGGGGAGCCGTGGTTTTAGCCGGGGCTGGGTATGAACTCCTTTTGCCGCCAGCTTTACTAGGGGAGCGCCCGGGTTGGGTAGAGCCCGCAGAAGGGCTCCGAATGGGCGCGGAAACAACTGTGCTCGTTGGCCTAGATGGGCCAGGAGCAGAGGGTGCCTTTCGAACTACTGAGGCATATGACGTCCCAGGCAGAGCTGGGCGCGCCAGGACCAAGTCCTTAGCCTCGCGGAATGAGAGTCTATCCTGGGCCTGAACGGCCAGGATTTCTTTCTCCAGGAGATATGCACCACATTGCTTCGAAGAAGCAGGGTGCGGCTCTCCGCAATTGACACACTTGGCCACACACGATTTGGACTTATCGTGTGCGACCTTGGAGCAATTTACACAGACTTCGGGTGACCCCCACTTTGCATGTCTACATGAGCGATTCGTATGGCCGAAGCGGTGACAGTAATAGCACCGCCGCGGCAGTGGCACGAATGCCTTCACGCGGTAGCAGGTCCAACCGGCACGCACCGACTCAGGGAGCTTGTCACTGTCGAACGTGACGAAGAGTGTAGGGGTGGGTCTCGAACCCCCTCCCTGTTTTCTCATCACACGTTCGACCTTGACCGCCCCATGGTCAGCCAGCTCTAGGGTGATGTCCTCAATGGAGTAGTCAACCAGTTCCCTCGCATAAACTACTCCTTTCACAAAGTTCATGGTAGAGTGCGGCGTCACACTCACCGGGGTGCCATGAAGTGTCCGAAGAGCACTTATTTTGGCCGCCTCGGTGGGATTCGCCAGAAGGCTGCCGTCCGAGAAACGGGTCACCTTCGTCTCTCTACCAATTGCACTAGCTAATCCTCTCCTCTGATTGGATCATGTTGCCCTTGGACAACATGGTGCCATCAGTGGAGCGAATAACGAGGAAGCGTTTGAAGCCAGCGGGCTCGAAAACGCCAGGTAACCTCTGAATGAGGGGCCCCCATGTCATCGAGGCTCCGCCCTGTGCACTCTTGGTGTTAGTCTTGGTCAGGGGCTCCGCACACGAGGGGGTAGAGGGGCCGGATGTGCCGATCTTGGCTTGGTCGCCTACCAAAGTGGCAGCAGACCCATCCGTCCCCGCAGCCCCCGCGGATGGAGAAGAGCCCCGAGTCTTTTTCGTCTTTTTAGTCTTCTTTGTCTTTTTCTTTTTTGGAGAGGAGGGCGGGGAATGAACCCGCTTTTCACCTCCGCCGGCAGAAGTCCCCAGGCCAGATGGACCGGCCTCAGCCAGGTCCCTCTCCGAAATGAAAAAAAGTCCTGGTTGTCGTAGGGGCACCTGTCGGAGGAGATCCCTCCCCTCCTTTTACTGCCTCGAAGCCCTCAGCCATTTGAGGAGGACCTTGCATAGGGGCGGATTCGGGTTCGGTGCTTGGCGCCCAGCCCGAATTTCCCCCCATGGAAGGCCCTACTGTCTGAGGCTGGGTCTCCTTAAGGACCATGTTTATCACAGGAGGGGCCTTCAGTTGGCCATCCCCTCCCAGGACATCACAGGTCCCCTTGGCAGTGTCGCCAGTCTTGCGGGGGAGGCACAGGCCTTGACTCCAGCAAGGTTTAAAATTCTTGCCAGCAGGTCTTTTGAGGGAATCGACCGAAGGGGCCTGGCTTCCCTCTCCCCCCTAAGGTGGTTTGCCCTACCGAGCCGCTTTGGTGGGGAGCGGCTGGCTAAGGGCTGCATGCTGGCTTTCTTGGCAGTCCCCTTGGAAAGAAAAGAGGGGACTGCCGCTGGGAAAAGGGAGGTGCCTGAAAGCACCTCCAGAGAAGGGGGTGAGGAGGAGTCCCCTGCACCCGTAGGCGAAGGAGAGGAGTGAGCCTCCTCTCCGGTTAGAGAAATATGGAGGGTCCCCTGTGCAAGCACAGGAGGGAGGACCTCCATTTTCTCGGTGGAGCTGCCCGAGGGCGGCTCCGTCGATGGAACATGGGAAGTTGAGGGTTGGGTTTGTTTTTTTTATCTTCATCATTGGGCATGGTGACCCTTTTTTAAACACGGGATGCAATCGCGCACACCTTTCTCAGTAGCCCGCACTGCGAGAGGTGCTTACAAGCCCGGCAGAGCCAGGCGCTGCCATTTGGGACCACCCCTCCCGCCTGGTGGCCTGGCAGTCCATCGGCATGGCGGCTCCACCTTAGACACAGCGTAAAAAAAAAGATTGTGAAGAGGAGAGGAAAAGGGATGTGTGGAAGGTATGGGTGGGGATGAAGCAGGTTGTTAAAAACTAGCCACCCCACACCGGAGCTCAGGGGTTAGGGAACTTTGTCCCCCACCTTCTCAGCCCCAATGCAGGACGGTTGGCTGAAAGAAAGGTCAGCATCTACCCTGGGAAATTAGAGGCTGACCAGAGAAAGTTGTGGGAGAGGTTGTGTGAAAAGAGAGGAAACAAGTATTTTGAAGGAAGGAAGAGAGGCTAAGCTGGGGCCGGACGCAGCGCTGGATCCCGTCAGCACGGCGGCCAGGATGGCAAATCGCCGCGCCCCTTTCGGGGTAGCAAAAGCGAATAACTCGCACTCCCTCACCCTACGAAGTCTGAATTGGAACTGAAGCACGAGACTAACAGTTGCCGCAGCGAGCAAAACCGAATTGGTGTTGGCTTCTTTTATTTCAATAAGTTTGCCTTTAAATGAAGCAAAACCCTTTAATATTTAGTTTTCAATATTTTTTCACGCTAATATGATAAAAATACTTATTATTGACTCATTTTATAGTTTGCAGTTACCTTTTACCAGAAAAATTACGAATTTTCAAGAAATCCTTAATGGTTTGATCAATACTGTAACTTTGTACAGGTACACAAATACAGATGAAGTATCGCGTTGCCTTATCAGAACACAGACCCTTTCCTCTTGTGTAGTTTTGGTCTCATATAGTGAGGATTTAGTTAAACTTTTCTAACTGTCGATAATACACATCAGAATTGTTCGTGTATTTGTATAGGACTAGCTTATAAGGGCTTTTGAAACCCCACTAAACAAAAAGAAGAATATTTTCGCATGAATATTCCCCTTCTGTACATTATTTGTAAATTATTATGCAACTCCAGGTGATTTTCCGCATCCTGTTATCAGAGACATCAATTTTCCTCTCTAGTGTCCATTGGCTCTAAAACAGTTGTTTCTTTACGTTTCAACATCCTTTATTTTATGGAATATTGCCCCTTTCATTATTTATAAGAAAAGTTGCGAGGAAGCCATACATTTCAGATAAAAATGTTAATAAGCAGTTATGTTGGTAAATTCTAACATCTCTGCAAGCCTGGTATGTGTGATTTTTTAGATCGGCTTGAATGTTTGCATACAAAAACAGTCGTACACCTCCGTTTGTCTTCGATATTGACTTGCATCTTCCAACATATAATCTCATATAATTTCGAATATTATACATCGTTCTATATATTCATTCCCAACCTTTATTCTGCTTTTAAAAGAAAACCCTCATAGTAAAATCTGTCTTGTATTAGTATAAAGATTAATCCTCATAAAATGTTTCTAAATAAATATGAGATCAATATGCAAATTATTAAATCGGTTCTAACTAGAAAATCACACCCCAATCAAAATGACTGTCAGGAGAACATATTAGTAACCGATTTGTCAGTAATATCACTATAATTAGCTTTTGGTTCACCTACCTGGTTTTAGAAAAAAAAATGGCAAAAGAATGAGTTAGAGAAAGGTAGAAAGTGTAAATAGCTCATATTTAAAAATATATGAACCATTGCTGAAAAAATTGCAACACATCAAATTATGGTAAATGTATTCCAAAGTTGGTTAACGGAACAAGAAAGTCATGATATAATGAATTGGCATTCACAATTTTGTGTTTTTTCTATGTTCTTTATTATATCAATTTTTATAATATATAGAATTCGATTTTTTTAATGCTAAATTAAAATTTATTAAAGGACATAAAATGTAATGTAAATAACTGTTGAAAAAAACAGATACAATTGAACGTGGAAGACAAGAGTAAAATTATAAACTTCTCACTAGATCACGAACTAATACTTTTCCTAGAAGCTATCCATATACATGAACAACAACCAAGACAACATTCAATTCAAATTCTAAAAGAACAATGCAGAGTGATAGAATTAGGAGCTTCCCTAAAAGGGTTATTTAATTTCTTTATATCAAGGTACTACCCAGCCCCTTTTTGACGTTACCTTCGCCCCAAAGCATACATCTTTCGACCTTGCCTGACCTTGCTCACAAGTTTGTCAAGTTGTTTGAACTTGCCAATAGCTTTGTTTGTTTGTATATGTATCCATTCATGTATATAAACAAATGTTCTATTTTTTATTTACCTTGTCTCTGAGGATGATACAAGTGTATCAAAACGCGTCGGTTAAATCAAGCGTTTTGCTAAATTGTCCGATTCCTATTCCACATTAAAGACTAATCGACTGATTTAAAAAGAAAATAACAACTACGAAATTATCCCTCACTTTTAAAAAATAGGAAAAGGCAGATCAGTGAACATATACATATAACTTAAAATTTTCATAGAGACAAGTTTAAATCATTGATGGCAAATTTATTGAAGACAATGAACCAGGCAAGGGAGGGATAAAAATAAATTTGCAGTCTATTAGATTTAAGTCATCCAAACAGATAAAGAATGGTTTGTAACATTTCTAGCAGGAAACCATAAAGATTATGCAATAAACGTTTCGTTTGTACCCTAATGAAATTTTTAAATATTTTAGCAGCTTCAGCATCACATTTGAAATTCTGCATAGTCATACGGACCCATATCATTAAAAAATAAACACAGCACGACCAAGTTAAAAACGAATTCAAGTTTTAATGTTATAATTTGTATATTCAAATAATTAGTAATATTAAATCTATATGATACTTCGGAAATTATTCAGTAATAATTTTAAAATTATAATAATACGAAAGGAAAGTTGTCGTTATTCCATCTGTTCCTTTTAAGCACTGGTGTGTTAAATTTGTGGAATAGATTTCATTTTATTCTCGGATTTAAAAGAAATTTAACAAATCCTTGTGCTCACATATCTCATAGAACTTTCTTTAACTCTTTAGTACTCTTTTGTGTTTTAACTTCTTTGTACAAATGGTCTAACTAATGAATTACCTTTACAATTAATTCACATATTTGCGCTTTGCCACGAACAATTGTTACTTAGATTAGAACTCGTTTCCTAATCTAGTTATTCGTGAAAGGAAATTAATTTAAGGGCTTCCTTCTTTAAATTTAGCATTCGAGATTCTCCGAATCTCAGTAGAGTGGCGTAAAAAACACGAAATAAAATGTTCTTGTCACGTTTTGCTGAAAAAGCGGACGCGAAAAATTTAATATATAAATACTGTCTCTTGAAGGATAAAGTTTTATTGTTATATTTAATTCCTCCCCAATCAGACGTTGAGAAAAAGATATAACAGAATTTCAGCTAAATAAAACTTAAATGTGGTTTTAAACCTCCTAAATTGCACCATGTAGCACACTTTTTGTTCCTGGTCAGTAAGTATTATTTTGCAACTTTTTTATTACAAAACAAAAGAAAATAGGCAGTTTTTGTTTTTAACTTTCCACATGGGGATGTATGATGAAATATTTAGAAAAATAGACAAATTTTGTTTTTCCATCCATAAAACAAAAACAGAGCTAAATGAATATAATTTTACCTGGAAATGAAATTGTGTATGTACTTAAAGGTTGTGGACTCTTTGTTAACAGCTTTAGCAAACTTCTATATGAAACCTAGTTTTAAACGCAATAAAGGGAACAACACCTTTTTATAGTCTATCAATTATTCATACTTGACATTATGCCCTCCAACAGAGAACTCACTCCTTCGTAGCCATTGTTTCTTGTGATAATGAACTCTGGTATCCCTATTCTTCTAAAGAAAGCAATGACATGGAAACTTGCTAAAAACCTCCCTAGCTACTCATCAAAAATGCTAAGATATGAATTCTCCAATCACTTCCCAGTCATACATACGCCTTTTAATTCAAAGCTTGTAGCATGCCCTTGACACTGTTCTATTCATCCTAGAGATATAGTGAATAAGCCAAGGGAAGGGATGGAAAATTATTCCAATAATTGAGATGTACAACTTTAATTTTTCTTGAAGATCTGTTAATGAAGAACTTCCCCTAACCTGGATTACTTGTACAATAATTCCAATTGCATTAGGCAGAGCTGATTCATCATTGTAGTAGCATAGCCTGCTCGATAAGTAAATAATCTTGAGAAATTTTGATTATGTTTAATTTGACATTAACAAGCCAAGATCTCTGAAAAGGTCATTGATGCGACTTGGGTTTGGATAGTAGGGATTTTTCGTAAAGCCATAATTCTAAATTAGTAGTCTACATCTTCAGTGATCTTTTTAGCTTGTGAATTTTTGCTTTCTTCTGAGGATAGCTTATTCCTTTCTGGGAGAGTAGATATAAAAGATCAGCATTTTATGTTACTGATTCAATAGAGGGTGGAAGATCGGGATAGTAAATAGCAGGTTAATTTTTGGCCCTTAGACATTTCGAAGTTTTCACCACGCAAAAGTAGCACTTGCTTGAGTGGTCAGTGGGATGAAGGCAAATCCTAGCTTACAACCAACATAATGGATTAAATATCTATGTTATTGTATATTAACCTTTACAGCAAACTATTTTTCCCAAGCTTTGTTACAATGTCCACAAGCAAAATGGAGTGTCCAGGGTTTGTCTTGTAGCCCAGCTCGTACGCTAACGTATGATTTTTCAGCTTCACATATTCTCATAGATGCTGTCACACTGAATCCTGTGGCTCTTGTTTTGATGAACTGTCCGCAGATATAACAGAATAAATCAAGAGCCTATTGATGTCTTTCATTTTCTGATGCGTTAACAATGGTAGCAGGAGCTGAAATGATAGCTGATCTGTTAATCAAAATATAAATATTCCTAAAGTTATATTCTATAATATTTAAGAACGTTCTAATTTCCCTTTTATGTTCTAGCAAGTTCTGGAATATTTCTTAAAATTTATAAAATTCCACTAAATTCTAGAAATTTAACATTAAATCTAGAATGTTTTTAAAAGTTTCTTTAAAACAAATATTATTCTACAACATTCGCTATTTTAAAAAAAATAAGATTTACAATTTTCTTCAATGCTTGAAAACAATTAAAGCCTACAGCCTTATATATATATATTCTCAATTTTCTTTCCAAGTTTAATAATTCCCTAACTTTATGTTCCAAATAAGCAAATTTAGAATTTCAGGGCCCTACCTACACTTCTTCTTTTTTTCTGTTGAGTCTGTTAATTCAACGCTGTGTATAACTAAAGTATATGAAAAAGTCTATTTTGACTGTAAATCTTTTTTTTATCCCCCCAAAAACCGCCATTAATTTTATGAGTGTCGAAAATTGAATTTTAACTTAGTTTTTAGAAATAAAAGCAAAGAACAATATAGAAATGGAAACATAGATTAATCAACTTTGACTTAAATTAAAGAAATTAAATTTGTTAAACTAAGATAAAAGCGCTTCTACAATTAGAGGTGACTTCATATTAAAACTGAAAATGAAAACTAATAATGGTAATAAACATAGAACTTTGAATTTTTGTGGGGTGGGAGGTTCTTCTATATAAACACTGAACTATAAAATTACCAAGATTAAATATACGTTCCTCTCTTCTTTCCTTCATAATTTAAGGTATTAACAAAATTGAATAATTATTTTTTCTTTTTTTCTTAATTATTAATGTGGATTTAATTTTATTTTAAATCCTAATTATTTTAATTAATGCAGGAAAAATCAAACTAGAGGACCTCCACTACTCTTTTATGAATCGATCGGAAAATATATTTAATTCATGCTTCCGTCCCAAGCGAATTGTAAAGATGAATTTTAAGAAGGGCATGATTTTCATTCCAAATCTGAATCAAGATCTTCGTTCTTCTTACCTTTCACGTCCGTTTGTTGCAATGGCAGCAACAAACAGAAACTAATAGAATGAACAGATATGTCTCATGCCCAGATTTGAAAATATCTCGATGATTTTTTTGTCTATATAATTTAATCAGTAATTGGTTATGTCAAAAGCCTCAATAATCACTGAAATTAGAAAGTACTGAATGGACTTATGAGATTAAATATGGGTATTATAGTACTTTTATATGAAGAATATAAGGAAATTTCAGCCCTAATTTGTTTTACATATTTATTGTTTTTTAATAACTCGCTAAACTGATGCTGGTTTTTTTTTAAATTAAAAACAGAAATTTTCTGAGTGATTTACCTTATTAATGTCTTCAACCTGATCAAATTATGAGGATATGCCGCTGAGAGAGATTAACACAGCAATCTCTCTCTTTCTCTCTCTCTCTCTCTCTCTCTCTCTCTCTCTCTCTCTCTCTATATATATATATATATATATATATATATATATATATATATATATATATATATATATATATATATATATATGAAAATATTAACCCACAGGAAAATGAAAAGATGAATCCAAGCACTTTCAAAGTATATTTGCAAATTCATTTTCAAGGAATAGCATGTAAATGGAGAAGACAACCCTATAAAGGGTACAAAGATACGAAGGGAACGCCCATCGCATAGTACAAACCAATGGAAAAAAACACAAAAACAACAGAGAAAAATACCAATAAAAAGAACAATAGGCAACCTATAACATAAATATGCATCCCTAAAACAATATACACACAACAACGCCGTATATATGAATGGAAATGGTGGGTGAAAAAACAAAAAATAATTTTAAGGATTATTATTAGAACGAAAACATAAGGCTAAGAGTTAAACCATGATCATAGCAAAGACACGTGGTCAGGGAGGCACTGCGAATGATATTACACTAATAAAGAGTGACAACAGCCTGTTGTCACTCTTTAGTAGTGTAAATAGTTATATTCCTACAACAGATTACACTGCTGTAAGTGTCCCGTCGCGGGAAGGCAGCTATTCTTAATGAGGAGGGCGTGAGTTTTTTGTGTCTGTAACAAATTACTAATTTAATTTGCCTAATTTGATCGGTGGGGATATCATTACGGTGTAGAATGGCTTTGAGGAATTTTTCGTCTTCATCAATGCATTTCCTACAATACATACAGCGTTCTATTAATCATGAATAAGAATTTCTCACCCAACGTGATGGACTTTGGGTGTATCTTCAGTCAGGATAACGTCTTGTTTTCCCCTATATTTGAACAGGGTCTTAAGCACACAATTCAAGGACTATGTTGAGATTCTGGATGTTGTGGTCAAACACTGGGTGTAAGGTGTTGCTGCTGGAAGGCCATCCTTCTGAAAAGATTCAGAAGTAGTCATCGGAGAATTGCTACAAAAACAAGCGCCCCTTTTTGCATTCAGAATTATCCGAAATTTTAATTACATAGATTGTTCTGTGTGGGGCGTGGTTGAAAAGGAGACCAACCTCTCTACCTGTAACCCAAAGGCCGAGCTGGTGCGTAAGATCAAAGAGATGTTCGAAGATCTTCAGAGTTTGACATTAATGAACTCAGATGACAAGAATATGAGCCGCCTTTATACCACGGTGGAAAATGGGGGTGGATACATTGAATAAGCTGCTATCTCTTAGACTTAATCTATTTTATCTTTTTGAAGGCTGAGATATTGCGGTGAATTTTGTTTTATGCAGATTGTCAAATCTATCACAAACACCCTCTATTTGTAGTCAAACCTACCGTCTCGCAAGAAAGTCACTAATCCTGGATCTAATAGAAGGGGTAACAGAGCCCATTTTTTTTTTATTTAAGGGGCTATCTGGCGACTGCCGACTTAGGCATTAGTCGCCGTAAACAAACAGCCTAGTTCTAGGCTACTTTAAAAAAATTGAACAGGAAACAACAATAAAAAGAAATAACAATAACAATAACGAAACAATAACAAAAAAAATAACAAAAACAACAATTAAACCTGGTTAAATGAAAGGGAGAAGGCCGGCAACCCACAAAAAAAAACAAGTCCACCAGTCAATGTGCACGCACTCGTCCCGAGTACAAGAGACAGACGGTAGCGACCCCGCCCATCCCGGTACGGGTACAGGTATTGTGCGCGAAGATCACCCAGACTGGGAGATTCGACAAAAATGTGCCGAACAGTCTGGGGGACTACGCAGTCGTTGTAATAGGGCACAGGCGAGCACTCCATCAAATAGCGATGCGTCACAGGAGTGTGCCCGATTCGGAGACGACAGAAAGCAACCTGAAGCTGCCGCGGCATTGGGGGATAAGTCTATGGGAACAGTCGTGGCGCAATGGAACGCAACTTTAAGTTCCCTTCGACCGTCTCCCATCTTCTTTGCTAAGCATTCCGAAGAGCTGCCCGTACTCCTGCCATGTAATCGGTGTGAGGAAGAGCGAAACGCTGGTCCGGTCGCATTTTTTGTTTTTTTTTAAGAGATTATCTGGCGGCTGCCTACTTGGGCATTAGTCGCCAAATTAGAACTGGCCTAGTTCTAGGCTACTTTAAAAGAAAATTAGAGAGAAAAAAACAACAAATAACAACACCCCAAAAAGAGGGAAAGAAAGCAAGCTGGTGCGTCGGGCAGAGGTCCCCCCGGCGAGGAGCGTGCGACCAAAGTAACAAAAACACAAAAAAAACAAATGCAAAAAACAAAACAAAACAAAAAAGAATAAGCCTTACTTAAATAATAGGGAGAAGTCCGGCCTCCCCACTGAAGTGAAAAAGTCCACAAGTCAATGTGCATGAATCTCTCCCAGGTAGAAGGGTCAGGGGGTAGAGAGCCCCCTCATCCTGGTACCGGGACAGGTATCGTGGACGAAGATCAGCCAGACTGGGACATTCGACAAGAATGTGCCGAACAGTCTGGGGGACGACGCAGTCTTTGAAATAGGGCGCAGGCGAGCGCTCCATCAAATAGCGCTGCGTCACACAAGTGTGTCCGATTCGGAGACGACAAAAAGCAACCTGAAGCCGCCGCGGCATTGAAGGATACGTCCATGGGAACAGTCGCGGCGCAATGGCGCGCAACTTTAAGTTCCCTTCGACCGTCTCCCATCTTCTTTGCCAAGCAGTCCGAAGAACTGCCCGTATTCCTGCCATGTAGTCGGTGTGAGGAAGAGACACTCTGGTCCGGTCGCAAAGGCCTCGCGGAGTCTTTAGCGCCCTAATCGGCGCGCTCATTCCCCGCAATTCCTACATGTCCAGGAACCCAGCAGAAGACAATCTTGACATCTGCCCCGCTCGCCAAAACCGTGGCGTCACGGATTTCGCGAACCAGGGGATGCGGAGATTCCAATGCCCCGAGAGCACTTAGGGCGCTTTGTGAGTCGCTATAGATCACAATCCGGTCTCCGAATCGGGCACGTTGAGTAATCTCCCACACGGATTGGTGTATTGCCACCAGCTCGGCCGTGAAGACAGACGCAGCGCCTGGTAGAGCCCCGCTGACTTCAAACAGAGGGGATACGGCGTTAAAGCCGTCCCCCTCTTGAGACTTGGAGCCATCCGTATACACTGGCACGGTTCCAGCGTGACACGATGTGAGCTTCAAAAAGGTCGAACGCAATACTCTCGTCGCAGTACAAGCTTTGAGAGCAGAGGCATGGCGATAAGGAGCCAAAAGTGGTACCCTCCATGGTGGCGTCCTGGGCAGAACCAGGGGCGCCACTGGCCCGAGAGCTATTTCTACCTCTCGAAGGAGTTTCCTTGCCCTAAACCCTAAGGGCTTAGGGTATGTCTGGCGCCTCTTGGTGGCATAGGCACCATCGATATCAGATGCGGATGCATTAAGAGCTGTTGGCGACTGAAAGAGGTGCCAGGCTCGCACGTACAGGCGAGTGATGCACTGCACGCGGCGCAGAGCGAGTGGCATCTTTCTAGCATCGAACAACAGGCTTTTAATGAGGGAAGTGCGAAAGGCACCGGTCGCAAGGTGAAGGCCAGTGTAGGGATCGAATCCACCTTCCGCAATAAACGCTCGGCTGCGGATGCATAAAACTCGCATCCGTAGTCGAGCTTCAAGCGAACAGACGATCGATAAAAAAGTAAGGCAGTAGCCCTATCAGCGCCCAAGCGCAAAACGTCACGGTACGGAGAATGTCCATGGCACGGGTACAAGAGACCCTAAGGCTGCGAATATGAGCCTTCCAGGTCAGGCGTCGGTCGAATACAAGACCAAGGAAATGGTGCGACTCAACCCCATTAAGAAACAAATCTGGGTCGGGGTGAAGCCGTGGATGGCAGCAGAAGTGCACCACCTTAGTCTTGGAAAAAGAAAACCGAAACCTGTGCGCTTCGGCATAGCGAGAGACGTGGTTCAATGCCTGTTGGAGTCGACGCTCTATAGTTGGCATCTGGGGCAGGCAGCAAGAGATCAAAAGGTCCTCCACGTACAGCGTAGCGAGAACATCTTCCGGCAGCACCGAGGTGATGGCGTTGATGCACAGGGCAAAGAGTGTGACACTGAGGACACTACCCTGCGGGACACCCTCTTCCTGCTCCTTTGGGCCGGAGAGGGCTCCCGCCACCCGTACGCTGAATCGACGATCTCGCAAAAATTCAGATATAAACATTGGGAGGCGTCTCCTCGCCCCCATCGTGTGGAGAGTCTCTATGCCACCCAATCGCCATGCAGTATCATAGGCCTTCTCCAGATTGAAAATCACCGTGGCGTAGTGCTGTCTACTAGGGAAAGCCTCGCAGATGGCATTTTCCAGTCAGAGCAGAGAACGACGTGAAGTGGAACTTACGAAAGCCACACTGTGCAGATGACAGATGGCCTCCGCTGTCCAGAAAATAGGCTAATCTAACATTTACAAATTTGTCCATCATCTTGCACACGCAAGAGGTTAGAGAAATTGGGCGGAAACCTGTCGGAGTAGAGTAATTTCTCCCCGGCTTGCGAAAGGCCAGCACACTAGCGATTCGCCAGGAGTCTGGAAGAAGACCTTCCACCCAGATCATGTTGAACAAATCTTACAGAAAAGCCCTGCCTTGCTCACCCAGGTATCAAAGCGTGGCGTACGGGACATCGTCCGGACCATGGGCGGTGTCTGCGCACAAAGCGAGAGCGGAACGCAACTCACTTACAGTAAACTTGTCGTTGAAGGGTTCTCTTGCCTCTGGAGGTAAAGTCCAGCCGGCGGCCTTCTTCTACATCACGACGAGCATTGAATGCTTGCAAGGCAGCATCACGGCTAGAGAATGCGGGAACAGCGGTCGCTAAGGATTCTGCCACGGATGCGGGGTCTGAGATTGCGGTCCCATTCTCCTGGAGAACGGAAGGGGGGGTCCTGCGAAAACTTGCCCTGAATCCTTTTGACTCGCTTCCACACCTCAGCTAAACGAGTCTTCCCGTTAAGTGAAGACACCTATGCGCGCCAAGAAGAGCAGCGGGCGTGCTTCGAAATAAATCGGAACCTAGCCCTAGTCCGACGAAATTCAGCGACAGGAAATCGTTCGGGCGGCGCTTATAGCGCATGTAAGCATAACGCTTCTGTTTGATGGCCGTCTCACACTCAGCCGACCACCATGGGAGTGGTCGGCGTGCAAAACTGCCAGACGTCCTAGGAGTAGTAGTCAGGCCCACGGCGATAAGGTTGCCAGAGAAAAACTCAATGGCCTCATCTACCGACCTAAACTCCTCGACTAAGATAGAGAATTCAGTCATTTCCTGAAATGCAGGCCAACGTACCCGCGCAAAGGCACCACCGAGGTGGTCTCTAAGGCGGCAGTTGCCGTGAACTTGATATTTAAATGGGAAAGTGATCACTACCATGGAGGTTATCGACCACCTTTCAATCAAAATCAGGCTGTGCATCTGAAGAGCACAGAGATAGTTCGAGGCAAGAAAATAAGGCGGTTCTCGGACAGTGATGCGTGAACTCATCCACGTTTAAGACACCCATCTCAAGCTCTTCGATAAGATCAGGAAGGAATTGTCCCCTGGGATTTAAGGAGTAATCTCCCCAGAGAGGATGCCTGCCGTTCAGATCTCCAAGCAAGAGATAGGGCCTCAGCAACCGTGCCACGACGCGGTGGAAGTCCCCTGCGTCGAATGCAGCTGAAGGTGGAATGTACGCAGAAATCAGAGTATACCTCCTATCCAGGTGCAGCTGGACAGCCACTGCCTGAAAGGAGGTATCTAAAGAGAAAGGAAGAACGGAGACATCATGCCGGGTGTAAAGAGCGCATCCTCCAGCCCGGTCATCCAGCGGTGTTGGGGTCGCAAGACCCTTATACCCAAGAAGGGCGGCCAGGGGGCACCCACCTAGCATGGTCTCCTGCAAAACAATAGCTAACGGTGAACGAGACGAGCCTCCACATCTCCTCCCAGTTGGCCCGGAGTCCCCGGCAATTCCATTGAAGGAATATGCCCTCCAGGCCTAGCTCGGAGGAGACGCAGGGGCCCTCCTCGAACTGAAGACCCTCACAAAACTGGCCTACGCTACCTGGGAGCAGAACCCCGGCCGCTGTTGGTGGCCGGACAAAGGGCTGAAGTCACTGTCGCCTTCGAGGACTTATTGGGGGAGGTTGAGCTCGTTATGCGAGTCTGTTCCTCCCTCCTCCTTGAAACCTTAGGCGGGCGTTGCGGCTTCGGAAGCCAAGGGCCCTATTTTCGAGGAACCACCGTCTCCGAGCCACTCACTTGACCTTGGGGCGTAACCGAAGGGGCCGAAGCTCCTTTGGTGCTTTCATCTTTCGAGGAACAGCTTCAGGAACCCCGGAAGATGGCCCTAGCGACCATCTTTAGGGGTGTTGCTTCCTATGAGTTTAACGACTTGGTGGAGGTGCGTCGCCGTTTCGCCTTACGGGAAACGGTCACGCTGGAGGAAGAAGGGGGGAGCCCTTGTTTTAGCCGGGGCAGGGTATGAACCCATTTTGCCACCAACTTTACCAGGGGAGCGCCCGGTTTTGGTAGAGCCCGCAGAAGGGCTCTGAATGGGCGCGGAAACAACCGTGCTCGTTGGCTTGGATATGCCAGGAACAAAGGGGGCCTTTCTAACTATTGAGGCATATGATGTCCCAGGCAGAGCCGGGCGCGCAAGTACCAAGTCTTGGCCTTGCGAAATAAGAGTCCGTCCTGGGCCTGAACGGCCAGGATTACTTTTTCAAGGAGATATGCACAATATTGCTTCGAAGAAGCAGGGTGCGGCTATTTGCAATTGACACACTTGGCCACACACGATTTGGACTTATCGTGTGCTCCTTGGAGCAATTTACATAGACTTCGGGTGACCCCGACTTTGCACGTCTACATGAGCGATTCGTATGGCCGAAGCGGTGACAGTAATAGCACTGCCGCGGCAGTGGCACGAATGCCTTCACGCGTTAGTGGTACAAACCAGCACGCACCGACTCAGGGAGCTTGTCACAGTCGAACGTGACGAAGAGTGTAGGGGTGGATCTCGAGGCCCCTCCCTGTTTTCTCATCACACGTTCGACCTTGACCGCCCCATGGTCGGCCAGCTCTAGGGTGATGTCCTTAATGGAGTAGTTAACAAGTTGCCTTGCATAAGCTACTCCTTTTACAAAGTTCATGGTAGAGTGCGGCGGCACAATCACCGGGGTGCCATGAAGTGTCCGAAGAGCACTTATCTTGGCCGCCTCGGCGGGATTCGCCAGAAGGCTCCCGTCCGAGAAACGGGTTACTTTCGGCTCTCGCCTAATTGCACTAGCTAATCCTCTTCTCTGATGGATCATGTTGCCGTTGGACAACATGGTGCCATCAGTGGAGCGAATAACGAGGAAGCGTTTCAAGCAAGCGGGATCGAAAACGCCAGGAAACCTCTGAATGAGGGGCCCTGATGTCATCGAGGCTCCGCCCTGTGTACTTTTGGTCTCTGTCATGGTCAGGAGCTCCGTACATGAGGTGGCAGAGGGGCCAGATGTGCCGATCTTGGCTTGGTCGCTTGCCAAAGTGGCAGCAGACCCATCCGTCCCCGTAGCTCCCGCGAATGGAGAGGAGCCCCGAGTCTTTTGAGTCTTTCTTGTAGTCTTTTTCTTTTTAGGAGACGAGGGCGGGAAATGAACCCGCTTCTCACCTTCACAGGTAGAAGCCCCTAGGCCAGATTTTCCGGCCTCAGACAGGTCCTTCTCCAAAATGGAGAAGGTCCTGGTCGTCGCAGGGGCACTATCCGGAGGAGATCCCTTCCCTCCTTGTACTGCCACAGTTTGACCAGCCGTTTGAGGAGGACCTTGCATAGGGGCCGATTCGGGTTCGGTATTTGGCGCCGAGCTTAGATTCCCCCTCATGGAAGACCCTCCGTCTGAGGCTGGGTTTCCTCAAGGACCATGCCTATTACAGGATTGGCCTTCAGTTGGCTATCCCCTCCCAGGACATCGCAGGTCCCCTTGGCAGTGTCGCCAGTCTTGTGTGGTTAGTCACAGGCCTTGACCCGGCAAGGTTTAAAATTCTTGCTAGCAGGTCTTTTGAGAGAAGCGACCGAAGGTGCCTGGCTTCCTTTTTGCCCCTAATGGGGTTTGCCCTACCGAGCCGCTTACACGAGAGGCGGTCGGCAATGGGCTGCCTGCTGGCTTTCTTGCCAGTCCTCTTGGAAATAAAAGAGGGGACTGCCGCTGCAGAAGGGGATGTGCCCGAAAGCACTTCCAGAGAAGGGGGTGAGGGGTACTCACTTGCACCCGTAGGAGAAGGAGAGGAGTAAGCCTCATCTCCGGTTAAGGGTTATAGAGGGGCCCCTGCGCAAGCACAGGGAGGGGGAGACCTCCATTTTTTGGCTCGAGCTGCCCAAGGGCGGCTCTGTCCATGAGCAAGGTGGAGTTAAAGGGGTTTGAGGTTTATGAGTTCATCCATGAGCATGGTGACCCAATTTGTGCCACGGGACGCAATAGCTTGTCACCTCTTGCAGTTGCCCGCAGCGAAAGAGGTGTTTACAGGCCTGGCATAGCCAGGCGCCTCCATTTTGGACCACTTCTCCTGCCTAGTGGCCTGGCAGTCCATAGGCATAGCGGCTCCACCTTAGACACGGCGCAAAAAAAATATAGATTTTTAAGAGGAGAGGAAATTTTTTTTTTTTTTTTTATAGAGCCCATCTGGCAACTACCCACTTGGGCATAAGTCGCCGAAAAACACGACAGCCTAGAATTAGGCTACTTTAAAGTTAAAATATGAAAACTTAACAATCAATATAAATTGGAAAAACTTAACAATCGAAGCAATCTCCGGCAGCGGGGGGAGGTCCCCCTCACCCCAGGGCAGGAGAGTGCAACCTAAAACAAAACAATAACAAAAAAAAAGGAACCTTAAATAAAGGGGAGAAGGCCGGCCTCCCCCAAAATGTCAATAAGTCCACCAGTCATGGTGCACGCACTCGTCCCGAGTACAAGGGACAGGCGGTAGCGACCCCGCCCATCCCGGTACCGAGACAGGTATCGTGCGCGAAGATCACCCAGACTGGGACATTCGACAAGAATATGCCGAACAGTCTGGGGGACGACGCAGTCGTTGCAATAGGGCACATGCGAGCGCTCCACCAAGTAACGATGCGTCACACGAGTGTGTCCGATTCGAAGACGACAGAAAGCAACCTGAAGCCGCCGCGGCATTGGGGGATAGGTCCATGGGAACAGTCGCGGCGCAATGGCACGCAACTTTAAGTTCCCCTCGACCGTCTCCCATCTTCTTTGCCAAGCAGTCCGAAGAGCTGCCCGTATTCCTGCCATGTAGTCAGTGTGAGGAAGAGCGAAACGCTGGTCCGGTCGCAGAGTCCTCGCGGACTCTTTGGCGCCCTCATCGGCGCGCTCATTCCCCGCAATTCCTACATGTCCAGGAACCCAGCAGAAGATAATCTCGACATCTGCCCGGCTCGCCAAAACCGTGGCGTCACGGATTTCGCGAACCAGGGGATGCGGAGATTCCAATGCCCCGAGAGCACTCAGGGCGCTTTGTGAGTCGCTATAAATCACAATCCGGTCTCCGAACCGGGCACGTCGCGTAATCTCCCGTACCGAGTGGTGTATTGCCACCAGCTCGGCCGTGAAGACAGACGCAGCGCCTGGTAGAGCCCCGCTGACTTCAAACAGAGGGGATACGGCGTGGAAGCCGACCCCCTCTTGGGACTTGGAGCCATCCGTATACACTGGCACGGTACCAGCGTGACACGATGTGTGCTCCAAAAAGGTCGAACGCAATACTCCCGGCGCAGTACAAGCTTTGGGAGCAGAGGCGTGGCGACAAATAGCCAAATGTGGTACCCTCCAGGGTGGCGTCCTGGGCAGAACCAGGGGCGCCACTGGCCCGAGAGCTATATCTAGCTCTCGAAGGAGTTTCCTGGCCCTAAACCCAAAGGGCTTAGGGTATGACTGGCGTCTCTCGGCGGCATAGGCACCATCGAGATCAGCTGCGGATGCAGTGAGAGCTGTTAGCGACTGAGGGAGGCGCCGGGCTCGCGCGTACAGGCGAGTGATGCACTGCACGCGGCGCAGAGCGAGTGGCATCTCCCCAGCATCGACCAACAGGCTCTCAATGGGGGAAGTGCGGAAGGCACCGGTCGCAAGGCGAAGGCCGGTGTGGTGGATCGAATCTACCTTCCGCAATAAACGCTCGGCTGCGGATGCATAAAACTCGCATCCGTAGTCGAGCTTCGAGCGAACAAAGGATCGATAAAAAAGTAAGGCGGTAGCCCTATCAGCGCCCCAAGCGCTGAACGTCACGGAACGGAGAATGTCCATGCCGCGGGTACAAGAGAACCTAAGGCTGCGAATGTGAGCCTCCCAGGTGAGGCGTCGGTCGAATACAAGACCAAGGAAACGGTGCGACTCAACCACATCCAGGCGCACCCCATTAAGAAACAAATCTGGGTCGGGGTGAAGCCGTGGATGGCGGCAGAAGTGCACCACCTTAGTCTTGGCCAAAGAAAACCGAAACCTGTGCGCTTCGGCATAGCGAGAGACGCGGTTCAATGCCTGTTGGAGTCGGCGCTCCAGAGTTGGCATCTGGGCCGCGCCAAAAGAGATCGAAAGGTCGTCCACGTAGAGCGTAGCGAGAACATCTTCCGGCAGCACCGAGGTGATGCCGTTGATGCTCAGGGCAAAGAGTGTGACACTGAGGACACTTCCCTGCGGGACACCCTCTTCCTGCTCCTTTGGGCCGGAGAGGGATCCCCCCACCCGTACGCGGAATCGACGATCTCGCAAAAATTGAGATATAAACATTGGTAGGCGTCCCCTCACCCCATCGTGTGAAGAGTCTCTATGATACCGTATCGCCATGCGGTATCATAGGCCTTCTACAGATCAAAAAACACCGTGGCGTAGTGCTGTCTACGAAGGAAAGCCTCGCAGACGGCATTTTCCAGTCGGAGCAGAGCATCCGACGTGGAGTGGAACTTACGGAAGCCGCACTGTGCAGAAGACAGATGGCCTCCGCTGTCCAGGAAATAGGCTAATCTAACATTTACCAATTTCTCCATCAACTTGCACACGCAAGAGGTTAGAGAGATTGGGCGGAATCCGGTCGGAGTAGAGTGATCTCTCCCCGGCTTGCGAAAGGCGAGCACAGTAGCGATTCGCCAGGAGTCTGGGAGAAGACCTTCCACCCAGATCCTGTTGAACAAATCTAACAGAAAGGCCATGCCTCGCTCACCCAGGTGTCGAAGCATGGCGTACGGGACATCGTCCGGACCATGGGCGGTGTCCGCGCACGAAGCAAGAGCGGAGCGCAACTCACTCACAGTAAACTTGTCGTTGAAGGGTTCTCCGCCTCTGGAGGTAAAGTCCAGCCGGCGGCCTTCCGCGACATCACGACGTGCATTGAATGCTGGCGGAGCAGCATCACGGCTAGAGAATGCGGAAAAAGCGGTCGCTAAGGATTCCGCCACGGACGCGGGGTCCGAGATTGCGGTCCCATTCTCCTGGAGAACGGGAGGGGGGTCCTGCGAGAACTTGCCCCGAATCCTTTTGACTCGCTTCCACACCTCAGCTAAAGGGGTCTTCCCGTTAAGTGAAGACACGTATGCCCGCCAAGAAGAGCGGCGGGCGTGCTTCGAAATATACCGGAACCTAGCCCTAGCCCGACGAAATTCAGCGACATTGAAATTGTTCGTGCGGCGCTTATAGCGCATGTAGGCATAACGCTTCTGTTTGAGGGCCGTCTCACACTCGGCCGACCACCATGGGTGTGGTCGGCGTGCAAAACGGCCAGACGTCCTAGGAATAGTAGTCAGGCCCACGGCGATGAGGTTGCCGGAGAAGAACTCAACGGCCTCATCTACCGACCTAAACTCCTCGACTGAGATAGAGAATTCAGTCATTTCCTGAAATGCAGGCCAACGCGCCCGCGCCAAGCACCACCGAGGTGGTCTCTCAGGCGGCAGTTGCCCTGAAAATGATATTTGAATGGGAAAGTGATCACTACCATGGAGGTCATCGACCACCCCCCAATCAAAATCAGGCTGTGCATCCGAAGAGCACAAAGATAGGTCAAGGCAAGAAAATGAAGGGGTTCTCGGACAGTGATGCGTAAACTCATCCACGTTTAGGACGCCCATCTCAAGCTCTTCGATCAGATCGGCAAGGACTTGTCTCCTGGGATTTATGGAGTAATCTCCCCAGAGAGGATGCCTGCCGTTCAGATCTCCAAGCAAGAGATAGGGCCTCGGCAACCGTGCTACGACGCGGCGGAAGTCCCCCGCGTCGAAGTCAGCTGACGGTGGAATGTACGCAGAAATGATAGTATACCTCCTATCCAGGTGCAGCTGCACAGCCACTGCCTGAAAGGAGTATCTAAAGAGAAAGGAAGAACGGAGACATCATGCCGGGTGTAAACTGCGCATCCCCCAGCCCGGCCATCCCGAGGTGGTGGGGTCGCAAGACCCTTATACCCCGGGAGGGCAGGGAGTGGGCACGCACCTAGCATGGACTCCTGCAAAAAAATAGCTAACGGGGAACGGGACGAGACGAGCCTCCGCAGCTCCTCCCAGTTGGCCCGGAGTCCACGGCAATTCCATTGAAGGAATATGCCCTCCAGGCCTAGCTCGGAGGAGACGCGGGGGCCCTCCTCGAATTGAAGACCCTCACGGGAATGGCCGTACGCTTCCCGGGGGCAGAACCCCGGGCGCTGTTGGCCGGACAAAGCGCTGAAGGCGCTGTCGCCTTCGAGGACTTATTGGGGGAGGTTGGGCTCGCCATGCGAGTCTTTTCCTCCCTCCGCCTCGAAACCTTAGGCGGGCGTTGCGGCTTCGGAGGCGGGGGGCCCTCTTTTCGAGGAACCACCGTCTCCGAGCAACTCGCTCCACCTCGGGGCGTGGGCGAAAGAGCCGAAGCTCCTTTGTTGCTGTCCTCCTTTCGGGGGACAGCTTTAGGAACCCCGGAAGATGGCCTAGCGACCATCTTCAGGGGTGTTGCCTCCTGTGAGTCTAACGACTCGGTGGAGGCGCGTGGCCGTTTCGCCTTACGGGAAACGGTCACGCTAAGGGAAGAGGGGGGAGCCTTGGTTTTAGCCGGGGCAGGGTATGAACCCTTTTTTCCGCCAGCTTTACCACGGGAGCGCCCGGGTTGGGTAGAGCCCGCAGAAGGGCTCCGAATGGGCGCGGAAACAACCGTGCTCGTTGGCCTGGATGGGCCAGGAGCAGAGGGTGCCTTCCTAACTATTGAGGCATACGACGTCCCAGGCAGAGCCGGGCGCGCCAGGACCAAGTCCTTTGCCTCGCGGAATGAGAGTCGATCCTGGGCCTGAACGGCCAGGATTTCTTTCTCAAGGAGATATGCACCACATTGCTTCGAAGAAGAAGGGTGCGGCTCTCCGCAATTGACACACTTGGCCACACACGATTTGGACTTATCGTGTGCGACCTTGGAGCAATTTACACAGACTTCGGGTGACCCCGACTTTGCACGTCTACATGAGCGATTCGTATGGCTGAAGCGGTGACAGTAATAGCACCACCGCGGCAGTGGCACGAATGCCTTCACGCGGTAGCGGTACCAACCGGCACGCACCGACTCAGGGAGCTTGTCACAGTCGAACGTGACGAAGAGTGTAGGGGTGGGTCTCGAGGCCCCTCCCTGTTTTCTCATCACACGTTCGACCTTGACCGCCCCATGGGCGGCCAGCTCTAAGGTGATGTCTTCAATGGAGTAGTCAACGAGTTCCCTCGCATAAACTACTCCTTTCACAAAGTTCATGGTAGAGTGCGGCGTCACACTCACCGGGGTGCCATGAAGTGTCCGAAGAGCACTAATCTTGGCCGCCTCGGCGGGATTCGCCGCATTCGCCAGAAGGCTCCCGCCTGAGAAACGGGTTACCTTCAGCTCTCTACCAATTGCACTAGCTAATCCTCTCCGCTGATGGATCATGTTGCCCTTGGACAACATGGTGCCATCAGTGGAGCGAATAACGAGGAAGCGTTTGAAGCCAGCGGGCTCGAAAACGCCAGGTAACCTCTGAATCAGGGGCCCCCATGTCATCGAGGCAGCGCCCTGTGCACTCTTGGTAGTAGTCTTCTTTGTCAGGGGCTCCGCAACCGGGGGGGCAGAGGGGGCGGATGTGCCGATCTTGGCTTGGTCGCTTGCCAGAGTGGCAGCAGACCCATCCGTCCCCGCAGCCCCCGCGGATGGAGAGGAGCCCCGAGTCTTTTTTGTCTTTTTATTCTTTTTCTTTTTCGGAGAGGAGGGCGGGGAATGAACCCGCTTTTCACCTCCGCCGGCAGAAGTCCCCAGGCCAGATGGACCAGCCTCAGCCAGGTCCCTCTCCGAAATGGAGAAGGTCCTGGTTGTCATAGGGGCACCTGTCGGAGGAGATCCCTCCCCTCCTTTTGCCTCGGAGCCCTCAGCCATTTGAGGAGGACCTTGCATAGGGGCGGATTCAGGTTCGGTGCTTGGCGCCGAGCCCGAATTCCCCCCTATGGAAGGCCCTACCGTCTGAGACTGGGTCTCCTCAAGGACCATGTCTATCACAGGAGGGGCCTCCAGTTGGCCATCCCCTCCCAGGACATCGCAGGTCCCCTTGGCAGTATTGTCACTAGTCAGGTGGTGTGGGGAGGCACAGGCCTTGACCCCAGGAAGGTTTAAAATTCTTGCCAGCAGGTCTTTTGAGGGAAGCGACCGAAGGGGCCTGGCTTCCCTCTCCCCCCTAAGGGGGTTTGCCCTACCGAGCCGCTTGCACGAGGGGCGGTCGGCAATGGGCTGCCTGCTGGCTTTCTTGGCAGTCCCCTTAGAAAGCAAAGGAGGGACCGCCGCTGGAGATAGGGAGGTGCCCGAAAGCACCTCCAGAGAAGGGGGTGAGGGGGAGTCCCCTACACCCGTAGGCGTAGGAGAGGAGTAAGCCTCCTCTCCGGTTAAAGAATTATGGAGGGTCCCTTGCGCAAGCACAAGGGGGGGGACCTCCATTTTCTCGGTGGAGCTGCCCGAGGGCGGCTCCGTCGATTTTCTTGGGGAAGTTGGGGGTTGGGTTTTTTGTTGTTTTTTTTCATTCATGGGCATGGTGACCCTCTTTTGATTACGGTACGCAATAGCTCATCACCTCTCGCAGTTGCCCGCACTGCGAGAGGTGCTTACAAGCCCGGCAGAGCCAGGCGCCGCCATTCGGGACCACCCCTTCCGCCTGGTGGCCTGGCAGTCCTTCGGCATGGCGGCTCCACCTTGGTCACGGCGTAAAAAATATAGGTTGTGAAGAGGAGAGGAAAAGGGATGTGATGAAGATGTGGGAGGGGATGAAGCAGGTTGTTAAAAAAAACCCATCCCGAACCGGAGCTGAGGGGTTAGGGAACAATGTCCCCTCCCCCCTCAGCCCCGATCCTTGGTGGTTGGCTTGAGAAGAAGGTCAGCATTCTACCCTGTGAAATTAGAGGCTGACCAGAGAAAGTTGTGGGAGAGGTTGTATGAAAAGGCGACGAGGTAGGGGAGAAATCAGGCTATCTGAAGGAAGGAAGAGAGGCTAAGCTGGGGCCGGACGGAGTGCTGGATCCCGTCAGCACGGCGGCCAGGATGGCAAATCGCCGCGCCCCTTACGGGGGAGGAGAGGAAAAGAGATGTGAGAAAGGTATAGGTGGTTATAAGGCAAGTTGTTTAAAACTAGCTACCCCAGACCGGAGCTCAGGGGTTAGAGAACATTGTCCTCTACTTCCTCAGCCCCGATGCGGGACGGTTGGCTGAAAGGAAGGTCAGCCTCTACTCTGTGAAATTAGAGGCTGACCAGAGAAAGTTGTGGAAGAGGTTGTATGAAAAGCGAGGAAACAATTGTTTTGAAGGTAGAAGAAGAGGCTAAGCTGGGGTCAGACGATGTGCTGAGTCCCGTCAGCAAGGCGGCCAGGATGGCCAATCACCGCGCCCCTTACGGTGAATGTCACAGTAGAACGTGACGAAGAGTGTAGGGGTGGGTCTCGAGGCCCCTCCCTGTTTTCTCATCACACGTTCGACCTTGACCACCACATGGTCGGCCAGCTTTAGGGTGATGTCCTCAATGGAGGAGTCAACGAGTTCCCTCGCATAAACTACTACTTTTACCAAGTTTATGGTAGAGTGCGGCGTCAAACTCACCTGGGTGCCATGAAGTGTCCGAAGAGCACTTATCGTGGGTGCCTCGGCGAGATTCGCCGCATTCGCCAAAAAGCTCCCGTCCGAGAAACGGGTCACCTTCGGCTCTCTACCAATTGCACTAGCTAATCCTTTCTCTGATGGATCATGTTGCCTTCGGACAACATGGTGCTATCAGTGGAGTGAATAATGAAGAAACGTTTGAAGCCAGCGGGCTTGAAAACGCCAGGTAACCTCCGAAAGAGGGGCCCCAATGTCATCGAGGCTCAGCCCTGTGCACTTTTGTTCTCAGTCAGGGGCTCCGCGACAGGGGGTGCAGAGTGGGCGGATGTGCCTATCTTGGCTTGGTCGCTTGCCAGAAGGGCAGCAGACCCATCCGTCTCCGCAGCCCCGGGGATTGAGAGGAGCCCCGAGTCTTTTTTGTCTTTTTAGTCTTTTTAGTTTTTGGAGAGGAGGGCGTAAAATGAACCCGCTTCTTACCTGCGATATAAGAAGCCCCCAGGCCAGATGGACCGGCCTCAGCCAGGTCATTCTCCGAAATGGAGAAGGTCCTGGTAGTCGTGGGGGCACGGGTCGGAGGAGATCCCTCCCCTCCTTGTACTGCTTCGGAAACCACAGCCGTTTGAGAAGGACCTAGCATCGAGGCGGATTCGGGTTCAGTGCTTGTCACCGAGCCAGGATTCCCCCCCATGGAAGGCCCTACGGTCTGAGGCTGGGTTTCATCAAGGACCATGTCTATCTCAGGGTGGGCCTCCAGTTAGCCATGCTCCCTCAAGACATCGCAGGTCCCGTTGGCAGTATCGTCACTAGTCTTCTTTGGGGAGGCATGGGCCATGACCCCGGCAAGGTTCAATATTCTTGCCAGCAGGTCTTTTGAGGAAGGCGAACGAAGGGGCCTGGCTTCCCTCTCTCCCCTCAGGGGGTTTGCCTTACTAAGCCGCTTTGATCTCGAGCGGCTGGCTAAGGGCTGCCTGCTGGCTCTCTTGGCAGTCTCCTTGGAAAGAACAGAGGGGACTGCCGCTGGTAAAAGGGAGGCGCCCGAAAGCACCTCCAGAGAAGGGGGTGAGGGGAAGTCCCCTACACCCGTATGCAAAGGAGAGGAGTAAGCCTCCTCTCCGGTTAGAGATATATATGGGGTCTCCTGAGCAAGCACAGGGGGAGGACCTCCATTTTTATGCTGGAGCTGCCCAGGGCTGGCTCCGTCGATGTTATAGGGGAAGTTGGGGGTTGGGTTTTTTATACTTATCATAGGGCATGGTGACCCTCTTTTTAACACGGGATGCAATCGAGCTTCAGGGGTTAAGGAACGTTGTCCCCTCTGCCTTCAGCCCCGATCCGACACGGTTGGCTTGAGGAAAAAGGTCAGTATCTACCCTGTGAGATTAGAGGCTGACCAGAGAAAGTTGTGGGAGAGGTTGTATGAAAAGCGAGGAAACAAGTGTTTTGAAGGAAGGAAGAGAGGCTAAGCTGGGGCCGGATGGCTGCTTAGTCCCTTCAGCACGGCGGCCAGGATGGCAAATCCCTGCGCCCCTTATGGAGCAGTGTTCAAGTTGATCTAGTAACGCGTCTTCCCTATTTGCACTCGTTCCGCCAGAATATGCTGATCTCCTAGCTAAGAGATGTAACATTCTGTACAGGGTACCCATCACCACCCCCCTGCAAGCAACCATTTAGAGAGGGCTTCAGGCCCTTTAAAATGCAGTGTCCTTACATACCATATGGACTATGCGGTGACGACAGCAATTGAAAATATTGCAAATTTGTTACCGTCGAAGATACAAATATGTTACAATAGACGTAATAAATTAAAATATGTAAAAAATAGTTTTTAGAATAAGAAAATAATATTTCAAAAGCGTTGTATTCCGATGAAATCTAGTTGATCCACTTAAAGGAATAATGAAACGAACTGATAAAATCTCTTTTTGCAATTTTAACGGTCACTTATTGAGATAAGAGTTCCTTTTTAGTTTGAGCGTTGGTAAACTCTATTATTTCAATGTCAAACAACACGGCTTTCAACGCAGTGGCAAATTTCTAACTGAATTGCTCTATTGTTTTTTTTTTAAATTGTTAATTGTGTTTGAATAAATCAAACTACATATGTTGCTTATCTCGATTTCAAAAAAGCTTTTAACACCGTTTTGGATTAAAAAGTACTTACTCAAGCTAAAAGTGCACGGATAAGAGAAAGTCTTTTGCAGTCTTTTTCGATATAACGAGTTCAACATGGGTATCGTTCACTAGCAGCACTACCCAGGGATCTATTCCCTAAGCCATGCTTTTATTTTAAATATATAAATGACCTTGTACGTATTATTATGTAAAATTTTAGAATTTGCTGGTGATACAAAAAAATAAGTATTTTTGCAAAATATCATAATAAGTGTGATAATTTGAAAAAAACATAACATTGTGATAGAATATTTAATTGGTTGGAATGATCGAAGATGCAACTCGATGAGGAAAAGAGAAACGAAATTCAAATAGGTTAAAATAATCTGCGTAAAGCTTACAATATGGGTGCTCAAAATTAAAATTCATTCAATATGGCAAAGTATTTATAACTCTAATCTCGGATGAACGAAGTATTTTGAAACAAGGCACTTAAAGTGTCGCAAAAGGCCCAAAAATTTTTTAAGATATATAACTGGATACTTTTCGTTTAAATAGAGATTGTTATCTCTTATTTGTAGCATTCAGGGCAATTATTCTGGTCTCCATAAATACAAAGGAACGAAATTACTTCCTTAACTTAAAAATAGATCAAAGGAAGAAAGATTCACCCAACTCAATTTATTGTCACTAAAGGCACAGAAGTTCATTTCTTCTACAATTTCATTGAATTATAATAGTTTGCCCAAGAATGTATTTGAAACCAATAGACTAATTATAATTATGAATATAATCGCTAAATATTAATTAAAGTATGACCTTACACAAATAGGAATATTGAAACTAATAGTTATTACATATTCTTTTACTTTACCACAAAATTAATAAGTATGTTACACCAAATAAGGAAAATAATTTAGAGAGTAAATCAGTTTAAAGTAAATTCTGAATTGTACCCGTCAAGAGAAACTAACAATCTCTATCTGAGAGATTTCTAGTGCTTAAAATTGCAGCTGTTCACTTATAAACCATATTGGAGTAAAGACTCTTGCCATCTTGACGTTTTGCCTTTATTTAACCTGCCCGTTTTCTTACTAATATTTAGCTTGGTCGCTATCTCTTCCCTTTTCTTAACTTTTTGGCGATTGACATATTCTTTGAACTTCTTATCATTGAATTTTAAATCTTTTTTACCTCTTTTGCGCTCTAATTTCCTTTCGCCTCTCTTGGAGTTAAGGATCTCGTGACTTCAATTTAGCCTTGAATTAAACTAAGAAACTTGTTTATTTTTATAAAGATTTCTCATTCACTCAAGCCTAAAATACTCAATCCTTCAGCCCCCAAAACATCAGTTGACCAGGTTGAACCGCTCTGTCTGCGATTCAGAAAAGAAGACGTAGTTTTTGTAAATGTTTTACGTTAAAACTGATTACTACAAATATCTCGCTCATATCATGTTCTCGACGAGTCCTAGAGAAAGCTATTAGATTATTGTTAGTTAAACTTTAATTATCCTCAATTTTATGCCAACGTTTAAATTCTTAAATCTATTTTCCTACAGCAAGATAAATACCCTGGTAGAAATAAAGATTGTATCTCAATGATTGACTATCATATCCATTCAAGAAACCTATTCCAAATTTTAATTATTCCGTTTTGAATGTATAATTATAATTATCCTAGCATATGTGTATGTATCTGTGTTTCTCTGCGTGTGTATCCTTCTATAGTATTCTGACTAATTATAATGATCCTAACATATGTGTGTGTCTTTTGGTCTGTGTGTGATTTTTTCTTGCACAGGAATTTTAAAGTGTTGTGAAAAAAAATACTTTCTTAAATATTTGAGCGAAGCGAACAAGCTTAGCATGGAAAGCAAAAAACCCTCGTAGGGAGGATACATATGTATGTATATGTATATATATATATATATATATATATATATATATATATATATATATATATATATATATATATATATATATAATAAATGACACCCACAAGGAAAATGGAAAACGATTCCGAGTGCTTTCGTCTTTTAGAATGAAGACGAAAGCGCTCGGAATCGTTTTTTCTTTTCCTGGTTGGTGTTATCATAATTTTGACTCGCATGCAAATTGTGCTTTTTTTTCATATATATATATAAACATTTTGGGACACCCTTCCATAGAGTAAATTATGCTTATTTAACCGGAAGGAACCTTAGGTTAAAGTTTGTTAAAAGCATTCTGAAACAACACTCTGTGTATATGTGTATATATATATATATATATATATATATATATATATATATATATATATATATATATATATATATATATATAAAGAAGCACAGTAACGAGGACGTAAATGCTGAATAAAACCACAATCTTGTATCAATTTATTAGGAAGACAAATTTTGACGGAATATCTATCCACTCTCTTATGTAGATCACAAACTAATGAATACAAAAAAAAATACTCAACGTAGAAACACGCAAATTTACAAATCAGACGGTAAGAATTAGTGTGTTATGATAAAACAATGTTAGAAAGCAGCCAGACCAACCATTTACTTATAACTGTTGTGGTAAAAATTTCCATCGAACGGATTAAAGTTTTGATTTTCTCAACGAAAGCCAGTTCATTTACGAATCATAATATAATTGCTAGAATTATAAATTATTGTAGCTTTTTCAAAATCTATTGATGGTTTCACAGCGTCAGAACGCTTATCAACTGATCATGGTAAGCTTTTATATTCCTTTAATCCTGATAGCTCAGCAACCTTTGTTTCTGTCTGAGACACTCTCTTCATTGTTTTTATTGTTTCATTGGTGTTTCTAGAACCTGTGTTGGCTAGTTTTGCGTTAGATATTATGCTGCACTCAATCTCTCCATGATGAAACAGGATGAGTTACTTACCAATTCTTGTATCGAAAATATTTGTTCTTCTCCCACTCCTGCATATTAGTATGCTTTTCCTAGTTATATGCGGATGAGAGGCAGGTCGACATGTCCAGATCATATTTGCTAGGAATATTATAAATCTTCTTTTCTGATAACATTCTGAATCTTAATTACACAAAAATAAACTGAGTTGGTGCTCTTGGGCAGCAGTTTGGATAGTGATTCGTGAAAAACAGGCTCTCATTTCCGATAGTCTTTTAGAACTGAGGGCTATTTCGATAGTCAAATATCTTTCATAGCGCATTTCACTAACGTCTGCAAGATTTCTCTTATAGGGTGTGAGTAAAGTATTCTCTCCCTTGTAGTTTTGTAGGCTCGGTTAAGTGATCAACCGCTTCCTTATGGTATGAAGGAAAAATATATATAATTACATATGGATTCTTTATTCCTGGGTATATGGCTGGAAAAAGCCTCCAATATGGCGAACAGGTAATATAACTTTTCTGCTTAAATAAAAATAATTTTATGACTCTTCTGACTATCTTTGATGGTAGATTCACTCTTTGGAAAAATTTGGATAGTGGAAAATAATAGATGGTGAAAGATAGGGTAGGGTTGCCCTTGTTTGAGGGGCATCGCAGGCGTTTTTATTTTTAAGATTATTTATATTTCGTTTAGTTTTTCATTGTTGTTGCTTGTTGTATTTCTTTGTATCCGCTTTTCTTTAGTGTTCTTCTTTGTGTTTGTATTTTTGCCTTGAACTCTAGTCTTGTGGCGATTTTAAGCATTCGAGCCTTTATTAGTGCTCAATGATAGTTTAGTACTTCGCGTTTTTGTTCTGCTGTGTTTGCATTTCTTGTTTACTTGTAGGTTTGGTGTCTGTCTTTAAGATGTATTTTTTGTGTTTTGTGGTTTATGTGTTCATGTGTATAAGTGTGTTATGTTCTCCTCAGAGCAGTGTCTTGTGCTTGGGAAACGTCGATTTCGGGCGATCTTTCCGCGTAATCTGGCAGGAATGTTAATCCTGCCGCCAGTTCTTCTTAGTTCTGAGATGATATCATTGGCCATTGTAGACCAGACTTTTTGTGCCAGTTTCTGTGTAGTGACATTAATGGGCTCCAGACGTTGTCTACGGTGCAGTACCCTCTGCCAAAGTTGCTCTCTTTGTTTGGTCTTATTGATGCAGAGGGATGCAGAGTTCTGCACTCGCTGGAGCCGCTTAAGTCCCTGCTGCAGGGTAGATGAGCTTGGCCCGGATGAACATTAGGTATAATTTTCTGATGTTGGCCGAGCTGAGATCACGGAGCCTTTATAGCTTGGGGATTTCTCTCTTAGGAATAATCTGCCTCTCCTTGTAATGATTCGAGTATCCGTGGTCGGAGATCATTAGGCTCAGAATCGTGCCTTAGGCGGAGTAGCGGTATCTCCTCCCATCTATTATAATGAGCCAAGTTGACTGTCGGCTTAACGGGAGGATTTTAAACTTCTCCCTATTTATCCAGATCTTCCATTTCTTCTCATATTGGTTGATGTTACAGATCTCTGCACTTGTGTTGATTGCCTGATCCATCGTTTTCTTTACCCTACTGGGGACGATCTGCGTGACGTCATCTGCGTGTACCGGTGTATAGGAGTAGGGAGGTCGATGGTGAAGACCAGGTAAGGCAAAAGACTAAGGCAGCTCCCCTGGGGAACGCCCGCTTTGAGCTCGAACTCAGGTTTTTTGTACTCTTCTATTGTGATACGCGCCATTCTGTCCATGATGAAGTCACAAAGGATTCTTTCCAGGACCGGGTTTAGCTGGAGACCTAGGATTTTGTATTGTAGTCCAATCAGCCAAACCTTGTCGGAGGCCTTCTGCACGTCCCTCATCACAATGTCAACATATTGACCCTTTGTTCTCTCGGAAGTGCGCGATCTTTTTGGTTAGGAGCACCAAGGCCGTTTTCGTACCCCTTTTCGGCCTGAACCCATGTTGTTGAGGGTTATGCACTCCTAACTCGTCGAGTTGATTTTGTAGCCTGTCGGCTATAATCTTCTCAAAGATCTTGCCGGGAAATTCTAGGAGACAGATTGGGCGATAGTTGGCCACTTGTTCTGAGAGCTTGTTCCCCTTCAGGATAAAGATGATTTTAGCCACCTAATACTCGTCAGGGAAGTAGCCTGTATTCAGGGATGCATTCATCGTGTTCACTATGCCCTGAATAATTTGCCATGGGGCATTCACCAGGTTGTTTTTGGTGAGCCCAGACCAGCCGGGCGCCCTTTGTTTGAAGAACCTAATGGTGTTCATAGTCTCTTCAACCGAGATCGGGCGCCCGTGGTCAACCATCTCTCTTTCTCTAGATACTTGCGGTTGTGGGTAAGTCCTATGTATCATCGTTCCGAGGTCGTCAAACAGTCGGTCTTAGAAGTTCTGGTTGAAATCGTCGTTCTCCTCAGGTGAGATTGCAAAGACCTCCTTCCAATATCTCCTGAATCTCTCTTCAAAAGTGACCGGATCTTATATGAAGATGACGCGTTCCTTTATCTTTATTTCTGGCCTATGGGGCAATCCCCTAAGTCTTCAGGCGCTATTCCAAAAACTTACAGGATTTTTCTCCCTGTTTAGTTTTCATATGATATCGTCCCCGATTACTTTCTGTTTCTCGAGGATTATGTTTTTCATTTCCTCGCTTAGCTGTCTAATTTTGGCTGCCCTTTCCTTGTTCGAGCCTGTCCTGCCGACTTCCTCATAGATCTCCCTGTGTTCCCTGGCGATATCCCTCATTTCGTCCTTCCACCTAGGTTACGGGAGCATTTTGTACGAGATTCTAGGGACGCATCTTTCGTCAGCTTGAATTAGGAGAATAGTGATCTTTTCGATCTCCTCATCAATTTCCTCAAGATTAGCGTCGCTCAGGTCAGCTGGTTTGTAGGTGCTGAGCATTTCTTTGTACTGCTCCCAGTTAGCTTTCGCGTAACTTTACCTAAGTGCGACGGGCTTGAGCATAGGCGCAAGCGAAATGGTGGACTATCTTTTACAAATTACAAATTAGGTGAAAGTGATGAAATTGTGTGGTAGGTATATAAACGTGTGAAAATAGTTTGTAGTTTGCCCTGGTGTTAGGGCATCACTAGCATTCTTCTCAATTCTATATCTTAATATTAAAAATATCCTCCGTCATTAAAGGTGCTGACTGTCGTTGACAGCCAGTTTCATCCATCATAATATATATATATATATATATATATATATATATATATATATATGCAAGTTATCAGTTATATTGTACAGTCGAAGCATTCGAGCCTTTCAAAGGTATCTCTTATGCTGTATCTCATTAAGTTCTGAGTTTCAATCTGTTTCTTTTATTTGGGCACTTCGCCTCTTTTATATTTAAAGTTAATTAAGTTTTTAATTTATATTATATTTATATTTGGGGGAGTTCTTTAGCGTGGGCACCTTGCCTATTTTTTATTTGTGTATATTTATTATATTTTAACTGTCTCTTTTACGTAAGTCTAGTGTACTACTACTACGTGTACATAAGTAGTACCACTTCTCTAACGCAGGTTCTACTGCTAGGGAACAGAGCCGTTCTACCTATTGCGCGTATTCGGTTTGCACGTAAGTTTACGTCAAGGTTTATCGTTGGGAGTATTTCACGGTCTACTTAGGCCTATGTCTTTCTCCCTAGCCTTTTAATCTCCGTATTGACCGGCTTTAGTCCCACTCTATTGTGTAGAGTTGCTTGCCAAATACGGTCGATCCTTTGCATGCCAGTGATCAGCAGATTGGTTTTATTCTGCACTCTCTGCATCCTTCTGAGAGATATACAGCTTGCCATCTGCGTGATCACGGCCGGGTACACTATGACTGAGCGTACCAAGGCCATATACAGCTTTTTGATGATTGGCACGCTGAGGCTTCGGAAACGGTAAAGTTTCCTCAGCTCTCTTTTGGCTAGGGAGACTCTAGTTTAAATATGTGTCTTATATCCCGTTTTGAAGAGTTGTAAGCCCAGGACTTTACCCTCGTTGGAGTACAGATAGAGTTCGTTATTGACGATGACGTCGTCTACTTTCCGGCGGTTTATTTCAATACTGGTGAAATTCTGGCTGTTAGTTTTAATTTTCTACTTCTTCTCATATCGGTTGATATTTTTGATTTCGACAGCTGTCGCCCTCGCCTGACTTCCAGAGTTTCCTGAATGGACTCAGGACGATTTGGGTGATGTAATCTGCGTATTGCAGATACATCGAATCGTATCTCACTGGAGCAGGCAGGTCAATCGTGTACACTAGGTACAGCAGAGGGCTGAGACAGCTGCCTTGTGGAACTCCCGCCTCGATTTCGATTTCGGGTCCCTTGCAGCCCTCGATCGCAATTTGGGCTCTCTTATCAGAGACATAGTTGCAAAGGATCCTTTCCAGGAGTGGGTTAAGCTGGAGGTTGAGGATCTTGAACTTTTACCCTCTCAGCCAAATCTTATCGAAGGCCTTCTTTATATCTCGCAGCACCACGTCTACGTACCTCCTCTCAGCTTTACTGCAAGCGAGTTTTTCCGCAAGGAGGGCGCGGGCTGTTTCCGTTCCTTTTCCCTTGCAGAACCCGTGCTGCTGAGGGTTGTGGGCTCCCAGCTCGGCTAGTTGTTTTCGAAGCCTGTCAGCTAGGAGTCTCTCGTAGACTTTCGCAACGATCTCCAGCAGGGCGATCGGCCTGTAATTTATCAGTTGATCAGGGGGTTTACCTCCCTTGGATATGAAGATCACCTTAGCAATCTCGAAACCTTCCGATGAGTAGCCCGTATTCAGGGAAGCGTTGTAGATGTTAACGATTCCCTAAATGATCTGCTGTGGGGCATTAACCAAGTTGTTTCTGGTGATGCCCGTCCAGCCTGGTGCCTTTTGTTGAAAGGCTATTACAGCGGCCAGGACCTACTCTGATGTTATAGGACGGCCGTGGCCCGCCATCTCCCTGCCTTCGTTGAATCAATGTAGTGGGTGCGTGCGATGCATTTCCTGATTTAGTTCTTCGATCAGTTGGCCTTCGAATTCCTGGCCGAACTCGTCGTTTTCCTCAGGGGTAATCCTGAAAAACTTTTTCCGGAAATTCCTGAACCTGTCTTTGAGAATCACTGGGTCCTCTATGTAGTTTCCGTTCTCCTTTGTCCGAGCCTTTGGTTTTGATGTAAGTCCCTTTAAATTCTTGACTTAGCGCCAGAACTTAGCTATCTTTTACACAAAAATACACCTATATATATAGTTATTTCATCTACACATAACACTACAACAATTCCACCAATCAGGATTGATATACATTTAATAGTCATTCTTACGGTCATTTTTGGAATAACAGCTTCGGCGTTTACAAAATGACCAATCAGTTTTTGGACATAAGCGCTATAATGATTGCCCAATTAGCACCATGATAGATTTAAAATGTTACTAAAGCTCCAACCGTTTACATACGATTATAAACAAGTCTGAAATCCATTTTTCGAATTTTTAGACTTAGAAGAAATCTACAAGCAAATTAAGCTCACCGAAAAGTTCACAGTCGGCAAAGGAGGAAAAAAACCGAGGGCAAGTCACCTCAAGAAAACGCCATCGACTTTTTCCTTTTCCCCACGGGTAATTTAAGAAAAAGATCTATTTTGTACAGATTTTTTTTTTTTTTATAGAGCCCATCTGGCAACTACCCACTTGGGCATAAGTCGCCGAAAAACACGACAGCCTAGAATTAGGCTACTTTAAAGTTAAAATATGAAAACTTAACAATCAATATAAATTTGAAAAACTTAACAATCGAAGCAATATCCGGCAGCGGGGGGAGGTCCCCCTCACCCCGGTGCAGGAGAGTGCAATCTAAAACAAAACAATAACAAAAAAAGGAACCTTAAATAAAGGGGAGAAGGCCGGCCTCCCCCAAAAAGTCAATAAGTCCACCAGTCATGGTGCACGCACTCGTCCCGAGTACAAGGGACAGGCGGTAGCGACCCCGCCCATCCCGGTACCGAGACAGGTATCGTGCGCGAAGATCACCCAGACTGGGACATTCGACAAGAATATGCCGAACAGTCTGGGGGACGACGCAGTCGTTGCAATAGGGCACATGCGAGCGCTCCACCAAGTAACGATGCGTCACACGAGTGTGTCCGATTCGAAGACGACAGAAAGCAACCTGAAGCCGCCGCGGCATTGGGGGATAGGTCCATGGGAACAGTCGCGGCGCAATGGCACGCAACTTTAAGTTCCCCTCGACCGTCTCCCATCTTCTTTGCCAAGCAGTCCGAAGAGCTGCCCGTATTCCTGCCATGTAGTCGGTGTGAGGAAGAGCGAAACGCTGGTCCGGTCGCAGAGTCCTCGCGGACTCTTTGGCGCCCTCATCGGCGCGCTCATTCCCCGCAATTCCTACATGTCCAGGAACCCAGCAGAAGATAATCTCGACATCTGCCCGGCTCGCCAAAACCGTGGCGTCACGGATTTCGCGAACCAGGGGATGCGGAGATTCCAATGCCCCGAGAGCACTCAGGGCGCTTTGTGAGTCGCTATAAATCACAATCCGGTCTCCGAACCGGGCACGTCGCGTAATCTCCCGTACCGAGTGGTGTATTGCCACCAGCTCGGCCGTGAAGACAGACGCAGCGCCTGGTAGAGCCCCGCTGACTTCAAACAGAGGGGATACGGCGTGGAAGCCGACCCCCTCTTGGGACTTGGAGCCATCCGTATACACTGGCACGGTACCAGCGTGACACGATGCGTGCTCCAAAAAGATCGAACGCAATACTCCCGGCGCAGTACAAGCTTTGGGAGCAGAGGCGTGGCGACAAATAGCCAAATGTGGTACCCTCCAGGGTGGCGTCCTGGGCAGAACCAGGGGCGCCACCGGCCCGAGAGCTATATCTACCTCTCGAAGGAGTTTCCTGGCCCTAAACCCAAAGGGCTTAGGGTATGACTGGCGTCTCTCGGCGGCATAGGCACCATCGAGATCAGCTGCGGATGCAGTGAGAGCTGTTGGCGACTGGGGGAGGCGCCGGGCTCGCGCGTACAGGCGAGTGATGCACTGCACGCGGCGCAGAGCGAGTGGCATCTCCCCAGCATCTACCAACAGGCTCTCAATGGGGGAAGTGCGGAAGGCACCGGTCGCAAGGCGAAGGCCGGTGTGGTGGATCGAATCTACCTTCCGCAATAAACGCTCGGCTGCGGATGCATAAAACTCGCATCCGTAGTCGAGCTTCGAGCGAACAAAGGATCGATAAAAAAGTAAGGCGGTAGCCCTATCAGCGCCCCAAGCGCTGAACGTCACGGAACGGAGAATGTCCATGCCGCGGGTACAAGAGACCCTAAGGCTGCGAATGTGAGCCTCCCAGGTGAGGCGTCGGTCGAATACAAGACCAAGGAAACGGTGCGACTCAACCACATCCAGGCGCACCCCATTAAGAAACAAATCTGGGTCGGGGTGAAGCCGTGGATGGCGGCAGAAGTGCACCACCTTAGTCTTGGCCAAAGAAAACCGAAACCTGTGCGCTTTGGCATAGCAAGAGACGCGGTTCAATGCCTGTTGGAGTCGGCGCTCCAGAGTTGGCATCTGGGCCGCGCCAAAAGAGATCGAAAGGTCGTCCACGTAGAGCGTAGCGAGAACATCTTCCGGCAGCACCGAGGTGATGCCGTTGATGCTCAGGGCAAAGAGTGTGACACTGAGGACACTTCCCTGCGGGACACCCTCTTCCTGCTCCTTTGGGCCGGAGAGGGCTCCCCCCACCCGTACGCGGAATCGACGATCTCGCAAAAATTCAGATATAAACATTGGGAGGCGTCCCCTCGCCCCCATCGTGTGGAGAGTCTCCATGATACCGTATCGCCATGCGGTATCATAGGCTTTCTCCAGATCAAAAAACACCGTGGCGTAGTGCTGTCTACGAAGGAAAGCCTCGCAGACGGCATTTTCCAGTCGGAGCAGAGCATCCGACGTGGAGTGGAACTTACGGAAGCCGCACTGTGCAGAAGACAGATGGCCTCCGCTGTCCAGGAAAGAGGCTAATCTAACATTTACCAATTTCTCCATCAACTTGCACACGCAAGAGGTTAGAGAGATTGGGCGGAAACCGGTCGGAGTAGAGTGATCTCTCCCCGGCTTGCGAAAGGCGAGCACAGTAGCGATTCGCCAGGAGTCTGGGAGGAGACCTTCCACCTAGATCCTGTTGAACAAATCTAATAGAAAGGCCATGCCTCGCTCACCCAGGTGTCGAAGCATGGCGTACGGGACATCGTCCGGACCATGGGCGGTGTCCGCGCACGAAGCGAGAGCGGAACGCAACTCACTCACAGTAAACTTGTCGTTGAAGGGTTCTCCGCCTCTGGAGGTAAAGTCCAGCCGGCGGCCTTCCGCGACATCACGACGTGCATTGAATGCTGGCGGAGCAGCATCACGGCTAGAGAATGCGGAAAAAGCGGTCGCTAAGGATTCCGCCACGGACGCGGGGTCCGAGATTGCGGTCCCATTCTCCTGGAGAACGGGAGGGGGGTCCTGCGAGAACTTGCCCCGAATCCTTTTGACTCGCTTCCACACCTCAGCTAAAGGGGTCTTCCCGTTAAGTGAAGACACGTATGCCCGCCAAGAAGAGCGGCGGGCGTGCTTCGAAATATACCGGAACCTAGCCCTAGCCCGACGAAATTCAGCGACGGTGAAATCGTTCGGGCGGCGCTTATAGCGCATGTAGGCATAACGCTTTTGTTTGAGGGCCGTCTCACACTCGGCCGACCACCATGGGAGTGGTCGGCGTGCAAAACGGCCAGACGTCCTAGGAATAGTAGTCAGGCCCACGGCGATGAGGTTGCCGGAGAAGAACTCGACGGCCTCATCTACCGACCTAAACTCCTTGACTGAGATAGAGAATTCAGTCATTTCCTGAAATGCAGGCCACCGCGCCCGCGCCAAGCACCACCGAGGTGGTCTCTCAGGCGGCAGTTGCCCTGAAAATGATATTTGAATGGGAAAGTGATCACTACCATGGAGGTCATCGACCACCCCCCAATCAAAATCAGGCTGTGCATCCGAAGAGCACAAAGATAGGTCAAGGCAAGAAAATGAAGCGGTTCTCGGACAGTGATGCGTAAACTCATCCACGTTTAGGACACCCATCTCAAGCTCTTCGATCAGATCGGCAAGGACTTGTTCCCTGGGATTTATGGTGTAATCTCCCTAAAGAGGATGCCTGCCGTTCAGATCTCCAAGCAAGAGATAGGGCCTCGGCAACCGTGCCACGACGCGGCGAAAGTCCCCCGCGTCGAAGTCAGCTGACGGTGGAATGTACGCAGAAATGATAGTATACCTCCTATCCAGGTGCAGCTGCACAGCCACTGCCTGAAAGGAGGTATCTAAAGAGAAAGGAAGAACGGAGACATCATGCCAGGTGTAAACCGCGCATCCCCCAGCCCGGCCGTCCCGCGGTGGTTGGGTCGCAAGACCCTTATACCCCGGGAGGGCAGGCAGGGGGCACGCGCCTAGCATGGTCTCCTGCAAAAAAATAGCTAACGGGGAACGGGATGAGGCGAGCCTCCGCAGCTCCTCCCAGTTTGCCCGGAGTCCACGGCAATTCCATTGAAGGAATATGCCCTCCAGGCCTAGCTCGGAGGAGACGCGGGGGCCCTCCTCGAATTGAAGACCCTCACGGGAATGGCCGTACGCTTCCCGGGGGCAGAACCCCGGGCGCTGTTGGCCGGACAAAGCGCTGAAGGCGCTGTCGCCTTCGAGGACTTATTGGGGGGGGGGGTTGGGCTCGCCATGCGAGTCTTTTCCTCCCTCCGCCTCGAAACTTTAGGCGGGCGTTGCGGCTTCGGAGGCGGGGGGCCCTCTTTTCGAGGAACCACCGTCTCCGAGCCACTCGCTCCACCTCGGGGCGTGGGCAAAGGGGCCGAAGCTCCTTTGTTGCTGTCCTCCTTTCGGGGAACAGCTTTAGGAACCCCGGAAGATGGCCTAGCGACCATCTTCAGGGGTGTTGCCTCCTGTGAGTCTAACGACTCGGTGGAGGCGCGTGGCCGTTTCGCTTTACGCGAAACGGTCACGCTGGGGGAAGAGGGGGGAGCCCTGGTTTTAGCCGGGGCAGGGTATGAACCCTTTTTGCCGCCAGCTTTACCAGGGGAGCGCCCAGGTTGGGTAGAGCCCACAGAAGGGCTCCGAATGGGCGCGGAAACAACCGTGCTCGTTGGCCTGGATGGGCCAGGAGCAGAGGGTGCCTTTCTAACTATTGAGGCATATGACGTCCCAGGCAGAGCCGGGCGCGCCAGGACCAAGTCCTTTGCCTCGCGGAATGAGAGTCGATCCTGGGCCTGAACGGCCAGGATTTCTTTCTCAAGGAGATATGCACCACATTGCTTCGAAGAAGCAGGGTGCGGCTCTCCGCAATTGACACACTTGGCCACACACGATTTGGACTTATCGTGTGCGACCTTGGAGCAATTTACACAGACTTCGGGTGACCCCGATTTTGCACGTCTACATGATCGATTCGTATGGCCGAAGCGGTGGCAGTAATAGCACCGCCGCGGCAGTGGCACGAATGCTTTCACGCGGTAGCGGTACCAACCGGCACGCACCGACTCAGGGAGCTTGTCACAGTCGAACGTGACGAAGAGTGTAGGGGTGGGTCTCGAGGCCCCTCCCTGTTTTCTCATCACACGTTCGACCTTGACCGCCCCATGGTCGGCCAGCTCTAGGGTGATGTCCTCAATGGAGTAGTCAACGAGTTCTCTCGCATAAACTACTCCTTTCACAAAGTTCATGGTAGAGTGCGGCGTCACACTCACCGGGGTGCCATGAAGTGTCCGAAGAGCACTTATCTTGGCCGCCTCGGCGGGATTCGCCGCATTCGCCAGAAGGCTCCCGTCCGAGAAACGGGTTACCTTCGACTCTCTACCAATTGCACTAGCTAATCCTCTCCTCTGATGGATCATGTTGCCCTTGGACAACATGGTGCCATCAGTGGAGCGAATAACGAGGAAGCGTTTGAAGCCAGCGGGCTCGAAAACGCCAGGTAACCTCTGAATCAGGGGCCCCGATGTCATCGAGGCTCCGCCCTGTGCATTCTTGGTCTTAGTCGTAGTCATGGGCTCCGCACACGAGGGGGTAGAGGGGCCGGATGTGCCGATCTTGGCTTGGTCGCCTACCAAAGTGGCAGCAGACCCATCCGTCCCCGCAGCCCCCGCGGATGGAGAGGAGCCCCGAGTCTTCTTCGTCTTTTGAGTCTTTTTAGTCTTTTTCTTTTTAGGAGAGGAGGGCGGGGAATGAACCCGCTTTTCACCTCCGCCGGCAGAAGTCCCCAGGCCAGATGGACCAGCCTCAGCCAGGTCCCTCTCCGAAATGGAGAAGGTCCTGGTTGTCGTAGGGGCACCTGTCGGAGGAGATCCCTCCCCTCCTTCTACTGCCTCGGAGCCCTCAGCCATTTGAGGAGGACCTTGCATAGGGGCGGATTCGGGTTCGGTGCTTGGCGCCGAGCCCGAATTCCCCCCCATGGAAGGCCCTACCGTCTGGGGCTGGGTCTCCTCAAGGACCATGTCTATCACAGGAGGGGCCTCCAGTTGGCCATCCCCTCCCAGGACATCGCAGGTCCCCTTGGCAGTATTGTCACTAGTCAGGTGGTGTGGGGAGGCACAGGCCTTGACCCCAGCAAGGTTCAAAATTCTTGCCAGCAGGTCTTTTGAGGGAAGCGACCGAAGGGGCCTGGCTTCCCTCTCCCCCCTAAGGGGGTTTGCCCTACCGAGCCGCTTGCACGAGGGGCGGTCGGCAATGGGCTGCCTGCTGGCTTTCTTGGCAGTCCCCTTAGAAAGCAAAGGAGGGACTGCCGCTGGAGATAGGGAGGTGCCCGAAAGCACCTCCAGAGAAGGGGGTGAGGGGGAGTCCCCTACACCCGTAGGCGTAGGAGAGGAGTAAGCCTCCTCTCCGGTTAAAGAATTATGGAGGGTCCCTTGCGCAAGCACAAGGGGGGGGACCTCCATTTTCTCGGTGGAGCTGCCCGAGGGCGGCTCCGTAGATGTTTTTGGGGAAGTTGGGGGTTGGGGTTTTTGTTTTTTTTCATACATGGGCATGGTGACCCTCTTTTGATTACGGGACGCAATAGCTCATCACCTCTCGCAGTTGCCCGCACTGCGAGAGGTGCTTACAAGCCCGGCAGAGCCAGGCGCCGCCATTCGGGACCACCCCTCCCGCCTGGTGGCCTGGCAGTCCTTCGGCATGGCGGCTCCACCTTGGACACGGCGTTAAAAATATAGGTTGTGAAGAGGAGAGGAAAAGGGATGTGAGGAAGATGTGGGTGGGGATGAAGCAGGTTGTTAAAAAAAACCCATCCCGAACCGGAGCTGAGGGGTTAGGGAACAATGTCCCCTCCCCCCCTCAGCCCCGATCCGGGGTGGTTGGCTTGAGAAGAAGGTCAGCATTCTACCCTGTGAAATTAGAGGCTGACCAGAGAAAGTTGTGGGAGAGGTTGTATGAAAAGCGACGAGGTAGGGGAGAAATCGGGCTATCTGAAGGAAGGAAGAGAGGCTAAGCTGGGGCCGGACGGAGCGCTGGATCCCGTCAGCACGGCGGCCAGGATGGCAAATCGCCGCGCCCCTTACGGGGTGGCGCAAGTGTATTGAAGTCCAGGGTAGTTATATTGAAAAATAATAAAACTCTTTTCCTCATATCTCGTTTACTTATATCCGAATTGCAAAACCTATTGACTGCCCCTCGTTTTTCACTTCTTAACCTGCATTTCAAATGGGTGAATCATGTTTCTCGAGCTTTTCTCCCCCATTTCATTAAGAAGTTTTTTGAAACTTAAAAACCATTATTTTTTCAATTGAAATTTGCGCAGAAGAATTTGGGTTTATATATAGCGTTACTGGTTATATCTTCACATTACTATTAGTTTATATCTAATACATGTTTTGTGTAACTCGCAAGACTAATTATATCAAAGATATTATTGGTGTTCTCTTTAATTTTCAGCGGTAATTAATAGTTCATTCAATTAATTGATTGATAAATAGCCATCAAACTTAATGTTTTACTTCGAAGAATCCAAGATAAATTAAATCAATTATAGATATTAACTAAGATTTTTCCTACCTATTACCTAAAACATGATTGACTAACACAATTATATCTAACACAATATATTATATAAGATAAAATAAAAATGTTTACTGATATAAGTTAAAATTAATTATATTTAAAATGTACACTAATCATACAAGTATATACACAATTTGTAGTTTATTCACAAAAATCCCAACCAATGTTTCTATGCTATGTGCGCAAATTTTATATAATAAAGAATAATTAGATTTCGTTCTCTTATATCAATTTTATTTATCGAGCAAAACTTTGTATACCCTTATGCAAATCATTTTAATTCGAACGGAAAAAATGTTTTTTGGATTCTATATACAAACCTGCATTCTCGCCTTTAAACTTATCATATGAATGTTGAATTTTATATGCTGAGATTTTGAACGTTTACCCCGAGTTACTTCTCTGCAGCAAGGGGACTTTTGTTATTAGAGGAAGAAGGAAGAGAGAAAAAAGTTCAAGAGAGTTGTCTGTCTGTGCTCAGTACAGCTCTAAATATTTAGAAATATATATACTGCAATGTTAGTCTGTGGGGTAAAAATGAATCTTTTTCTGCTTCTAGTTCTTTGGATCTTGTGTAAGATCGTGATTCGTGAAATTACTACGGGGGTTACAAATCACCGTTCGTTCTTTCTCAGTTTTCAAGCCCCAATCGTAAATGTCCTTTTCATGAATGGCTGCTGAGTACTTTCTCACATCTTCAATACTTTCTTCTCTGAGCAAGTTCATTTTTCAGAACGTCTGCAATATTTGGGAGTTCAGAGTACAACAACTCTCTAATATTCCTAAATAGGTTTCTTATATGTCTGAACGTCCCGAGTTTTGTCCTAGTTTTCAAAGCCATTTCTGGTCGATTCCCACTGTTAAGGACTGAGGCAATGAAGGCTAATTAATCTTCAGCACACAAATGAATAGGGTTAAATCTGTGAAATTAGAAAAAAACAGTGAATTATATAAAATCATTAACATAATAATTGTCATTTAATTCACCCAAACAAAGAAGTCAGAACTTTTAGGTAGCTTATTAAAATAAGATGACGGAGGTCTCCGTCGAAACATGGTTTTGCAAATAACAAAAATATCTTTTGTAATTTATAAGTCTGCTGGAAAATTTCAGTTTCCTTAATTTCTGATACACTTTACTACTTTTAATCCTTAAGATTCTCCATTTTAAAATGCTATCTGAACCAAAAAGTAATCCAGTAAATGAAAATATAAGACTCTCCGGTAAATATTCCTAGTTAAAATGGTTTAACTGCCCTTAACTAAAAAAAATGATTTTCTCTTTGCTAGTTCAAGGTGCATGTAACAAATTTCTGATATTTTAGTTACAAATAAACAAAATATTACAGTTGATATTGTAGCATATTTCTTTCAGATAATATTCTAAGTTTGAGAAAAAGTTATGTGCCCAATCAGTAAATTGTTTAATCATTGATAATCTTTCTTTCTAATCTTGAACATACCTAATTTGTCTCTATGCTGCACTTAGGCTCACAAATATCATATATATATATTTTTTTTAGGGGCTATCTGGCGACTGCCCACTTGGGCATAAGTCGCCGCAAACAAACAGCCTAGTTCTAGAATACTTTAAAATACAAATTTGAAAAGAAAACAACAATAAAAAGAGATAACAATTAAGGAAGCAAGCTCCGGCGTCGGGGGGAGGCCATATAGTGAAATCACTCAACTCTACTAGAATAGATAAAGTACGTAAAATTGTAGGTTAAATTTGAATGAAAAGGAGATTATATGTATGGTGACATTACTTACGAACAAAAATTTCATTAGCCGATGATGTGAATTATATTATTGAATTTGCAGCCCAAGCTTTCCCTAACCGTCCTTTTGAATTCAAGTTCAAATAATTTATCAGACCTAGCGTTCCCCATTCAACTAGATTATATATATTCAACGCACATATGATATATAGAGACAAATTAATTTGTTGTTCTTTTTAGTTTCAACGGAGGAGACGAAATACTGATTGATCCGAGATTCTAAGAAAAGTAATCAACAACATTTTCGCGAAAAGAAAGAAGATATTAAACTTTTTCAAATAAAGTTTCATCAACCTCTTTGATGAAAGGAATTTTATTATAAAGAATATTATTTCGTGTATTACATGTAGTGGTCAAGAACTAAATAAACTTGCACCTTCATAAACAAGCAAATATGATCAATCCAATACAAGCAACTTTTCTGTGTTTCGAATGGTCACTTATTAAAATAATGAATGGGAAACACTAAAATATTACACGGACTTATCAAGTGGAATCAAGCCAATGACTGATTTAATTCTAATAAGGTAATAGAGATGAATTTTTGTCTTTCAGAATTATTAGGTAAAATTTTACAAGATAAACTTCCTAAGCCCTGAGGAAATTGGATAAATGCAAATGATGAAAAATTAGGGGCTAAAATTACTCTTCAAAAATTCGTTAAAAACTACCTTTGCTTAAACTTAATATAATGTAGGGTGGTTGAAATTTTAACTACAGGGATCGTAAAAAAGAAACAAACAAGAATTCTCCGTATTTCCTGGAAAATATTTTCACAAAATAATAATTTACAATATATAAATTTATATATGGTGGGCATATTAGTATGATACTTTTCGCATTAAAGCGAGATCGTTGTTTCAATAACTTATTTTAACTATAAGTATATGTGTCGTAGAATTCTTTCTGATAAGAACCCTACTTACCTGACACCACTTTTATTTAGTGTCGTAGAATTCCCCTCCTTTTTGTTGTATCTCTAAGAGTGCTAAGAGTGTCTAATATATATTGGTATTATAAGAATATCTTAAAGAACAGAGCCGTTACCAAACACGTAAGGATATAAAAGAAACGCCCACTAATTCACAAAATAAACTTATATTTTATCTTTAACCATTGAATACACAACCTTTTACATTAACTACAGCAATACTCTGAATATTAGACTAAACAAGCATTAATTAAATTAGTTTCCCCACAAAAATTGGTTAACGTTTTCTCTAGACAAAACAATAATATAAGAATTAGGCTTACGGACTCATGTGGAGTTTAAAGGGCCTCAGAAATGTTATTGACTCACGACGCGTGCCGTGTGTCCAGTTGTAGATGGGAGAAATTCCACGGTCGTTTTGGCGAGGGTAGCAGCTAGGGGGTCCACACGTTCTTCCGGGGGGGTAAGGGTTCTTTAAGGACGAGAACCAAGACGGTGCTTTATGCAACACCTAGGCAGTCGTGGTCTCTCAGGCGAGAGTGAGTCGAACTTGTTTCTTAAATCAAGTTAACTTAGAGTGCGGTGTGATCACCGAGTAACGAGCTCGAGGAGGAGCTTTTCTCTTTCGTTACTTATTTCCTTATGGACGAGGACTGAACTCGGGGAGGGTCTTCTTCAAGGGCGAGGATAACGGAGGGGGGTTTCTCTAGCGAGAATAAGTTACTTAAAGTTTGGTGTGGCCACCGAATAACGGGCTCGAGGGGGAGCCTTTTCCTTCTTCTTCTTAATTCCTCAAGGACGAGGAATACCCCTGGTGTTTAAGGTGCACCAGGATATGAGGAGTCTCTCTGGTGAGAGTAAGTTGAACTTACCAAAGTTCACTTATCGTTTGGTTTGATAACCAGGGACTTAGCTCAAGGATAAGCTTTTTCTTAGCCCCTTAAGGTAGGTAGCCCTGCCTCTCTTGCAGGGTACTTCTTGGTCTGGCGAGCCAAGTACTCTACCTCTCCATTCTCGGTAGCTCGGTTTTGGATCCGAGGACTTCGTCACCTGGCCTGACGTATACTACCACGATTTTCCTCAGAGTTCCTCATTTATACCTCGCACCCCCACTGGGGGAGTGGTAAGGGGGAGAGGGGCTTGAGGACGGCCCCAGGAGAGTTCTTTTTCCAAACGGTCTTTCCCACGAAGTCAAACATCGGCTCCTCGTTAGCCATCGAGATTGGGAGAAACCCGTCTCCAATTTCTTGTTCGACGTGAAACTGGATCTCACTCTCCTGGAGGAGATCTTACCTTTTTGACCTTTAGGGTCTTTCATGGCACTGGGTTGTGCCACGTTGTGGTTAAGCACTGACCCGCCGATGCCTTGCCTTGATGTCCTTGCGGTAACCGCCTTGGAACTGCATCACGAGTGAACGGGGGGTGGTGGGGGAGTGACCATTCCCCTACAATATGGATAAATGTAAATTTATTGTATGTTCGTAATATCAGCTTCCAGTGACCTTAGAATAATATGTAATTTCAATTAATAATTAGATTTTAAGTTACCGAATACACTGCATCCTTTAAAATATTAATTCAGAATTAAAAGAGAGTCTCCTTTTGCCTCTAAAGGAAAGAAATTATTGTCCCAAACGTGTCACGAACCAACCCGATTATCGATTGAAAATAAAATCATCAAATAATGTGTGTAAAATACTGAAAAAAATAATGAAAAAACATATAGATATTTTATAGAAATCTATGCATGGATATTAGTCTGATAGAAGAGTTATATTCGAAGTATATCACCTTAGTTATAAAAAGAGTCACAAAACGAAAAAAAATGCAAATTACATAGATGATAAGAAAAAAAAAAATTTATCTTACTTTTCGTTTCTTCCAATTTTCAGCTTCCTTCACTTACCTAGAAATATAAAAAAAGTAATTATTAAAATAATTTTTCAGCTTTACATCCTGTTTTGGATGCCTTTAAAATACAGGTTTGATTTATATGCAAACTATAAAACAAAAAAAGCAAAGGTATTCAGCGCCCTAAAGGATATAGGATAACAAACATCTAAAGTAAATATTTGAAAGCATACAATAGGACTATTGTTTGACTCTCATGAAATGAAAACAGGCAGAGGAAAATTGATTTTTTTTTTTTTAAGAGCTCTTCTGGCGACTGCCTACTTGGGCATTAGTCGCCGTATTAAAACTGGCAGAGTTCTAGGCTACTTTAAAATAAAATTAGAGAGAAAAAAAACAACACCCCAAAAAGGGGGAAAGGAAGCAAGCTGATGCGTCAGGGAGAGGTCCCCCCGGAGCAGGAGCGTGAAACCAAAGGGAAAAAAACAAAAAAAAAACAGATGCAAAAAACAAAACAAAAAAACAAAAACAAACCTTGTTTAAATAAAAGGAAGAAGGCCAGCCTCCCCAAAGAAGTCAACAAGTCCACAAGTCAATGTGCACGAATCTGTCCCGAGTACAAGGGACAGGCGGTAGCGACCCCGCCCATCCCAGTACCAGGACAGGTATCGTGCGCGAAGATCACCCAGACTGGGACATTCGACAAGAATGTGCTAAACAGTCTGGAAAACGACGCAGTCGTTGCAATAGGGCGCAGGCCAGCGCTCAAACAAATAGCAATGCGTCACACGAGTGTGTCCAATTCGGAGACGACAGAAAGCAACCTGAAGCCGGCGCGGCATTGGGGGATACGTCCATGGGAACAGTCGCGGCGCAATAGCAGGCAAATTTGAGTTGCCTTTGACCGTCTCCCATCTTCTTTGCCCAGCAGTCCGAAGAGCTGCCCGTATTCCTGCCATGTAGTCGGTGTGAGGAAGAGCGAAACGCTTGTCTGGTCGCAGAGTCCTCGCGGACTCTTTGGCACCCTCATCAGAGCACTCAATCCCTGCAATTCCTACATGTCTAGGAACCCAGCAGAAGATGATTCGACATCTGCCCGGCTCGCCAAAACCGTGGCGTCACGAATATTGCGAACCAGGGGATGCGGAGATTCCAATGGCACGAGAGCACTCAGGGCGCTTTGTGAGTCGCTATAGATCACATCCCGGTCCCCGAACTGGGCACGTCGCGTAATTTCCCGTACTGAGTGGTGTATTGCCACCAGCTCGGCCGTGAAGACAGACGCAGCGCCTGGTAGAGCCCCGCTGACTTCAAACAGAGGGGATACGGCGTGGAAGCCGACCCCCTCTTGGGACTTGGAGCCATCCGTATACACTGGCACGGTTCCCGCGTGACACGATGTGTGCTCCAAAAAGGTCGAACGCAATATTCCCGGCGCAGTACAAGATTTGGAAGCAGAGGCGTGGCGATAAATAGCCAAATGTGGTACCCTCCAGTGTGACGTTCTGGGCAGAACCAAGAGCGCCACCGGCCCGAGAGCGATATCTACCTCTCGAAAGAGTTTCCTGGCCCTAAACCCAAAGGGCTTAGGGTATGACTGGCGTCTCTCGGCGGCATAGGCACCATTGAGATCAGCTGCAGATGCAGTGAGAGCTGTTGGCGACTGAGGGAGGCACCAGGTTTGCGCGTACAGGCGAGTGATGCACTGAACGCCGCGCAGAGCGAGTGGCATCTCCGCAGCATCAACCCACATGCTCTGAATGGGGGAAGTGCGCAAGGCACCTGTCGCAAGGCGAAGGCCGGTGTGGTGGATCGAATCCAACTTCCGCAATAAATGCTCGGCTGCGGATCCATAAAACTCGCATCCGTATTCGAGCTTTGAACGAACAAAGGATCGATAACAAAGTAGGGCAGTAGCCCTATCAGCGCCCCAAGCGCTGAACGTCACGGAACGGAGAATGTCAATGGCGCGGGTACAATAGATCCTAAGGCTGCGAATATGAGCCTCCATGGTGAGGCGTCGGTTGATTTTTTTTTATTATTTAAGGGGCTATCTGGTGACTGCCGACTTAGGCATAAGTCACCGTAAACAAACAGCCTAGTTCTAGGCTACTTAAAAAAGATTAAACAGGAAACAACAATAAAAAGAAATAACAATAACAAAGCAAAAACAATAAATATAACAAAAACAATAACAATGAAAAAAACAACAACAATTAAACCTGGTTAAATACAAGGGAGAAGGCGGGCCTCCTCCAAAATTCAACAACTCCACCAGTCAAATTGCACGCACTTGTCCCGAGTAGAAGGGACAGGTGGTAGCAACCCCGCCCATCCCGGTACCGGGACAAGTGTAGTGCGCGTAGATCTCTCAGACTGGAACATTCGACAAGAATGTGCCGAACAGTCTGGGAAACAACGCAGTCGTTGCACTAGGGCGCAGGCGAGCGCTCTATCAAATAGCGATGCGTCATACGAGTGTGCCCGATTCAGAGACGACAGAAAGCAGCCTGAAGCCGACGTGGCATTGGGATTTTTTTTTTTTTTTAATTTTATCGAGCCCATCTGGTAACTACCCACTTGGGCATAGGTCGCCAAAAAATAGGACAGCCTAGAACTAGGCTACTTTAAAGTAAAAATATGAAAACTTAACAATGATATTTATTGGAATTTTTTTTTTTTTTTTTTTTTGAGCTCATCTTGCGACTGCCTACTTGGGCATTAGTCGCCGTATTAAAACTGGCCTAGTTCTAGGCTACTTTAAAATAAAATTAAAGAGAGAGAAAGAGAAAAAAAAAAACCCAAAAGGGGGAAAGGAAGCAAACTGGTGCGTCGGGGAGAGGTCCCCCTGGCGCAGGAGCGTGCAACTAAAGGAAAAAAACAAATGCAAAAAAACAACAAAACAAAAACAACAAATAAACCTTGCTTAAATAATAGGGAGAAGGCCGGCCTCCCCCAAGAAGTCAACTAGTCCACAAGTCAATGTGCACGAATCTGTCCTGAGCACAAGGGACAGGCGGTAGCGACCCCGCCCATCCCGGTACTGGGACAGGTATCGTGCGCGAAGATCACACAGACTGGGACATTCGACAAGAATATGCCAAACAGTCTGGGGGACGAAGCAGTCGTTGCAATAGGGCGCAGGCCAGCGCTCAAACAAATAGCGATGCGTCACACGAGTGTGTCCGATTCGGAGACGACAGAAAGCAACCTGAAGCCGCCGCGGCATTGAGGGATAGGTCCATGGGAACAGTCGCGGCGCAATGGCACGCAACTTTAAGTTCCCTTCGACCGTCTCCCATCTTCTTTGCCAAGCAGTCCGAAGAGCTGCCCGTATTCCTGCCATGTAGTCGGTGTGAGGAAGAGCGAAACGCTGGTCCGGTCGCAGAGTCCTCGCGGACTCTTTGGCGCCCTCATCGGCGCACTCATTCCCCGCAATTCCTACATGTCCAGGAACCTAGCAGAAGATACTCTCGACATCTGCCCGGCTCGCCAAAACCGTGGCGTCACGGATACCGCGAACCAGGGGATGCTGAGATTCCAATGCCCCGAGAGCACTCAGGGCGCTTTGTGAGTCGCTATAGATCACAATCCGGTCTCCGAACCGGGCACGTCGCGTAATCTCCCGTACCGAGTGGTGTATTGCCACCAGCTCGGCCGTGAAGACAGACGCAGCGCCTGGTAGAGCCCCGCTGACTTCAAACAGAGGGGATACGGCGTGGAAGCCGACCCCCTCTTGGGACTTGGAGCCATCCGTATACACTGGCACGGTTCCAGCGTGACACGATGTGTGCCCCAAAAAGGTCGAACGCAATACTCCCGGCGCAGTACAAGCTTTGGGAGCAGAGGCGTGGCGACAAATAGCCAAATGTGGTACCCTCCAGGGTGGCGTCCTGGGCAGAACAAGGGGCGCCACCGGCCCGAGAGCGATATCTACCTCTCGAAGGAGTTTCCTGGCCCTAAACCCAAAGGGCTTAGGGTATGACTGGCGTCTCTCGGCGGCATAGGCACCATCGAGATCAGCTGCGGATGCAGTGAGAGCTGTTGGCGACTGAGGGAGGCGCCGGGCTCGCGCGTACAGGCAAGTGATGCACTGCACGCGGCGCAGAGCGAGTGGCATCTCCCCGGCATCGACAGACAGGCTCTCAATGGGGGAAGTGCGGAAGGCACCGGTCGCAAGGAGAAGGCTGGTGTGGTGGATCGAATCCACCTTCCGCAATAAACGCTCGGCTGCGGATGCATAAAACTCGCATCCGTAGTCGAGCTTCGAGCGAACAAAGGATCAATAAAAAAGTAAGGCGGTAGCCCTATCAGCGCCCCAAGCGCTGAACGTCACGGAACGGAAAATGTCCATGGCGCGGGTACAAGAGACCCTAAGGCTGCGAATATGAGCCTCCCAGGTGAGGCGTCGGTCGAATACAAGACCAAGGAAACGGTGCGACTCAACCACATCCAGGCGCACCCCATTAAGAAACAAATCTGGGTCGGGGTGAAGCCGTGGATGGCGGCAGAAGTGCACCACCTTAGTCTTGGCCAAAGAAAACCGAAACCTGTGCGCTTCGGCATAGCGAGAGACGCGGTTCAATGCCTGTTGGAGTCGAGGCTGCAGAGTTGGCATCTGGGCCGCGCCAAAAGAGATTGAAAGGTCGTCCACATAGAGCGTAGCGAGAACATCTTCCGGCAGCACCGAGGTGATGCCGTTGATGCTCAGGGCAAAGAGTGTGACACTGAGGACACTTCCCTGCAGGACACCCTCTTCCTGCTCCTTTGGGCCGGAGAAAGCTCCCCCCACCCGTACGCGGAATCGACGATCTCGCAAAAATTCAGATATAAACATTGGGAGGCGTCCCCGTCGCCCCCATCGTGTGGAGAGTCTCCATGATACCGTATCGCCATGCGGTATCATAGGCCTTCTCCAGATCGAAAAAGACCGTGGCGTAGTGCTGTCTACGAAGGAAAGCCTCGCAGACGGCATTTTTCAGTCGGAGCAGAGCATCCGACGTGGAGTGGAACTTACGGAAGCCGCACTGTGCGGAAGACAGATGGCCCCAGCTGTCCAGGAAAAAGGCTAATCTAAGATTTACCAATTTCTCTATCAACTTGCACACGCAAGAGGTTAGAGAGATTGGGCGAAAACCGGTCGGAGTAGAGTGATCTCTCTCGGTTTGCGAAAGGCGAGCACAGTAGCGATTAGCAAGGAGTCTGGGAGAAGACCTTCCACCCAGATCCTGTTGAACAAATCTAACAGAAAGGACATGCCTCGCTCACCCAGGTGTCGAAGCATGGCGTACGGGACATCGTCCGGACTATGGGCGGTGTCCGCGCACGAAGCAAGAGCGGAACGCAACTCACTCACAGTAAACTTGTCGTTGAAGGGTTCTCCGCCTCTGGAGGTGAAGTCCAGCCGGCGGCCTTCCGCGACATCACGACGTGCATTGAATGCTGGCGGAGCAGCATCACGGCTAGAGAATGCGGAAAAAGCGGTCGCTTAGGATTCCGCCACGGACGCGGGGTCTGAGATTGCGGTCCTATTCTCCTCGAGAACGGGAGGGGGGTCCTGCGAGAACTTGCCCCGAATCCTTTTGACTCGCTTCCACACCTAGGCTAAAGGGGTCTTGCCGTTAAGTGAAGACACGTATGCCCGCCAAGAAGAGCGGCGGGCGTGCTTCGAAATATACCGGAACCTAGCCCTAGCCCGACGAAATTCAGCGACAGGAAATCGTTCGGGCGGCGCTTATAGCGCATGTAGGCATAACGCTTCTGTTTGAGTGCCGTCTCACACTCGGCCGACCACCACGGGAGCGGTCGGCGGGCAAAACGGCCAGACGTCCTAGAAATAGTAGTCAGGCCCACGGCGATGAGGTTGCCGGAGAAGAACTCAACGGCCTCATCTCCCGCCCTAAACTCCTCGACTGAGATAGAGAATTCAGTCATTTCCTGAAATGCAGGCCACCGCGCCCGCGCCAAGCACCACCGAGGTGGTCTCTCAGGCGGCAGTTGCCCTGAAAATGATATTTGAATGGGAAAGTGATCACTACCATGGAGGTCATCGACCACCCCCCAATCAAAATCAGGCTGTGCATCCGAAGAGCACAAAGATAGGTCAAGGCAAGAAAATGAAGCGGTTCTCGGACAGTGATGCGTAAACTCATTCACGTTTAGGACACCCATCTCAAGCTCTTCGATCAGATCGGCAGGGACTTGTCCCCTAGGATTTATGGAGTAATCTCCCTAGAGAGGATGCCTGCCGTTCAGATCTCCAATCAAGAGATAGGGCCTCGGCAACCGTGCCACGACGCGGCGGAAGTCCCCCGCGTCGAAGTCAGCTGACGGTGGAATGTACGCAGAAATGATAGTATACCTCCTATCCAGGTGCAGCTGCACAGCCACTGCCTGAAAGGAGGTATCTAAAGAAAAAGGAAGAACGAAGACATCATGCCGGGTGTAAACCGCGCATCCCCCAGCCCGGCCATCCCGCGGTGGTGGGGTCGCAAGACCCTTATACCCCGGGAGGGCAGGGAGGGGGCCGCACCTAGCATGGTCTCCTGCAAAAAAATAGCTAACGGGGAACGGGACGAGACGAGCCTCCGCAGCTCCTCCCAGTTGGCCTGGAGTCCACGGCAATTCCATTGAAGGAATATGCCCTCCAGGCCTAGCTCGGAGGAGACGCAGGGGCCCTCCTCGAATTGAAGACCCTCACGGGAATGGCCATACGCTTCCCGGGGGCAGAACCCCGGGCGCTGTTGGCCGGACAAAGCGCTGAAGGCGCTGTCGCCTTCGAGGACTTATTGGGGGGGGGGGGGGTTGGGCTCGCCATGCGAGTCTTTTCCTCCCTCCGCCTCGAAACCTTAGGCGGGCGTTGCGGCTTCGGAGGCGGGGGGGGCCCTCTTTTCGAGGAGCCACCGTCTCCGAGCCACTCGCTCCACCTCGGGGCGTGGGGGAAGGAGCTGAAGCTCCTTTGTTGCTGTCCTCCTTTCGGGGAGCAGCTTTAGGAACCCCGAAAGATGGCCTGGCGACCAACTTCAGGGGTTTTGCCTCTGGGGAGTCTAACGACTCGGTGGAGGCGCGTGGCCGTTTCGCCTTACGGGAAACGGTCACGCTGGGAGAAGAGGGGGGAGCCCTGGTTTTAGCCGGGGCACGGTATGAACCCTTTTTGCCGCTAGCTTTACCAGGTGAGCGCCCGGGTTGGGTAGAGCCCGCAAGAGGGCTCCGAATAGGCGCGGAAACAACCGTGCTCGTTGGCCTGGATGGGCCAGGAGCAGAGGGTGCCTTGCTAACTATTGAGGCATATGACGTCCCAGGCAGAGCCGGGCGCGCCAGGACCAAGTCCTTTGCCTCGCGGAATGAGAGTCTATCCTGGGCCTGAACGGCCAGGATTTCTTTCTCAAGGAGATATGCACCACGTTGCTTCGAAGAAGCAGGGTGCGGCTCTCCGCAATTGACACACTTGGCCACACACGATTTGGACTTATCGTGTGCGACCTTGGAGCAATTTACACAGACTTCGGGTGACCCCGATTTTGCACGTCTACATGATCGATTCGTATGGCCGAAGCGGTGACAGTAATAGCACCGCCGCGGCAGTGGCACGAATGCCTTCACGCGGTAGCGGTACCAACCAGCACGCACGACTCAGGGACCTTGTCACAGTCGAACGTGACGAAGAGTGTAGGGGTGGGTCTCGAGGCCCCTCCCTGTTTTCCCATCACACGTTCGACCTTGACCGCCCCATGGTCGGCCAGCTCTAGGGTGATGTCTTCAATGGAGTAGTCAACGAGTTCCCTCGCATAAACTACTCCTTTCACAAAGTTCATGGTAGAGTGCGGCGTCACACTCACCGGGGTGCCATGAAGTGTCCGAAGAGCACTTATCTTGGCCACCTCGGCAAGATTCGCCGCATTCGCCAGAAGGCTCCCGTCCGAGAAACGGGTTACCTTCGGCTCTCTACCAATTGCACTAGCTAATCCTCTCCTCTGATGGATCATGTTGCCCTTGGACAACATGGTGCCATCAGTGGAGCGATTAACGAGGAAGCGCTTGAAGCCAGCGGGCTAGAAAACGCCAGGTAACCTCTGAATGAGGGGCCCCGATGTCATCGAGGCTCCGCCCTGTCTACTTTGGTCTTAGTCATCGTCAGGAGCTCTGTACCTGGGGGGGGGCAGAGGGGCCGGATGTGCAGATCTTGGCTTGGTCGCTTGCCAAGGTGGCAGCAGAGCCATCCGTCCCCGTAGCCTCCGTGGATTGAAGGAATCCCGAGTCTTCTTCGTCTTTTTAGTCTTCTTTGTCTTTTTCTTTTTAGGAGAGGAGGGCGGGGAATGAACCCGCTTCTCACCTCCGCCGGCAGAAGCCCCCATGCCAGATGGGCCGGCCTCAGCCAGGTCCCTCTCTGAAAGAAAGAAGGTCCTGGTCGTCGTAGGGGCACCTGTCGGAGGAGATCCCTCCCCTCCTTTTACGGCCTCGGAGCCCTCGGCCGTTTGAGGGGGACCTTGCATAGGGGCGGATTCGGGTTCGGTGCTTGGCGCCGAGCCCGGATTACCCCAATGGAAGGCCCTACCATCGGAGGCTGGGTCTCCTCAAGGACCATTTCTATCACAGGAGGGGCCTCCAGTTGGCCATCCCCTCCCAGGACATCGCAGGTCCCCTTGGCAGTGTCGCCAGTCTTGTGTGGGGAGACACAGGCCTTGACCCCAGCAAGGTTTAAAATTCTTTCCAGCAGGTCTTTTGAGGGGAGCGACCGAAGGGGCCTGGCTTCCCTTTTCCCCCTAAGGGGGTTTGCCCTACCAAGCCGCTTGCACGAGGGGCGGTCGGCAATGGGCTGCCTGCTGGCTTTCTTGGCAGTCCCCTTAGAAAGCAAAGGAGGGACTGCCGCTGGAGATAGGGAAGTGCCCGAAAGCACCTCCAGAGAAGGAGGTGAGGGGGAGTCACCTACACCCGTAAGCGTAGGAGAGGAGTAAGCCTCCTCTCCGGTTAAAGAATTATGGAGGGTCCCTAACGCAAGCACAAGGGGGGGGGACCTCCATTTTCTTGGTGGAGCTGCCCGAGGGCGGCTCCGTTGATTTTCTCGGGGAAGTTGGGGGTTGGGTTTTTTTTTTTTGTGTCATACATGGGCATGGTGACCCTCTTTTTAATACGGGACGCAATAGCTCATCACCTCTCGCAGTTGCCCGCACTGCGAGAGGTGCTTACTAGCCCGGCAGAGCCAGGCGCCGCCATTCGGGACCACCCCTCCCGCCTGGTGGCCTGGCAGTCCTTCGCATGGCGGCTCCACCTTGGACACGGCCTAAAATTGATAGCATGTGAAGAGGAGAGGAAAGGGGATGTGAGGAAGGTATGGGTGGGGATGAAGCAGGTTGTTAAAAAAAACCCATCCGTAACCGGAGCTGAGGGGTTAGGGAACAATGTCCCCTCTCCCCCCAGCCCCGATCCGGGGTGGTTGGCTTGAGAAGAAAGTCAGCATCTACCCTGTGAAATTAGAGGCTGCCCAGAGAAAGTTGTGGGAGAGGTTGTATGAAAAGCGACGAGGTAGGGGAGAAATCGGGCTATCTGAAGGAAAGAAGAGAGGCTAAGCTGGGGCCGGACGGAGCGCTGGATCCCGTCAGCACGGCGGCCGGGATGGCAAATCGCCGCGCCCCTTACGGGGTTTTGTCTCTTGAGATGAGTAGCTCGAATAGCTTGCTCGTTGCTCACAAGATGGCGTTACTCTGACATAAAGGTAGACGAGTAACGTCACGCGGAATTTCGAATGAATAAATGAAGGTTTAAAACAAAACGGATTATGCTTCTGGTTTCGACGGTCGTGTTGACCTTGACCTCGTTTTCTTCCGGAAGAGATTTAATAGTTGACTTCTTTTTTTTCTTTTTATCTAGTTGGGTTTGGTCTAACTCAGAAAGAGTAATATTTGAAGTCCTCCAGCTGTGAGGATGGATACTCAATAATTTGGGGGCTCGAACTGCGCTGAGCTTTCTTGGCACAATGGTGTTGTCAAAGGACTGCAAGTTCTTTTTAACTTGTAAAAGATCTTTCTACTAGTGATTCTTTGGTTTTCTTCTTGAACTCTAAAAATCTTTTCTCCTGGTGACCTTCTTGTCTCTTCTGTTGGAACGAACAAAAAGCCCCGTTTCCTCGTTTCAAACTGAAATATACCTAAATTACTACTGCGGGGTAATATGGAGGTGGAGGGGGGACTCGCAAGGTGAGGTCCCAGGGTAGTCTCCCGGGTTTGGCGTCTTGTAGCTCTGAGAGAGGGTAATACGAGATCGACAGTTTGCACTTTTGAATTGATAGTTTATAAGTACTCCCTCGAAGGGCCCGCCTTTTGAGCTGAGGTCAGGGATCTGTCTCCTAAAATTTACCATTTTGACCGTTCTCCTATGTTACCGAAGAACATTGGAGGAACGAAGCATAACCCAGATGTCTTTTTTTATTATTTCCTCAGCTCTCATTACCAAGGGAGAGGCTCGATACATATATACACTCGCTAGTTCTCATAAGTTTTTGTTAACCTCGTATATCTCTACATTACTCCACCCTTAAGTTGATCCTGAGGGAGGGGGAGCGCTTGTGATCTACGCAAAGAGCCCTACTACAATATTTTTACAAAAGCTACTCGACCGATAGTGGGAACGCTATATTCACATCGCTCTTATTAATTGAATTATGTCCCCCGTGCTCCTAATTATCACTTATCTTAACCGATTCTACGAAATACAAACAAAACTACAACATTAGAGAAACACTTATACGTCCAAAAATACACAGAAAAAAATGGAACCCCAACACAAATACAAAAAATACCGTAGGTCAATTCTATTAACTTGGTATTGCATTATGGCTAGCGCTTTCTGTACTCCAGTCGCATACGTTGTTTCCCACATCGTAAGTTTTCGAATGGCATAAACTATGTGGAACGAATCTTCAGGAGCATAGGGTTGTTCCCACGAACGAACGCACTTTCCTCTTGGTTTGGGGTAGCGACATCTTAATTCGGGCATCTACCTTATCCTTTTGTGTGGATAGATCGTTTTTTCCAATTTTGACTCCTCGATCAGAGATGAGCTTATAAGCAAAATGGTATTTCGAAGTTCTCACAGTTGGAACGCGTTCGCAGTGTCATTTTAGGATGGCGCTGCGGGCATGTAAGTGTCCTTCCCGTGTAGGGATAGTCACGTACACGTGGCCAGAATAAAAGGATGACTCCTTCCAACCATCTAAACATCTTCTTACTTCTTCTCTTTTAATCTTTATTTGTCTAATTACTTTTGAGTTTTCATTTCCAGAATAGGGTTGATCTTCATCTTCATCAGGGAGAGGAGTTTGATCTTCCCGAAATCCTTCTTTGATCTATTCTTTCATAAAACTCTCTTCAAAACCGTCCTTTTCTTGAAAGTAGCTTGGTACTCCGGTTTCAATCATTGCATTTGACCTTGGGTTTTTGGTCACCATCTTTGTCTTCTGAGAATAACTTTTTTTAGCTTTTTGATCCCGCTCAGATTCTGCACTTTTATTTTGATATTGTAAAGATTTCTCAGTCAGAACTTTTTCTTGAAAAGATTTTTTTATTGCCCTTTGATCAGGAGAAACTTGCTTGGTTACAGCTTGCTTATTAGGCGTATGCGTTACTCTTCTAATTTTTATTCTTCTTTCTTCTTCATTCTCCTTCTTCGCTACCTTCCCCTGCGGGCGCGAGAGGGTCGGTACCATATCTAGCGCCGTATTGAAGACTCGTGAACATATCCGATCGTCCACATGTTTTGCGGCAGAAAACAAATGGGTCGAGACCGTGCGTCTCTTATTCTCGGATACCCGGGTGACTACGAGCTTAGCCACTGAATTTGGAGAGAGCTGCGCGCTCTGGCCTATTAATAGAGAGCAGAATCTAATAGGCACTGTTACTACATCGGGCGAGCCGGAAAGATACTTCGACTGTATGTGGCATCGGATGACAGGGAACTTGGTGGGTCTACCCAGGAAATCCTGGACGACCACGAACTTCTGGTGATGGGGGCTGATAGATGGAAGTAATTTGTTTGATACAACGATACAGGTACACCCCGTATCGCGTAACACGGTTGAGACTCGGCGACCATTTTCAGCCCCAGACTCGAATTTTATTCCTTCGGGGGAGAGATAATTTTTGCTGTATACAAAGTTCACCTGCTGTTCAGGAAAATTCGATGTGGTCAAAGGAGGTGAGGGATTCAGAAGTGGTTCTGGGTCCAGAGTTGCCGTAAGGTTATGTACCTGCTGGGTCAGGGAGACTTAAACCTCGAATTTTGGGGGCAATTATAGCTAAGGTGGCCTTGGGTACCACAACTAAAGCAGGTTATGGGGTTTCTGGGGTTTACGCCGTTCCTGACGAACTTAGTGGAGTTATTTTGCGAAGGTTTCTGGGGATAACCCACTTTCTTTAGGGAAAAGGGTTTCTAAAGATAGCCACCTTTCTTGGGGGACGAGGGCTCGTTTTTGTTTCCCTCTCTCGGATACAGTATATGGTTGGCAGCATGCAGGTCTGCCTCCTCCACTTAGTCATTGAAGGTACCGGCTCGCCTGTCCTTGACAAACGCTCGTATCTCTGGGGGTAGGGTACACAACAATTGGTCTTTCTGTATGAAGTCGAGGAGAGAGTCGAACTCCTTCTCCACTTGGACTGAATCCAGCCAGAATTGGAGATGTCTTTTGAGGATAAATCCAAATTGCCTGTATGTTTGGCCTGGCTGAATTCTGGGCCTGCCTAAACCTGATCCGATACTCTTCGGGGTTTATGTTGACGGCAGCCGGTAGCTCGTGCTTGTACGTAGTGTAGTCGACGGAAGCCTCGGCAGGTAACGAGATGAATATGTCCCGAAGCCGTGTACAGAGCAGAGTTACTAATCTGGCGATCCTCTCTGTCTCTATTTCCCAGTAATTCAACTCGAAGGTCTTTTCGAAGTGTGGCAGATACGTACACAGGTCTTTGTTTCGTTATAAGCTGGAAGCTTCATTGAGGTTATCTGTGTAGCCCCAGCTCGGGATCCTATGGAGTGGGCTTCAGCCTGATCCTTGATCATTTCTTATTTATGAGCGAGTATTCGTTCTTTGTCTTCTGCTTCCCTTTCTAATTTTCTTTCTTCTCTGACGTAGGCAACTATTTCTTGCCTTTTAGTCCCAACGCTTGGGCTTGTTGATGGAATCTGTTGAACGATTCCATTTTTCTGTGACTGTTCGTCCAAAACTCACCGATGTAACGAACGTTACGTATGCAAACTGTAGTCACTTAGCCTTTCCTACCCTAGCCTTACCTTTCACTGAAGCTCTTAATTGCATTATCCCTTTCCCAAAACAACAAAAAAACAAATCAGCCTTCGTTAAATTCTAATTCCTCCCTTTGTAAATACACTCCACTGAAACTTTACGACTTCTTTGAATTATCCTTATTTAAATTTTCCTCGAACTGGTTGGCAATTTTTGTTAGTAGCAAGGGCTTTTTAAAATAATCTTTTACTTGGGTTCTTCTGACATAACCGCAATAACCTGCCACCACTTAAATATGTCGTGGGTTAGCCGAGATTACGTATATATTTAATTGTTTTATTATGGTTAATAAACCAAATAAAATTTGACTTGAGGCGTAGGTTCGTGCCTTGGTGATATCTTGAGGATCGTTCTCTAAGAGTACTATACTTTATTTTATTCTAGGGAATAAATAAAAGAGGTTTCTTTCTTGACTTCATCAAATATTGCCACTTCAACTCATTCAAGAACAATTAAAACAGAGCTTTTACTAAAAAATAGACTTTAATAAACATAAACCCTCTTACTAAATAACATTAAAACATACTGATGTAATAAACGTATGAAAAAAAATGGGATTACTTGACGAGCTCTCGAAGCTTAAATCTAGATAGAATTTTACGGGCGAACAATTTTGAGTTAATATCTTTGTCATTATCTAGACATCTAATAAACTATTTTTTCAAGCACAGGGACATAAACAAAAGGATTATTCTTTACTTACATAAGATAATGGAGATTAATACCCGATTCTAGTTGGAATATCTTCGTGTATTTTGTCTCTGAGATAAGTAGCTCAAGTAGCTTGCTGGTTGCTCACAAGATGGCGTTACTCTGACATAAAGGTAGACGAGTGACGTCACGCGGAAATTCGAATGAGTGAATGAAGGTTTAAAACAAAACGAATGATGCTTTTGGTTTCGACGGTCTTGGTGACCTTGTCCTCGTTTTCTTCCGGACGAGATTAAATAGTTGACTTCTTTTTTTTATTTTTTATTTTTATCTAGTTGGATTTGGTCTAACTGAGATAGAGTAAGGTTTTGAGTCCTCCAGCTGTGTAGATTGATACTCAATAATCTTGGGACTCGAACTGCGCCGAGCTTTCTTGGAACAATGGTGTTGTCCAAGGACTGCAAGTACTCCTAACTTGGAAAAAAACTTTCTACCAGTGATTTTTTTGTTTTCTCTTGAACTCAAAAAATCTGCTCTTCCAGTTTATAAGTACTCCCTCGAAGGGCCTGCCTTTTGAGCTGAGGTCAGGGATCTGTCTCCTAAAATTTACGATTTTGACCGTTCTCCTATGTTACCGGAGAACATCGCAAGGGGCAAAGCTAATCCCAGATGTCTTTTGTTATTATTTCCTTAGCTTTCCTCACCAAGAGCGAGGCCTCGATACATATATTCACTCGCTAGTTCACAACAGTTTTTGCTAAACTCATATATCTCTACATAATTCTTCTATCCGGAAATTATGTGCATTAGAGCGAGTAATTTGCAATAACCTCTTAAACAGTAGCTATTATTCTTAAATAAATTAAATTGGTTTTGATGTAACTCAATTTGATAAGAAGGATTGTATTTCTGAACATGTAATTTCAAAAAGTCATAGCCTGATTAAACTATAAATAATGTTGATCTTCGACATTTTTAAAAGTTGTGTTACTTCATTTTTCTTTCATAATAGAAGCAATGAAGTTCGGGCGGAAAATAAAACAAAATCATTTCTAAACTCTAGCTTTGAAGATAATTTGTATTCGTCTTTCTAATTTACAAGTAAATCTTTAATCTATCTTTTATATGCAAAATGGCTTACCTTACTATGTCATCTTTGTAATGGATTATCTTTACGAGCTTAAATCAGAGAAAGACTATATATTAGTGATCATTGAGAGATCTTATCAATCTAAGATCCAAGTTACATATCCATATAATTGAGTTAAATTTAATTTGCAATTTTCTTCCTTTGCTGACCCTTGTAGCTAAATACAAACTCTTTTTCTTTTCGTTTGCTCCATCGCATCCCAATAAAGTTGTATCAAGCTGCCGGCCTTAGTATCTTCAATATATTTAGTAAAATCGATTTCTTTATCATTTCATCAATTTTCTATGATGCGTTACTAAAATCTACCTTAATCAAATTCCCCTTTAATTACACCCGATGTACTATGTCATAGATGATATACTTAATCTTCCATTTGACAAAATAAAATAAGAGTTTAAATGGAGGGCTACAAGGAAACGATGCCCTGAAGGACCTAAATTGCATTAAGATGTCACTTCTAATTACTGTAAACATGGTCGTCGCAGTATGCATGGCACGGATTCTTATTTCAAAGGAATATGCTAAAGTGACAAGAACAATGCTTCATAAGTCCTGAGAGTCTAATTCCAGTATCGAATTTGCAAGGAAACGAGGCTGGTTGAGAGTTGAAATAGGTTTAGGAGATAACGGTGGTCGAAATTAATTAAGTTATGTGGAGGACAAACCCTTGGAACCGCTTTTAATTTTTTTCCAATTAATTTCTTCGGTAAGAATAGTTGGAAGAGACGGAAATAGAATTCGAAAATACTATTATATTATTTCTCTTCTCAAAATTACTTGACAATTACACAACAAGCATTCTAAAACTTCAAATTTATGACATATTCTTGATAATATTGCTTTGGACCTCCTTTTATTTGTGTGATACACCCTCTTTACACGGTTCATTCGATCTCATCAGAAAATTAGTGATTTACATACTTTCACTATAATAGAAATTTAATTCCATTCTCTTGCGTTACTTTATTTATTAATCATCTATATCCCTAAAATTGGAAATTAAGTTTTACCTTAAAAAATAAGACGAAAAACGTTAGGTTTTTCAGATTTCTTAAATTAAAGTCATACTAATGTAAATATTGCAGAAATAAGAACTATTCGAAATTTAGCGACCAATATATCTAAACTAGAGTAGAGATTAACTTCGGATTTAAGTAAAAATTAAAATTTCGCGATGAGATAATAATTAGGGATTAACGAGCTCAAGTCTCAAAGACTATGTATAATTTGAGTTCTGCTCATTCTATGATTCGTTTGATCATTAATTGGAAAATAATTTGAGAGACTTTTTTCAGTCGCGTGCGAGTCTAGTCTCGGGTAACTCTCTATGTCACTATGGCGGTGGGTCAGTCAGTCCAAGTTTGGCTTTTTTTTGGTTTTGTTAATAACATTGTAACTATTCGGCTGATTTTAACGAAATTTGAGACCCTTATGTTGTTTTAGATTTTATTTTGAGTGATATAATCGTAAAGGTCCTCCCAAGTTTATCCTGGGAATTATTCTGTTTTGGCTATTGGGAACTCTTATGCTGTTTGAAATTTTCTTTCGAGTGATATAATTGCCAAAGTTACCCAGGGCTGGCCGGGGAATTATTAGACAATAACATCATAACCTTTCAGCCGATTCTAATGAAATTTCAAACCCCTATGTTGTTTTACATTTTCTTTCGAATGATCTAATTGATAAGGTACTCCGGAGGTTAGTCTGAAAATTATTGAATAAGTGAGAGCACGCCCCTTTTTATCACCAGACGTTGTTATTATAGTGCTTTCTTAGTTTGCTCAGTTTTATTGAGGTTACGGTTGTAATTTGTTTATGTGTACATCTCTTCATATTTGGTTTATTTCTAATTGAACTACTTTTCCCTTTCGTTTTCTCCATAGATAACGTCTGGCACAGGAGTATTATTGTTGTTTCCTAGGTTATTCTCCTGCATTAGTATATCCCTTCCACATTTCAGTCATTTAGAGACTATGTGTTTCTTTACTCTAGTATGTTTTGTCCCCACCACAATTTCCACTCTCCTCACCAATTCATGTCTCAACTTTGGTATTATTACTACTTCCTTCAAAATCTCATCATAAGAGGTATTCATCTTCTGCCACCAGCATAGCGATAAAATCATGTTATAACAGTCAAAAATGTATTTTTTCCTCATAATATTAAAATTATTTCAATTTCCATAAAAATGATTTCTTATAACTCTAAAGTCAATTAAAAAGATAATATGATTGTTATGCAATGCAAGTTGTCCTACGTTAATACATTTTCCCTCGGTAATAACATCAAATAGTGAAAGAATAGATATTTTATATTCATATTTACGACCAATTCTTTTTCTTTAGACAGTGGTTTCTCGGTACACCAATAATTGTCGATTCATTTTGCTGAGTCAGCTGGAGCAAGTGCCACTAACACCCACATCGCTGTTACCATTTGAAGAGAAGGGTGTTTTACGCCGTTGGCTTAATTTTTTGTTATAACTACTGCTACAACTAGAAGAACGGCTCAAAGATTTTTCTATTCGTTGTTTATCCTTGTGTGAAGATGTGATGAAATATTACTATTATGTGAAAATTTAGTTGAGATTATCAAAGAAGTATCATATATTCAAAGAAATCGCGACTCTAGTCTCAAAGTTATTAGAATATTGTTAGAAATTAGCCTTATTTTTAACAATTTTGACCACACGGTTAAATCAAATGTTAAACCGTTTTCGTAATATTATCGCTAACATCATCAAATCGTTGGAAGCTAAAACAGTATGAATTATTGCAGACAAAGCTCAAAGCCTTCAAGAATTCAACTACGACAATTTTATTTGACATATCAGTTTATAATTCCCCGATTTGACAAAATGTTTTGCCCTCCTCAATGACGAGTACCATTACAAGAGCATCCTTTTTTATTGAAGAAAAAAGTAAAGGAATGCTGGCAATAGAAACATTAGATGTTCAAATAACTAAGAGAAACTATAAGACAATTGAAAGAAGCTGTCTATGCTGAAACAAGGAGCAATAGCATATTATTAATAGCCGTGAACTAGTAAACGACAAAAAACTTCTAAAGAGCAGCCTTCTTCGTTATCCTGCAGTAAAGACAAGGATACATCTAGATGTTTATCATCATCGTATGAACTAACACCCAATGAAAAATATGACATAAAGGAAAAAACAGGAATGAAACTCAAGGTACTTGCTGAAACTTGTGACCGTATCGTTATCAGACATAGAGCTGCTTCCTTTATTGCTACTGTGTTGTTGGAAGATATTGTTTGATGACATAGGATTATTTCAGATCATTGTTTGATCGAAATAAAGAAGAATGGCAAGCAAAGCGTTTGTTCTAAGCATTAGCAAGGTAAAGATCTAGTCGCGTGTACGCGACTAAAAACACGAACAAAACAATCAATGGGCCGAGAAATTCAACCCTTCGCCATAACTGAGCTTCTGTACGACAGTCAACTGAATCTTTTACGAAATGAACCTCTGGAAAATGGCTGAAGGGGATGAAGCCCCTGTAACAAAAAGAATATCTAATAGTCGAATAAAAGAGTTTATTGAGACGGAAGACCAACCGGATAGACTGATTGCACAATTTCCGTGTCAGACTCAAGCGGTTGAGAGACTAATCAAAATAGTAACCAATGCTTCTTCTCTCTGTGTCAGTGAGATAGAAGAGAAGGGCGGTTGATCCGCTCCCATCTTCAATCCCGAAAAGAAAGTCTACGATTTGATTCTAAAAAAGATTTTCTTATGTATATTGACATGCATCTGAAGGAAGGGTGGTTGGGACTGCATAGGGTTAGACTCCACCTACATCCCCTCCTCGTTTTGAGTTCCAGGTTATTATTTTTATAAAACTACCTTTTTATAAATTACGCAAGCGTAATAAAAAATCACATTAACGTAAGTATAATTAATATTTAGACGTTATCGTTGATTTAAATGCATTATTAAAGACATGGAGTGGATCTTAAACTATAAACAAGCCTAAGAAAATCAGTATGTCTTTTCTAACAAATTTATAGTAATTAGAAATAATTTTTAGGTACATTGAAATATTTTAATGAAATATATTCTTAAAACATAAATTCTGTTGTTTTTTTATATTAAGATTTTTGAACGTCCAGAAAAACTTTCACTAAACACCGTCAAATTTACATATATATTTACAAAATGGATAGCAGATATTTTTGAAGAGCAAATCATGTTTTATTCAGAGGCACTCCGAAAGATGTTTGTTAAAAGCTGATGGTTAATGACGTTAGAATATTTAATAGAGCGGCCAAAACCTTCTTTTAACGTAAAGAACCCTGTGTTAGATCATTTTTAATTGCTGCTATTTTATATTTTAAATTTTATTTTTGACAGATTAATATAGATATGTTTAATGTATAGAATTAGACTTTGTTTTGTCTATTTTCCTTTTGCTGGTGCTCCTATGAAAGCTTACAAATTTGTCAATAACGTAATGTTAAACAATATTTTCTAATCTTAATGTTTTTGACTTTCAATTAAATTAGTAAAGAGGACATCTTCTCATGGAATTCTTTTTCTTTGGTGAATTTTATGAATGTATTCTCAGTTTTAATGCACTCTGAAATAGTAACTATATGAATGACAAATTATAAATTTTGACGCCTTAGCTCAGCATATTATGTAAATGTGCCTTATTTGCCTATAAGGGTTAGTGAAATAATAAAAAAGAAGTAGTATTTAGGTGATAATTATTAATATTCGATATAAGAATAAGGAAATATTATCGCAAGATAATAAATTAACCCTTTCCAGGCAACCTTTATTTCAACGAAGAGTTTCTAATAGAGAGAACAATTTGTAGTAGATAAATCTATACCTATTCCTCATTAGAACAATGCGAGTAACAATTTGACACAACTTCATTATCATTTGAGTGACCTAAGGTTGCATATATATATATATATATATATATATATATATCATCTTTGACATATTTCTTTTTCACTGCTCATTTTAAGTAGTATGTATTATACTCGTATGAAAGCAAAATAATTTTTCAACATATGGAAGCACAAATTTGGAGAAATTGACATCCTAAATCTACAAGCATTAAAGGTAAATTTTAATTTACAAAGTTTCTATTTGGTCGGAAAAGCAACATGAAATCTGCCACTGAATCCAATCAAGATGCATTATCCTAAACATATCGATCTGTACTTCCTTAGTAACAAGACGTATTTTAGAAGATATACAAAGAATTGGACATTAATATACTCAGATTAGTCATTCATGCCAACAGCTGCCTAACATTTTACTCATTTAATCACGAACTGCCTGAACCAACATTCGATCTAGCTGATGTCTTGATTGCGCATTAGGTTACGGGAGAGTGTTCACGCGGCTCTACGTTGTGTTGCCTCGGTGTCAGAGGTGAGATTAGGGCAACTCTCAAGTATTTGGCTACGCGTACAATCGGCCGAAGAATTAACTAAAGGAATAGATAGGGTGAAAAAATGAGCACAGGTAAAGAAAATTGTAAAGTTTAAAGAGAAGACAATGAAAATAGCAATGTAAGTAAAGTCCTTTCCAAAGAGGCCAGCGTGTCAAGCAAATACACTGAAAATGAGGTCCCAGCCCTTACCATGATTGTATCTGTTAATTCTTTCGAGACTGAGGAATTTATAAGTTTGTATATAAGCTTAAAATGATAAACCTTGTAAAAACACATGGAATGAAATATCCCTAAAATGATCTAAAAATATGTTTGGAATGTGTTTAAGAAAATTATTCTTGTCTTGAGTGAAGAATGCCTAAATTGTGGTGCGCCGCACTAAACGCTGGCGAATGGCTTCCCGAGGAAACGAGAAATAGTCAAGTAGAAGACAAAGGAGAATTTCAGGAAAGAGGGAGAACAAGAAAGCAAGAACATCCTTATCATTGCACTAACTACTGTCGAGCTCTGTTAGCTGCACCATTAACTGCAGGAGATAAAGCAATCTTGCAGTTATAGTGTTTGCACAACTACTGAATATAGCCTCGCGCGGTACATACGACATCCACCACCAAAGGGAGAGGTGGGCTAAACCATCTAGCTACAGAGATTATAACCCAAACCACATAGGTTAACCGCATAAAGTCTTAATCAAATAGTGTGATAAGGGACTTACCTGCGGACGAGATCGAATGAGCGATAGAAATTAAAAACTCGCTAGGTGAAAAATGACGTAAGAGCTCAATCGAATCGTCTAAGGTTTTCGAGAATCAGACGTCATAATTGGAAATTATGAAACAATAGAATTTAACCTTAAGATTTGGATATGCGCCAGAATACCGACTGTGTCATATGGCGGCCTCTATGAACTGCTTCATGGTATAAGAATTGATGCATATGAATGAGATTATAACGCTCCAATCCAAAATAAGTTAGAAAAGGTGATGCTTACAAATAGCATTAGTACAAGGAAGTAATTGTGTATGATATTACGCATCGAAATGTCAACAAAAAGAAGTATAATGACTAGGTTGCTCCATGGAGGAGTTGATCAAGGGTGGAAATCAGATAAAAGAGGAAAAACTAGGAGAAGAATACATAGAAACAACATGGAAGGAGAAGGAGAAGGAAAAGATAAAATGGCCCATCTTCCACGCGAACGAAAGATTCACCTTTACTTTCACACCATGACACGTAAACAGAAATGAGTTATATAAGCTTATAAGGTAAAAATCTCTAACATACTAATATTCAACTAAAAAGACCATCAATCTCGGACTAACTTCCTTAAGAATACGAAGGGTTTAGCCATAACAGCGCAAAAATGGTAAAATACTCAAAGATAACAGCCCTGGAAAAGGCTTACCTGGCAATCAGAGTAGAGAATGATATAGGATATGTAAACCTTATGACTGCTACACTCTCTTCGCAGAGGTGAATTAGATACCCAATTTCATGCATGCAGTTATTTGATGCAAACTATGCTATTGTCATTTAGGCAGAACTAAATACGAGAAAGCGAATCTTATGCTAGACAGGAGCCAGCAACAGAATAGGAGGAAGCCTCGAACTGTATATCGACAAAGTCATACTCGTTATAAGAAGACTTAAGTTCTCAGTGAACTTTGCTGCCATGCGTCGACTGAGAGTGAAATTGGAATGCTAATTCCTAACTTTGTCTTATAACATGTTTTTCTCCACTGACCTAACACCTTGTGACCACAAGATACTTTTTTATATTTTAGGTGGATCCGATTCAGGTTAAGTGCCCTCTGAGAAAATACTAGAGCAGAAACGAGTGAAGATTTACGGGAAAAACCTGCATGAGATTCAACCAGGCGACTTAACTGCAGCCATTCTGGGGATGTATAAGACGAAGTAAAGACATAAATATGTCAGCTCTTAACTCAGCAGAGAGAAGCAGCGTCATAATTTATTCTTATCATAGTCTTCCTTACTACTGGAGGTCGCCCGATATAATAACAATTGAGATATTATACAAATATATTTAGGAGAGAATTTGAAATTCATATTTTCTCCCAAAGTATTTTCCTACTGTTCAACCCTGTCCCAGAGCGAGTACCGCGTACTTTGAGCTGTCCTCCTGAAACATCAAACAAATGTAATAGAGACTAAGGGGGACTGGTAGTCTTAAAAATTAAATTTATTAAATTGTTTCATCAAATTACATTTTTCCTCACAAAGAAACTGGATGTAAGACGAAATAAAACGACCTGTATCCTCGAGGCATTTGGGGATAAGTCACACAATGCCGACTAACTTTAGAATCCTGTCGTCCATCACCTTCACAACTTAGATTAAACTCAGGATCGGAGGAGCCTGGTCCAAGCAGGAGGCGCAAGTGGTAGCGACCATGCTTACCAAAATACTCTAACTAGTACAGCCATCATCCCTGTACTCTAAAGGATAACCTACTCAATTTTTTCACACTAAGAAATTCAACCAATAATTGCGGGACTGTCAGGTAGGCCAAGCAATTTCCACAGACACTTTCAATAGAATGCAATTAAAACTTTCTGCATCTGGCGTGCATACCCCCTTCTGAACAGGCAGAAAATGAGTAGATACCATTGGAGGATAGGTCCACGGGAAAAATTCAAGGCTTAAGTTGGAGCAACCTTAAATTCCCGCTCGCTGTCTCCTATATTCTATACCATGCAGCACGAAATGCTTACCTAATTCCTTCCTCGAAGTCAGCGCGAAAGAAATCAAAATGCCACTCCGGTTTCTCAATAAGTGCAAACATCCTAGAGCCCTCGTTAGCAATTTTTTTGCCTACTGCTTCTAAATTCCAGACAACCAATGAGAATAGGATTTTGACATCCTTCCGACTTGCAGTACCCATACCGTTACAAATACTGCAAATGGGTGTGCTGGAGATACGATTCAATTGAACTTATTGCATTCAGCGATTGGCTATAAAAGACAAAGCGGCCTCCATAATCCCCTGGCGCTTAATATCTCAGACAGTGTTGTTTGGCTCGATCATATCTGTGATGAAGACGGTTATAGTTCTCGAACCAGCTAAGCTTGTTTCAAACAGGTAGAAATCATAATTTTAGGCAGAAATCTACCCTGTTTACACCACTATAAGTGATCGCGTTACACTATGCATGATTCCAGATAAATACACACTACTTCCGCTTCTATGGAAGCTTAAGAGACAAGGGGTAGTAACATTCTAGCAAAGGTTGTATCCTCCAAGGTAACGATTTGGGGAGAACTAGGGATACCAGTGTTCCAATAATTGTGTGTAACTGTCCAAGAGGCTTTCTAATCGTAAAACTGAAATTGTGGACGTATGATTGAATTCTCTGATCGGAAAAGGCACCATAGAGAAACGTCGTGGAAAGATGAGCCGTTAGGCGAAGTGAAGGCCAACAAATTTGTGCAAAGAGATTAACTTTCAGCAATCTCCACTAAGGAGGAGGTCTGGGTGAATGTTATGGCTATAGTAAGGACAGACTTTTAAAAGTATATTTTGACAAATGAAGTCTGAACAAGTGTATTTTGACATAACGGGTTTAAATTTATTTGACCAAGTTTTTCAGATAATTTTATCTACAAAAACGTAATCTCAGTCATATAAGTTACTCTCAAGACCGAAATATCGCACTAGATTGGTAATCGCAAAGGGGTAGCTATACGCAAGGAGGCAAAAGCGACGGTGCTTTGCACATATAAAACGGGTGGAAACACCTGCCAGATAAGGAGACTTTTGAAGATATCGCTCTTCTTAATTAGAAGAAGAGCGTCTTGGGGGTAGGCTCCACATACGCAGAATTTAAAAGAGATACTCTTTACCCGACAACATCGAGGAGGAGGAAATCTCATCTACGTCACAAGATTGCTTGATATATTTTGGTGATTATTTATTATCTTGGTGAACCTTTCTTAAATAGGGGACACAAACCTTGAATTAAGCTAGCACCACTTGGTGCTAGCTAACCTTGCGGGCTGCCAAATATGCCCAGAGTGACAAAACAATGGGACCTGGGCGTATAATTAATGAATGAAATGGATAGGGTAGTACAAGGGATGAGAAAAAAGCAGACAGTTAAAGATGACTAGGACCACCGATCCAGGAGATGAAAGGAACGATCAATTTGCAACCCTGTCTCAACTTGAAGTCAACGTAAGAAAGGTGTTCGGTGACAAACCTGCAAATTTAGATGCTGCTCAAAAGGATATGTGAGAATAGGCTTGTGAGGAGGTGGCGAAAAAGGACATAAATAAAAAGGTACAGAAGTAGCCAAGTTTTTTATTTTATAATAGTTTCAGATTTACCAAGTTCAGTTTGACCAGGAGGACCTTGTATTCATTGAGATGATGGGTGTACCATTCTAAACGAAGCAGCAAATTCTGGGAAATTATAGAAAAGCCAAGTTAACCAGAGGGGGTTCTTATTAGATTGGTAAATTAAAGTAGCTATTTGCTACGCTAATCCATAACTATATCGTGGTTATTTTTACCCTATCCATTTGACTAGCATTGCACCCCACTTAATTTGTTCGTGGTCTAAAAACTCCGATACTATAAGGTGATACTTATCAAAGGTTGATTCTTAACACTAGCCTTGGAGCTGTATTCTCACGCCAAAAAATATGGCGAGCAGCATTCTTGCCAAATAGTTTAATATTGGTCTCATTAGACTAAAGCACATGTCCTACAGATCTACTATATTTATCATGGGGTTCTTCGATAGCAACCTCAGCATACATTAATGATCATTTGAGATATTACCCTCAGATCTCCATTAGGAAGTACGTTTGCAGTGGTTCTGGAGGTTTTCCCATTTTAAGTCGTTGAAACTACAATGCTGAAAGAAACTCATTAAGGCTCTAGTGTTCAATAATTTTGCCTAGCAAATCAGGTGAATCCTTTTTACCTGCAAATTATTTTCCAAACTAAAAAAAAACCTCTAAGAAATAACTTTGATCAAAGCTTTAAATATACTAAAAACAAGCCATGCGTTTTAATTTTTTAATCTCTAAATACACTCTTAGAAGAACTTTGATAAAACAATTCAATATACCAAATCCATTCATTACTACGGCTTATCTTTCTCTACCAACCATTGTTATGATCTAAAAAAATTTAAAAATTTCTAGTATATATCTCATAATAAACTACCCTGTCATTATGTTCTAGGCCTACAGGAATGAAGAAAAATTTATAGGAATATTTTTTATAGAAAAATAAGTAATCCTCAGAACTTCCTTCCCCAAAAAGGTGTTTTTATATACTATAAAATAAAATAAACTCAGCCATGCCATCATTTTAATACATTTTCGGAACCTCAAAATTTGTGATCAATTTTGTTTGAAGAATCAAAAATAGTCTATAATCAGTTGTTCTTTGTAAGAAGACGTGGTGAAGTCGCTCTTGTTGTCTCGTAATAATCCACTCTTAGTTTTGATAAGTAGAAGAGGAGAATCCTCTCAAATCGTCTCATAATAATTTACTTTTAGTCTTTTTTTTATATCTACTCAGAATTGTTGGTCCTTGACTCACCAACGTATGGACACTCCCTAGTCCCTTGCCAACTCCTCACCTACTGTCTTGTGGATGTCCTTGAGTGGACAAAGACTAAATGAGTAAACTCTTAATACAGAATTTGCTGTGGTGACCTGCAGTAGGCGAGCGTTATCATACCGATGACTCGAGAGTTTCCTGCACCAGTGCACAAAGGCTGGTCGTCTTGGACCACGTTACCACCAGTCCAGCTATGGAGTGCCAAGATAGTGGGATGAGGAAAGCACGCCCCCTTCCCACTCCAAGCATCTTTTATGCAAGTTTCTCTCTATGCCCAACTTATTCTTTTTAAGAGAAAGAAGTGACGTAATCGACGAAATCGACGGACAACTACTATATTTTTTTATCACGAACTCTATAATTGCATAACAAAATTTTTGAAGATGGATGAAAAAATAATAAGAGGTTTTTTTCCCTTATTGGAGAAATGACTTATGCTTTATTTATCTCAAGATCTTCGATCAGATCAGCAAGGTCTTGTCCCCTCGGATTTATTGAGTAATCTCCCCACCAGAGAAGATGCCTGCCAGGCAAGAGAAAGGGCCTCGGCAAACATGCCACGATGCGGCAGAAGTCCCTCGTGGCGAAGTCAGCTCACGGTGAAATGTGCGCAGAAATGATAGTATACCTCTTATCCAGGTTAAGCTGCAAAGCCACTGCCTGAAAGAAGGTACCTGAAGTGAAAGAAAGAACGGAGACATCATGCCCGGTGTAAACCGCGCATCCCCCAGAACAAGCATTCTGCAAGGGGGGGGCGCAAGACCCTTATACCCGAGGAGGGCGGGCAGGGCGCACGCACCTAGCATGGTCTCCTGCAGAAAAATAGCTAACGGAGGAACGGAACGAGACGAGCCCCCGCAGCTCTGCCCAGTTGGCCCAGAGTCCACGGCAATTCCAAGGCATATGCCCTCTAGGCCTAGCTCGGAGGAGACGTGATGGCCCACTTCGAACAGAGGGCCCTCACGGGAATGGCCGTAAGCTTCCCGCAGGCAGAAACACGGGCGCTGTTAGTCGGAAAAAGCGCTGAAGACGCTGTTAGCCGGACAAAGCGCTGAAGGCGCTGTGGCCTTCGAGGTCTTATTGGGGGAGGTTGGGCTCGCCATGCGAGTCTTTTTAGCCCTCTGCCTCAAAATCTTACGATGGCGTTGTGGCTTCGGAGGCAGGGGGGGCGTTTCTTTTCGAGTAACCACCGTCTCCGAGCCACTCGCTCCACCACTAGGCGTAGGCGAAGGAGCCAAAGCTCCTTTGTTGCTGTCCTCCTTTCGGGCGACAGCTTTAGGAACAACCAAAAATGGCCTGGGGACAAACTTCCTGGGTGCTGCCTCCTGAGAGTCTAACGACTCGGTAGAGGCACGTGGCCGTTTCGCCTTACGGGAAAAGGTGACGCTGGGGAAGAGCGAGTCACCCTTGTTTTAGCCGGGGCTGGGGATAAACCCTTTTTTCGGCCAGCTTTCCTAGAGGAGCGCCCGGGTTGAGTAGAGCCCACAGAAGGGCTCCGAATGGGTGTGGAAACAACCGTACTCGTTGGCCTGGATGGGCCAGGAGCAGAAGGTGCCTTTCTAACTATTGAGGCATATGACGTCCCAGGCAGAGCCGGGCACGCCTGGACCAAATCCTTAGCATTGCGGAATGAGAGTGTATCCTGAACGGCCAGGATTACTTTCTCAAGGAGATATGCACCACATAGCTTCCAAGAAGCAGGGTGCGGCTCTTCACAATTGACACACTTGGCCACAAAAGATTTAGACTTATCGTGTGTGGCCTTGGAGCAATTTACACAGACTTTGGGCGATCCCGACATTGCACGTCTACAAGAACGATTCGTATGGCCGAAGCGGTGACAGTAATAGCACCGCCGCGGCCACGGCACGAATGCCTTCGCTGGGTAGCGGTACCGCCCGGCACGCACCGACTCAGGAAGCTTGTCACAGTCGAACATGATGAAGAGTGTAGGGATGGGTCTCGAGGCCCAACCCTGTTTTCTCCTCACATGTTCGACCTTGACCGCCCCATGGTCGGCCAGCTCTAGGGTGATGTCCTCAATGGAGTAGTCAACGAGTTTCCTCTCATAAACTATTTCTTTCACAAAGTTCATGGTAGATTGTGGCGTCACACTCACCCGGGCTGCCATGACGTGTCGGAATAGCACTTATCTTGGCCGCCTCGGTGGGATTCGCCGCAATCGCCAGAAGGCTCCCGTCCGAGAAACGGGTCACCTTCGGCTCTCTAACAATTACACTAGCTTGAGCTCTTCTCTGATGAATCCTGTTGCCCTTGGCCAAAATAGTGCCATCAGTGGAGTGAATAACTAGGAAGAGTTTAAAGACAGCGGACTAGAAAACGCCAGGTCACCTATGAATGAGGGGCCCCGACGTTATAGAGGCTCCGCCTTGCGCTTTTTTGTTTTAGTCATAGTCGAGGGCTCCGGACCTGGAGGGGCAGAGAGCCCAATGTGTCGATTTTGGCTTTGTCGCCTACTAACGTGGCAGCAGACCTATCCGCCCCAGCCCCGAGTCTTTTTAGTCTTCTTCTGATTTTTTTCTTTTTAAGACAGGAGGGTGGGAAATGAACCCCGCTTCTCCGCTCCGCCAGAGGAAGCCCCTAGGCCAGATGGACTAGCCTCAGCCAGGTCTTTCTCTGAGATGGAGAAGGTACTGTGGTCGCAGTGACACCAGTTTAAGGAGATCCCTACCCTCCTTGTACTGCCTCAGTGACCCCAGCCGTTTGAGGAGGACCTTGCATAAGCGCAAATTCGGGTTCGGTGTTTGGCGCCAAGCCCGGATTTCCCCCCATGAAAGTCCCTACACTCTGAGGCTGGGTTGCCTCAAGGACTATGTCTATCACAGGAGGGGCCTCTAGTTGGCCATCCCTTTCCAAGACATCGCAGGTCCCGTTGGCAGCGTCAACAATCATGTGTGGGGAGCTACAGGCCTTGACCCCGGCAAGCTTTTTATTCTGGCCAGCAGGTCTTCTGAGGGAAGCGACCGAAGGGGCCTTGCTTCCCTCTCCCCCCTAGGGGCGTTTTCCCTACCCAGCCACTTCACTGGGGAGCAGTCGGCTATGAGCTGCCTGCTGGCTTTCTTGGCAGTCCCCTTGGAAAGAAAAGGAGGGACTGCCGCTGGAAAAAGGGAGGTGTTCGAAAGCACCTTCGGAGAAGGGGGTGAGGAGGAGTCGCCTACACCCTTAGGTGAAGGAAATGAGTAAGCCTCCTCTCCGGTTATAGAAATATGGAGGGTCCACTGCGCAAGCATAGGGGAGGGACCTTCATTTTCCTGTGGAGCTGCCCGAGGGCGGCTCCGTCGATGGAACAGGGGAATTTGAGAGGTCGTTTTTTTTAGTTGTTCATCAATGGGCATTGTGACCCTATTTTTTTCACGGGAAGCAATAGCTAATCATCCCTCGCAGTAGCCCTTACTGCAAAGGGTGCGTACAGGCCTGGTAGAGCCAGGTGCCGCCATTCAGGACCACCCCTCCCGCTTGATGGCCTGGCAGTTCATCTGCATGGCGGCCCCACTTTGGACACGGCGTAAAATTGATATAGTGTGAAGAGGAAAGGAAAAGGGATGTGAGGAAGGTATGGGTGGGGATGAAGCAGGTTGTTAAAAACCAACCAACCCAGATTGGAGCTTAAGGTTTAGGGAACATTGTCCCTTACTCCCTTAGCCCCGATCTGGAACGGTTGGCTGAGAAGAAGGTCCGCATCTACCCTGTGAAATTAGAGGCTGACCAGAGAAAGTTGTGGAAAAGATTTTATGAAAAGCGACGAAGTAGGGGAGAAATACATTCTATCTGAACGAAGGAAGAGAGGCTAAGCTGGGGCCTGATGGAGCGCTGGATCCCGTCAGCACGGCAGCCAGGATGGCAAATCTCCGCGCACTTTACGGGGCACAGTTCAGAAGGAGCTTCTAGACGTTCTTCAGTCTTTTTGGAATAAAACGACTACATGATGAAAAACACTTTTCTTTTTTATTCAGAAAAAGATAAACAGGAATTTACCCAATATCTAGATATAATAACATATAATGATATTTAACCTCAGCCAATGACTTCCTTTCTTTTTTAGCTCAATGGGAAGCTATGCAGAATTTTCCCCTATATTCACTTATCTCATTATACCTATTATGATAAATAATGCAGTGCCTACAGTCCTCACTATTCTTATATTTAAATACTTAGTTACTTATTAACTTTCTCAATCATTCCTTTCCACATTTCTCTTAAAAGACAAAGACTAAAGAGAATATATTCTGCAGCTGTTGATTTGATTTGTCATCCCCAACAAAATGAAAATGTTAAAGAAACATAAACGCAATGGAGAAGTATTAGGATGCTTTCTATATAAATTTATTGAATTTTCTTTAGATAGTTAAAGGTATTCACTTAATTTGGCATAAGTTTGACTGTTAATTTGTTTACTATCTTTTTGTCGGTGTTTACAATACGCAATCTCATCTGCCTGTTCAGGGTTGGCGTGTTTGAAATTCTGTTCTGTTTAGATCCACTTTCTTACCTTTATTCCACCTTTTACCCATTATTTTTTCATCAAATTTTAATTTAAAATTAGTATAAGAGGTTATGAAATGAGAGAAAATATCCAATTACTGTTCTATTGTTGAGTGTAGATTAACGCAATATAACGGAATTGTTCTTACCCGCCGGAACTTGAAAATATCTAATGCAGATGAGACCTGCAGGATAACTAATATTTCCTGAATATTCATGATTCAGAATAAAAATATGGAGTCTTAAGTAGAAAAGCTCGTGATTTCGCTCTAAGAATTCAGCACGTTAGTATTTTATCATAAATAACTGCTTTTAGACTAAACAATTTCCCCTCTACCTCTATCTATAAGTATATGAAGCAATCACTTAGACATATACATATACAAGGGCGATAAATCGCAAGTATTCCTCTGGGTAAAGGGAGAAGCGTTGACGTTCTGCTGAATCCAGATAGGACGAGATGGTTTGGCATATATTAGAATTTGACTGTAAATATTTTGATGAACGGAGAACCATAAAAACTATTAAGTTGTATAGCCAGTACATCCAAGGGACCTTTCATGGCCTGAAGGAATGATAACAAAATACTGATTAAACTACATATATATACAATTTATGATGATTTTAGTAGAAAATGTTATATCTTTAGTGGCTTACAAATATACTTGTAAACAGTAGAGCTGTGAACCAGGCCCATCAAGCACTCCTAGACTTCGTTCCAATACCCCACCCCAAAATTGGTTCAAGATGAGTAGTGTGGGTTATCCCCATATGAACTTAGGAAAGAAAAATATCCAATAACCATTAAAACAATTAAAAACTAACTATTTCAAAATAGATCGTTTTCTCCTTAGGTGGTTTTGAAGTACAGAAAGAGGAGTTTTTCGTTTTCTAGTAATTGGGGAGTATAAAAGATTGCATGCCCCGAGACAGAGCCAACCGTTCAGCATCAAGGTAGTGTGTAAATCCAAACCTCTTCTGGAGATAGGGAAAGTAGTGATTCATTGTGTGTGGGAAAGAAGGATGAATGTGTGAGAGTGTTGTTGTCAACGACTCTATATGAGATTACCTATGTGAGTTTATTAAACACGATGCACCACCTAATTGGCGACAGCTATAGCCAATTGCCTGAATCTTTTGTGTCCTCTGTGGCCGGGAATCGAATCCACGAAATCCAATGACTTGTCAACTATGCTATCGAAAATTCAATATTTTCATTAAATTTTCCATTCACCCTTTTTTAAGTTCTTATTTACATTATCTTCCTTTTGCCACCTTATTTTGGAATTAGGAATAAACTCACATATCGCAGCGTCACAAAATGACATTAATATTTATTTAATAGTATCTATTTTTAATTAATTATTTTTACTAAGATTATGAATTAATTGAATTTTAGAACTTTAGTTCTTTAAAGAAAAGTTACATTTATTCGTGAACCCGTGCCATTCATCCTTATGGCACCCTTTCAAAATCTGTCCGTTTAGATCACACGCGACTTGGAAGTCTCTTTAGGTTTATTCTCTTCGCTTTGAGCATCAAAAGCAGAAAAGATGTTGCTAGAAAATTTTCTCTCTACAATCTAACTCGATGACCTTTCAATATTTTTTGCGCACCGCAAAAAAATGTGCTGAAGCAAAGAGTACATGAGGCTCTGAACTACATCCCATGCTAGGCCGAAGAGCACAGGCTTTGGTTTTCTCTGGCCAGTAATAAGTTAATGCATTTCTTCCGCCCTTCATTGCTTCGCCTGTAATTCTTCCTAAAATTTTTTGTGCCTGGAAGTATAAGAGAAACCGCTTTTTTGTTTTTATATTTGACCGACGATTCAAGTGGGAGTTGTGCATCCGCAGAGTTAGGGACTCATCTATCCTTGACATGGAGTTTCCTTGTTCCTTTGTTATCAGCAGCTGGGAGTGTTAAAGTGGCCTCTTTATATTTTGCCGTTGCTTTGTTCTCGTTTAGATATATGTAAAATCGGATGCGAGCTCTACGCATCTTCAACCTAACCTGAATTGCAGAATGTGGGACCACACTGGTTTCTATTTACCGACAGGTGCCAACTGCACTTCCCTCAATGGTAGCTTTTTCATTGACACTGGGCAGATGTTGAATGCTTCACAGCATAAATAGTGCATAAATTATGACATCTCCATGCAAGTACAGCGTCTCTATTTGTCGAAAACCGCTATTATTTTGTCCACGGCTGATCTTATTGGTCTTTATGCTGCCATGAGACGCCAATTATGCGATAAATCTTTGAGCATAGGGTATGTCACAATGGAGTCATGTATGTGTACAAGTATGCTCCAAATCCGAAAATATTATCGGCATTCACGATTTCTCACTTTTGCCTAAAGCTGAAAGGTCATTCCACACGCTGCCTTTCTTGACAGCCAAGCTGATTACAATAAACCACTCTGCATTGGAGATTGCGCTGCAAAACCACTTTGGAGACCAAAGATTGGTTAATGGCAAATCACTGATTGCACTAACTAATCCCAACGTATTGTACAAAGGACGGATTCATATATTTCCGCTTGTGGTTTGATAGTTATTGATTGTATATTATTTTGGGGTGGCACTTAATCATGACGTTTTCTTTTTTTCTTGCAAATTGTTTAGTTTTGTAGGAGTTTAGGATTTTTTTTATTTTGCCGTCTTTCGCTTTTAGTATACCCTAAAAAATAGACTAGGCAAAAAGGTATGAATAATTAATAACTTTAGCGTTTATATGGTTCCTGTTAGTCTCTCTAGGAGAACTTTAAAATTGAAAAAAAAGCTTTAATTCTAGATCCACTCCTTTCCTTTACTTCTCCTTTTATTCATTAAAGAAGGAAAAGTTTTATTGGATTCAGATATCTAATATTGAGATTCTCATGTACCGTGAAGCCGGCTATCTACCTATTTTAAAAGAATTTCCACCTGTGCAGTCACGCATTCATTTGTCTCTGCCTCGCTCTTCTTATCTGTTATTAGCCAAATTTACTACTTTCTACCAGATATATTTTCTTCTCTGTCTTCCTTTGCTATCGTAATGAGATATCAGATATGAGACCTAATTGTTATTTAAGTGAATTCTTATTTTGGTTTCAGCTTCCGATTTATTTTTTCCATTGAAACAGATGCTTTTAGGTGATCAGTGACCCGTTAATATCGTATCCCGTCGTTTTTCCTCACTCTTTTCCGTTTTTCATCAGTCTATTTGTTTCTTTAATACTTTTCTTTCAGTATATATCTTAACTACTGTGTACTATCCGTTTTTAATAAAATATTTTACACATGGGGTTAATTTTTCCTTTACGTCTTATCCGGTTTTAATAAACTATTTTACACATGTGATTCAATTTTCCTTTCCCTCTACTTAATTTGGATTTATTTCAAGGACCCTTGTTAACTACACGTAGTGAAAGATTTTGTTGAGTTTATATTTCTTAGTTCAGTAATTTAGTTACCTTGGCTAGATCTTATTCTCCCTAAGTTTGCTTTGTTTTTAACATTTTTGTTAAGCATTCCTTCTTTTATAATTTCTTTTATCTATTCTTTTCAGCTCAAAACGTTTGTTTACTTTGAATTACTTCCACTTGGCAAGATTATCTTTCCGCCTTCTTTAAAGAACAAATATACGCCCTTTCGAGGAATTTTTAGTTTGATTTTTCTGATATAAACTTTCATCATTATTTGTTTTTGTCTCATTTTTTTTCTCACCTTAGAAATTTGCTAAATTTTCATTTAGCGAAAACCTGCCTCAGAAATATTTACTATATATATTTTTCTTCGGTAACATTGTATTAATCTATATAAAATAGGATTCAAAATTTAGTGTTTGTTGGGTTTTTTTATCAACCCTTATTTGAGGGGTATGCTTATTTCGTTTAGAAGAGTCACTTAATACATTGCTTTAGCACAAATTTACCCACTTGCTTTCTTTAAATAACCTTCCACCATAAAGATGTTAGGTTAATATAATCGCAACTGAACAATCTGAAGTAGGTATTCATCGATTGAAAATATCGCTTTGGAAAAAAATAAAAAGCTGACCAGTGTGGAAGGAGCTATTTCTTTAAGCCGAATCTACCCAAGTTTATAAAACATATAAAATAACCATTTACTTACCATATTCCCGGAATCTATTTGTCCTAAAAATTTCTTTCCCTCGGAAAATTTAGGTTTTTAAACACCCCGTAAAATTAAAGATCTCCATTTAAACAAGTTGGTCTCCGATTACATGTGAAGGTTGTCATAAGTTCTTCGTTGGTGAAACAGACAGGAATACCACACGCCTCATTTATAGAAGCAAGATTATCATCCGTTCACGTAGAGAAAATTACAGTCTTGCCTCTCTTATGCTAAATAAAAGCAATCTTATACCTTTACTTAATGCCAAAGCTGTTTATTTATTTGGAAACCGTGCAATAAAAAAATATTATCATTTAGGCCATGTGCAGATTTGTACACCACCTTAATTTAAACAAATTTAACTTAAATAAAATATTCGTTTATCTTGTTAACATTTTTTTTAATTGCTTATGATTTTATTAACTGCTGATCTTTTGATTCGTGGTTCACCTCTTTAAATTGTTTTGACGCATTTACCTTGTAACTATAATATACATAAGCATTCATTCTATATTGTGTGAATTTTTATGTTTTAAGTATTATCTTTAATATATATTTTGGGGGTCAAATCCACTTAGAGAACCCTGAAAATGTTATGCTTAATTTTATGTTCTAGGTATTTAAGCCCCTTCACTGTAAGTCCACAAGTATCATAGGTCTCAGAGAGGAAGTCTACTCACTTTCTAAAATAATACATAAATAAAGCATCCCAAAATTATGATTTTTATTCCAATTAAACCCCCTGTTTAAGGGATACCACATTCATTTTGTCAACTTTCTACTAGGTTAGATTATCCTATAGAAAATTAAAGATCATTAAAAGCCCTTTTTTTCTGCAAAACGATAATAACAAACTGCGCCGTTTTTTAGATACAGGGCGGCCTTTCAGACCTCCCTTCTTGAAACCTGATATCATATAAATGTCTATAAAAATACTAAAGATTAAGCAATCAATCTCAATTTACACCAAAATATACAACTATGATTTAGTTATCATTTGAAATCAGCTTTTTTTAGTTCCATGAAAATCTGTTTTAATGGTGGACTGAAACATATATTTTCCCTACATGGTCAACTATATGCTTTGATCCTAGTTGGAAAAGGGGGTCCTAGGTGAATAGTAGGGTTGTTTTGAATAACCTGGAATTTAGTTCAATCTATATTCGAATAATACTAAAAATATAAAAGAGTTCTCTGTTACCGTTTTCTTTTAGCAAATATTTAAACTAGCATGGTGCAGTTTTGTGTTGTGTTCAAAAATTAACGTTAAAGGTCTACGTAGAACTTCCACAAATGTATACAATTTTGCATTATCATAATTTTCACTATGTTCTACTCCTGTTGCTAAAGTAAAATATATACTAGTAAAAAGTGTGTAAAATTTGAAATAAAATGATATAAAATCAATGGTGTAGGTTTTTCTCCAAATGAACTTTAAATATCTAAGAAAATTTTTCAGGAATATATACAATTTTGCATTATCTTAATTTTTACTATGTTCTAGTCATGTTGCTAAAAAAGTAATGATACCATAAAAGACTGCATAAAATTTGCAATAAAATAATATACAAAAGCAAAAAATGTGAATTTTGATGTACATGGTGATGAACATCATGTACATAATAATGTTAACACAAACATACCTAGTCTCCATCACTAACATACTTAGTTTACTTCAATTTATAATGACCTAACACAAGAGTGTTTATATTATCATTTATTATATAGCATTTATCATCATTATTACTCAATTCAATTTTATTAGATTAAGTAATAAAGATCTCATGTATAGGGTCTTTCAACAAGAACGCTCGAGCTTTGTCAGGTGATAGTGGCCATGTTGTTAAAGCGACATCTGGGAACCTCATTGGGAACTGTTCAATAGTAATTGGCAAGTTGTGCTGGAAGGTTTTTGCGTTGAACAACGTGTGCAACTCATTAAATATTATTATCAAAATCAGTGCTCCGTTCGACAAACGTTCCGCGCATTACGTGATTTCTATCTTCGCCACAATGGTCCTACCGAGTCCACTGTTCGACGCTTGGTGGCCAAATTCGAGGCAAAACGGTCGATCAACAATGAGCCAACACCCTTATGTCCTTGAAACGCAAGGTCTGCTGAAAACATTACTGCTGTAAATGAGAGTGTACGGGAAAATCCGAGACATTCAATTTCTCGTCGTTTACAAGAACTTGGCCTTTTTGCGACTTCCTTTTAGCGAATTATGCGCAGAGACTTAAGTCTAGGCCCGTAAAAAATCCAACTTACCCAAGAACTTGAGGTAAACGACCATATACAACGCTCGAGTGTTCGTTGATTGGGCTCTAAAGCAGTTTGAAGTTGTCCTAAATTTTCCCCCCAAAATCATCTTCAGCGACGAGCCCCATTTTGGGATGAAAGGATTTGTGAACTAGCAAAATTGTCAGATTTTAGACGAAAACAATCCACATGAGATACACCAGCACCAATTGCATCCCGAGAAAGTCACTGTTTGGTGCGAATTTTCGTCTAACGGAATCATCGGTCCGTATTTTTTGAGAACGAAGCTGGGATTGCCATAACCGTCAACGGCGAGACCTACAGATTGATGATAAGAAACTCCTTGTAGCCTCAACTGGATTATATGCCTGATATGGATACTAACGACATATAGTTCCAACAAAACGGCGCTACGTGCCACACTGCACACGCCACGATTGACATTTTTCACTAGCGATTTCAGGGCAGGGTCATCTCGCGCGGTGGTGACGTCAACTGGCCACCAAGATCATGCGATTTAACGCCATTAGACTATTTTCTTGGGGCTACCTTAAATCGCAGGTCTATGCAAATAATCCGCAAACAGTTGATGTCCTTAATGTCAACATAACGAAGGTAAGGTCTGTTGCCAAACAATCAAGGAAACTTGACTTGAGAAGAGCAGACTTTGCAAGCCTTCGTGCTGGGCTGACTGATGCAAGGCTAGCGGTATGCAAAAAGGTAGAGGATTCGTGGAACAATTTCAAAAATAAGTTCATGAGTCTTCAATCTAGTCGCATCCCTCTGAAATGCCTCCGTCGGTCTTCTGTTCAACCAAAGTGGTTTAATCGAGAAATCGGCCAACTGCTTAGGGAGAAGAGAAATGCGTACCGGCGATCGAAGATCTCGGGTGCCTTTGACGAGTACCTGAAGCTAGCCAGGAGAGTGAGGTCCAGCATAAGGGCGGCTAAGCGTACAAAGGAACTCCGAGTGGCAAG